>JALGBA010000234.1:1455000-2082500 GCA_023970755.1 Azemiops feae
AATGTGGGTCAGTTGCCAAGTACCGAAATTATGATCATGTGGCTGCAGAGGAGCTGTGACAGTTGTAAGCATGTTTATCAATCACAAGTTACTTATTTCAGTACTATCATAACTTTGAATGATCACTAAGCGAATGGTCGTAAGCCAAGGACTACCTGCATACAAGTGGTGTCATAAATTCTGTCTTTGGTGCCAGTGTTAGATATAGGTAGTCCTCGACTTCTGACCACAATTGAGCCCAAACTTTCTATTTCTAAAAGAGACAGTTGTTGAATGAGTTTTGCCCCATTTTATGACCTTTCTTGCCACAGTTATTAAGTGAATCACTGTAGTTATTAACTTAGTAACGTGGTTGTTAAGTGAATCTGGCTTCCCCATTGACTTAAATCACAATGACCCTGGGACATAGCTACCATCATAAATATGAGTCAGTTGCCAAGTGTCTGAATTTTGATCACATGATCGTGGGGATGCTGCAACGGTCGTAAGTGTAAAAACCAGTCACAAGTCACTTTTTTCAATGGCATTGTAACTTTGAACGGTCACTGAATGAATATAAGTCAAGGACTATCTGTACTATAGGATAGTGTAGTTTTCCCAGTTTGGCATGCTCCAGATATGTTGGATTCATCCATCAGATAGCTCAGCTATTAGAACTATAGGTTGGGAAGGAAGGGGAATTATAGTCCAGTATATCTGGAGGAGACCAGGTTGGGAAAGGCTGCCTTTCTTGCTTTTTCTGCCTTATCTGCAGTTGTTTTGAATATTTTTTCTCATTAGTTTTACCTATTAAGAATCACTTCGTCTAACAGAAGAGGCTGTAGCCCTGACTGTCTTAGAATTATCTTGGCAGCTACTCAAGAGCCCAAGGGATGTGACTCAGTGCAGAAGATATTAGCCACCCTCATATTTAATTGAGGTGTGGTTTGTGCAGAAAACTTGCAAAGCCTTGGTCAGAATAAGTTACATAACATGTTAAGGCCTGTGGCCTTTGTGCACTGTGTTTTGTTAATTTCTAGAGAGAAGTTAAAAAAGCTGAATGGTATGTGCCTTTTCGAGTTCTGTGAAAATGGCTTCTCAAAATTCTCCATCCTATTTCTAGAGAGAGTTATCGGTCTTTTTTTTTCTCAGATGAAAATAAATTACTCCAGTGGGTGCAGCTAAATAGTAATTACAATAACATGGGTTCTTTCTTTCCAGCATGGATATTTTTTTGCTGCTTTTGAAAATGGAAGAACAGGAATGATGTTGGTAGCCATTTTGTATTAAGGTCATTCTGGATCTAGGGAACTAATAGAGCTATAAAAAAATCTATATATAACCCTAAATGTACGAAAAATTTGGACTGCAAAAACCTTGAACCTTAGTAGATGGCAGCAAACAGATTCAGAATTCTTTACCGACATCTAGTGATTGTCTGGATTTTTAAACTCAGATATGATAGTCAAAGAAAATAAGAGTGGAGAAAAATCAGAGTGAAGTTGTAAAGTGAGCTTCAAAAACAAATGTGTATGTGTGTGTTTTGAGGGAGGGGGTTAATTGTCACAAAAAAAGTCTTCTGAAAATGTAATCTCAGCCTGTGGCTGTTTTGAACTGAGACTAGTCCTGATACATGATTTCTACAAACAGGTTTTCTCTCTTTGGAAAACAATTATCACAGTGAATGTGGGATACATAAAGAATCAACAACACTCATACATTGTAGGTTTGGTGAAACTAATTGCATCAGTAATTGTAACATTAACGTAAATAGAATAGATACATGATTTTTCAGCAATTAAAAACTTAAATTTTAAAATAATTTTGGGATTCTTCTTTACTCATAGCTCTTTCTTGAGGTATTAAAAGATCATGACACTATCTATGCATTTTCTAAATGCCAAGCAAAATTATTTATGTATATTTAGACATTCCACGTCTGCCATCTGCTTTCATTGGCTCGGCAGAGAAGTCACCTCCAGATTGCAATGTAGGTACAGTTTCTGTCAGTATCTTATTTTACCTGTTTGTGTAACAATTTGAAATGAGAAGGTGGGAGAGCAAGGAGTAAGTAATCTGAAGGTCCAGACTCTGTTTAAAAAATAAAAATCACAAAGGACACATATTTTATCCTTGATGCTGCAGAGCTCAAGTATTTATGCCAAGGATTTAGGCCCTTCACTTGTGGTTTGGCAACAACTTCACACAAATGTGTTGCCCTGGTAGTCTCTTAGCCATTTAAGATAAATGACAAAATCAAATGCAGTCCATGCAGACTGAAGTGCTAAATGCAGTGCCAAGGATGAAGTATTTCTATTGGATTCACATCTGTAGCTATCAGATCACCATGCTAGCTATAGTTTTCAGACCTGGAGAAATAGATGAAAAACATGAGGAGGATAAACACTATTTTTTAATGAAAAACTAGGCCTTCTAGTCAAATAGGAGGAGGAAATCATAAGTAATAGTTATAGTTGTTTATTTTTTAATAGTATTTATGCAACACTTTTCCTCAACTGTGTCTGAGATGGAATAAATCCAGTAACAATAGCAGTTAATAAAGGCATAAAACAATAAAACTATACTGAAACATTGAAACAAATTTAAGCCATTACTAGTTAATTAAATGACTCTTCACTTAAATAGATTAAAATGAAGTCTTTTTCTCCCTAAAAAACAAAGGATGTAAACCAATTTTAGGTCTTGATGGAGAACAGTCTGAAATGTAGCATCCAAACATCTGTGACCAGGAATGTTTGTTTCTGCTCATACTTAGGCATGTTCATAAAAAAGGTAGTTCTGCAGATAATCAGCACATAAGCTGTTTACAGATAAGAGAAAGCAATTTACAACTTTTGCAGAACTTTCAAGTAATATGAGTAATATTACCATAATACCATGTATTGATTTGCAGCTCAGCAGTCTTTGTGTAACATTTGATGCTTCTTCAAGCATAGTCCAATTTGAAAGAGCTTATTGTATGATGTGATAAGTATGCAGGATCCAATCTGGGTTGTTTGTTGGGATCAGAGGTGACCGACTCATATTCATCTTCACTGAGGATGGGCTCCAGCACGGGTCCAAACGCTTGGAAGACAAAACCTCTCGTCCCAGTGACCGATCCAGATTGGATCCTGCAACATTGTCCTGGGACACATAAATTTGCCTTCATTCATGATAAGTATGATATAAACAAGGCTGCCAGGTCAGGCTAACTCTGGAATGGCCACAGATAGCAAATTTTAAGTATTTGTATACTTAAATACTTGTAGATCCAGGGATCCTTTACTATTAAATGGCAATCCCAAGACACACATATTTTATGAACAGAAAGACATGTTTCACAACAGATTGGATTCCAATACTTAGATAAGGGTTTCTGCTAATCATAGCAGATTGATATCTGGATTCAGTCTCTTCCTTCATGCGGTCCTTTATTGAGCACAAGCAGTTTTCAAAGTCTAATGGTTAAGGTGATGACCTAGAAACCAAAAGACAGTGAGTTCTAGTCCCACCTTAGTCATGAAAGCTAGCTTTGAGTCATTCACTCTTTCTCAGCCCAGCTCACATCACAGGGTTGTTGTGGGGAAAATAGGAGGAGGAAGGAGTTTTAGGTATCTTCAGTTACTTATAAAGTAATAAAGTTGGGATAAAAATCTAATAAATTAATATTTTAATAAATAATAAAAATGATTAATATCAGATAATGTTGCCTTAGAGTTATATGACAGGGAACAAGTAAGAGTTATTACCAATCATTGATGACAATACACTTCCAATTATTTTTCCAGTGATTTTAAATACCTTTTAAATAATGTAAAAGCATAGAACGTAGACTAGGCAATTGCTATAGTGCTAAACAGTTGTCCTTTAGCCGTATTTAGATTAGTAGAATATACTATTATATATTATAATATATGTCTATCCCTCTAGATGTGTTTAGAAGCTTTCTGTCACTGACAATATCCAAAAGCATGTGATAATCAGGATCCATTTCCTATCCCTAACATTCTCCAAGCCAATCAAGGCATTTTCTCAGTTAAAATTAAAATTTAAATAATTTTGGGTTATTTCTAAATTAAAATCGATAGCTCTTTGAATCCTTGAGTGGGAACAAAGGTATTGAGTAGATAGAAGGGAAATTTGTCCATATTCTTTCCTCGTATCCCAATATCTTCTTGTGATTTGACAGTGTTAATTGTACAAATGTAAATAGTGAATAACTTAGGTGTTTTTATAGGATGCATTTTGTTATTTGTTTTGTTATATTCCTATTTCTTTGAAAGATATGTATTTTGGGGGGTATATTCTAGTGTAGATAGGCGTATTTAAATAGCTGGAAATTACAAACATGGAGTTTGTAATTTTTAAAAACTCCTTTATCTATGAAATTCAAGTGAAATAAATTGCCAGACTATTATACTTTTTACAGAAACTGGAGTTGATTACTACAGTAAGTATATTGATTCAAGAGCATCAGGTAATTGTTGGTGGCAGCCAAATACTTAGTTATTGAAAAATGGATACAGCAGCCTGAGTTCTAACTAAAAGTTAACTTCATGCAATATGAAGTCTGTGTTATGCTTTTATTTAATTGCTTAAGTCATTCTGATGACTGCCAAGAGAGCAAGAGGGAAAGCATTTCCAACACACCAGAAACAGAGACTAAATACAGTTCTAAATAACAGATGATTTCTAGATATGCGTGTATGTGTTTTAAATGAATAATACAGTTTGAGGGTACAATGCTTCTTTCCAGCTATTAGCAACAAAGAAAGGTTATGTTCTGTATAGACTTAACATGGGAAATATAATGCAGAAATGAAACACGAATAATGCATTGTTGGCTACAGCTCAAGTAGCGACGAAGCCATGATGGGCCATAAATACTTTATTCTGGGAGCTCGATTCCTGGCACTTGTATGAAGTTGCTTCAGCTATGAGTTGTGGCACTTTGTGTTAGTGTGCTGGGCCTGGTTCAGTTGTAACTTGGCAAGCAGCTCTCCTCCTTTTTTCTCTTGGCGAGCTGGATTAGGATGGCCATAAACAATAATCCCCTTTCAATTTTATTCCTAAACACATGCCCTGTAGCTCTGGCAATGTCCCCTGGTGTTCCTCCCTAATGCCTATAAGATGACTTATCTCATTACATTGTCCCCTCCTATCACTCTTACATTTTGGGTTCCTTCATAACAGCAGGAATGTTGCTGAGAACTCTTATATCTGTTTTATCAGAAGTGGTGTTTTTGACCTGGTAAATTGTGGTCAGAGCAACTCTTGAGAATGGGCAAAAAATACATAAACTATGAAGAAGATTTTAGCAACTCACAGTTGTTTAGTACACTATCGGAAAATTTCTGTCTAAATATAATTTTTTTGTATCACTATTTTGGTTTTTAGGACAAACAAAACAACAGTGTTCATTTATATTTGTACGGAACAACTGGCATGTTCTTTTTAAAGCATATTTCTTGGCGCTTCCAGAAATAAATCACACATTTTTGGAGACTGACAGAAGTTTGTTAGGATGCCGGCCATTTTGCCAGATAATATATAGCTAAACTCTACCTGTAGTCCTTTTGTTTATACTATGGAGGGATTAAAAAAAAGAAAGAAAAAAAAATCCAATAAGACTATTGGAGCCTGCCCATTATGCCCATAAATTGTAATGGTCATAAAACAGATTAGTCACATTACTGACTTGATTTTATGACTTTTTGGGGTGGTTGTTAAGCAAACATGGTGGTCATAAGTGGGAATGCCACAGTCAAGTGAACACTGTGGTTATTAAGAAAGTCCATGGTTTTGGTGTGCGGTTTTGCCAAAAACCAGAAGTGCTAGTTTTATGCAAAGCTGTTGTAAAGCATAGTGATGTGACTGCAGAATGCTGCAAATGGCTGTAAAAATGGCTCAGTTCCAAGCGCCCAAAGTGCAATTACATAACATAAGGCCACTTTTTCAGGACAGTCATAACTTCGAACAGTTGTTAAGCTACCAGTTGTATATCAAGTACTGCATATTTATCAATGTCTTGAGAGTTACTGAGGAAGAAGAAAAATAACACCAAAATAATTGCCTTATATATTTATGTTTATATTCCCTTCCTTTGAGAAGATCTGCCGTAGACAAAGAAAATGTTCCCTAAGTGAACATAAAATAAGGATGCTCAAAATTTATCATCTAGATCAGAGATTCTAAGTATGATTTTCATAGTCAAGTTTTGTCTTTGGTATTATGACTGCAGCCTTTATTAATTCACTTATTTATATATTTATTCTACTACTATACTGCATCCCATGCATCCCATCCCATGTACCTCAAGAGTTTACAAATAAATAGTGCTAACACATTTGGCATTTAAAAGAAAGAGGGAAGATGCAGTCATTATTCTTCTCATAGGAAAGGCCGTAGTGAAGAGAGAAGCATTTCTACTGACTATCGTCTCTCTCTGCCCTGTGAGTTTGTGCAGTGGGCAGAAGGAATAACCTTGTGAAATAGGAAGAAGACCCGTAACCATGGCAGTGACTAGATAAAAGAAATCTAAGTCTAGGCCAGAGGTGTAAACTCAGGAAGCATATCAGAAAAGACTCTCCCTAGTTCTCAGGATGAGAGAGAGAGAGGGGGGAGAAGTGCATTCAGACTTACAAGTTTCCTTTCCTATAATCTTATAATACAAGTAGTATTTGCATGGATGGTTTCCTAGTTTGGTCTACCTTGAAAGGGTGACATCAATCATGCATTCTCAACTCACCCTCCTCCCTCCCGTTATCTTTCTGAAAACCAGGGAGCATCTTTTCTGAGATGCTTATTCACATTACAGTTACAAGGCCAGGCTCAGATTTTTTTCCTATTATCTTGGTTGTGGCTTTCTATCCAGTTCCTCAAAGTTACTCTCCTTCCTTCCATTACAGTTTGTTAAGCAAATATGTACTGTAGGTCATGCCAGCCCTACATTGCTCCTGTTCTCCATCTTTGCTTTCAAACATCGGTACCACTGACAGATTTTTCTATTGTTTTTTCCTCAGGGCCGTCCAGGCCTGCAAAGCTGCCGGCGGCCTCCATAACTGCCTCCTCCCACCCTCATGCATCAGTGATCGCACCGCCACCTCTCCGTGCTCTAACCTCAGTCCCGCCCTGCCTGAGCCTGCCCTGCTGTGGTGCGCGCGCAATCTCAGTTGGTGGGTCTCAGAGTGAGACATCAGGCACATTTGGATGTCATTGTCAGTTGTCAGGTAACAGAAACATTTTATTTTTGCTCTCTGAAGATCAGCTGCCAACGTGATGTATCTCTGGAAGCATCAGGTCCATTTGGATGTAAGGACAGAGTTAAAACACTAGAAATCTTCCTTATCATTGCTGAGACAGGAATTGAAACCAGTTTGGTCTTGTTTTGCTGGGGGTATGGGCTAGTTGATCTCAGATGTTGCCACCAACACTGGGGCTGCTGGTTTGTTTATACTGCATTGTGATCAAATGTCTAAGAATCCTCATACAAATGTGATACTCTGATATCAAGATTTCATCTCTCTGGGCTGTTTATGCTAAACTTAATTGGATAACAGTTAGCATCTGAAGTCTTTATTCCTGGTGATTTGCGTTCTTCAGATCTCATTGGAACATGGCATACTTGTGGTCTGCACACTTTCCCTCCACTGCTATAAAAGCCTCTCATTAATTTTGTCTTTGTTCCATCACTGACTTGTATGGAAAGCAATGAAAGGAAACCAATATTTATGGAAAAGACTTTGTAAATATTGAATACCACTGAAAATGTAGTCCACTAATTTTACCCAGATTTGGCCAACACCCAAAGGAAGTTCAATGGGAGAAGTTCAATAATTGGTGATGACCCATTGGAGTCCCTATCTTAGGATACAGTGAAGCAAGTATATCTTTATGAAGTGCATAATTTAACAATGACATCCACTGCTCCAGCATTTGATGACTGCTGGCTTTCATGACTGCTAATTAGAAGAACTATAAGCAAGGTCCAGGTAGAGGTAACATGCCTTTGAATAATAACTGCTGGGAGAAAAGAGATTTGCCTTCAAGTCTGATTGGCCATAGTGTGAACCAGAATATTAAATGAAATGAATCTCTAGGCTCACATTTAGCCTTTAAATAGCAAAGGAAAAATCAGATTGAATTGTGGAAGAAAAACTTTTTCTCAGATTCTTCTAAAATTTCATTTATTGCTTGAAGTTTGTCAAATCTTTGGTTATGCTATAAATGAAGTTTGAATAATGCCTTTTTGAGAGGTTCCCATTTCCCCCTTGTAATATATAAGGCTACCATTATAAGAAAATCCTTCTAGAACAGGTATGTCAAACTCGTGACGTCGCGCGACGTATTGCGACTTTTTCCCCATTGCCGGCAATGGAGTGGGCACGGTTTCAGCACGACGCATCTGGCCCATGGACCGGCAGTTTGACATGCCTATTCTAGAAGATCAGGATTTGACTTACTTCTACTACAAATATTCATTTGTAGTAGAAGTAAACAAAAACAAGCAAAATAAGCAACTATCAGTGATTCACAACTTTTATATGATCTAATAAGAAATGTGTATCAAAGAGATGGATATACAAAAGAGAAGAAGTAGCAATTTCATATGGAGAAATAAAGGGAAAGAATAAATAATAAAAGGGAAAGCAAAAAGGTAAAAATGGACCAAGCAAGAATGAATGAAATATAAGTATATGGGTTGCAATAAATACGAATTCTACACATTAGAATTCTACACGTACAATTTTACATAAATGTAAGTTGAAGGAATTTGTTTCATATTTTAACACTCTTTCATATCACTGTAGCTAGCATTCATTTATTGCAGCAAGTTAGCCACATGTATTGTCTAAGGCTTATGGTGCTGATTATTGTAATTGTACATTTTTATTTCTTTGGCATAGACTGATTTGTGAGGCATAAAAGTCCTTGCCCTAAACTATTTAAAATCTAAAATATATTATTCCCAGTAGGCCTCTGAACATGAAAAAAATGGTGTTTTTTTTGAGAAGTGGTAACCTTTAGATATTGTTTAGTATGTCTGATGCATTACCTGTAAAGTTTGAGAATATGTAACAAAATGTTACCAAATAACCATGATGTGCTGCTAGTGTGGATGATGTTAGCTTGAACAAATGTGAGAATTTTTTTCTTGTAGAGCTGGCTGGTTTTAAAGTTAAGATAAAGCAAAGTGTCTAGTTCTAGGCCACATATAGCTTAGTTATTACTTTCCAAGGTTAATGTTCATTTATTGGTTTCTTATGACCTGGATGTATCCTTGTAATATTCATAAGACCTTCATAAAGGAAATAGTAACATAATTTTTCCATATTTTTATATGTGAATAAATGATGCTGTCATAGCATTTTAGAAAAACAATCCATATTCAGTGAAAAGGGATTACATAGGGGAAGTAGTTGGATAAAAGATTTAAAGTAGGTTTTAGTAGGTTTTAAAAACAGGAAATTGGTTTTATTTTATTATCTGTAACCTGCACCTCCCTGCATCCAACAAAACATGCAAAATAACAGTAATTAAAAATATATACTGACAATATAAAATAGTGCATTAAAAAGAGAGCAAGAATTCAACACACAATCTAAAGAATGTTAAAATTTGTAGAAAAGGTAAAGACTTGAAGCATAGTTAGAATACAGTGAAGGAAATAATTTTTGGGGCTTCAAAGTCCTAAAAATAAGTCTTAATGTCTGATGCCACCAAACATTCTCCAGAAAACAAAGATATGGACAGGAATGTCACAATAATTAACTTTAAAAGTTCGTAGGTTTACATTTCACTTACAAGTAACTTGTCTTGTTCCAAATCATTAAAGCCTTGAAAAGTAATAATTAACATCTTGTGATTCTTTTAAAAACATACCAGCCAACAGCAAGTACCCCTGCTACTATAAATATTCCAGAAAAAATATTGACATATTCCACTAAAACGATCCGTCTTAGGGTGTCTCATCTTGATGGGAAGACAGTGGTAGAAAAACCTCTCTTGTTTGCATGTGCAAGATCTGAAAGTGCAAGGTGAGAAAATGAATGTGATAACAAAAGGTCAGTGACAAACACTGATTACATATCCTTAACTCTAGCATTTATTTGAATGATGTACTTGGTTTACTTGAATAAGGAGTTTTACAGCTAATAATGCTGATATTTTCTCACTGTATATTTGCTTCTATGCAATTTACTTAGCGTAATATAAATATGACCCCATATAGAAAATGTGGCAGGCAAATACTATTATATTTGCATACTGCCTTTGTGATAAACAGACATCAATAATAGTGAGGGGGGAAAAATAACAAACAAATCGAAGTCTAGGTAAGAAAAAGTAAAGCACTCAGAAAGAGTATTGCACTTTTATATATTCACTCCTATATCGTTGGACTGATCATAAGCTATGCTAGTTTAAGTTGTGGGACAATCTGATACCATGGCATCTCAACCTGAGATAATATTTTAGTATCAGGCCACACACTATGTTTATAAAAGCAGTCATTAGACTTGTATTTATTGTCTATTTGTTAAATCTATATTCTGTCTTTTGTTAGGAGCTCCTAGCAGCATTCATAGCATTCCATCCACCAGTTTTCCCTCACAACGACTCTATGAGATAAATTAGACTGAGAGAGAGTGACTGGCCTGACATCAGCCAGTAGTCATCTGTGACTGAGAGTAGACTGTGCTGTCCTTGAACCCAGTGCAGCACTGTAACCACTCAGCGCACTGGGTTTCTTGAAACATTTTTTCCCCATTTCATGAAAGTACTTAACCTTTTATTATCGTCATGGTTGAAAATGAAAGAAATTAGGTCACTTGTAAAACATACTGCTGTGAAGATGGTAAATGTGGGCCCTTGTTTTGAGAAAATCAAAGAGAGGAAATAATTTTAGCATGGGTGATATAACAGTGATGATGATCCAGTCATAATAAAATAATAATAATCATACATCTTTGCATTAGTATTTCGATAAAAAGATTCTTGCTTTTGATATATTCTAGATCTTATTTGTTTCTTCCTGCCACTAATTTGCTTTTAATACAGTCATATAAGCTGCTTTATCACTGTTTTAAAAATACTTATTTCAAGTTAAGTTTTGAGTACACATTATGGGACATGTAATCAAGCATTACATTCAAAATGAGACAGATATTTTCAGGCACAATGGAAAGTACATAAAATCCTTGAGTGTTTGCTTTTTAGCAGTTGGTGCATCACCTAGTTGTTCAGTTTTAGATTGGATATTGCAACATTATCCTGGGACACTTATATTTACCTTTATTCGTGGTGATATTTTTCTATGAAGGTAGTTAGCAGTTATACTAGACTTCATGACTGATGAAAGTCCATCACATCTTAGTGTTCTTAATGGTTAAAAGTAAAATTCTCTTGGGAAATTTTTGGGTGGCTTTGCAATAAAGGTGATAAATTAAATTTCCATGTATTGTTATTAAAGTTTTTATCTAAGAGAACAAAGAGTTATTTTCATCTACCGTCTTCTTTTTCATCCTCTCTACTTTTATTCTAAATTCAATATATTAAGTCCCCTTCTATAGCTTTTGCTTTTATGCCATCAACTGTGACAAAGTTTACAATCAGAAGCTTACCTTTATACACACACAGAGCATTCATATACACGTATGTAAACAGTCCACATGCGTTTGTGCTACACAAAATAGTCATTTAAGTCCTAGAATCTAATAAAGCACAATTATATTCTCTAATAGTGGCTTTTTTCCCCCATTAATAAATGAAAGAACTCTCGTTCTGCTACTACTACTGCTTTTAGCTTTTCTTGAAGGAAAAGTGTATGTATCTGTGCTTGGAGAAATATTTTTAGATTTTTAGGCCATTTACTTCCTCACATACATGTATTTTTTTTGGTACTCTTGTCCCATGAATATCTTTCTCCTACCAATTCTGTTTTCCTGAAGTGTTATTTTGCCCTCTTGGAACAAGGTATTGAAAAGGAAAGGAAAGGAGAAACTCTTGCAAAGCAGATCACATTTGGTGGCTCTCAGTTTGCACATCTTCCAGTTGTCCCACCACTGAAACAATCTCTCCTACTGGGTTTTCCAGCTGGGCAAGTAGTACTCCCCACAAGGCCAGTGAGAGCATGTGTGTACTTTTCTGATCAAACAGGTCTGCATATAAGTTATAAATTGCTCAGCACCTGACCTCTGGAAACCCTGTGTATAAATATTTGTAAATATTTTCTCTGTTTTTTGTCCATAGGCTCAGGATAAGAGCTGTCTGAATAAATATGGTCTCTTTCCTCCTTTTTAGCTGTTATTCAGCACAAAATTAACTACAATAGTTTTTTATTACTTGGATATCTTAATTTAATTTGTTTGAAAACTCTGATGGTCCTTCTGTGTTATATGATAATTTGACCCATAGGTTTATTGTGGATCAAGGGACAGTTCTTGCCCTTTCCCCAGAAATTTCCTCATGATTTGTCTATTTTTCTGAGCAGAAATCATGGACTGTTCTGTTCTAACTATTTGGTTATCATGTAGGATTACTGTACTTATCATAGCTCTCACATCCAAGATATTTATCATTTGCTATTCCTTTTCATTTTTTTTCTATTTCATTTTTACAAGCCGTATTGTGGCAGTAGCATATTTTCTTGTTTCCTCATTTTATGACTTGTCTTGCCACAGTTGTTAAATGAATCATTGTGTTTGTTAAGTTAGTAATGTGGTTGTTAAGTGAATCTGGATTCCCCTTTGACTTTGCTTGTCAGAAGTTCTCAAAAGCTGATCACATGACTCCAGGAAACTGCAACTGTCATAAATATGAACCACTTGCCAAACATCTGAATTTTGATCATGGGAATGCTGCAGCAGTCGTAAGTGTAAAAAACAGTCATAAGTCACTTTTTTCAGTGCCATTGTAACTTTTGAACGGTCACTAAATGAACTGTTGTAAGTCAAAGACTACCTGTAATTTCTTTTTCTGTCTTCTCATCACTGTTATCCTTAAACACATTTTTGTTAGATTTATATACCAGCTCAGCCAGTGAAAAATCTAGATTGGACCACCCTTGCTGGAAGAAAGGAAAAGAAAAAAGTCTGATGCAATTAATACAATCTGTCTAGAAAGCTGCATTATTTCAGAAGCGTTTATGTTAATAATATGGTATGTGTTCTGCACATTTCATACTGAAACAAGATGCAGGCTTTTGTTTCATTCCAGACTGGGTTTATTAAAACCGAGGATCAATGGGAAAACAAAACAGTAATCAGAGTAGAGAATGCAAACTCATCCACATTTTTTTCATCAAGAGCTGAGGAGAACAGATAATAGTACAATTTTTGTGTTATACCAGTTATATCATTATGCAGACCAGACACTCTAGAACTGCATTGGAAAATAGTCTGCCTTTGTTCCCCTTACATCCACTTAGGTGACAAAAATGATAAGAAGAACATGGGCTATTTATTAAGTACATATGCAGACAAAGAACTACAAAGGCATATATTAGGACCATATATAAACAGAGAATTTTCCCTACAGAGTAAATACAGCTTTGAATAAGGTGAAAACTGCTGAAGTTTGTGTTTAGCAAGCATTATTGATTATGCTGAAATCCATATAATATCTGGAAAAATTGAATTTGTGTGTCATAGTTGCACTATGTAAAGTATGTGAACTCCCCCTCCCCAACTTAGCTCAGACAAAATCAATGCTACATTTATATGTTTTCGTTTAATTTGGTCTCATAGACAAACACAGTCAAATGGCTGAATACGGTCTTGTTTTACATATTTTTAAAATATGGTTCAGATATGGATGAATACAGAAAATACGAACACTGCATACACAAAAGAAGTCAACCCCTGTAGGCATTAAGAAAAAAAGGGAAATTTGTTTTTTGAGAATTATTTCCCCCATGTGCAGTGATTCTGCTGTTACTAAGTTAACCAATGTTTTAATTTGAAAAAAGATACTTAAATTGATTCAATCTGGCAAATCATCATCATTTACAGAACACATTGGATAAAAATATTAAAAGATGTTATAACAGTACATGCTTGCAACTTTTAGGCATTTGATATTGTATATTTATGTGCTCATGTTAAATTACACAGTTATCAGGTAGAAGTAGATCGTATAATCTAAACACTAAGAGAATAAAGCTGCAACAAAGACAATAGGTCCATCAATTAGAGAGTTAACTGGATTTTATTCTAATATCCCAGTCCAAGAGCCTGAACTCTTCAAACATTCCAAATGTAGAACTAAATCAAAGAATTCTGCTTCAAATCCATACAAGATGTTGCTGTCTGTCTCCCCCCCCCACTTTCTGACATGAGAAGCATTTGGAAGTATAGTTTCTTTCTTTCCTTTTTATAGCTATCTTAAAAAGGAATTTGGATGTTTAGCACAGCTGGTGCTCATTACATTATGCACTATCAATAAAATAACATGTGTAATTAATTTTTAATGCGATGCTCTATGCAGTGCTTTAAAGCAGTTACTGTATGGGGGGAGAACTGACACTGGTCAACAAGCATCAGAAATATTAAAAGAGAAAGCTCTAGTTTTGCATTTTAAAAAAAGGTGTGGAAAAGAGACAGTAGCTGTCATCAGCTCGCTGTTCCTTCGCCAGGCATAATAGTCTGGAACATTGCATATAAAATGCAAGGAGACCTGAAAAAGAAAAGTATTTAAATAATAACCTGAGCCAGGGGATACAATAGATAGATGTTTGGCTGAGATTTGTGAGACTATGCTCAAATCCTCACTCTGTTATGAAGCTTGCTGTGTGGCCTTGGGCAAGCCTTACGTTCGCTCCAAAAGGCTGTTCTCAACACCTTAAAAATGAATTTAATATGGGTAGGATACAGATATAATGGTTAAATTTGCCTGACATAGAAGTCCTTTTATTTTTAATGGCCTGAGCTCTGCTCAAAAAAGAAAGCCCTCATCAAAAGAGGAAGATGTATCACGGACTGAGAAGAAACTTTTCCCTCCTTTTGTCTACCAATCTATATTAAAACTCAGAAGCAGCTTGTAAATATTAAGCAGGGGAACCCTCTGGGAAAATACAAATTCGAATTGAAGTCTAAAAGAAAACAAAAGGGGAAGAATTTGGGATTCTTCCAAGAAAACCATTCAAAAATAATATGAGCCTTCGCCTTTTCTTGTGGCTTTTGGTTGGTTACACTCAAAATAAAAACCAACATTCTTTGCTTCATATTTGGGGGGAGACACTAATTTGGAAGACAGAAAACCAGGAGGACTGGTAAAAGGTTTGAATCGTTTGCTCTGATAATTGACCAAATAATAAACAAATCTATTTGCACTTTTGTTTTTCTTCTTTTTCTCTTCTCTATAATTAGAGTGCATGCCCACTTTCAAAAACAAAACCAAATGGGGATTTTCATGATACCAAGGTGGGATGGGATAAAGAAGAGAATATCAGCAAAGATTTCCAATTACAGTTCCTGGCAACTCCTTCCTATATCCGGGATCCTGTGTCTTTAAACATTTCATAGAATGAAATCATTTCCTGGACATGACATTTTTCATTACAGGATGGCCATCGCAGGGGAAGATACACCTGATGATGTTGTTGTTGTTCCAGGCAGCTATTATAGGTAGAACAAATCTCTCCGGATGTAGAATAGGTAACTTGATTGTTCAGCTGATATATTTACCTTAAACCTCTACTGTATTCCTAGTTTTATCAAAATTAAAGGAAGGATTTTTTTTTCTGATCCAATTGGCACTGGGAAGCCATTTAAGGAATTTCAAGAGGGGCTTATTGAGTAAGGTTAATATAGTTTAAAAACCCTTTACATTGTAAAAAAGTATGATTTTAAAAAATGTTGAAAAAGAATTCACTACTTCTTTAAGCATTGGCTAGTTTCCCTCCTGAAATTTGAGGGAAAAAATGCCCACTTTGGGAGGGGGGGGGCGGGATTGTTCAGAGGTAACATCATCAAACTGCCAGTTTGAGATGGCAACCTTGTTTTAAACTTTGTACTTTTAAAAAAAAAATGGCTTCATTTTTGAAATAAGCCCAGATTTTCAGTATGATCCTGTCCTAGTTCATATATAAAGTGATATGTGTGTAACTGTTAGAAGTAGCATGAAAAGAATGCTGGCCTGTTCCTCAGTGGCTTATTTCATTTACAGATTTGCTCCCAGATGCATTTCTCTAAATACAGCAGCTCTAAGAAAATGTCAGATGAAGCTTTTACAATTGAACATCATGCCTAAAGACATAGGCAGACCATTATACCATTTGGACAAAGATACTTCTGACTATAATATAATTGTTGTTGTTGTTAGTTGCGAAGTCGTGTCCGACCCCATCGCGACCCTATGGACAACGTTCCTCCAGGTCTTCCTGTCCTTATAATACATATAATCAAAGATACTACTTCTTGAGGATTAAGCTGTATATGCCAGAAAAATCACATGCTGACGATTAGTTTCCAGACATAGATGAAGTCAAATACTTGGGTAAAATGTGATATATTTCCTTAATCAGAAATTGGACAAGAATTTCCTTTTTTTTTTTTACAGCAACATCACCTTAGAAACAGAATAACCCACTATAGGTGATTTGTACTGTAAAGTCAGCTGCACTATCTTAATCTTACAACTCATCATTTTTATTAAATGCAGTCAACCAGCTGAATGTCTTTTTGCAAATACTTCATTAAAAAAATTAAAAACACAGAGGAGAGGAAAATTAGTCTGTTATGGGGAGCATGGGACCTTCATACACTTGTGCTCGGCACAGAAGTTTAGCCCTAGTTTTTTTGATATACATATGTAATAAGGTATTTCCAGCTATTTTCTCATTATATTAATAGAAATACTTCATCTGACATATGTCAAATGATGTTCTTGTTCCATGAAAATTATCTGTCTTAGCGCCTTTACTCTGCATTTAATGTGCAGGCATATAGTACTAGTTTATTACTCAGTGTCATTAGCAGGTAGCCAAAGATATACTTGTGTAAAAGTACACTTCCAAAACACATTTAAAAATTGATAGAACTTTGTAGGGATAAGGCTGAAGATAGTAACAGAGATGTTCATTGTTGTCAGAATTTAATTGTTAAGTCATAATTAATAAATTGAAAACTTTGGATAGAAATATAGTATTGTCAACATTTTATTGGCTGTTTTGTATCTAATAGTCTGGCATACTGCTAATGTAGAGATGGCTAAACATTTAGGAGACAGGGCTGTTCAACAGTTTTCAGTGCTATATATTAATTTATATTTAGAAACAAAAATTTACAAGGGTAGATTTATATATTTGCCTGTGTGTGTGAGTGAGTATAAAGGTTCTAATAAACTTTTACATTGAGGTGAATGCCTACATTCTGGTATAAATATTCAAGCTTGATAAGATATATTTTGCAGTTGTCAAACTATGGCAGTGGAATTGCTTTCTTTTTGATCCCTGTTTTTCTGACAATGAAAACTTGTCTGACATTTGATCTAGTACCTAACACAACAGTTTTGCTTCACCATAGTGTGCAATACCTCTGAATTAAAACAAGACTAGTTTCAAGGTTGTTAGCTTGAGAGCAAAGTATGGTAAGTAGGAATTATAGTTATACTAATATGTGTCCCACTATTTTGAGAAATTAGACCAACCCAGAAGTAAGGTTGAATTCCCACTGAGTAGTTTGCCCATTAATAAAATATAGGCTGCTCCCTATGTCCACATGTATAATATAAATGCTTATACGATGGAGGCTTTGTGGATACTATAGAACACAGGTTTTAGTTCACAAGCACTATTCCCATATATATTATATATCTGAAGATCACATCATTCCTCTGCAGATGATGTGTGCAGTTTTTTGAGAGATGGGGCGTTGTCTTACCTGAACGCCTTTTCTCAGCATGATGATGGAGAATCCACAAATGGGTTAACTTCATCCTCCTGCCCAATGAGACTAAGTCAAATGTCACGCCTCCTGCTGGGCTAGATACTGACCCAGTTACGACGAAGGCGAAGCAACAGACGATAGTCAGATGTGTTGGCTCCTCCTGCCCCTGACACAGGGCCTGACTGCCACTAAAGGGGGTGGGAGTGGATTCTCCATCATCATGCTGAGAAAAGGCGTTCAGGTAAGACAACGCCCCTTCTCCAGCATGAGGATGGAGAATCCACAAATGGGACATACCAAAGCTGCCTGTCCCTATGGGAGGGAACTAGTCTGGGCCTGTGTCCCACATGATGACACCACTTGTTGTAGCACCCGCCGGCCAAAGGAGGCGTCTGCGGAAGCAAATTTGTCCACTTTGTAGTGTTGTATGAAAGGAGAAGGAGAAGACCAAGTCGCCGCTCTGCAAATCTCATCGATGGAAGCTTGCTTCACCGAAGCCGCCGATGTTGCGGCGCTGCGGGTGGAATGAGCCGTGATGCGGCCGGGCACTGGCAATGAATGTGACTGGTAAGCCCGCGTGATGCAAGCTTTGATCCATCTGCCTATGGTGGAAGAGGACACTTTCTGCCCCATGGAAGAGGGTTGGAATGATATAAACAGCGCCTCCGACTTGCGAAAAGCGGACATTCGCTTGATGTAATGTCTTAGCGCTCTGCGCACGTCCAGAGCATGCCACTTGTGTTCCAATCCGTGGAACGAGTTGGGGCAAAAGTTAGGAAGTATTACCTCCTGGGCCCTGTGGAACAAGGTGTTAACCTTGGGAACAAACGACGGATCTAAGCGAAGGATCACCCTGTCCTCGTGAAATGTGCATAGGTCCTCTCTGACCGAGAGAGCCGCTAGCTCCGATATGCGCCGAAGTGACGGCTACCAGGAAGGCGACTTTCATGGACAAAAGCCGGAGCGTACATGTCCTGATAGGCTCAAACGGGGGTGAGGTGAGAGCCTGCAAGACCCGCGGTAGATCCCAAGAGGGATATCGATGGACTGCAGGGGGTCTGGTGTTGGTCGCTCCTTTGATGAAAGAACGCACCGTGGAGTGCTGAGCCAAAGGGGCCAAATTGTCGCATTGCAACACCGTTGACAGGGCTGCGACCTGTCTACGGATGGTGTTCAGCGATAGGCCCTTGTCGAGCCCCTCCATCAGGTATTCCAAGATCTTTGGAATGGTGAGAGAGGAGATATCCAATTGTTGTCTGGTACACCAGAGACTAAAGTTCTTCCAGGTGGAATCGTATATCCTATTTGTAGAGGGACGCTTGGAGGCCTGAATCATCGAGATGACCCTCGTTGAATAGGAGTCTCTAGTTAGAAGTTGCTGCTCAAGTGCCAGGCGGCTAAATGGAGCCACTGCGGCTCTGGATGCTGCAGGGCTCCCTGACTGAGGGCAATGCGGTATGGAGGTATTCTCCACGGGGGAGAGATGGAGAGGCCTACAAGGTCTGCAAACCAAGGTCATCTCGGCCAGTGTGGGGCAATCAGTATAACCTCCACCCGTTCCAGCAGAATCTTGCAAATGACCGCCTGGATCAGGGGAAGAGGAGGGAAAGCATATAGCCGTTCCCTGGGCCAAGGACTGCGGAGCGCGTCCACCCTCTCCGCCCCCGGAGCAGGGAACCGGGAGAAGAATCTCGGGAGCTAAGCATTCAGCAGCGAGGCAAACAGGTCTATTATCGGTAGTCCGAATCTGTCCGTGATCTCCCTGAACAAGGAGGGATCCAGGCGCCATTCGGAGTGGTCCACCATCGACCTGCTTAAGGAGTCCGCCTGCCAGTTTGCCTCTCCGGAGATGTGTTCTGTCCTGAGGGAGGAGAGGTTGGACTCTGCCCAAGAACCCAACAACTGAGCTTCGGTCATGAGGGATCCCCCCTGGCGGTTCACGTGGGCCTTGGCTGCTACATTGTCCATAAGGACCAGGACATGTTGGCCTACCACACTGCTTTTGAAATGGCGCAGGGCAAGATGTATGGCCCTGAGCTCCAACCACTTTATGTTGTGCTTCAGGTCCGGTTGAGACCACCGGCCCTGAGCCAACTGTGATTGGAGGTGAGCTCCCCAACTGAAGAGGCTGGTGTCTGTAGTCAGAATGACTCGGTGGGGCTCCTTGAATAACGACCCCTTTGCTACCACTGGAGATGTCCACCAGCGGACGGAGTTCAGAGTCTGAAGTAGGACCCTGACTCTCTGGTTGGAGGAGCTCGTGCCCAGCTGCTGGAATGGGAGTAGGAACCATTGCAGGTGTCTGGAGTGCAGCCTGGACCATGGAACTATGGACATGCAGGAGACCATCTTCCCTAGCAATTGGGAAAGTGTGACCAGGGAAACCACCCGCTCTCTCTGTATCTGGAGTACCAGGGAACGTATGCTGTCTTGGCGCTCCTGTGACAGGTAGACCATGCACTGCCTTGTGTCTATAATCGCCCCCAGGTATAACAGGCGAGTGGATGGTACTGTGGCTCTTCAGGAAATTGACTGAGAACCCGTGGTCCTGGAGGACCCCAATAGTTCGGGTCAGATCCGCTTGAGCTGCCTGGACAGAGGTGGACTGGATTAGGATGTCGTCCAGGTAACACTGGATCCATACCGGGACTAACCTCAGGTGGGCCGCCAAATCCGCCAAGATTTTGGTGAACATTCTTGGGGCAGAAGAGAGGCCGAATGGAAGGGCCCTGTATTGGTAATGGTGCCCTGCATAGCAAAACCTGAGGAACCTGCGATGGTCGAGGAGAATGGGAACATGTAAGTAGGCCTCTGTGAGGTCTATGGACGTTAGGAAGTTGTCCCGTCTGATGCTGGCCAGAATAAAATGGAGTGTCTGCATCTTGAACCTTTTGTACCTTAGATGGGAATTCAGTCCCTTGAGGTCGAGAATGGCTCTCCATCCTCCTGAGGTCTTTGGCACCACGAAGAGGATGGAGTAGAATCCCGACCCCGTGTGTCCGGTAGGTACTGGTTCTATGGCCTTGATGGCTAAAAGATGGCGTATGGCCTCGTGCATGAGTCTCCTTTTGTCCAGACTCCGTGGGGTTGTACAAGAGATAAAGTGACCTGGGGGTCTGGATAGGAATTCTAGGGAGAGACCCTCCCTGATGGTGTTGAGCACCCAAGAATCTGTCATGGTGGTCTCCCATTTGCTGATGAAGAGGGAAAGTCTGCCGCCTATGGGGACTGTATCTCTGGAGTCATTTATTCCTTCTGAATGGGTGGCCGCCGGTCCCTCGAAAGGGCCACTTGGCCTGGGCCTGCTGTCTGGGTCTGGGGCCGGAACTCTCCCATTGACGGTCGTGTCTGGGAGGAAAAGGCCGGGTAGGCGGAGCCCATTCCGGGCCTGTACCCGCACGAAAAGGCAGTCTGCGGTAGTCCGGGGCAGAGCGTCTATCCACATGCCTGTTAAGGTGGGACATGACTCTGCGCTTATCATGGTTCTCCACTAGGTAGGGATTGAGGGACTCACCGAACAATTGCCCGCCAGTGTAAGGGGCGGTGACCAAACGCCATTTCGATTTTAGGTCCGCTCGCCACTGTTTAAGTCATAACAGTCTGCGGGCAGCCACGTTGTAGGCTATGGCCCGGGAGGAGAACCTGGCTGCATGTAACGATGCATCTGCCATGTATTCCGATGTCCAGGACCCCTCAGGTAATCTGAGGAAATCTCCAATATGGAAGCAGAGCACTGGGTTTGGTGGGGGCCCCAGATACCAGCAAAGCCAGTAATCGCTCTGAGTTATGGTGGCCGCTGGACCAAGGATTGGCCACTCGCACACCAATGAGCTACCAGCAAAGCCGGTAATCGCTCTGAGTGATGGTGGCCGCTGGACCAAGGATTGGCCATTCGCACACCAATGAGCCACCAATTTGCGCCTCTTTTTGGCTGGAGAGGCTAAACCACCATGGGTGGTCATTGAGGCCGCGTTGTCTGCCATCATGCACAGGGTCCCTCAGGAGTAATCTGAGGAAGGCAGGCAATATGACGCAGAGCGATGGGGTTGGTGGATGACCCAGATACCGGCAAGGCCGGTAATGGCTCTGAGTAATGGTGGCCGCTGGACCAAAGATTGGCCACACACACACCCAAGAGCTACCGGTGAGGCCGGTCCCTGCTCTTAACAGTGGTGGCTGCTTGACCAGGGGCTGGTCGCTCGCGCACCAATGAGCTATAGTAGTCCGACAGGCTGAATGCTGCTCGAGATTGAACAAAGGAGGCAATCTTGAGGCGAGGAGGCTGCACAAAATGGCGTCCAAAATGGGAGGCCTCTTGGGAAAGGCCTGGCTGAGGCAGAATACTGAGCCTTTCTGTCCACCGGAAAGGGCAGTGGCCGTGAGGCCTGAAAGCCGAGCCTTCAAACTGCAGGTGCTCAAGAATAATCCTCTAAGAGGAATTGGCTGTTAAAGTCACTCCTTTTGAGGACTTGTGCCTCAAATTGTGCCTTGCAAGTTCTGTCACGGCGCCCAAAATGGCGGCCGCGACTAGCCTGCTAAATCCGCGGCCCGCTGGCAAGGCCCGGGCCGTCCAAGCCGGCTCCGGAAAGCAGCGGACGAATAAACTCGATTCTGGGCTGAAAAGGCTCACCGTGAACTGTCTGAGGCTTGCGGCCACGCTGTCAGTCAGCGGTGGCCCCCCGCAGAGCCCGCAGCTCAGCTGAGCGGCGGGGAGGCATTCGCGGCGTGTCGGGCCGAATTACGGTCAATTTTTTTTTTCCCTTTTGGTTAAAATTCGGAAGAGTCTGATAAATTTTTAAAATGAGAGGAGGAAAAAATCCACAAATGGCGATACAACCTGCCTGCTGAGATTAAGGAGCCAACGAAAAGCATCCTGTTGGGCTAAGAGACTAAGTCATAACTGGGTCAGTATCTAGCCCAGCAGGAGGCGTGGCAATCGTTTGACTTAGTCTCATTGGGCAGGAGGATGAAGTTAACCCATTTGTGGATTCTCCATCCTCATGCTGGAGAAGTACTGGTAGTGGAATTATTTGGCATATTGACATATTGTAATTTGGTATTACAGGGCTGGAAATAATGGTTTTCAATAATTAGAAGCAGGAGAGAAAACTGAGTTTATAGAGATAGGATGAGAAAGAAAGAAAATAAATTCTGCATAGCCAACAGGGACAGCATTCTTAGTTACCATATCAGGGCATCAAAAGTCGCTCAAAATGTACATTTGGATAATTTCTTCAGATACTCTGCATGATTCTAACCATCATAGTAAACTTGAAATATAATCAAATTGATGTATTTTGTCCAGTACAAATTCTACAATATTTCCCAGAATACTTTATTAATATATCATATTTCTATTGCTTGATTTATACATCTTAATAAGCCATGTTTTACTAAGCAAGTCATAACAGGCTGTTTTCCGAATAAGTTAGCCTAAACAAGCAAATTACATGATGGGTTTAGCACTGTGAGTGAATGTAGTCTTATGACTGTCTATGACCAAAGGGGTAGGTGACTGTAGAATTAAATCATTTGGTGAACATTTTCAGTACAAAAAAGAGTAATGCATTATCGAAAACACTCATGCAGAACATCTCTCTCTCTCTTATCTGTTACTGTCAAAGTAGCCAGAGGTCAAATATACATCTGTCCGTCTGTCCATCCATGCGTTTATCCATTACCATCCATCCATCCATCCATCCATCCATCCATCCATCCATCCATCCATCCATCCATCCATCCATCCATCCATCCATCCATCCATCCATCCATCCATCCATCCATCCATCCATCCATCTATCCTATCGTTTTACAACTTCCCCTGGAGCCTCTTCTTTTCAAAATCATTCTTGAAATGAGAACACAAAGCAGTTCTTAATGAAAAAAGTTCTTAATGTTTTGTGCAGTATTACTAATTCTTTTATAGGTCAAAATTTGAAGACCACTGGTTTGCATCTGTATAATAAAAATAAGATACCTCAGTGCTGTCTTGAATCAAAGTGCTTCTTTCAATGTGTTGTGCCACTATTTTTGTAGCATAGAATTAATGAAATATTGAAAAATAAATATAGGGAAGAAGGGATTTTCTGGTATATCTTGTTAAGCTTAGCCAATTTTATAAGATTAGAACAACAGTGTTTAGCCTCTTTTTGCCTTCTAAAAAGTGGGAAATGAAAGCCTCAGTGATTCAGCATGATCAGTCTGTGACATATGAAACAAGTTTATTTTTTTAAAAAATGAATGTCTAAAAGAATTAGAAGTCTGTGAACTTATGGAAGGTGTGAATATTTGAGGTGACAAGGGCATTTGGAAAATGTCCCTAAAACTGCACTTTAAATATTTTTAATCTCTTTCTGTATAAATTGTGTGAATCTCTAGTTAGAGAAGGACCAAGTTACACAGTCTGTATAAGTAACACATTTGATGTTCTATTTTAAAGTCAAATAGAAAGGCTATTGGCTTACACAAATAGTTCATCTGTAGGAGGTAAAATTATTGATGACTACCCTCCATTGAGTATTAGTGTTCTTGATAGTGGCAGTGAGTTCCATGTAAAATAGATATTTTCATTGCTAGGATTTTCTTTATGATCTGATGAGTCTGAATTTGTATGTTTCATATTATCCCTGATTTAGAACAACTTGTAATTTACCAAACCAAATGTAGGCTATCAGCCAAGGAATTCAGTAGGTTTTATTGTTGTTTTCCTGGGACTTCAAAAATGGGAGGAAAGCTGAGTTTGTCATAATAAGTATAAGTAACAGAAATTTCCTTGCACCTGCAAAATGGAAAAGATACACTGCTGGCTGTCACAAAGTGTGTAAGTCTGGATTATGATGTTTATTACCAAATTAGAAAATTATTTATTTATTTAAATAATTGATAAATTGTGTAATTGTTGAAGTAGTTCTGAGTGGTGTAGAATAAATTAATAATTACACTTTAAAAAGAAAAAACAACCCTGAATATCAATAAACCACTAATGATAACAGAACAACACTAAACACAAAGTTGGGGAGAACACCAATACATACAAGAAGAGCAAAAATAATTGATAACAAATGCAGTTACAACCATCCTTCCTCAGCGCCTGCTGAACTATCCTAGTTTTTAAGGATTTTCCTAAAAAACAAAACAAACCTCCCCCCCCCCCCAGCATCACTGAATTGTGCAGACTTCATTGGGAATGTGGTTCCAAACGGGCAGGCCAGCCACAAATAACCGCTGGTTTTGCATTGTATGTTTTATTTCAGAATATAATATATTCAAATTATTTGTAATCCTTTTGGCTATACAAAGTGTTTTCTAATTTTTATAATGTATATTCTCAGATGGAGTTGAGAAGCACTACAAGGTCTTCCAGTAGACTGAATGTTCATTAAATATATTCTATGGCCAAATCCAGTAACCTATCCATTTAATCATGGAGGCTATATTCCTAATAAACAAATCAAAGCACATTCTTTCTATTGTATATAAATATTGTTTCATAGATTAATTATATAAGGTCAAATCAGGCCTCAATGCATTTACTAGAAGCTAGTTTTTATCAAGTGTTGTGAAATAAATCTAATGATGACTTATATGATTGAATGGATCATGGTAGTTCTAGCATCCAAGAAATTACTTTTATTCACACTTTAGTTGCAATATTTTTCACAAGAAACAGTTCATACAATCAGCTGCCCATAATGTGTAAAGAAATGAAATCATATAGATTTACTGTACTGTATACTATCTATTAAATTACTTTTTATGATGTATATCCAAGCAACAGAGGTTAGCATTTTAGTTCTATGTAATGTGTAACTATATTTCTGAAAATGAACACTTTCAAATGAATTTTAACTTTTTGTGACATTGGAAAATGTATAAAATAACTTTTCAATTTTTTTTAAAAAAATACTTTTTAAGCAACATCCGTGTAATCAAATTATAAGGATACATCCCAATAAATCCAAAGAAGGGATGCAGTTTTTCTTTTAAAACTATTTGACAGTAATTGTTGGATACTACAAATCTAATTCCTATAGATCCAAGTGAATTTCAGCATAGTGATGTTTTTCTGTATAACATGCAATAACTGCTGTTGGAGGATTCAAGAATTAAGCTTGATTACATCTTCATTAATTTTATGATTTGAGATTTTAGGACCATAATCAATATTGTATTCATACAAGGCTCATCAGCCATATTAGATTTCCAGAAATGGTGTGTTTTTTCAACAAATTCTTGCATTTTATTTTTAAATGCCCAGCGCTTCAGATTTTTATTGATCGCATTGAAAGTATGATTTTTATCCTTAATATAGAGTACAACTAGAATAATTTGTAGCATGCCTATTTGAAAAGGAGAAAATTTCTGTGACGTGAGGGAATAATTTTATTTTTACAAACAAGGTAGGCAAAATACATACTTTCCAGGTTACTAATTTTAAGAAAAATGTTGGGGAATATTATCCGCTAATAAAAAATTCATATATATTAACAGAAGAAAATTTTAGTTCACTTTTCTTCAGTTTGTCTTTCTCCAAATGTGTTGAATCACAGTACCCATAAATATAGTTGATATGATTGTCTGTTGTATATAATATACAGAAATAGCGGGCAAACCTCCCCAAAAAACTTTATGCATTTCATATCTGCTTGGATCAAGCTTCTCTCAATCAGATAATAGAGAAAATGTTCACACTACCGGCATTTCCACATCCCTCCACTTCCAGTTCCTCACAACACAATTTGAAACCAACCTGCAATCATTTTCACTTCTGTTGGGTTCAAAATGCAGACAGCATGCAGAGGACCCAATGTGTTGAACTCAGTTCTTACCCTCTTTCACTACAGTTGATCAACAGAAAAATACAAACAATCTGTCCTGTCTTTTGAGCTACATCAGATCATTGAATAGCAGAAATACCTTTATTCCATCTGTAGAGGAAATGCTATAATTTTCTAATGTATTTTCCTCCATTTTTTGTTTGCATTTGTCTGGTAGTATGCAAGTAAAGTTGGTGCAATGGAAAGATGCAAGGAAAGTTGATTGTGAAAGCACTAATATTTGCCAAATAGTTCCAGATGCCTTGCCACTATTCCTCTATTGCCTTGTGAATTATGAAGATAAAATAGTAACATGTCAGCAATTTTGCAGTTAGGTGGTTTTCTCACCTTCTAGAACTGCAAAGAATGGTTACATGTTGCTATCAAGGCAGGACTTGAAAGCAGTGTGGAGAAATAGGTTCTAAACAATGCACACAAGAAAAGAAAAGCCATAGAAATAAGAGATTATATAATGACTTCCTGGAGCCCATGGTGAGGCAAGAGTTATCATCAGTGGAAAAAAAATGCCTATCTATAAGGTTTGCAGAACTACCATATTTGAAAATAAATTATCACCTTTGCTAATATTTCCTATAAACTGGAGCAGTCAGAAATAATTCAGTCCCCCCAAACACTCATGAAATCAATTACACCTAAAGCCATCCATATTTGCTGGAAACTAGAAAACTACTGGGTGGCAGCAAAGAGTTGGAATTATCTCTCTGCTGCCATCTTATGGTTATTTAGAATTTTATAGACTAAAGTAGACTGCACTTAACCACATGAGTTTACTATTAGAGAGAATGATGATGGTATCTCCTGTTTTTATCAGTTCACCCATAACATCTACAGTATGTTAGTTCTCTCACATTACAGAGGTATAGAAACCTAGCAGAAACTTATTCTTTACATATATAAAATGATATGTCTGTGTAGCTTCTCACACACACACACACACACACACACACACGACAGCACATATCTCATATTCTACCCCTTTTTGCTCTCTAGCTTTGTACAAATGTGTGTAAGCAAATGACAGTCCCAGTTATAGATCATAGCTTCTCCACTTGTTTTGTGTGTGTGTGTGTGTGTGTGTGTGATCTCTATAATGTGGTATCCTCTTTGGGTATTGTGCTTTAGTAGCATTTAGTTTTTCAAGCATGCTTACAAGGTAACATTCTCCATTGCTGATTTATTTTAAATCAGTAAAATATCTTTTAATTAACTCTGTTTTGGTCAGTTGTAATATAATGCATTCATTCATTGTTCTTATTTCAGGGTTTCCCAACTCCACAAGCAAAATTATTTTGATTTAATTTGTAAGTAAACATTGGAATTATTGACTGATGGAAAGCACAATTCTCAAACATGTGCAGACACACATTTGCACATACATACACACTCACATACACAAATAAACTGAACCAGGTACTATATACCGTTATTATAGTAAGTATAATAATATCATTAACAATAACACTGTCCTTTTAAATCTGGTCTCCCAAACTTTGCTGGATATTTTACAGAGCCTGGTTTCATTTATAGTGGAGCCAGACTTGCTGTGTGAGTCGTTCGCATGCTGGAATTAGTCTTAAGCTTGCTTCTGTGAGGTTGCCAAATTCCATGTTTGTGTTTTATTTAGAATTCTTTTCACGGCCAGTCGAATCTGTTCAGGCATACACAGGCGCTGTTGCACCCCACAGAGAAAATAAGCAAGCTTGCGTTTTCTTTGGCATGGACTGTGGCCACAAAAGACTGCGGTCTAAAAAACATTTTTTTATATAAAAAAAGCTATTTTAACCCATAACAGATGTATAAAGTAGGCACATGCACGCCAGTTTCCTTAGTTTTAATTAAAAAATAATTATGGCTTTAATGGGATGCTAGTGACAAATTTGGATGAATGGTGGGTGACAGTATCTCCAGGCTTCCTTCAAGTTATAAATTAGTGTATTTCTCTTGGCTGATGGAACATATGAAATTAAGAAAAGGGAGCAAAGTTATTT
The DNA here is from genome assembly GCA_023970755.1 of Azemiops feae. Classification (NCBI taxonomy): domain Eukaryota; kingdom Metazoa; phylum Chordata; class Lepidosauria; order Squamata; family Viperidae; genus Azemiops; species Azemiops feae. The sequence goes on from JALGBA010000234.1 coordinate 1,483,693, forward strand.
TTTTTCCACAAGTCACACTTATTAAGTGTAAAATAAAATATTCTGGAATAATAGAAGGCTGGGGAAACTTCATCCTTGGCTGAAAAATAGTTGAGTTGAGGTTAGGCTTCTGCTTTGTAAGACACCTGCATTCGTCATAATTTTTTTAATAGCCACCACTGCCAAATCTTTGTGGCTTACATCACTTAGATAGCTTTATTTATAGCAACATATAACCAGCCAGGGGGGGGCTTTATATTCAGAGATATTTTTAAGCACTGATAGGAATTTAAGTCTTGCTTTATTAGTAGTATTGCTGTTGCTATTGCTATTGCCACTTCGATGACTTCAAAGATAGACTACTGCAGTGCATGCCATATAGGAGATCTCTTAGTGACAATTTGACTCCTGGAAAGAAGAGACAAATTGCATCACAGGTACACATTAATTTCTGTCTTTTAATGTAACTGAAGGTTTAAGTACGGATGAGCAATCTGTGGCCCAGGTTTGTACATAATCTTGATTTTCCTTTTTTTGTGGCTCTCAGAACCATGTTTGACTATGATTGCCAAAATATTGAAGCACATTTTCGCTCTATTTTGAAATAGGAAACAAATAAACATGTAATTATCCTACTTTGGACACATTGTGCAAAATGTAGCTCTCTGGAGATGGCTGTAGGAAGGGAAAAAGATGACCAGCGGCAAGGAGGATGGACTCAGTTACAGTGGCAATGAGTACAATATAAGAAGATCTGAAAAACCAGGTTAAGGACAGATTGTCAATAGGAAAATGCATCTACTGTATGCGTTCATGAAGAAATAACACCAATGCAATGGCAGATAATCAATCAATCAATCAATCTCCTGGCATGGCAGAGTTAACAGTAAAATCCTCAGAGTTCAGCTCCAAATACCAGCTTAGCAACGCAATGTAGTGGCCCTTATGCCTCTCACCCCACCTATATCAAGTCCTGCCTTTGGCCACCAAAAGTTTGTCTACTGCTAAAATCGTTTGGAATGTATAATATTGTAATATAAAATTAGGGCACTTGTGTTAATCCATAAACCCCACTAAGATTTGAAACTTAGATACCTGAAATTAATGCTTGCTTTCCCCCATTAGTCTGCTTTCATGCTAAGATGTCCAGGCAATGCTTTTCTGAAGTTATTCTTGTTTTTTGTGATAAGGTGGTAAGTGGAGGACAGCCATTTCCATTTGCAGTGTACAATTTGTACAGTATCTTTTTCCAGTGAAACCTAACTTTGTTGTTGTTTTTGAAAGGAATGTTACCATAGGAAGATTCCTTAAAAGTTCTTCTGGACTGTTTTGAAATATTTTATGCTGCATCTGATTGCTATTTTAGGATTATGTTACATCTGCTAATATTATGATTTGTTATTTTATTTGTAATTTTGTAAGTTACCTTAGAGTCTTGCTGAGTAGATTCTGAATGCACGATAGATAAAAAAATATTCAATATAAAGCCAATATTCAATATAAAGCCTAAGTGCATATGTTGTTAAATACATTATCTGTATTTAAGAGAATGTAGGGTCTTTAAAACTTCATAGTAAGCACAGAATGTCTATATTCTATATCTAAATTGTTAGATGTTACAAATAGTGATGGAATGAAAAAACTTTAATTGGCTCCATTTTGAGTTGTTGCTGCTAATTGAAGTATGGGCAAAATGTCTGTCAAGCTTTCAATACAGAGATTTCTGTCTGTTCTAGAGAACTATTGATTAAAATAATAATAATTTTAAAAAGGTATACTACGGTGAAGGCAAAGGCTGTAAACATCATGTGTATTGAAGCCTTCACTCACTAAATACTGTATTGTTTAGGAATACCGTACTCTTACTTAGATGTATTATGCATTTTTCACTCATAATCTGAAATTATTAGAAGAATGGCCCTATCATAAGGACCATATGGACAATTTTGTGCCAAATACTGTTTAAAATAGGGTTTTGAATAAATAATTAGGAGAAGGAGAATCCCCTCGGCAATGGTCTTTATATTGTCAGGTCCAGGCCCAAAGACGACATAACAGAATCCAACCAATTCCAATCCTTTATTTGCTAACACCTAATGGGCAGAATCTTGCCAAAGTAAAGCTATACGATTCTAACCTTCTAGATATATCCTGAGAGATTCTAGGGTATGGTTACCCTGAATCTCTTCTCCTCTCCCCCATCCAATCTTTTAATTTGGGCTTCTCTCTGATGGAATGTACTACCTCCTCCATGGGAAAGCTCTTTGCTGCCAAACTCCTCTGACCAGTTGCTTAATGACCATTTGAAATTATGATAGGCCCTGAATGGGTGCTTTATGGTCCATAAAGAACTTCTGACCATTGAAATTTCTCATGCCCCTCCCCCCCTGCAGTTACATGACTGCATTTTGAGTGCTTGGCAACTGGCTCATCCTTAAAATTGGCTGCAGCCTCCTATTGTTATGTGACTGTGATTTGTGACTTTTTTGCTGATTTCTGGCATTTTTGCCAGTTTGTGGCCAAAAAAAGTCCATTCATAAGAATAGATTTGTATTTATGACTTCAGTGTTCACTTAATGACCACATATTCACTTAATGGCTGCAGTGATTTGCTTAACATCTGCAAAAATTGACATAAAATCAAGTCTGTTCACACGGGTGCCTCAATTTCCAATTGTAATGACAACCAGAAATCCAGTCCCAATTGTGATCATAAGTCGAGGACTACCCGTACTAGGCTTCTAGTGGAGGGAGGCTCTTTGCACTGAATGGATTGGTACAGTTGACTTTCCATATCTTTTCCACAATAACATTTGAGCTGTAATTCTAAGATCATTCTAGATTGGAAAACATTGTTATTATAAAGCATATATTTGGGGACTTTTGGTTTGTAGTTAGATTTTCAAATTATATTTCCAATCTGTCTGGAAATAGAAAATTGCCATAAAAAATAAAGTTTGCTATGCAGCTGTCAAGTATGGCAAAGTATTAATTTTTTTGTGAAATGGCTGATTGCATAAATCTGTTGAATGCACATTAGAAGGTAATCATTAGGCCCAAAGAACCTAATTTTATGAGGGATTAGGGATTATGAATATACTGTGAATGGAGATGAATGTGTCCTTCACTATTATGTGACTACAATGATTGATTGCCAGAAAAATTGTAGGAAATTTTCTGGATGCATTTGAAAAACAGCTAGCAAAACTGGGCATAGGCACTTCCATTACCCCAAAATAGACAATCAAGTGCATAAAAAAAGGTTTTCAGTTAAATTTATCTTAGATGTTGTAACAATGTAACCAAAATAATAAAAATCATCCTTATTCTAAGACAACTTTATCCAGTTTGGCCCTTTATCCAGACACTTGACAGTATAGATTACAACTCTCATGACCTTCAGAGAGATGTCTGGGAATGATGGGAGTTGTCCAGGTTGGGGAAAGTTTCCTAAGATATCCAAAGTTCAAGTATGAAAAGGGCAATATTTGTTGCAGATATATTTCTTGTATGGGATAATAGAGAATTTGTTTGACCAATGTCAGTGTTCTTTTCTGATGTCTGGATAAAATATGCCAAACATCTGGATTTCCCTGCTGGGAACTTTTTAAGCAGGAGAGGCGGGTGTTTGAAACATGCCCTTGTGGGTGGATTGGAGAAGGCTCTTTCTGCTTTGCATTATGTGTGAGTCACGCTATCTTCAGTGCTAATTCTTTCATGAATAAGATCCATAGGCTTTGGCCTCTGTTATCAAGGTCTTTCTTCCCAGCTATTAAACTCATATAATTAATTTGAATATTTATTTAGTTAGATGGTTCCAATCTTTTAAGACACTAGAAGCCTATTGAAGTTCATGGGGTTCATATAATGTAAGCTGAAAAGAAGTTGTTAATATTAGAGAACATTGTGTGGATCTCCCACAATTGGAGGGGGGTTGGTCCGCCAATCTATCCTCAGTCTGAAGTTTTCTCTTGATGGAAATGACTGTACATCTGGCGTTCAATTTGACCTTCAGGTCAATTCTCCTTTTACTGAAATAAATCAAAATTAGACTCTTGATTTCAGAGAATATCAGTGCTGAAAATCTTCCTTCCAGCCACCTTCTACTCTCTGCTACTGTAATGCTTGTTGACATTACTGTATCAAGGTAAATAAAATCTTGACTGAATATATTTTTCATGTGTTAATTAATTAGATTATGGTTTCTCAATTAGTTCTTTTACATTCCATTCTACTCAGCTTTTCCCCCCCTTTTTGTATCCATCACTTGAAATCAAACTACCAATTCCTCTTAAATTTTGTCTTTGCAGTTTTATCTACAAACAACTGGGGTGTGGAGGGGAGAGGAGAGAGAGAAGCTTAGCTTTGTTTTTGAATAGCACAATTTTGAAAGCATGACTTATCCTGGTCCAAATTCTTCTACCGTCAAAATACCTTTTCTGCTTTAAAATTGGGAGTTATACAATATACATACATATGTACGTATGTACATACATACGTACACACGCACACAAACGCGCACACACACAACACACACACACAGAGTCAATCTCTTAAGGACTTTGGAAAGAGTCTCTCTTCTGCCTGACTAGAAACAGTTAATGCTTGAAAACATACCTGTTTTAATACTATTATGATGTACTTAATTTTCTTTTAATGTTTTTGCTACACTCATAAAAGCTTGTTGCTTTCTGGTCTTCTCTTTTATTTCTGTGGTTTTTTTAAGATAGAGGCTAATTTGATTTGTTCTGATATGTCTCACATATCTAATTGCTGCTGTTGAGAATGATTAATGTCCAGCTGAAGAGTTTCCACATCTATAAATGAAAATTGAAAACAGATGTTACTTTGATGAAAGTGTCTTCCAGCCCTCATCAGCAGTGGCTGACAGCATTGGCTGCTGAGATATAGCTATCTGTCAATAGATAGATATTTAGTGCCAGATATAGTTCATACACATACTGACAGAGAGCCAAGATAACAATTTATGATAATTTCATCCAGTTTATAAATATACAGATATAGAGTCTTGTGGCCATACTATTGGTGGACTTTGATAGTGATGGACTGCCAAAAATAAACAAAACCAATTTATTTTATGATTCTTGATATCTTTCTCCAGAATATTGGCTTCTATTGTCTGCATTGTCTCATATTTATCTCCTATTCATTAATTCACTGCTGTTACAAAAAAGGAAAAAAAACACACATTTAAAGTCTTATATTAAGAGTGGATAATAAAGTTGGAAATACTTGTATTGTAATTCTTGATGACTTTACTAAAAGAGTTAAATACTGTACATGTTTAGCTTCCTCCCACTGAAGTTATGGGACAGTAAAAAGAATTGTATTTGGCAAAGTGATGCCCATTGCCTAATTCATCTGTGCTTTACTCAGGAAAAAGTGCCTGAAAATGGGCAATATGATTCTTCCCTTCTCTTTTGCTTAATTCTAAACAGGAATTAATTATCCCCTAAACAGGAAAATGACAGTATTTTAATTCTAAAAAAAGAGTAAAGATAAATATCATTAGGAAGAAGTATGTGCTATACTTTATTTTCTCTTTATCTCTCAGACAAGGAAAAGATTTTCTTTCCTTTGCTTTGCTGCTTTTTTTTTTTTTTTTACTGTTCGTGCAACTGATCACTTAAGCAGAAGCTGACGTTTTGCAATCCATTTAAATATTGTAGTTTTGGGACAGTTACAATTTTTTATATGGTTTTCACCTAGTTGCATTGGCAGAGATAGTAGCATAAGCAAAAATATATGGCTGCTTTAAGTGCAAGATAGCATAGATCTTTTAAGAACCTATGTATATATTTTGGCTGGCATGGTGGAGGATGTAGCAAACAGCTTCTGTACTTAGAACTTATACTTAGGCAAGCCACATGGGGAGCTGTTCTACACAATATAACTGCATCAAGAAGATTGGATACTTTTAGGGTAGTTCCCCAGGTATTTGTAATGAAAGGTATTTACAGGTAATTGACAAGTGAGAAAATTGAAAAAATAAATTTTTGAAAATTTTACATTGAAAAGTTCAATCATGCTTCTCAGTCTTAAGCTTCCTGATTAGCTTAAATACAATCAGTTGTTTTACACAAATGCACAGACATTTAAAGATATTATTCCTGGAAAATGGCTGGGAGGATGCTGAAAGCCTAGGTGTTTCTGAACTGAAGTTTAGGTAAGGAAGGCTCCATGAAATCTCAAAACTCAGGAGTCTAAAATTTCATCTTAACCTATTCCACAGATTGCCCCTTTCTTAAGATTTCTTAAGCTTTATTTGGGGCTTTGACTGTGAGTCTGGGGGCAACGAAGCTACATGGTATATCTTATGAGGCAGCCCGTGGGATAGAGAACAAGATCAGACTAGCTGTCTTTCTTGTTACAGCCAAGACACAGGAAAATCCTCTGCTTTTAGCATGATGTCATTTCATCCAGTGGGTGGGAGCTGTTAATACCTGCATTGAAATCTTTCTTAGGCGTTTCTTGTAATGTTGCTTGGGGCAAATGCTGAAGAATGCTAAATGAATAATATTGAAATGCAAACTTGGAGGCTTATTGTAATGGATAGAAAAATTTACTTGATTTCTGACCCAGAAACAACGTTAGGTATATAGATCCATATTCATATTCTTACATAGTTTATATATAGTTTCAAATTATTTATTGGTAATGTTTATTGCTATGATGGGAGCAGTGAGTATGCTATTGCATCTGCATAGGCTAATTATTTTGACATTGAGCAGCTGCTGTTAGGATTTGGGTTTGAGTTTTCAAAATGCAAATCAAAGCTACAGTTTGTTTCAAATGAGGTTTTAAAATTTTCTCATATTTAAATTTAATAAATTCATTATATACATAAATGTGGGTATATGTGTATGTGTATAACATATCCAGAGACATATACAAATAATAATCATAGCAAATGCATCCTGTTCATTTTAGTGTTAATAGATCAAATAGCTGCTCTTTGAATCTTGCCCTGAAGTGATTAAGTTTTCTCCCCCCCCCCATATGTGTGGGGGGAAATGTGTGAAGCAAATGGAAGTGGGCTGATTTGGATTAGAATTTCCTGGGAATTTCTACAAGTTGTATTCCTTTTTCCTTTCTGCTTCAAACAAAACAGAGGCAAATGGTTTAAACTTTAGAGAATTACTTATTTAAAGCTTCAAGAGCTCCTCGAAGAGAACAGTGTAAGAAGCAGAGGCTAGCAAGGGCTATTGCCAGATTTGGCCTATTAAACTGCAATTAAATAACTTGGGGATTCTCTGGAATGGGCAAAACCACTTAGATGTAGTGCTGACTCAGTACAGAAGGTATGTAGCAGTATAATGCCACATGGCACCTTGGAGAAACAGCTGGAAAATATAAATAGATTTCCATAGTGTCAAAATACTAAGAACTTGTTTTGCAATTCTGGTGACATCTGTATTACTAGCAATAGTAAAACTCATAGCAGAATGTATTTTTCTTTTTTCTTTTTATGAAGAAAAGGGTGATCTGCTTTACTTTTTTAAACTAAGCATAATATTGAGTTTGATTTTTAGAGTGCTAGATTGTGATTCCAAACTCTGCATTATCTCCATCTATATGAAAAGAAGGACTAGGGGTGACATGATAGCAGTATTCCAATATCTCAGGGGCTGCCACAAAGAAGAGGGAGTCAAGCTATTCTCCAAGGCGCCTGAGGGCAGGACAAGAAGTAATGGATGGAAACTAGTCAAGGAAAGAAGCAACCTGGAACTGAGGAGAAACTTCCTGACAGTTAGAACAATTAACCAGTGGAACAACCTGCCTCCAGAAGTGGTGAATGCTCCAACACTGGAAGTTTTTAAGAAGAGACTGGACAGCCATTTGTCTGAAATGGTATAGGGTTTCCTGCCTGAGCAGGGGGTTGGACTCGATGACCTCCAAGGTCCCTTCCAACTTTATTATTATTATTATTATTATACTACACACTTCCGTTGGAAGTTTGTATTTAGGGCATATCCTCAAAGGGAAATTTATCAGGCAGTTGCAAGTATAGTGTTGACATGCATATGTAAAGTAGCTATTGTAGGACAACAGTGGAGAAGCTGGTAATATTGGACTGTGCACTTGAGTGTGCACTTGAGTGTGAGTAGAGAAAAATGTGTGAGTGAGAGGAACAGAGAGGAGAGGATTTAGACAGACACATGCATTATTTAAGTTGGGAAGCACATGTAAATTCTTGTCCTTTGCATACCAAATACAAGAACAGCAACAGCCATATTTACCAACTTAGATTTAAAAAAAAATATTTTTAGGTAAGAGCTGATTTACATTTAAAAATCAAGTCATAGCACAGTCTTGATTGGTTTCTTCAATGATCAACTAATATATTTACATAGGAATAAGTTCCCTTATATTACAAAAAATACAACATTTAAAAATGAAGCTAATAAAATGAACATAATAAAATGTCTGGTTGCTTGTCAGGAGTATGCATATAAATAAATATGAGTGGTCAAATGATCCACATATTTATAGTGGCTAACACGCAGGATATTGGCTGTTAACCTTTGTTCTTGTCACATTCAGGATGGTTGCTAGGGCCTCCAATCACTGCAGCATAGTTATCATGGGAATACATTTATATTATCTGGTGCTGGTTTAAATTTGCTACTTGTTGTGAGTCCTCAACTGATTCATACAGTATGCTTAATTAAGACAGCTATCAACTTAGCAGCAGCATTTATACAACATTATGCCTGTTTAGTTTTGACATTGGTTAATTTCTTATGGCTTAATGTGTTATGTGTTATGAGCCGTGGTGGCGCAGTGGTTAGAATGTAGTACTGCAGGCTATTTCTGCTGACTGCTGGCTGCCTGCAGTTTGGCAGTTTGATTCTCACCTGCTCAAGGTTGACTCAGCCTTCCATCCTTCTGAGGTCAGTAAAATGAGGAGCCAGATTGTTGGGGGCAATATGCTGACTCTAAACCACTTAGAGAGGGCTGTAATGCATTGTGAAGCAGTATATAAGTCTAAGTGCTGTTGCTATGTACAATTTTGTATATTCTGCAACCACAGAAAAGGGTTAAATTCAGTCTATGAGAACATAGCCATTGAATGATTGATCATAGAACAAAGGAACTTGTCAGCTTCTTTGTCCAACTAGCCTGGTATTACCCCTTTTAACTGCCAGCAGCTGTCCTGGGTTTTTAGCTCTTTTCCTTCACTTAGTTCCTAATATTTCTAAATGGAGATATGCAAGACCGAAATGGAAATTTCTATGTCAAAAATGGTTGGTGTGGATTTTATAGAAATACTGGCCCAAATGGTCTGTGGTAAGGATGTGATGCAGAAAAAACCCAAGATTAAAATTAATATAAACCAAGCATAGCTATTTGTTTTCCATTTCAGGTCTTGGTAGTTTTTACAAATACAAAATTGTGACTGTAAATTCCAGCAGTGACCAAACCTCAAGATTATTAGGATTCCATCTTATTAATAAATTCTAATTTTAACTAGACTTATATAATAGTGAGATAATTATGCTGGTAACTAGGAGTGAAGAATAAGGGTGTGGAGAGAAGGGTCGTCAAAAGCTAGAGCCCTAGGGAGGCTGATTAATCTGGTTTACTTACTTCATTTTGTGCTTAGGCCTCAGGCTCTCCTTTTCCTGACCTGGGGGAAAGATTGGGCTGACACCTGAATAAAAGAAGGGATGCTTTCTCGCACTTCAAAGTCAGCCATCCCCAGGCAAATCATACAGCTACTTTACACTGATATTGTTTGATATTCGAATGTATTTGCTTTTTCATAAATATGAAGGAGTTACTCAGTGGTCCCTGGACATTCATTTCTGAAAAAAACATGGAATGACTGTCCATTGCCTAGATCCTTTAAACAAATTCTTTCAGCATGTTTATCAAGGAACAGTTTTTAAATTCATCACATAAATCCACAAGCAACATCTGTTTTCCTTGCAGGAAAGGTCTTGCTAACTAAGATTAAATGTTGAGGGGTATGAATGTGTGGCTCATAAACTCAATGGGAGTTTATTTGACATTTGATAAAATCTCTGTAAATTGCTAGCCAATTAATAATCCTGACCAACAGTACCTCTCCAGCTTTTTTTCCAAAGAAATGTCAACTGTATTTAATCTTCTTTCTCTAACTTCTCCTCCTTTGTCTTAAGCATCCTTGCCCATAGTGGTATCATACTGAGCTGTAATCCAAAAGTTCTTTTCTTCTAATTTTTGTTACTGTTCTTGCCAGTTCATCGCTTTGGCATTTTATTCATGGAATATTGTTCACAATTCTTCGTTGGGATGTGCTGTTCATTCCCTTTCTGCCAAAGGTGTTGTAGAAAGACATTTGCCCTGTAGCTGTCTATTTCTGTTTAAAAAAGAAAAAGTTGTACTAAGCAACAAAGGCAATGCGGGTTATAATTCTGACTTCCTTTCTTTAAATAGAAACTTAGTCATTTAGTTCAAATGAGGATTAAATCTCTAATTGCAAGGCAGAGAAAATTATGAGGTTATAAATTTTCCTTATAATTCTGCACTCATTTTATAGGTACTTAATAGAACCACTGGGGAGACAGTTTAGATTTGAGAAGCGGCATGGTAAAAATTAAAATGCCGTGGTCTGTATGTCTGATACAAAGAACATATTGAAAAATCTGATCATGGATTTCCATGGCTTGAACAAGGTGGCAAACTTGCATAATTGATAATGAGTGTTATCAGGAAAAAATGTAGTAGTCTCACATGTAGAAGAATACATTCATGACTGTTGAGTACTGCTATACTCAGTGTTGAATAACATCCAACTTGGGGCTGGCTCATTTGAATATTCTCCATTTCGTCTAAATACAATATGAAATATGTTGCTTGTGCAAAACCAGCATGTCAAATAGAAGGCGAGCCTAGATGGAGTCTTTGACATGGTAGCCTTGGGTGTGCAGGGAGCATTTACATTTTCATTCCTATAATAATTGAAGTGTGAACTAGAGTGCAGTGCAAAATAGTTTAGTTATTAGATGCTGCTGTTTATGATGTGTTTCAGTTTTCTGTGAAGCTTTGTGAAAAAAATAACTTATTGAGACTTAAAGCTTTTACCTTCAAATGTTCAAGAGTGAAAGCTAGAAAATGCATATTAATAGAGGGCAAGAACACTAGGCTGAAGTATGGAAGGTCAATAAGAATGCTACTAGTCATGAGACAAAACTGGGACAGTAAAAAATGATTTTAACAACAAATTCAGGTGATATTCATAAATAGAAATGGCTAGCTAGTCAGAAGCAATAACTACTTTTAAATAGTACATCTTGTAAATACTTCAAACATGTAGAAAAGCTGCATTACAATAAATTAAATCATTGGTCCATAAAGTTCAAATAATGAAGCTACTCCAGATGACAATATATAGGTAGATTTCAGGGTTGTGGGATCAACTGTATAATTTCTAGGATCCCAAGATTCATCAATTTGAACATAATGCACATAATTTACGTTTAGAGCTAAGAAATTCTAAATGGAGTAATTGGCCTTGAGTATCAAAAGTAAGCAAGCTCTTTTAACATAAAAGCCTATTAGTTTCTCCTGAGATTTCTTCACTGTGACCAAAGAATTGGGGTAGGAGAGGGACGGAATTTGGTTGCTGTTGTGGCAGTTTCCAAGAGGAAAGATCCTCTCCCATTCTGTTCTATTTCAGGAGTTTGGAGATTGTTGAGTAGCACTGTAATTCAATTTTTGCTGTTTCTGCAATATGTTAACTATGGAACAGTAATATTAAAGCACTTATGAATTTCTTTCCTTGTTAACTTTTATTTTTACTCCCACATACATAGTAGAATAAATCTTTTTCTATTAATGACATACCACATCAACTACAACTTTGTTTCAAGTCACTTCAAAACTATCAGTAGGAACTGTCACAACAGCAGAACTCAATATTCTTACCTGGTCCACGAATATAGGGCACACCTCCATGATCAATTTAGTTAAAAATAGTGAGGTTCTAAGGAAACCATTTCCTTAACTATCCTTCCCCTCCAATCAGGTTATCTATAAGAGGAAGTAGTTGTCCTTCTTCTAGTAGATAACTGGTTGGAGGGAAGGATAGTTAAGTTTTTCTGCCAGACAGTACTGTTTGTCTATCATGTAAAGCCATTTTAGCACTGTAACAGTGCTAAAATGTGGGAGAATTGGCCAAATTTGTGATGTAACCATAAAGGGGAGAACATGTGGGTGGCCATTTCTTTTTGGAAATATACACAAGGCCAGATTAAATGTTCTGATAAACCATGTGGCTATTCACAAAAACAGTAGCTGTGTATACCTCTCCCCCCCCCTCTGTAATAGTTGATAATATTTAGCTGTGTTCTGTGTTGTGACATTATTTTCTGTGTGCATGTTAGTGGAATATAAAATGCCAAAGCACATTCATGACAAAGAGTCAGTAGTGTATCCTTCTAAGCTTGTCACAAGGAGAAAAGGGTGTGACAAAGGACGAATACACAGTCATTTTCCAAGGGGAATTTCTTACGAAAGTGTGAACAGTTGCTCCTATAAGTGTGAACTATCACCAACCCACCCATTTCACAACCTAGATCTTACAACAATATTAATTGGGCCAGTTGGCAAGTGTGAACCTGCCTTTCTTTGTCCATGTCTTCGTGTAGGTGTGATTGATAAAGGGTGCACATGGTTTTGCAAGATAGCCTTTGCATTACCAAATCAAAAAGTCCATAGAGCTACCTGCATATTTGTCTGGGACAGAAAATGCTTCTTCCAACTAAAAAGTCTTTGCTGTTTTTGATTTAACCTTTGATGTAAACTATTGAATTCTTTTTATCTCACAAGTCAACAGTTGAAAATCCCATCCTTAGATTATATAATATATAAGAATCCAACTGTATCTCTTGCCTCTATTCCCACTTCTAATGTACAGTCATACACATTATTACAGGTGTGTTTTATGATATATGGGGAAAACTGGTAGCAGTTCGTCAGATGGACAAGTCTGCACTTATGTTTGGCTCAAAAGAAGATTGGTTATTCTTTCTCACAATGAGATCTGTATCCATAGGTTTTGAAAGGTTAGTTGGTAGGTCATCCTTTATATGTAATTGCTGTTACTTTTGAATGATTCAAGTCTATTGGTTTTATTTGTTTGTATTCTTGCTAGTCTAGTTTTATTACTTCTGAATCTTGTATATAGGGCATATCACTAAATTTTGGGGTGGGAGAGAGTTTCTTTTTATTGAAGTTTCTAATTGCATGTCATTTAGATTTTTGCTGAGGAGTCTGGTATGCCAGATATATAATATTCCATCATGGCTGGTAGAAGAGAGTCAAGACATTCCCTCTCTTGCTTTGCAGTAATATTTCCCATCTTTTTTCTAGTGATCTTGAATTTTAGATGACAGGCTAAAATGTTTTGCAATTCTGGGTTGAAAGGCAAATGCAAATAATAGTTCGATGATTTTGATGTAATGGCAAACTGTAATTTGTCACAAATGAAAAGGTACAGGAAGATACAAGGAGAGAAACTACATGAACTCAAGATCATTCATGCTGTGTCAAAACATGGCTAAATGTCACATCTTAAATGAGCTGCATTCTTTCTCATATTGATTTTCAAAACATTAAATATTGTAGGTTTTTTTCTTTATCCTCCCCCGAGGTGTTATATTCTTAGAAATGAGAATTTTAAAAAGTGTGAGAGGGAATGAGCTGCACTGCTCATTTTTCTTCGGTCCCCTCACCTGTTGCAAATCTGACTATTTATGATGAACCAGGTACTCATATTAAGTTAAGTTATTAACCTAAGTTTCCTAGCAGGTATTTTTTTTTATAAAATACCGCTTTTGATATGTATGCCCTGTCTAAATATAATGATGGCCGTGGCAGATACTTATTACACATGTCTATATCATGCACATATAGTTGCTAATTACATACAATAATAAATCATTTGAACATCCTACAAAAAAATACGAGGATGATTCCATTTAGGATGGGACATTCATTCAGGTGGATTAATAGGTAAAAATAAATACTTTTGGGGGGAATAAACCTCATAAATGTAAGTTTATTTATTTATTTATCACATTTCTACACCGTCCATTTTACCTAAGTGACTCTGAGCGGTTTACAATAAACGTTGCATGCATATTTTGTATTAATAGTACTAAAGGGTTGATTGTATCTGTAAATATTCAAACATTGGGAAAAATTCCTTCCCCTTCCCCCTCATTAGTTCTACTCTATGTTGTTTTTGCAGATTTAGGAATGAAGTAGTCAGGGGGAGCTGTTCCACAACAAATGTAGCTGAAATTCACATATACTTTGGAAGCAAAACCCTAAAAAAACAGTTTCTACAGCATTCATTATTAAGATATTCATTCTTATAAGAGGATGTTAAATAATTAAGCTGAAGGAGGGGGACTATGTAAATAAATGCAGGAATATATTTAAATAATGAAGAACATTTTTAATTTACTCATGTAAAATAATTGCAGGCTGATGGCAGCTTAAACCTTCAGATTTATTGTTCTTTTCATATTCGTTGCAAAGGAGCAAGGTTGCATTATTTTCTTAACGGTAAAAACTAGTAGCAATTTCAAGAATTTCCCCTTTTATTCAAAAATGGAGTCAGTTATGCTCTGAAGTTGCTTTCTGAACCAGTTCTATAAACCTTGCTGGTGAGAGGAGATCCCTTGTGTCTCTGTTTTTGGGTGTGCTTGTGTTGTATGTGAGTTCATGTTCTGTCCCCCTTATTTTTGATGGATAGGCTATAGTTCATTTGCTTCGATATATGGAGAAAAGACATGAGAACTGATTCTTTATTAAATTCTTTCTAAATTTTTTTAGAAATATTGTGCCTATTTCTTACCATATCCATATTACTTATATGCTGGTTTTCAAACAAGGTTTCTAGGAATAGGATAGGACAGGACAGGACAGGACCTTGGAGTTCTTCTAGCGCAGCCCCCTGCTCAAGCAGGAGACCCTATACCATCTCAGACAAGTGACTATCCAGTCTCTTTTTAAAAACCTCCAGTGATGGAGCGCCCACGATTTCTGAGGGCAAACCTTTCCACTGGTTAATTGTTCTCACTGTTAGGAACTTTCTCCTTAATTCCAGGTTGCTTCTCTCTTTGATCAGTTTCCAACCATTGTTTATTGTCCTGCCCTCTGGTGCTTTGGAGAATAATTTGACCCCCTCTTCTTTGTGGCAGCCTCTCAAATACTGGAATGCTGCTATCATGTCACCCCTATTTCTTCTTTTCTTTAGATTAGCCAAACCCAAGTAAGTCCTGCAGCCGTTCTTCATGTGTTTTAGTCTCCAGGCCTTGGATCATCTTAGTTGCTCTATTCTGAACTTTTTCCAAGGTCTCAACATCTTTTTTGTAGTATGGTGACTAAAACTGGTTACATTCCAGCTTGTAATCAAATTGTATCAACAGCATAAAGGTTTGACCACCAGTTAAAATGATAGAAAAAAAGCATATTATTTTAAGCAAAAAGGGACAGAAACATTCTCTAGAGAAGGAATGCTTTATTCTCTTCAGAACTCTAATGCTTAGAGAACTTCCAGTTACTGGAATAAATAAGATAGTTCTTGTTCTTGCAAAATTCTGTTTAAGTCTCTTCTGCATGTAAAACCTACTGAATCAGAGTAAATATATTCTGAGCAAAAGGAAATAATGAAGAACGCATAGAAGAAATGGGGTTGACCCTGTGTAGCATTATATTGAGTCCAGTCCTAAAATTGAATTCCTGCTGTAACCATGACAGCTCTTCTCCTGGAAAAGTGTCCAGGGTGGGCTTGTGGGGTGGTGTGTGCAGAAGAGGCAGAAAATGTAACCAAATATCTGACCATTTAAACATAGATTTCAAACAATCTATGTATTGACAGCAATCAAAATTCTCAGGCCATTGAAACTTCCCCTGTCATTGAACTGGGAAAGGTAAACCAGCTTCAATGCTCTGTGCGCTGTAATTGCAATAATTTAATTTAGCTATTTAACCTGTAATTCAGTGGTATTTATTAAAGAGCATAGGAGAAAATGAGGCCATTAAGAGCCAGAGATGAATACATTGAAATGAAAATGAACACTTCTAACTGCTAGTTGACCTTCGTTTTGTAGCAGTTTTTATTAGAGTGGTCATGGTAATTACTGGGATGTGAATCACGAAGAAAAGTGAATAATTCCGTAATGAACATTTTTATTCATTATCTCACATTTTCAGAAAGTGGGAAAGTCTCTTGTAAAAAGGACTGGCAGACGGTCTCCCCTTTTGTTTGTTTTTCGACAAATAATGGTTTGTGGACAATAGCCCAGTGCAAAACATCCTTCCACTGGGCGAATTTGTGTCATACTAAATTGATGGGCCTGTGGTGTTCAATATGCAGCATACCAACTTTCATAGTGCACTCAGGGAGACATAGCTGTTTGCAAATTGAACAAGAAAAGTACCAGCAAACAGAAGGCAGGCAAGTTGCACAGATTCAAAGACAGACTGTGCAATGTTTATTAAAACAAGTTTCTCATGTTACAAGATTTAGTTGTATCCAGTACATGGGGGAATGGATCTGCAAAGATGAATCCCATCAGTGTTTTATTTTCACTCTTGTGTCCTTTATTGAGTAAAGTGAAATATTTATGGTAATTAACGCATAGGTAAGCAGCTGCCTTTACTTCAGTAAGGAGCTGTTTGCTTGATTTTTTTTTTTAAATACACTCTCAGCAGTATAGTGCATGGAACAGAGCAGTTGTGAAATATTCTGAATGCTTCTTAGAGGACAGTGAACAAAAGTTTCTTCTCTCTTCATCAAAGGAACCCTGATATAATACAAGCACATAAGAGTAGTACTGAAAGAACACCAATAATCTGAAAATGATGATGAATGTTTGGGTAAATGTAAGAGTAAAGGTTAAAATGGAACTCATTTTTTCTGCTGAGGTAATTTCCTCAGAATAATGTGAGACATAAATATTGAGGACTAAGTTTAGCTTTTTTTATATTAAAAACAAGGCTTGCTGAACTACTAGTAATACCATGCATACTATGCAACAGATAAAAGCAATATAACACAAGAATAGTGTGATGTAAAAGCTGTTCTTATACTCCCCCAAAGTATATATTCTCCAAAGAGCACAAGAAACATTCTAAATCAGGGCTGCAAAAACAAATGACCACTTAGTGGCAAGAAAACCCTCTGTGCTGCCAGCTAGTGGTTTCTTGGAATTTACAGCTCAGAAACTGTTAATAATCAGAGATCAGGAATCTAAAGAGACGTTTTCTTAAAAAGCTACTAAACTTTAGTAACTAAAGTAAAGTCTCCTGGACTTATGGCTCCAGATAGAAGCCATGCCCTGGGATGCTTTTGCTTAGCTTTGATTTGAGGCATTGGTTTTTGGTGGCAGCACCAGTCCTTTGGAAAAGCCTGCCAGGGACATCAAGTTGGCACCCACTTTGAATGCTTTCTGGAAGTAGCTCAAAACGGAGTTCTTTTGGAGAGAATGTTTGGACCATGATACCATCTCGCCTGAATTTATATATTGGTTTTATTTTTATTTTATTTTTGCATTCTGTGCTTTATTTTAATTGGATTTTGGACAGTTTAACTGTATATTTTACCTTTGGAAAGCACTGAGAGAGTCCTATGGAATTGTGATCATGGTCAAGATCAACTCCTTAAATTCAAGGACATGTTTATGCATTTTCTTAGCAACAGTATATAAATTGGTTACTGTTGTCTTCTGGAATATTTTTTCACTTTCCAATCTAGAGCCCTGTTTTTCTGTGGCAGACTCCCATCCAATTAATAAGGAGGCTTGATGCTTCTTAGTATCAGATCCTTGGTAGTATCGTAGTTGCAGTCAGCAAGTAAAAGTATTAGGCAATTTAGAATAAAAGGCACATAGCAATAGATATCTTTCTTCATGAGTAATGGCCTGAAGGAGAATAAGGACTAGGACATCTAAGGCAAAGATGTTTGGAATCTACATGACACCACAGGTATTGGAAATGAAAGTCTATTTTAAATCCTAGAATCCCAAAATACTGTGTATATTTGACATTACTTGGGGTTTTCTAGGTCCATCTGAATGCTTCTGAAGAAATGTTATGTATCAGATAGTCCAGGGCAAGATCACTGGGACATTTCTCTAGCTTAGTATACTACATGGGTATGCACAGTTATGTCATAGCATTCCTGATACATTCAATATAGGTTTTTAAATAAAATGTCTAAACAGATCACCTTAATTATATAAATAGATCACCACATTCAGTTGTCTGAAAATATTTCACTAATGAATCTCATGAAGACCAAAGGGTAATTAGAAAAGTGAAGAGCAGCATTGTATAGGTAGTCCTTGTATAGGTAGACCATTCATTTAGCGACTGTTTAAAGTTACGATGGGGCTGAAAAAAGTGACTTACAACCGATCCTCACACTTAAGATGATTGCTGTGTCCCTGTAGTCACATGATCATGATTTGGATGCTTGGCAACTGTCACACATTTGCAATGGCTGCAGCATCCCATGGTCACATGATTGCCATTTGCAACCTTTCCAGTTGGCAGGAGGTCTCAAAATCATGGTTATGGAATATTTTGCTTAATGACCATGGGTGATTTACTTAACAACCACAACCAGGACTGCTGGAACTAACATTGTTAAGAGAGGCAGTCACATGATGTTTTGCTTAATGACTATTTTGCTTGGCAATGTAGTGGCTGGTCCTAAGTAGGGTCATTAAGTAAGGACTATCTGTACCCATTTGTTATACTTTAGCACAATCTGCAAATTTCTTGATCAGCTGTGCCACTTTTGGCAGAATTATCAAAACAAGTTTTTAGCTTCTGCATACAAGTGACATGGTTGCTCATCATAGGATCATTGTAAACTGTGGGTTTATCTGATAAGAATTGGCAACCCTATCTGCTAAGAGTCTAAGGACAAATCCCATTTGAGCGCAATCTGTGGAAACCTCAGCAGATCTCAAGAAAATGTGTGATATACACTGAATGAAAAAAGTTGTCAATTTAGTGTATAAATCCTTAATACTTGTAATGAATCAGAAGAGTAAAGTAACATGATCAGAGGTACTGTCAGGTTAGCCACTTGATTTCTTGCTGTTCTTGACCACTTAACTGGTCATTTGAGAAATAGCATTAATCAGTTGACTGACCTGCACATCTACAGGTCACATTGGTGATCGTTCATTGTGTTCCTAAAAGGTTGACTGCCATGGTAAGTCAAGAATGCAAAGCAATGTAGCCTTCCTTAAAAGAGCCACAATGCTTGCTGGTAGTAATGTCAAGCTCTTGGTAGTTTTGTCAAATGAAATCAAGATTTTAAAAAAGTCTTCTTTAAGAAAATGTATTGAAAAAATAAGGGATAACATTACAGAAGTCTGAGCAACTTGATTATTTTAATTTTGTAACCTATTATCTTTCAGTTTGTTAGAGTTGAGGTTTTTTTTTAGTCTTTCCCTAAAAGACATTGGTGTGAACTAGGCGGTGGCTGCTTTCTTTCTACATAACCGAGGAAATGTGCAGGTAGTTGTTTTCCCAAGTATCAGTTGAAAATTTATCTGGCTTTGGTCAAGCCATTATAATTGTTTCTGAAGCCAAACAAGGTCAGGCAGGCGCTGCTGTTTGCTGAGACCTTAATAAGGTACTGAATTTTAATTTTATTTTTCCTTTTAAATTCAAGTATGCTCCAATCTATTACCTGGTGTGATGTTGAAAGACTGATAGTAATTTCATACTCTACGATTATCTGGTTTATTTTGTTTTGGTATAATATTTTAGAGATTTTTTTAGCAAGCCTGCTTTTCAGCTAAGTCAAAATATATTTGAGACCAATGGTTGAAAAACTATAAATCGCCAAGTAAATAACATGAATTTGAATAAATAAAATAAAATATTAGAAATGATTCACTTATAACTACTCTATGAAAAACACACAGTTGAGTTAAAAATTGAGTCTGCTTCCTAATCTAAAAGTTGATATAGAGTTTTAATTCCCTCAGGCATTTTCTTCATTAACTGTGGGCATGATAATCTTAACCAATATTAGGAAAGTGCCTCAAGATATATCTATATTAATTACATAACAATTATGGTTATTATATAATACAGGCACAAAGCCACGAATTATAGGAAAAGTAATTCAGTTCCTACCACTGAATATTCCTGTATAAATCTAGCTCTTTTGCTTGGCTCTAGGTCTATAAATTAAAGTGGTAAAATATAGCATTTTTACTGTATTTAAGAGCCGTGGTGGCACAGTGGTTAGAATGCAGTACTGCAGGCTACTTCTGCTGACTGCTGGCTGCTAGAAATTTGGCAGTTCAATTCTCACCAGCTCAAGGTTGATTCAGCCTTCCATCCTTCCAAAGTTGGTAAAATGAGGACCCAGATTGTTGGGGACAATATGCTGACTCTGTAAATCGCTTAGAGAGGGCTGTAAAGCACTGTGAAGCGGTATTTAAGTCTAAGTGCTATTGCTATTTTATTATATTTTATTCTGTTTCACTGGAGGGCAGAATGTTTGTTTTTCCTTTTTTTAAAATACGTCTTGAACCTTCAGAATATAGTGAACTGCACATCTAAAATAAAGAAATAAATATACAGGTTTTGATCCAGAAATATCCCTGCTTTAATTTTTATATGGTTGATATTACACAGTTGCAATTCAGATTTTTTTTAAAAAAAACAACACAACCTAATGTTTTGGAGAGCATTCAGGATAATTTAGGCTCTGACATCTTAATTTAGAGAATGGATCCTTCATCTTATCAATCTGCCTGCCTAAAAACTTTGGCTTGTACTTGTCTACCTGTGCCATAAATGTCGAACAACTAGTTTTTAGTGACATAGTCACTTCTTTCTTCCCTCAGTTGGAAAACTGTAAGGGTCTCTTCCCTGCTTAAAGTTTAGCTGATAAAACAGTTTCTGCTGCTTGCACATCTCCATTTGTTTTAGATCTGATTTCTATATTTATTTTGAAACTAATCTGAAAAACTGGTAGCTTTATTCTGTTGAAAGGCTTGGACAGTTGCAGTATAATCTAGTGAATTTATCCACTTGTTAACGTGGTGTTAGATATACCACAGTGTTTCATTTGTTATAAAAATAACTGCCTATAGGAGAAGAGCTTGTTTTCTAGTCTGCAATACCACAGGCAAAGGCCTAAAATTGCTTGACTGAAGCTATGGAGAACCAATTTGTCTCAAGATCTAATTTCTGTTATGATTGACCAATTAACATATTGGCTTGGACAGATGGAAGCACAATATTTGAAAGACACACTCATTCCATATTGCTTTGTTTGGCTTTCACCTCTGACTTTTTGTTTTCTTTGCTCAAAGGTAGGAAATGGGAATAGTTCAAAGATCCCCAAAACAGGTCCTCCCTAGGTAAATTGCTCCCATAGATATACATTCACAGAAAACTAGAAGAAGCCAGAGACATACCAGTATAATTATGGCAATATGGGATCTTTCAAATTGGTAGGTCTTCTTCAAATGTATGTGATTTGAGATAATTAATCCTTTTCTGAGTTACGCATACTGAATCAAAAATAATTGTCATCAAGGCTGGACTGGTGGTGAGATAAGGACAGAGGAGAAAGGCTATAGCAGCTTAAGGACAGTGTTAACCTATTTCAGTTACCTAATGATGTTGACAACTTATGCTGTACAGATCTGTCTTTCTGATCTTGTTCATTCAGTGCTTAGAGCAGAGGAAAGGTTATTACTTTAGTAGGCAACTGAAATAGGATAACACTGCCCTTCCTTTTCAAAAGGATTTGGCAGATTTTGTGCTTTGTTATGGTGCACATAAGGGGATATGCAGTTTTCTTGCATTGCCCTCAGGAGTAGGCTTTGTGTGCAACAATAAAGAATTTAAGGACAAACTTGTCTGTAAGCATGTATGTAAAAATGAGAGTATATATGTTATAGTCAGAATATGAAAAGAGAAGAACAGATTATTGTTCTATGCTATATAGTGACTAATAATTCCATCCTGACAATACAAAAACATCGCTCTGTTTTGTGCAAGAGTTCATGCACAAGAAAACTTAAAACCAGAAAATTCTTAAGCTTTGAAAGAGAAAATCAACAGCAGTGAGGAATAATTATGGGCATCGGAAAAGGAATATAACCTCTTTGGTTGGATCCTGTTCTCCTAAATCATCAGCAAAAAATGATCACATGCTGGAACTTTGAAACTCTTCATCTGACTGGTTGCTTGGTTACAGTATCACTTGTCATATATTCCATTAAAGGCGTGGGGGGGGGAGAGTTGAGGAGAAGATTGGATGTGCTGTTGAAAATGCAATGAGCCCATTCGATCATATCTAATTCCCATTCATATTACGGTGGACAACGCTGTTGTCTAACTATCCTTTTGCAAGGCTCCAATTTATAAGTATTTTGGCATGAATGAGAATAGGGCACTGGGCCAGATTTTTGTTTCTAGGCTTTTCCATTTTTATAACCTTCTGACTTTTAATTCTCTTCTGGCTTCCTGTGAGATGTTTATCTGGAGAAGCTTTAGAGGTGATAACTAGCAGTCACTGGTTACTTGTATCAAAATTAGTTTTTCTTAACATAATAGAAACATATATAGCAAAACTATTTAAGTGATGATAATACCTAGGAATCATACTGAATTGCAGCACATAATAAACTGATTTCTCATGACTGATTAAATGTATGTATATACCTCTATTCTTGCCTCACATCTTCACAAACCTATTGCCAAAGCACAGGTCTTTTCATTTTCTGATGGCTTTTGAGAGTTCAGTAGATATAAGGAGAAAACACTTTTTAAAAACAGCATGCTATCTTTAAAATATATTACATTTAATATATTTTTTATCTGGAAATTTCTGTGAGATCAGGGTACCAAATATACTACTATTCACACTCCTCAGGCATCTTTGAAAAATGTATATGTGATTTTGAAGAAGAGCAGATTAAGAGAAATTATGAAGGCAGATATCACAAGGACTGTTGGGCAGAAGACTTGTCTGCGATTCCTGAGGGTAGGACTAGATTACTTGAATGGAAGTGGCAAAGAAGTAGATTTTGGCTAAATATTAAGATCAAGTTTGTAATAGAATCTGTTTGACAGTGGATATAACATCTTTATGGAGTGGTAGGTTATTTTTCATTGGAGATATTTTAGTAGCAACCAAATGACATCTTTGAGGGATACTATGGCTTCAATGATTGGAGGAGAGAACAGAAATAAATTACCATAAAACTCTCTTTCTATTGTTGTTGTTAGTTGCGAAGTCGTGTCTGACCCATCGTGACCCCATGGACAACGTTCCTCCAGGCCTTCCTGTCCTCTACCATCTTCTGGAGTCCATATTTCTTTTCTGTATTACATGCCATAGTTAGAAACATATGGTAGGAAGAATAATACAGCTCTCCCTTTCTTTTTTTTTTAAAAAAAGCAAATTAACATGGAAATGGGATGAAAGAACCATAAGGTTAGACAAATGGAAACATTTGCTTAAACTGACTTTATCAGATTTGTTCAACATTTGGTATATGAATACATATATGCGTTGGGGATAGGAATAAGGATAAGAATGGGAATCACTGGGTCATTGTCCACTAGTGAGACAAAACACTTTTCTCTGTAGGTGCTTTGCTTGTCATCATCTACAACAATTTTTATGCTGCTGTATAACGGTCCTCACTCTTGCTATTCTTGGTGCATGATCTCCTCCCATTGAACTGACCACTATTCCTTCCAGCTGATGAGTAAGGAAATGTGAACAGCCAGTGCCCAGCTCATCTTTACCCTTCTTTCACCACTTGTTTTTTTACAGCAAGTGAGGAGGGAGATTGACCATTGTGCAGAGAAGCAGCAAAGCAGCTGTTTGACTAACTGGGAAAGATGAGAAGAAGGGGCTTCGGTGATTTGGATTCCAGAAAGAAAGGGAAACTCTGTGAAACCCAGTGATGGGTCAGGTTGGGATTTCTTGCCAGTGGAAATCCACCAGCAGAACAATATGTATAAGTTGTCTTCTGGAGCAGAGCAGGACCAAACCCCAAAATTGGATCAGATTACTGAGTCCCTTGATACTATGGGGTTCGAGGATATATATAGTGCAACCCTTGCAGCAGAAACTAAAAATGTTCACAGCATTTAATATAAAAATGGTAAGAAGGAGTTTTCTCAACATACTAGTGGTGGGCTTTTAAGGTTCTGGTTATAAATGCTGTAGATTTACAATAAATAGTACTGGACTGACATATCTGTACCTAATTTTAACTTAACAGCATAATATTGCTATTTTAGGTGGGTCACAATTTTTTTTAGTGAAGAGAAGATTTGCTTTGAATAGAATTGAAAGGGCTGAACACCAAAGTCTGTCCCAAATTCGTGTTCCTTTCATGTAGCTTTCATAATTTTAACTCTATTATATAATACTATGTCCTTAAAAATCTCATAGGTTATGGACTTAGAATTCAAAACTGCTTTCTAAATACATTTTCCTCACAAAGCTGATATCTGCCTTGGAAGTTACCAATTTAAAGTGTTCGTCTTTCCCTTACAAACCACTAACTTTTAAAGGACCAGACATTTTAGAGTTTAAAAATACTTTAAAACAACTTGATGGAGAAAATTCAACCATCAATCTAAAATGTTTACAAAATTCAGTTTTAAATGGCATGTGTTAACCTTTCTATCAGAGTTTTACTTTCTATTTGTGTTATCTTAAAAATGAAAAGCCTAATCTTTGAACGTGTCGTATGTAACATGTAACATGTAACAAATGAACTAATTTCATCATTCTGAAAGATGGTATTTTTTAACATTGGATATGAATGCCTTAAACTGGAATTAACTGATATTCATTTTTAGTTTTAGTAAATATGAACAGGAGAAATATAAGTAAAATAGACTATTGATGTCTCCAAGAAAACTTTGGTTTCCTGGATCATGGACTGTATTTCCTACGCGAAGGACTCCTGGCAAAGGATGGGCTGCACCTCACCAAAACAGGGAAAAATGTACTCGGAAAAAGACTGGCCCAACTCATCAGGAGAGCTTTAAACTAAAATTAAGGGGAGGAGGGTGACTAATCTTTAGAATCTCTAGAACCCAAAACCAATCATAAACCCCAAGAAAACAAATGAAACAATGAGGTAGGCAGAGACGAGAAAAAAGAAAAATCAGGAGATGCAGGAAACATGCCCACGAGCAGGCATAAAAGTCTTAAATGCTTATATACAAATGCTCAAAGCTTGGGGAACAAACAGAGTGAACTAGAAGCAATAGTACATGAGGGAGGGTATAACATAGTTGGCATTACAGAAACCTGGTGGGACGAAACCCATGAATGGAATGGACTGATGGATGGATACAAATTGTTCAAAAGAAATAGATCTACAAAAAGAGAAGGGGGAGTTGCACTATATGTAAGAGAACACTACATATCTACAGAAATGCACGTGATCCAAGATAAAATCTCTCCAGAATGTATATGGGTCAATATAAAAGAGAAAAAAAAGTGACATTACCATAGGTGTATATTACAGGCCACCCAACCAATCAGAAGAAATAGATGAACTCTTTGCCAACCAGTTAACAAATGTATGTAGGAAGCATACCACAGTAGTAATGGGAGACTTCAACTATCCAGATATCAACTGGGAGACAAACTCTGCAGCGAGCGGGAGATCAAACAGATTCCGAACCAACCTAGCTTTGTCATCCAAAAGGTAGAGGAGGGAACTAGACGTAAAGCCATACTAGATTTAATTCTAACTAATAGAGAAGAAGTGATAGAGGGAGTTGAAGTTGCCGGAACCTTGGGTGAAAATGACCACTGGAATTTAATATAACGCAAACACTAGCAACAGAAAACAATCCAATCAGTGTCTTGAACTTCAAAAGAGCTGACTTTAACAAACTCATCCCAAGGATGAAAATCCTAAAGGGGAAAACAACCCAAGAAGCGTGGGAAACTCTGAAAAATGTGACCATAAAAGTCCAGACCAGCACAATACCACTGAAAAAGACAAACAAGAAATTCAAGAAGAAACCAACATGGCTGCACAAAGCTCTGTCTGACAAACTGAAAGACAAAAAGGACAAATACAAAAAAATGGAAAGAGGGGCACATAACTAAGGTCGATTATCAGCAGACAGCCAGAACATGCAAAGATGAAGTCAGGAAAGCAAAGGCTCAGAATGAACAAAGACTTGCAACAAAAATCATGGATAATAAAAAAAAGTTTCTTCCAACATATTAACAACAAGGAAACTGTAGGTCCACTAAAGAGAGAAGATGGCAAGGAAATAACAGGCAACAGGGAGAAAGCAGAGCTGCTTAACTCATACTTTGAAACAGTCTTCACACAAAAAGAACTATAACCCAACATGCCAAAAAAACCACTGCAAAAGACAAATTAGAAACAAAAATTAAAATAAGCAAAAAAAAAATGGTAAGAGAAAACCTATCCGACCTTGACGAAAAAAAATCACCGGGGCCTGACAGATTACATCCCAGAGTTCTGAAGGAGCTGGCAGATGTTATCTCAGAACCATTGCACCACATTGCACTTTCAAAAATCCTGGAATACCGGGGAAATACCTGAGGATTGGAAAAGGGCTGTGGTTCCCATCTTCAAGAAAAAAAAAAAAAAATGGACCCAGGAAACTACAGACTAATCAGTTTAACACCAATACCTGGGAAGATCCTAGAAAAGATAATAAAAAAAACAGATCTGCGAACAACTAGAAGCAAACAAAGTTATAACTAGTAGCCAGCACGGGTTTGTTAAAAACAGATCATGCCAAACCAATCTTATTTCATTCTTCGACAAAGTGACTAAGCTAATAGACCAGCGAAATACTGTGGACATAGTATACTTAGACTTCAGTAAGGCATTTAATAAAGCAGACCACAACCTACTCATTGGTAAGCTAGAAAAAGCTGGAATAGACAACATCACCACCAGATGGATCTGTAATGGCTGGCAAACCGTACTCAATGAGTAGTCCTCAATGGCACTACATCCACATGGAGAGAAGTAAGCAGTGGGGTACCACAAGGTTCCGTCTTAGGCCCAGTACTCTTCAATATCTTCATCAATGATTTAGATGTGAGAAGTCATCAAATTTGCAGATGACACCAAACTGGCAGCAGTAGCCAACACCCCAGAAGACAAACTCAGGATCCAAAAAGATTTTGACAAACTTGAACAATGGGTCCTATCCAACAAAATGAGTTTCATTGTGGAGAAAAGCAAAGTTTTACATTTAGGTAGGAAAAAAAATTAAAGGTACAAGTACAGATTGCGCAAGACCTGGCTTAAAAACAGTGACTGTGAGAGGGACCTTGGAGTCCTAGTGGACGATCACTTAACCATGAACCAGCAGTGTGCAACAGCAGCCCAAAAAGCTAATACAATCCTGGGTTGTATAAACAGAGGCATAGAATCAAGATCACGCAAGGTATTAGTACCGCTTTATAAAACCCTAGTAAGACCACACCTGGAATACTGCAGCCAATTTTGGTCACCATATCAAAAAAAAGATGTTGAGAGCTTGGAAAAAATTCAGAGAAGAGCAACTAAGACTGGAGGCTAAAACATACGAAGAACGGCTGCATGGCTTGGGTTTGGCTAGTCTAAAGAAAAGAAGAAATAGAGGAGACATGATAGCAGTATTTCAGTATTTGAGGGGCTGCCACAAAGAAGAGGGGGGTCACATTATTCACCAAAGCACCAGAGGGCAGGACAAGAAACAATGGTTGGAAACTGATCAAAGAGAGAAGCAATTAAGGAGAAACTTCCTGACAGTGAGGATAACCAGTGGAAGCTTGCCCTAGAAATCGTGGATGCTCCATCACTGGAGATTTTTAAAAAGAGGCTAGACAATCACTTGTCTGAGATGGTATAGGTTCTCCTGTTCAAGCAGGGGGCTGGACTAGAAGACTTCCAAGGTCCCTTCCTGTTCTGTCCTGTCCTGTCCTGTCCATTCCATTCCCTTAATCCCACTACTAAAATTAGTGAAGGCTGGATTTTTTTTCCTGGAAAAATAATCATTCCAATAAACAAGTTACTAACTTTGCCTTCATGTTTGGGTTTGGAAATGAAATTGAGAATTTGTTACTGCCTTTCTGTTTCTGCTTCTTAGGGCAGAAAAGTTCACAGGGTTTGAAAAGATTTGTACTCCCTCCATATTGTCCTGGTCCTAGGCTTATCATCAAAATTCCTCTCTCTTTAAACCATGCAAATTGCATTATTTAAGATGCCAATGCAATGGGATTTAGAGTGGTTAAGAAAAAAAGTAGTCTGCAATGGGATACACAATTTAGAATCTATAGAAAAGGAGCAATTAATAAATCTGTTCAGTTGTGATTTGTGTTGTAATTTCATCATTTTACTGTTGTGCTAAGCTAAGAACTATTATGTGCTTATGTGTACCTTTGCATAAATTAACAGATGAAGGTGGATCATTGGATAGTTTTAGTTTCCTGATAGACGGATCATAAGAGAACAGTTTGGACCTTAGAAGGCATTTGAATACTGAATTCTATTTTTTCTGTGCAGAATAAAAGGGTGTCCACTTTGCAAGGAAACAGTATGTTTTTGCTTGATCTCTGCTACACTGTAACTTTTAATATTCAAGGGATATTTGAACACGGAAACTAAAGGGAAAAAACCCTAATGCTTCCTCCCTTCAAGAGTGTACTTTAAGAATATATATCTATAAGAAATTATTTTGCCAGAGAAGTTTGGCATAAAACATCAGCACACAAGAGCCTTTGAGATCCATATTTGACAGTTGCTAGATCTAAAATGTCCACACCAATTTTGATGCAACATTGGCTTTTTGCAAGAATAAAAAAAAAAGAGGGAGTACTTCAGATTATCAGTCTATATTATATGTGGTGGGCTAAGCTAAAAATGAAAGTTTAATGAACAAGTTCTTGGTTTGCTATCAATACTATAAAAACAAATTCATGTATGTTGATCATGTAAGAAGAGTGAATTGTTATATGAATTGGTCATATGGCAAAGACTATGCTCATATATATCTGTAATAACCAGTTTGGTTTCTTCCTGTTAGGCTATTGATAATGGCTAGTATAGTACTTGTACATTTAAACTCTAGCTTTAATTGATTTCCTTGTGCCTTGTAGAAAGGTTTCCTAAAGAACCAATTATTGGTTGTCTGGCATTTTCCATTCCTATGTGAATAATCACATTGTAGATGGATCTAGAAAGCAGATGGACAATGGAAATGCGAAAATAAGCCATTTTGTACTGCACATTGGGGAAGGCTATGTCTGCTTACAGACTATGGCTGTTATCATATCTTCTAAGGGAAAAACGTCCCATAGATTTTCGATCAAGTTGCCACAAATGGATAGGCAGACAATGAAAGCACTGTATGATTAATTTATTAACCATGTTTACATTTTAATGATGATTTGCCCAGGTAAAATGAAGAAAGAATGAATAATTCTTTTACAACGTTTTTAAAGAGCACTTCAGAAAAGTAAAGGGAAAAAAGAGCTGGAGGTCACAACAGAAACAAGTGAAATATGCTGTTCATGTGTAAGGTTTTGTGCAACTGATTATTTTTTTCCAAAGAAAATAATGTCCTTTTTATTTGCTTTTAACATTTTGCCCTTGGCATCTGTTCCATCCATTGTGGACTAACCTAGACAGTGTTCTGACAATGGGTTAAAGTGAGCACTTATTGAAAAGTGTTCTGTACTTAATTACTTTTCCTTCTTCTGGAAGCTATTTTTTTCATAATCACATGTTAATTGTGTATTAGCAGCCTTCCTGATTAGTTGAAAACATAATGAAACCTTTGTAAACAAGGGAGAGAGTGAAGTAGATAGAATATAAAGCAAAACATAAGAGGTGTAAACAGGAAACATCTCTAATGGGGAAGTTTCTAAAAAAGTAATGCCAGTGCACAGGACAAAGCCATATATTAGAAGAAATGTAGGATGTCACTGAGAATAGCTTCTTCAGGCTTGATGCCTCCTCCCTAATTTATTGTTTACTTATTTAACATCTCATATCTTTTAATATTGTCTGGGAAGCTTACAAAATTTAAAAAATTGTAACATGTCATACATTGAAAAAAATGCCACAAAAGAACTAGTAATGATAGTAAATAAAATCTTTAAACAGCAGTAAGCAAAGACTAATAATTATACATGTCTGGACAAATAAAACATCTGGGTTTATACAACTTACTCTTTGATTATGGATGTCTTTATGGTAGGTGTTCTCTTCTGACTTCCATTTCATCCAAGGCTCGCTTTCTCCATATGAAAATGAAATGGCTTACTCTAGAACTATTAGGCGTCGTCCCTTGTTTTGCAGCACATCGGCTGGTTCTTCTTTCTTTGGTGTTTCCTCTTTCCCTTGTGAGAGAGAAAGGCAGAGAGTAGATGAACGTGATGTGGTCCCATTGGCATTCCTGTAGAAGTTCAGGATCAATGATATAAGGCAGGGTTACTAGTAGAAATTTCAATATGGAGGCAAATCCTTGAAGGAAAATTTCAAGGTCCTGTGGATTGGATTGATCCTCCAAACTCATTCAGGATTTTATAGATAGCAGAGCATCCAGTTATGTGATTAGGCAAGGGTGCAGAAGTAGGCTTGCCTTTGGACCTTGCATGTAACTTTGATATCGGTTCTGCGTGCACTAGTATGCTTTTTAAATAATTTATAGCAATATTTTCCAGGGTTACTAAAAGCTTTTAATATTGCTAGTAAGAGTTGTTGCAGGTAAGTTTAAACATCTCATTTTTCAGGGATTCTCAGTCTCTTACTCTCATTTTCTAGATGCATTACAAACTTTGAGAAAATAAAATGTCAGTAATTATAAGCTACTATGCTACAACCTGATGTCATACAGAAAGTCAGGATGCAGCAGGTGCTAATAAAGAATCCAGCACTAATTGTAATACTTCCGGAAACAAAAGGGAGAAAGGTTGAAAGTTTGCTTTGCTGGTTAGATCTAGTGGAAGTTATAGTTTCAGCTGAAGAGAATATAAATAGCAATAGCACTTAGACTTATATACTCTTCACAGCACTTTACAGCCCTCTCTAAGTGGTTTACACAGTCAGCCTATTGCCCCCAACAATCTGGGTCCTCATTTTACCGACCTCGGAAGGATGGAAGGCTAAGTCAACCTTGAGCCGGTCAGGATTGAACTCCTGGAATGAGCAGTGAGTTAGCCTGCAGTACTGCATTCTAATCATTGTGACACCATGGCTCTGAGTGGTCTCATGCAGCTGAGTGGTTTAGGTCTTAGTTTAGGAAAGGATGCAGATACTGTTTTGCTTTTCCCTTTTTCTTGTGGTGTTGATTTACTTTCTTGCTGTTTAAGGAAGGCATGTATTTTGGAACACTCAAAGTATAGTTTGTAACTACTGTAGCTATGTAGTTATTGTTTTTTGGTGGCAGGTGCACAATTAGCATTTTTGTTGGTCTGTAAGCATTCTGGATTTGAAATATCATGCAATCCTGGCATCTTCTGTCTTATTGATTTGGCACTATCAGTGTGCTTGGTGTATTTCCTTTTCTTGCTTTACTCCTTCTGTTTAAAAAGTTTTCACTATTACAGCTATATGCTAAAACAATTCGTTTCCATTTAAAGCTCTTTTTGATAAGGTGGACATCACCCTTGGTTACCCCCTTCTGTTGCTGCATTAGAGAAAGTCATTCAAATAAGTTTTGTGCAGTTCTTTTTTCTTTCTTTTTTTTAAGAGAATGGGTGGCTGCAATGCTTAAAACGGGAATGCTACTGTATGTGAGAGCAATATCCACTGTAAGCACTCCAAGGGAAGCCTGCCAAAGCTGTATGTGAACAGCAGCCAAACAAAACACAGGCGCCTTTCCAGTGAAAACCAGCACACTTCTGCAAATAGAAGAAAAATTGACTTTCTGATTTGGAGTGTTTCTACAACTCAGAAGCAATGCTACAGAAATTGTTCTAAAAATAATTTCAAGCAGTGCATTTTTCCAAAGCTTTTGAAATGCTATTCTTTCATCATACCTTACAAGAGAATATGACCAGAGTAATACTAAAATAAATTTGCACAATTTTTTAAAAATACAGTATAGTGTACAGTGATGTGGCTACATGTAAGGAGCAATATATAATATTTCTCCCCCTTCCATTTTGAGGATTTTTTTCCTTTTGCTGCTGTAGCTACTTCATTCACAGTTGTTATTTCTATGGTATTATCAGTAAACTGAGTAACAGAGTAAAAATATTAATATATAAAGAATAGGGAGCAAAATCATACAATTTTCCCATTGCAGTCTTCCAGGCTTCAACAAACCTTTTTCATAAATCCAGAATGTCATTATTTATATTATTGACTTGATTTGTCACATATATTTCCAATTTGATTGTCAAAGCTTTAACCACTTTCTTTCGTATACCCAGAGCTCTTATCTAGCAATCCATACTTTTTGTATTTCAACTTTGATTTTCAAAATCAGAAATTGCTTGTTTACTATTCTAAGTCTATTTAGAGATCCTTGGAATGACAAGTTTGAAAAGCTACCTGGTGAGTTTACTTTTCTTCATGAACAAAAGAAAAAATTATAAGTTTAAGAATGTAAAGAATTAGAAATAAACAGCAAAAAGTTAAATAAGATTTTATTCTAAGAAAGTTATAAACTTAGGATCCAGACAACTTTGAAACATTGAGACTTTTATTAAAATATTTTGCAAATAGTTTAAATAAAATAAATGGCATGGTAACCAGAATGTTTTGTCTCTCTTAAGAAAAATCAGTAGTTTGAGATACAAGATTTCAAAAGTTAGACACTAGAGGAGACTGAAGATTCCAAGCAGAAAAAGAAAGAAAAGGGGGGAAAAGATACAAGATGCTATAACATTAGAAATACTCCAGGAAAATTTTTGAAGAATGGGGCCAGACATTAGTAGCTACTATATCAGAAATATCAGTAACAAAGTTTGTTTCTATACATAAACTATGTCCAAAAGACATCAAATCTGATGCAGAAATACTACAAACAGAAATATTGGGGTAAAAAAAAGTTAGGTTTACAAAATAGGGAATATAGTTAAAATGGCATTAAAAATAAGTTCTGTAATGAACTCTACTTAATTAATTTTGTCTTATTTCTGAATAAATATAAATGGATTGTACTGGTGGTGATGTTATAAATCTTGGTTAATAATGATATGCAGACTTTGAGATTATATAGATATCTTCATTAGGGAAATATGACAATTAATTGTTAGCTGTGTAGATTTTCTAAAATAGTTGTTTCCCAACCTCAAACTCCAATATTTTATTAGTGCTGTAGTAGTAAGTACATTACAGCAAATGTTAGATTATATGACCCAACAAAGAGAATGATTTCAAAATTAAGGGATAAATTAATGGAGTTGGGCTTTATATATTTTCTACATATGTGAGAGTTGGGTAGTTCAGGAGAATCATAAAAGCAAGTTGAATGTAGCAAGAATGGGGAATTTTAAGAAGCAGGTGTGGTAAAACGAGATATGGGACAGATTACAAAAGTGAGTAACCAATATAAAAGAGGTTGTTTAGTAATTTGGTCGTATGGGAATAATTTATGAATACAATTTATAGGCCACCTGGCTCTCAATGACTCTGGGTGACTTAGAATTAAATAGTAAAAAAGGACAAAAAAAAAAGATCATGAGTGGCTTAAAGACAAACATAAACTCCCCAAATCATCCAATATGACTTAATCATCATCTTGACCCCTTCATCCCAATGCAGCTTAAACATCCCTTGGAGAATAGACAGATTTTAATAACTTCCTGAACATAATCGGAACGGGAGCCTCTGTATCTCTGGGGGGATATCCAGAGGGCAGGGATAGTGACAAATAAGACACACTTTTGGGTCCCACTATAGATGACACTACTTCATCCATAGTACTCCAGCCCTTCCACTCTGCCCTGTTTCATCAAACAGACAGAAACAAAGCCACCTGTTAATGAGATTTTATTGATTGATCAAGTGCCATCAAGTTGTTTTTAATTCCTAGCGACTACACAAATCTCCATGAAGATCTATCCCTAACCTGGATATTTAGGTCTTCCAGTGGTCTCTCATCACCACTGCAAATTAATCCATTTTGCTGCTAGTCACCCTCTTCTTTTTCCTTTCACATTTCTGACCTTTAGAGCCTTTTTCAGAGAGCTAGATCCTTGCATAATAGATCTGAAATAGGATAATTTGAGTCATTTATGTCTCTAGTGAAAACTGTGGCTTGATTTATTTGATGATCCATTGGTTTGTTTTCTTGGCTGTCCACAATATTCTCAGGAGTCTTTCCCACACCAGTGTTTAAAACCGTCAATATTTAAATTCTGCTTTTCAAAATCCAACTTTCGGTTGCATAGAGTGTCACAAGGAATATTACAGCTTACATGATTCAGATTATTGTGGGTATAGAGCTATCGTGGCATTTGAATTTCTTTTCCAAAACAAGGTTTGAATCACAAAATAAATATATATGAAGGAAGAGTGAATCTGTTAAGAGGAAAGAGATGACTGAGAAAGTCATATTTGGATGGAACTGATGATGAGTTCCTTGAAAAGAGATGAGAGACCAATTTTAAAAATGAAAGGTAATGTATGAAGCCATGTGTGGACAAAGGATAGAAAGGTATAGTGATATATAGTTAATGGAATTAGTTTAAATTAGATACATTTCCTTTTCTTACTTATTACTATTGTTATATTATTTCTTGCTATTTGTCTACTGTTTCTTTGGCTCTATTTTGCATAAATTGCATATCCTGAAAAAAATGATGGATACATTTGTATGTGCATATATAATATACATTCTGTTTATTGGGAGATGGCAGTGACAAAACACTTGTTTTATTGCCAAAAAACTACATGGATATTAACTGTAAAGTCATCAGGAATGGAACTCAACATGCAGGAGATTTTAATATTATTGTTGTTGCAGGTCAGCTTATACAGCTGTTTTGATAGAAATAAGAAATCCCTGCACTTGTCAACATCCTGCTATTGGACACCCTCCATTTACTAGACCACTGTTTTTATTTATATGAAAGTTTTAACTCAAAGGTCCCCAACCTTTGGGGCAGCAGGGACTGGTTATCTGAAGAGACGTTTTTCTATGGACCGGAGAGAGCGTGGTTTTGTGTGCTGCCTGCATCCCGTGGATGGGGCTTTGCTTGTTTGTGCGGACTGGTTGCTGGCATGCTGCGGACCGGTACCGGTCGACGGACCAGGGGTTGGGGACCCCTGCTCTAACTGTTATATCCCATATTCATGCAAATTGAATGGCTGTGAATATAGTCAAGATTAAAGATCATGAGGTAGTTACATGAAAGCCAAGTGAATATCGATAGCCTTTTGGTCAATAAAACAATACACATCAACCCAATGAGCAAAATATAGACTTCAAGATGCAGCAACAAATACACTAGGATTAGGGCTGTTCATGTGTTGATAAACTGAAAAAAAAAAGCTTCACCTTTTTTTCTGGTTCACGCAGAAGCCTGAAAAAACACAGCCTGCTTTAAAGTGTGGCAGAGAGGGGCTGTGGTTGCATAAGAGCCAAATACTTTGTTCCAAATCCTTGTTGAAGCAGGCAAAGCCTGATTGTATATCTCAAGCATATGTTGCTTAAGCAGCTGCTTCCAATGCCATGATTTTTGAAAGTGGGAAATTTTAGATCCAGTTTAAACATGAATTATTTAGAAATTTTTGAGAAGTGAAGTGTTCAGTATTGAATCTAATGATTGTAACTTTTTTTTCAAATCAGAGGACTTGTAATTTTTTTTTTCCCTGTTCACTTGTGTCCAAATGAATAGGAGGGCAAATAGTAGCATTCTTCAGATATCTAAAAGGAAGTCACATAGAAGATCAAGACCTAGTCTATCTCATTTCAGAGTGGAGAAAACAGAACAGTTAAATTTAATTCACAGAAAGCAGGGTTGCACTGGTTGCCACATTGTTTCTGGGTGCAATTCAAGGTACTAGTTATCACCTCTAAAGTCCAACTGGTTATTTAAGGGACAACCTATCTCCTGCAGTTTCTGTCTAGGTGGTAAGAGCTGACAGAAAGGGTGCATGTTGGGTCTCCTTGATCAAATAGTGTCATCTATGAAGATTGAGGTAGTGTGCCTTTTGTGTTACGATGCCTCGCTTCTGCAGTGATGAAATCAATAACAATAATAGAGTTGGAAGGGACCTTTGAGGTCTTCTAGTCCAACCCCCTGCTCATGCAGGAAACCCTATACCATTTCAGACAAATGGTTGTCCAGACATCTCCTTATGGCCTTCAGGAAGGCCTTTAAACATAGGTGTCCAATCTTTTGGTTTGCATGGGCTGCATTGAGTGAAGAGGAATTGTCTTGGGCTGCGTATAAAATAGTTAATAGTTAATGTGTTTGATCAC
Source organism: Azemiops feae (assembly GCA_023970755.1). Lineage (NCBI taxonomy): Eukaryota > Metazoa > Chordata > Lepidosauria > Squamata > Viperidae > Azemiops > Azemiops feae. Next base: position 1,520,137 of record JALGBA010000234.1, read on the forward strand.
GTATAATGTTAAAAGTTTACAATCTTGGATTGTATTACTAGCTGTCCAGGGCCGCATGCAGGCCCTGGGTTGGACATGCTTTCCTTAAAGATTTGGCTGTTCTCCCAGGTTTTGGAATAGGATGGATAGAACCTTACTTATTAGAGATAATTTATATTTTTTCTTTTTGTGTTGATGTTGCCTGGACTGCCATTCTGTCATTTCTTGTATTGTAGTTTTTATTTGTTATTGTATTTGTATTCTGTTTTTATTATGAACTGCCCAAAGTCCCTCTGGAGTTGGGCAGCACCAAATTCAAAACAATAAAAAAATAAACAAGTAAGTACACTTATAATATATAAGTACATATAGTAGAAATGGTATAAAGATGCAATGTTATAGCTCTTCATTATGTAGGCAATCTAGTTATATTGCCTTGGATTATTCCTTCCATTGATGATTAAAAATAAGTAAATTTATGAAATATTGAAGTTCTAATTCGAGTTAGCTTGTCAGTATTACCAATACTGCACCATTCATATTCTCTATAGCCAGATCATCTTGATTTTAGGTATTTGATTCACAATATAATGCAACAGACCATGAAGGCTTGTATTAACAAGCAGGATTATGGAGTAATTAAGGTAATTGTTCCATCATGTGAGGATAAGAGTCACATACCCCGCTTTTATGTCTCTTGCTATTCCACACACATAATATCCCATTGTTGTATTCTGCATCAACTCCTTCAGAGTAATGAATACCTTGCTCACAATCGATAACATGGATTAGAATCCCCACTTCATACATTTGAAAGGTTAGCCTGGGAGGGGGGACTCCACCATTTAACTATTCCGCTTTATTTTGTGATTACATCAGGATGGTTAAGGAACAGCTAATCCACATTAAGTGACCTCAAATATTCCATCCTTAGATTAGTATGCAAACAAATTATGCAGCAGAATGGGGGTGGGGGGAGAAAAATCATTAATTTCGCTTTGAATATTGGGTTTTCAGTTTGGGCTTATAATCAACTGGACTTTGGGGTAAAGTTACCTCACGGCAACCAGTAATTTTTGAAGTAGAGGGATGGAGATAGCAGAAAAGACTAATAATCATTGCTGAAGGTTTACGGTTTTCACTTTAATTACTACAGTTTGATATAGCTGGGGAGAGGAGGAAGGAAGGTTTATTTTGAGACATCGATAGGTTGGCAGCTGTGGCAGCCATGTCAAGCAACGGAAGCTGCAAAGCCAAGAAGCGTGGCATTTTTGATAGTGACAGTGTTGTGAATATTGGTTGCATTGCAGTGTGACAGCATTTCCCCCCCTCTTCCTCCTTTGCATATGTTTTTCATGTGTTTGTATGTCACATGCACATATGGAATGGTGAGGGAAAGGGTTGTTTTGTGTTTTAACTCCAGATAGCACTTCCTCAGTTTGTGTGCATGTTCATCAGCATCCTAGCAGAGCAATTTTTCTAATTATATTGAGCAATCCACTTGAAATTCAGGAACGTTGCAACTTTGAAATTGTAGCATTTTGACTGGTTAGAATGACCAAGCTTCCTTTTTCTCTCTTTTGCATCCCCCTCCCATTTCACAGTGAGCTAGTTGAAGGAAGCTGGCATTGTCGCAGAGTGAAAGCTCTGCAGAAGTGCCGCAGGTTTTTTCATATGGAAATGTGAAATAATGGGGTGATTAAATAGAGCTGTATATTAAAGTACATCTGACATTAGAATTAGCATAATGTGCTCTAGCCCTAGGCTGAGTACTTTATTTGCCATCTGCGTCGGACCAAAATCCCCTGGGGAAGCGCTAAAATATTCTGAATAAACTCAGCCCGAGTTCTTATTGAGAGTAAAATACCATTTGTGGCACGTCGTATTGATTCGTCTTAATTGCGGTGCAGAAAAGAACATTCAGTCGCCGATGACTTTTGTATTCTGTGACAAGTCAGCTGGAGTTATTCTAACACTGCAGTTGGTTAACCTGAACAGACTGTGGTGCTCGGAGTAGAAGAAATACCCTATCTTCAACCACATAAAGTGCAATATCATCCCATTTTTCTTTGGGATTTTCAAGGCAAAAGCCTTAAAAATATAGCCACAAAATTAACAGAGAAGGAAGTAGCTATTAGAAAATGTAGAGTATTTTTTAAATTAAACTTGAATTTTACCCTATTAATTTTCTATGATTATTTGAATAGCATTCTTTGAAGGGTTTGAAAAAAAACACTTATTTTGATCATCCATATTATAAATGATACTTCAAACAGTGCTGCTTATGGATTTTTTTTGTTTTCTCACTGAAATACATATATCTTCCCATCATCATATTCAACATATAATGAGGCAAGAAAAAAATAGAATAATCTCTAAATATCATTGAAATCTACAAAAGGATTTTTTACTCTGTAATTTTGTACCATTGTGAACCATTTAAATATTCAAATGTTCCCCAAAAACTCTAGGAGGTTTTTATTACAAATTCAGATCAAGGGAATAACTCTTAACTTCAGAGACAAATGAGACAAATTTACAAGAGCATGTCTGCTGTTTTCTTGTGTTTTATAAATCTCTGCGGACCTGAACACTTTTGCTATAATGCCACTCCGAACAATATACATACATTACTACTTGTTTGTAGTGCTTCAATAATGAGTCCCCTTTGTATTAGATAACCTATATAATTCAACATCCAGGCTCTCTGTAACATCAATTACCTCCTCATACCTTAATGTACATTCTATTTTAAAAAAAGATTTACAGCCCTTACAGTATTCTTTCTGCTTGAATGTGGAGATTTTGTGGATTTGAAGAATCCAGGATAGTGACTTCATAATTGTTAAAGCAAAGAATTAAAACAAAAGTACATTCATTTACAAACTAGGGATAATCTAATATCCCCCAATATATTTCACCCATGTACAATCAAGAAGATACATTATGTCAGATTGATTTCTTATCTTTTGATGTCATTTTTTTTAAATTCACTTTTTTCACACAATGTGATTTACATCATTTCCCTCCCTTAATATTACCATCCATTCTTTTGATTTTCAAACTATGGAATTATTCTGTCCTGAAATTCAGTTTTGTAACATCAGCATCTCAGAGTACTCCTCTAGGAACAACAGAAAAAAGAAAAAGTAAGAAAAAAAAATCCTTTTACAATTACTGTGTAGGTCTGTAGGAGCTAGATTTTAAAGGAAAATGGCCAGTTTATTTCATACAGTGTAACAAGGGTTAAAAGTACTTGAAATGTATTTTAATGTCTTATGCAAAAAGAGGCAACCTAAAATGTCCTTGAAAAACCATGTTTCTTCTCAAAAGCATTAAATGTGGTGTTATATAAAAACCCACCTTGCCATGGTATATCCTATGGCCTTTTCATTTCATTAATGGACAGATCTTTTCTATCTTATATTAATGTGTGTTTTTTGTTAAATTAATGATACTTCTATTTTTCTGAAACTAATTTCTAACCTATTCATCCATCCATATTCTGTCAACTCCAGTATAATATATCTGTTTTAAACCTACCTTTGTAAAAAAAGACATGAAAACATTTAACTATGAATTATGTGGATTTGATCGAAATGCTGGACTGCAAGGGGCTAACTTAAATATCACCAATTTTTGTTTTTGTTTTTTTTATGAATAAACTTTTCTCCTTATTGTTCCTCCATCCTCAACCTTCCCCTTTCTGGGAGAAAAAACATTTTTAGGTCTTTGATACTGATAATGAGTATCAATGAGTATATAATGAATTTCACATTTTTTGTTTATTTTCAGACCTATGGGAAATGTAGATAAACCCCTAAACTTGCATAATGTTTTTGTACTCAAGGTTCTTAGAAAAAAGTATTTGTTGTTTGTAACTCTGGCTAAGGTTCTGTCACCCTCCATGTGAGGGCATCCAGTTATTCTACAGGGCTGGAAGCAGAACTCAGAGAACTGCAGGCTGAGCATCCTGAAAATTTGGTATTTGCTAAATGTGTTAATAATTTGTAAACTTAGCTGGATATATTTATGCACAAGTTTAATGGTTTTTCTTCTCTCTAGTCAATCTCTGTGTAATTACTACATTTTAATAAAAAATGAGGACAATAGAGATCAATATCTTGCTGAGACTGGTCAAACTTTGATGTTGATGTTGTTTCTATCTAAAGCGTTCTATCCAAAGATAGAATTTTCTATCTAAAACTTGAGAATGTTCTATCTAAAACATGTTCCACCTACAACATGAAAATTTTTGTCCATGACCAGTTTCTATACACTTGGTGAAAATCTGAATGAGCATCTGTGTTTCTTGTGATTCTTACCGTGATTCCATGTGAGTCTCTGATCTCCCAGTATAGTAATGACTGGCTTGTTACTTCAGATCAAGATATTGCTACGAATGGAATTTGCAAAACCTTTGCCAATGGCATCCTTAATGGAATTGGTATATTGGCTTTCATTGAAAAAAATGCATGTATTGCTCATACATTAATGAATCCTAAATTATATGTCTGTTTATATTTATTAGTAAATAATATATTTATTAGTTTATATTTTATTAGTAAAATATTGAATTCTATTATAATTCAACCTGATTTACTTAGCAAAAAATAAAATGGAAGTCCCATATATTACTATGGTATAGTTTTATTGAAATGCAATCCACTGCATGTTTACATTCAGAACATCTTTGTTCATTATTTAATTCAGAGTTACTGAAGAAGCAGCATTGTAAACATTTAGAAGTCCAGTAAAGGACTGACAGCAAGGAAGCTGGATTGTTTCCAGTGTAAACTCTTCCTTCTGTTTTGGTCTAGGGCAGAATGGTCTGCTCTGACTCTGATTTAATTTAGTAACAAATAGTGAGAGAAAGAGAGAACAATTTCAATGGTGATAAAATATTTTTCCAATCCAGCTCTTATAAGTGAAATAGTGTTATTTCTGAGAAATTAAAATCTTGCTTTGAGAAGTCATCCTCTAATAGTGATCATAGTATAAATAATGTCTTCTCCCACAAGGTTTGTTATTTCTTAGAAATACAAGTAGTCCTTGAGTTATGACCACAAATGGGACCAGAACTTCCATTGCTAAGCAAAGCAATTATTAAATGTATCCTGCCCAATTTTAAACCTTTTTTTGCCACAGTTGTTAAGAGAGTCACCCCAGTTAAATCGCATGGTCATTAATCAAATCTGGCTTCTCCTATTGACTTTGCTTGTCAAAAGCCAGCTGGGAAGGTCATAAATTGAGTTCACATGATTCCCAGAATGCTGTAATTGTCATAAAGACATGCCAGTTTCCAAGTGTCCAAATTTTGTTCACATGACCATGGAGATGCTACATTGGTGGTAAGTGTGAGGACCAGTCACTTTTATCATAACTTCAAATGATTGCTAACTGAATGGTTGTAAGTTGAAGACTGCCTGTGTGCCAAAATCAGTCACTTAATTCTATGAAATTACCCCACCTATGGGCAACACATACTTTGATTTCTTTTCCTATACATTTCTATATTGATAAGATCAGTTAAAAAGCTGTTGAATATAACCCATCTTCTGTACTTCTCTCTGTGTGTTTATGTGTGCATGTGTGCACAGCTTTGAGTCAGTGTTGGCTTCTGGTGACTGCCTGGACTAGTATGTGCAGTTTTCTTGGCAGTTTTTTCAGAAGTGGTTTGCCACTGCCTACTTCCTAGTGCGATAGAGAACTGATCCAAGGTCACCCAGCTGGCTTCATACCTAAAGCAAGATTACAATGCACAATCTCCCAATTTCTAGCCTGATGTCTTATCCACTACACCAAATTGCCTGTCACATTCCTTTTAATATTTTCCAAATCAGATGCTTAGATTTACCAATATTTTTCCATTACAAATCTTGATTCCCCATTTTTCCTCTGTTTTTTATGATGTCTGATGCCGATTTCTAAAAAGAACCCTTCAATGTTTTCTTAAAAGTTAAGATTTGGTGGTGTATTTCTTTCAGCCATGCATACAGATTACACTCTAAATTCAAGTGTATTTGTAACTAGGTTATTTTTTATTCATTTCTAACAATTTTAATTAAAATATAAAATATAATGCTAAAACAGGAAATTTACAAATTTGAAAAGGTGAGACACAATTCTACTGATTCCTTTTAAAATTCTACTGATTGCTATTTTAAAATTCTAAAGCAAGTGAAACTAAAGCAAGTAAAATTATTGAATTAAAATACTATAATAGAAAGCACTGTTTTGTTAATATTATTCTTTCTGTTATAATTAGCTTATATACATTTGTAAAAATATATTAACTACTGTGTTTTATTTTTATGAAACATAAGCAACGGAAGCAGATTCCCCTTATTTATGCTTATTTGACTACCAAATAGCATATTTTTCACCAAATACCTACAAACGTTACAACTGTAGGGTATAAAAGCTTTGAAAATTCCTGTTTAAGCCTTTACATTTGGAAATAGATCAGGAGAATTCTACATGGTTGTTGCTTTTTCTGCATATTGCATCATAATGCTTGCTCATAACCAGCCCTTTTGTTGGTTGAAGTATATTCACAATGTTGATACTCTACTTCCTTGTCCAGTAGACATTCCGTCTATTGAATAAAAAATGTAGCCAGACCTGGTTTAGAATCCAAATACATAATTAGTAATAATTTTTATACATAATATGTTAAATCTTACATAAGGTTATAACTCTTCATTTTAAAGAATCACAGATTTAAATGAAACTTAAGAGAAAAAGTAGCCACATAGTTTAAATTGAGTTTGAAGCCCTATTGCTTTTTTGTTTATGTTAATCCTGTAAAACAATTAGTGTTAACAACATAGCCACCAGGAACTAAACTCCCCAAATTCTTTATCTTTAATATAAACAGATCTTTGTCTGCAAGAGTTTGATTGCTTGGGTATAATGGAGACAGGCTGAATCTGAATGGAACGATGACTAGCAAGGACTTAAACCAGAATAAAGCAAGAACTAGCAGCTCCCTGCCCCCCCCCCAAAACACCAAAAAAGGTTGTACAAGGTAGAAATTAAAGATACTTCAAAGGATGGAATTTGTCCAGCATTCTTTGTTGAGTGTCCATTGGGGAAAAAAAATTCCAACCCAAGGCAAAACCACAGCAAGAAACAGAGCTGTTTGGGGAAGCCCTGTCTTGAGCTGTGGATGTGCTTTGCTTTGCTTGCTTACCTTTTAATGCATTCAGGTTTTGCACATAATGCCAGCCATCACAGAATAATTATTTTCAGAAAAAGTATACATTTCAAAATAGACAGGTGGGTTCAGCAAATGTACAAACTAATTACTTGTATAGGTTTAAGCTATGGGATACTCAAGAATCATTATTTAATCTAATGAGATACATTTGTTAGAAGTCTAAGTGGTGGTGTAGCAAATCATTGATGATACTTACATACCAAAAGTGAATTGTGTGTAAAAATGCTTTCGAATAAGGAGTTGATATGGGCTAACTGAAGAAATGATTGCATTTTAAAATTAATTTTATTATCCTTGCAAGGAAAAAATACACAAATAGTCATATATTATTCTGTTAACATAGCACATATGTTCATATATTATACAGTTAATTTGTTTACATTTAAGTAAGTTTGCATAATATTAGAAATAAAAATGATGAAAAATCAAATATATAGAATAATTTATCTATTTGGTAAATAATCTTACCATTGACACTGCTGGTAATAGAATGCTTGTTTAAAAATGAGAGGAGAGGTAAATTTTTAAGGTAATTGAGGGAGGACAGAGGACTTTTTTCAAAGCTAAGTGCACACAATAACCATTTCCTTTGTCCTTTTGTTTTAATACTACTAATATGTAAATCAAAATAATATGACCATCTGTAAAACTAATGCATCTGAGATAATTAGCTTATGATAACCAGTATGGTGTAGTCGTTAAGGGGTCCCCAGTTCAAGATCAGACTCTGCCATGGAAGCTTATTCTCTTTTAATCCAATTTATCTAACAGGATTGTTGAAGGAAAAAATTGGAGGAGAAACTATTGTATAGGCCACCTTAAGCTTTTGGAAGAAATAAGTGATATAAATTTTAACAAGTTTTATTCAAAAGGGTATCATAATAGCACAAGACTATATCTTTTGAATTGGTGTGACATTATCACCCTAAGCAATTAATTAAATGTCCTGGTTTTTTCCTGAAAACGATAACACATTTGTCAAATATACATAATCAGATATTTTGATCAATAAATCAAAATTCTAATTCTATAGAAATCTGATTTATAGAAGCAAAAAATCTTAAAATATGATGAATTTGATTTTTAGAAATTAAAAAAAATAAAAAGTATCCATTGTTATTGACGGAATCAAATTGATAAGCACATCCAATATATCTGATCCCTCCTCCAGAGGATTTAATCTAACCTTCCACTTGTAATTTTCTAGTAACCCATTTTGTAGAATTATATTGGAACTCTAACCCTTCTTGAAAATGGCCTTCAGAAGTGTTGCTGATTAAATATGAGATAATAGACCTCATGCTGCTCCTGTTTAGTCCTACTTGCTATTGTAACCAAATTCTGAATCAAAATAACATCAACAGTAAGCTTAGGATTTGTAATGTCAGTTCTGCATAGCACTTCATATATGATTGTGTTACTTTATGGTCACTTGTAGATGTACTTTATTATGCGTTCCAAAATACAAGCATTATTGTTACTAGAGTTACTGTACCAAAGATGCTTTTTCACAAGGCAACTGGATTTTCTTGTTTTTCTTTGAAGATGTTTTGCTTCTCATCCAAAAAGCTTCTTCAGTTCTGACTGGATAGTGGGGAATGGAAGGGAAGTCAGAGCTGAAGAAGCTTCTTGGATGAGAAGCGAAATGTCTTCAAAGAAAAACAAGAAAGTCCAGTTGCCTTGTGAAAAAGCATCTTTGGGACAACTATGACCTGGATGACTGCGAATCTCCATAGATATAAAGTTACTGTAGTATTATTATAGTGTATCTGTCTACTTGTAGAAGGAGAACTGCAGTTTTCACAGTCTGAATGCAGATGGAAATTACAAAGGAATTACTTTTTGTGAATTATAATGATGTTCTTCATTATTTAAACAGATTTATTGTAAAAGCAATAAAAAAAGAAATAAGCTTGAACAAAGCAAGGAAGCAGAAAGAAATATAAATTGAATTTTATTCAACTTTACATATTGGAGAACTGCATTTTTCTCATGGCCATATGCCAGAAATTGAGCACTCTATACTGGGGACAGGAAATATCCTGTATTCAGGTAGCACACTTCTGCTCACAATATAGAACCTTATGTAGTAGAGTATCATTGGTATACAAGAGGAAAATATCAGTCATCCAGGAACATCAAAGTGTGGAGAAATGAGCACCTTAGGGTTAGCAATATTGATCACATTCAGTGGACCCAGAATGCTAAAAGTGTTAGATTAGGAAAATAGATAAATGAAGGAAAAGAATGGAATATCCCTTTAAGACCAACTGACTAGAACATTGCCCTCCACACCATAACATTTATTTCACCCTTAGTAACAATAAAGAGTGTAATTGACTCAAATGTCTTTTTCCCACTTATGTATAATATGCAAAGCCAAGTTAAGACAACTTAGATACACAGTGAAACTAACCTTACGGCACATTTTTCCCAAAGCAGGCAATGTGCATCAACTATAGCAATCACTTTACAGCGCTATCTTACCATTTGAGTATTTTAAAACTACTTGGCAAGTTTTAGCATATAAAAATATTCGGAGTGGATCTTCAAAGTCTTTTTGACGTTGTTCTGTTCTTAAAAGTGAGCATTTACACTGCTTAGGGCAATTTTGAGGCATGATAACCATGAAGTGATAATATGGAAATGAACATTTTATTTATTCATTTATTTATTTATTTAAAATAGAACTTCATATAAAATAAAGGGGAAATCTAAGGAGAGCATTTGAGGGTTGTGAAAAGTGAAGCAGGCAGAAAAAGAAGAAGAAGGGGGAACAAAAACCAGAAATGAATCTGTCAGAACCTTGGTAGTTGGGGAGCTTTAGTCAGTCTCTTAGCATTGTGAATAGGGGCTGCTGAACAAAAAACATTTAGGGCCATAGATATGAAGAGAAAGAAGGCCTATTTTTTATCAACATTAGATTTTCATACCAATATCTTTATGTCAGGGACACACATTAATAAGTGGGGTTTGTTTGAAAGGGAAGCAGGAAGCAGAAGTGAAATAGATTAGTTTTCTCTTGCCTTTCAAAATGGTGAATTTTTAATGTACAGTAAATATATGGTTTAAAAAAAAATCTTTTCAGCCGCAGGAAACAGATGCCAATGGCTAGACAATTGCCATTTTGAAACTATTTTTATTGGATTGGCCTTAGTCTGTCTTTTAATTACGACGGCTATCTTTCAGGAACATCCCTTGTAGCTGATAGCAAATTCTTTTGGTGATTTTAAAAATGGAAGACTGCATTGGCCATGAGTATTCAATCAATATTTCTAGGTGCCAGTTGAAGAGTATCTTTTCATTCAGGGCTTCTGCTTTCCTTTTCTCAATTTTACCTCAATTTTAATTACGATGGTTTTACAGTGGTTTAGTTTATTGTATAATTTTTATTTGTAAATTGCTTCAAGTCATATTTGCATAGGAAGTGGTATAAATTATTATTGATAAATAAAAAAATAATTAGTTGTATAAAATCAGTTTAAGAAAGTGGAACATTCATTCTTTTGAAGCTGTATGACTTTATAAGATTGTGTACTTGATTTGCTGTTAGATCACATTTCAAAAGAAGGATTTGTTAAAATCCATTCATGGGTAAGCTGAGGCAAAATGTATTGTTCAAATAGCTTTTTGACAGAATATACTATAAATTTTAACATACCTCTGTGATTTCTATCACTTTTTATGCTACCATTGTGTTTTTAAGAAGCATTAATGGTCTAGATTTTTTTTCACATTTAGTTTGAAGAAAGAAATATTTAACTTTGAGTAATAATAATTGTTGAATCAACCTCAGAATTGGCATAAAACACCTTCTCTCTGTCAAATGCCTCAATTGCTAGGATTAAGAGGCCTTTCTTACATTTTGGACTATAACACCAATTTTAATTGCTTGAAATTCATGTTGTTCCAAAGCTCTAGCATACATTTGGAAATACCAGTGTTTCTATGGCCATTTGCTCACTATTAAAATTGGGGGGGAAGGGTGAATGAGAGTATTATATTCTCAAGGCATGAATATCCCTCCACCCATTTGTTATTTCTTAGTAGACTTTAATTCTTAATGTAGCTAACACTTTGGGAGGTAGTAGCATTTGTGTGCTTAAATTGTCTGGTTTACTTACTGATTAGCTTCCCTCCCAGCTTGTATATAAGAGTAAGACAGTTTGGTGTTTCATTCATGAACTGGCTCACATTCATTTATTCTGTCTTGTCATATTCAGGGCAAATACCCATGATCAAAATAATTAAATGTCAGGGCCCATGTACCATTAGCAGTTAGTATCATATCATATTGCCATCTTTCTTTTTTACGGTATGTATGTATTATGTTCTAGCATAAGTCGGGAGGGAGGAAGATCAACATGATAGTCTCCTGATCCATCACTCCTATTGTAACTGGGAATAAAAAAAAAAACAAGATTAGAAAATGTTATTTTTTTTCTGCATGAAACAGCTGCTTTGAAAAATCAAGGTGGAATACTTAGGAATTTATCTGAATTAGAGCTTCACAATGAAGGAATTCACATTTTAGATAATGATAACAAATCCTGCCCTTTGTGTTCAGTATTCCATTTTATACTTTGTAAAATCATGAGTGTTGAGTTAACAGGTTACCTACGCTGCCTTTGAGAAAACTTTCTAGGAACTTTCAAACCTTTCTTCTGGATATTTCAAGGAAAAAGAAGGATATTTAGAAAGGCAAATAAATTGCTAATCTTTTCCTATTAAATAATGGGTATGATTGTTACATTAAACACAATTCAAATACAGTTCTAAAAGCTATTACCATTCAATTATTATAGTAGCTTAAACATCAGTATGTTCAAAGCTTTTGATAAAAGGAAAGATGGAGTATTTGAACACAGGATTAATTTTTCAGATTTAGACATGATTCTAACATACAGTTTTTGCTAGATGCTTAATGTGATTGAGTAGAACCTTGGATTGGAATATCGAGAAATGAAAGTTGGTTTCTTCTAAGTTGGCATTAAAACTTTAAAGAACGTTTCTGCCATAAGTTAGGACCGAGATTACTGGTTTAGGATGAATATAGATTTTAGGCAGGTACAGGTTATGTTAAACAAGAACAGATGCCCCTTCTTTATTAAATATATTTACATTATAACTGTTGGGGGGTAAAGTTTATTTACAGTCCCCTAGGTTACCTTTCTAATTATTCTCCCTTTTTCTCTGTCCCTTCTTTTTCTCAACAGGTAAAGATGAGCCTTCAAGCTATATTTGCACAACATGCAAGCACCCTTTTAATAGCGCTTGGTTCTTGCTTCAGCATGCCCAGAATACACATGGATTCCGCATCTACTTGGAAACTAGCCCTTCAAACAGCTCCCTTACTCCACGCATCACCATCCCTCCTCCTCTGGGACCCGAGACTGTTGCACAGTCCCCGCTGATGAATTTCCTAGGTGACAATAACCCTTTTAGTCTCTTACGAATGACAGGTCCCATCCTGCGTGATCATCCTGGCTTTGGTGAAGGTCGGCTTCCTAATACACCTCCCCTCTTCAGTCCGCCACCTCGTCATCATCTGGATCCACATCGCCTTAGTGCCGAAGAAATGGGGTTAGTTGCCCAGCATCCTAGTGCCTTTGACAGAGTCATGCGTTTAAACCCCATGGCAATTGAGTCGCCAGCGATGGATTTCTCCAGAAGGCTTCGAGAACTGGCAGGAAACAATGCCACCCCGCCACCAGTCTCGCCTAGTCGCAGCAACCCTATGCATCGCTTATTGAATCCTTTCCAGCCAAGCCCTAAATCTCCTTTTCTGAACACCCCTCCATTGCCACCAATGCCTCCAAGCAGCACTACGCCTCCTCAGCCTCAGGCAAAAAGTAAGTCCTGTGAATTTTGTGGAAAAACCTTCAAGTTTCAGAGCAATCTCATAGTCCACCGGCGCAGTCACACGGGAGAAAAGCCCTATAAATGCCAACTCTGTGACCATGCTTGTTCCCAAGCCAGCAAGTTAAAACGCCATATGAAAACACATATGCACAAAGCTGGATCCATGACAGGGAGGTCCGATGATGGATTATCTGCTACAAGTTCCCCAGAGCCTGGCACAAGTGAACTTACTGGAGAGGGACTAAAGTCTAGTGAGGCAGATTTCAGGAATGAGAGTGATCCTTCTCTAGGCCATGACAATGAAGAAGAGGAGGAGGAAGAGGAGGAGGAAGAGGAGCTGGAAAATGAAAGTCGACCTGAGTCGAGCTTTAGCATGGATTCAGAACTAAGCCGTAACCGAGAGAATGGTTCCAAATCGCTGCCAGATGAAAAATCCCTTGTCCTAGGAAAAGTGATAGAGAATGTAAGCCTCGGTACTATCCAGCAATACAGTGACATGTTGGCTGAAAAACAGAAAAGAGGTGGCTTTATGAAAAGGTCTTCAGATCAGCGAGATCTGTGCCCTCGAGACCTTTGCCAGAGAGACACAGGTGATGAAGACTCAGTAGCTGGAGAACTTGACCGCACTGAGGAAGGGACAGTGAATGGGAGAAACTTTGGGCCAGGTGAACCCTTCCCAGGGCTATTCCCTCGTAAGCCCACCCCTATCACAAGCCCCAATTTAAATAACTCCTCCAAAAGAATAAAGATAGAAAAAGATTTGGACTTGCCACCAGCAACAATAATACCTTCTGAAAATGTTTACTCTCAGTGGCTGGTAGGATACGCAGCATCAAGGCACTTCATGAAGGATCCATTTCTAGGATTCACAGACTCCCGACAATCCCCCTTTGCAACATCTTCTGAGCATTCCTCAGAGAACGGAAGCCTGCGTTTCTCTACTCCACCAGGTGATATGCTGGATGGTGGTCTCTCAGGGCGCAGTGGGACGGCGAGCGGAGGCAGTACCCCCCATATCAGTGGACCTGGTCCTGGTCGACCCAGTTCAAAGGAAGGACGGCGGAGTGACACGTGTGAATACTGTGGCAAGGTCTTTAAGAACTGCAGTAACTTAACGGTGCATCGCCGGAGCCACACAGGAGAGCGGCCTTACAAATGTGAGCTCTGCAACTATGCATGTGCCCAGAGCAGTAAGCTGACACGTCATATGAAAACGCATGGCCAGATAGGGAAGGAGGTCTACCGCTGCGACATTTGCCAGATGCCCTTCAGTGTTTACAGCACCCTGGAGAAACACATGAAAAAGTGGCATGGCGAACACTTGCTGACAAATGATGTAAAAATTGAGCAGGCAGAAAGAAGTTAAGCCCCCCTCCCCCAACTGGGTTAAAAGCAGGGGTCTAGGTAACATTTAAGTTGTACAGTTTAACTATTGCCAATTAAGAAAAGCTGACCTAACTTGCCTCCATAAACATATCTTAGTATAACTATGGCAGGTGCCAGAATTTGGCACTTAAATATAATCTGTGTCTACAAAGTTCTATTAAACCTGAGGATTGGTTAAGGCAGTAAAAATTGTGAAGCCTTTTAACTGTGCAATAATTTCTGTATTTATTGGGTTTTTTTGTTTATGTTTTGGCATGTGCAGGTACTTTTTTAATACTTTTTTTTTGTTTTAGATTTCCTTTGAAATTTTGTTGGGTATCCCATTCTAGTTTCCCCAATAGTAACCTGAGATTCTTTGCATTACAAGGGGAGATGCATATCAATTTAAATTATAATTTTAGAGGGCCGCTGCTTTGTTGAATCTTACGCTGAGTGTGTGTAATTTCTTGTGAAGAAGCCAACATTTTATGTTTTTGTTGTTGTTGTCCTTTAAAAAGAAAAAATATCATTGGAGAATTAGGAAATATTAAATAGTGTCGCGGATAACAATCTTAAAATTTTAGCACTTTCTTTTGGATTTGGATTTAAAATTAGCACTGATGATGCCACTTAAAATAGAAGCCTTTATTTAAAATATTATTTTTAACAGATTCTAAAATAAACATTTTGAGAAATAAAAAAATGGGCACCAAATTTTCTAAAGGCAGCTATAATAACAAAAGCAATAGCAAAATTTGTGCATTATTTTTAGGGAATTTGTTTAAATGCCTTATCTATTTTCTTTTCTGCCACTTCTGTTATACAGTTCATTAAATAAGGAGAAACTGAGAGTTCTGAGAGTTTCAATGAAAATCTTAGGAAGCAAAACAGAAAGAAAAGCTTGATTTTTGTTTTTGCAGGTATGCCACTTATCCTTGTTCACATTACACATTATGCATATGGTAATTTTTACTTGACAACCTGAATATATACATTTACAGTAACTGACCATTCCATACCAATATGCAGCAAAAGACTAGTGAGTGTTTTAACTAAAGAGTAGTTTAATTAGTAAATGTGTGACTATATGTGTGCATCAAGAAATGCATACACAATACACAATATGAGTAAAATGATATTTTGATTATGCCATTCACTGAAAAACCATCCAATCAGATTAAATCTGCATAAATTTGCTTAGGAGTAAACAAAACCTCTGAAGAAAAATGTACGTTTTTTTGTTTTAGAATATGTACAGTAGGTGTTCATTTTAGAGGAATCGTTCCATGTGTGTGAAATGAAGGGGTACATTGTGCATGCTCTGCGTGCAAAAAGTTCCCAGTTCATTTTTTGACATCCTCAGGTTGGGCTGGGAAACATCCATTTCTGAAATTCTGCAAAGTGTTGTTCATATGGGCAATGCCAAACGACAGATTCAGTAGAAATCAGACAACCTATTGTAATTGTTAGGGGGAAATGCTTTTTCTTATATGATGTTTACTATTGGCATTTTATAATTGTATTAAGTTGACTAACAAAAAAGATGCCCAATTAATCATAGATTTCTTTATTTACTTATGGTACAATTGTACTGTATGCTGAGAATATTGTTCTGAGAGTAAAAGATCGTGAATATGCTTTTTAAAGCTGATTAATCAATTAAAGACTGCGGCTCTAAATCTTAAATCATTGTCATACCAGGAACTTTTCCTAAATGTTGTCCTGATTAAGTAAGTATTATTTAATTATAAAATAGGTTAATCCTTTTTCTCTAGTTTTTTCTAATATTTTTTTGAAAGGAAATTTCACACAATTTTAACACTTTGCAGCCTCCAATGCAAAAAATTGGATGCCAGCTAATTAGCTAATTTAATAACATGTACTTTAAACAAGATGGATAATAAACAGAATTTTAAAGGTGTATCTATGTCACTGGAAAACTAGACATTTCATTTGATATGTAATATGCCATGCTAGTAACTGAATAAAGAACAAAAAAAAGTAGGAATAAACCGTATCAGTTGTATAATCCGGCTCTTTCCCCAAGGATTAGTTTTTGGGGCCAGTATTTTTAAATGCATTCGTAAATGTTTAAAATTAGGACTGAGCAACCAGTGGCCAATTTGCTGATGACATTTCATTATTTTAGGGGGTTAAAACAACGGATTGCAAAGAGCTCTAATAGAGCTCTTTTCAAACTGCATAACTGGGCATTAAGATGGTCATTGCAGTTCAGAACAAAAAGTATATTATCATGTACTTTATATTCCTGATTTCATGAGTATTTTTATGGAGTGTAGCTGGCACAGATACACTCAGAAAATGGATTTTACAAATAGTGATAGTTAGCTTAAAGATAACATTGAGACCATGTACAGTTCTTATAAAAACAATAACAGCAAAAGTGTTACTCCACAGTAGGGATCATTAGGAAAGGAATAAAAATAAATTAATTTCCTGATACTATAATATCTTTATAAAGATACATACAATAGTTATCTTCATTAAGTGATCACACTCAGATATCTGTGTATGTTTCTGGTCACAGCATCTCATAAAAACCATACTGGAAAATGCATGAAAGGCAACAAAATTATCAAGGGGCAAGAGCAATTGCTTTGTGAGGAAACATTACATCTGGGACTTTTTAGCTTAGATAAAAACAAGTAGCTTGGGAGAAAACAAACATGTATAAAATTATGTCTACTGTGGAGAAGCTTTTCTTTCAGTTATTAGAATCAGGATTATCCGGTAAAGTTGAATGTTGTGAGATTGAGTATAAATTAAATCTGCTGTTACTATAATGATTTTCCCTCCCTTCCAATTTTTATGCCAAGTGATTTAGATATTTGGCGTATGATTTTTTTATCTGAATAGTAGACACGATGGCCTTATATTATTTCCTGAATCAAAGATGGTATGCTTCAAAACACCAGTTATTGTGGAACATAAGATGTGCCATGAGAGGTTCATGTCTTAAAAATAAAGATTCCCAACGATATCTAGTTGTGCCCTGTAAGAAGAGAGAGCAGGACTAGTCAGGACTTTTCAGTATGATCCTTCTTATGTGATTTAATTTATTACTTTATTTCTATAATTGAGGAGAATCATATTTGGAATGTATGTTAAGAGTAGTATAGTTAATGCAGTAATAAGAGACTGGCAATATCATTAGAGCACTCTGAATCCCTGGGTATAGGAAAAACAGAAGTATATGCCATAGATGATTTCAAAACATATATCTCCAGAACATGAAAATAATGTTCAGTTTAATCTTAGGAACAACAGTTCTTTACCTGTTTGAAAGATGACAATTTTGCCTCCTTCAGTTACTGTTCCAAGAACTTCATCATCCAGAGTCACTGGTTTGAGATGGGCAGCTATCCAAATTGAATGAATGAATAATTGAATGAATAAATCAGAGGTCTTCAAACTTGACTCTTTTATGACTTGTGGACTTGCAACTTCCAGAATTCCTCAGCCAGCGTGCCTGGCTGAGGAATTCTGGGAGTTGAAGTCCACAAGTCATAAAAGGGCCAAGTTTGAAGACCCCTGGAATAAATACATACATTTCCAAACTCAATTCTCAATATTTCTGTAAATTACACAGAGATTTACAGCTTCATTGTAGGATCCTTTAATTTCTCTTCTGACATTATCCTCTATGTTACCATAATTGTATGGAGAAAAAGCAGGGTTGTGGCTGGTGTTCTCACGAGAATCTACAGAGTTCTCATGAGATCAGCTGCAGCCTTCTTCAGGCTCCTAAGATAATGCTTAAATTGGGCTCATATTTAAAGTTCATCTCTCTTTCAAATGGCCAACTTAAAAGAACAACTGAATAAACAGTAAGATTATATATCTCCCTAACTTTGCCCAGTATTTAACAGATACCAACCAGCATAACATCCAACACCCTAATAGTTGCCTTAGAAACAGCCTACCAGCCACATATGGTAGTTCACTAAAGGCTTCCTGTTTTGGCTGCTTGCCGGAGATACAGAAGCAGAGATTTTCAAGTACCTGGCAGGCCCCTATATTGCTGGTGATTTGTAGTCAGCTTGTACAGATTTCTAACTAATGGTATGCTGAAGCCAATACATAAGGCTGCTAATCATCACAGTTAAACTCTCATGGGAACACATATAAGAATATTAGACCCTGTGATTAGAATGTAAACAGCATTTTCTTTTAAAAAGTTGCTCTTGTATGATCGCATAAAACACGATGCAACTCTTCAGACAATCTTCATAGTTTTTAAATTAGTTCAAGACAGGAGTAGACACAAGGCAGATATTGCTCCCAAAATTAGTGAAAATTTAACTTGATAGGCCCACAGGTATATTTGCACTGGCTTATGTGGCCAGCAACTTTACATTAAACACAGCAATGTTTTTATAGTTGCTGTGGCCGTTTAATCAAAATGTTTCTTAATGTGTGGGGCAAGTGGAAATATTAAAACTCCTAAAAGGAGCTTCTAAAAGTGTTTGAAAAAAGTAAAAAAGAAAACACATTAATATAGCAGCATGCAACTTAAGTCTGATAGTAAACCTTTTAGTTGGACCTCAGTAGCAAACTCATACCCAACAATAATAGACATAATAGGTACAGCAACTATTATATAAGGACCAATTGTGAACTGATGAGGCATTTTTTCATTAACAAAATATTCTCATATAATGCACAATTATGTTATTGTAAGGAAAATAGGTCAACAACCAGTCTTAGGAGGGTGCCATTTAAACAACTTGTAAGCATTAATTTTTTTTAAGGTTTTAAATTTTGCAGCCTTTCAAATGGTACTGAAATGAAAGGTGCTTGATTTCACTAAACTTGTGTTTGAAATTGCAGATCTGAGTCCTTTAACAAAATGCAAAATACAATTTTTTGATAAATTCTGAATTTATACAGTTATACAAAGCTCTTCTTAATGTCTGAAATTAAACCTTTCTTAAGAACTCTGCCATTTTAAATAAGATGTTTTGGGCTTATGCATTTTTTAATTTAGCATTTTTAAAAAATACATTGTTTTTGTACATTTGTTTTGCCAAAAACATTTCAGTCCCATTTTACACATTGCATAGTTATTGGAGATACTTCATTTATATTAAATCTTTTTTCCAATTAAATTGTAAATGGTAAATAGAGGTTCTTTCAATGGGAATTGCTGAAATGTTCCCTGAATTTTACTGAAGTCACCAGTCGCTTCATTGTTACTTCTGTTTGAATATTTTATTGAAAACCCTTTTAATTCGGAACCTTCACTTGGTAAATAACATTGATTTGAAGAAGAAAATATATTGTAGTGTTTATTCACTTGCTTTGCTTTTCTGTTTCTAGTTCCATGGTTCTTCTGAGGGAAGCATGGACAGTGGCTAGAAGAGATACAGGCTCTTCTTCATTTTCTTCTCCTCAACTTGAGTATTTTGACTGAGAGCAAAGCCTAATTTCTTTAACTGACATGTTAATTGATCAAACGTGGAACAATATGCTTTCCCTTATTTACAAAGGTCCTTTCATCCTGACATATAATACTTTTTGCAAGTTATTATAGCTCTAATTCTTTGCTGTTCTTTTAGCCTTTCAGACCAGAACAGGTGCCCTCAGATGAAATGTTAATCTTTATCTGTTTGTGTATGTTTGTGTGCTTTTGATGTAGTGGTTAAGTCAGAAACCAGTTAGAAATCAGGAGACTGTGAATTCTAGTCACGCTTTAAACACAGAGCTGGCTGAGTTATCTCGACTAGTCACTTTCTTTCAACTCTAGGAAGGAGACAGTGGCAAATCACTTATGAGAAACTTTGCCAAGAAAACTTGCAGGCAGTCTCCAAGAATCGGACATGATTGGACGGAAGGAAAAACAAAACACACGTGAACACACATATCCATATACAAATCTTCATAACCTAAGACTTTCTAGGTAATAATTTGAAAACCCCTGATATAGTTAGTATACATTATTATAAAATTTACATTTTGATTCTGTTGACCCGCACTTTAAAGCTATTTTTTTTGTTTATTTGTTTGCATTGAAGACCAGTGGCTTCTAAACAAGAAATTACAGCATTTTTGTCTTTGCTTGGCCCAGAGATGGGTGAAATTATTAAAGGGGGACATCTGAGATTAAGTGTCAGTGTTGCTAAGCATGGCATTCACAATACTGGCACTATAAAAAACTAATAATAATTTATTGGACAGTTTTTCTACTGCCATTTCAATTTGATGTGAGTGCCTTGAAAACTGATCTTCCTATTTCAGTCTCTTGAGACACATGCAAACAATTTTTGTGAAATGAAAAGACTTTTCAAAAAAGCTAGAACAAGAAAGGTATGTTCTTTAGATGAAAAAACAAAGAGCCACATTTACATTTTTTAAAAAAAGCCTGGTTGAAGATAGTGGACATGAAAATGCCATAAGACCCAATCAAATGAAGATGTATATCCAGCACAACTTCGGACATCCATTTGCTGAATTATTCTCAGCCTTTCTCTTTTTTTTCAGGACAACGCTGCTTAGGAAATGGAATGGAAATGATTTACTGCTGAATTAAAACTCAAATGACACAAATTGCAAGTTGTTATCATTGAATGAAAAATAATTCAGGAACAACAGCTAATTTTTTAAAAAGTTAAATTTAGTGCACTCTGTCTTAAAATACGTTTACAGTATTGAATACATACAAGGGTAAAAAAAATGTGTGTATGTGTGTTTGAGCAATCTTTTTTTTTTCAAAGTTTGCTTAATAGGTTATTAAAAATGCCATAATGGCCATGTGTATATTGTTTTCTTTTGGTGACGGGGTTTTAGTATATATTATATATATTAAAATTTCTTGATTACTGTAAAAGTGGACCAGTATTTGTAATAATGGAGAATGCCTGGGCATTTTACAAAACCAGAAAGAAAAAAAAAACTTTTCTCTTTTTTCCTTGAAAATGTTGCAGTAAAATTTAAATGGTGGGTCTATAAAATTTGTTCTTGTCACTGTAACTGTAAAGTCTGAGTTTTAGTATTTTTTTTTTCTGCCTTGGGTGTTGAATTTTTATTTCAAGAAAAAATGTATAGAAACTTGTATTTGGGGATTAAAAGGTGACTGCTACACCATGTAGAAAAAGTACGTAGAAAAAATGCTTAATATTGTTATTGCTTTGCAGATTAAAAAAAAAACACATTTCTGACCTGTACCTATTTTTATCTCTTCCTCCCTTACCCACCTTCTCCCTTCCCTCTTCTTCTGGAATGAATATTGATATTGGTTGATTCATATAATGTAGGCACTTGCTGTATTTTTACTGGAACTTGTAATTTTTTAACTGTACGCTTGTCCTTTTAAAGGGATTTAATGTACTTTTTTGTTAGTGAATTTGGAAATAAAAATAAAAACAAACAAACAGGCTGCCATAATATATTTTTTTAATTTGGCAGGATAAAATAGTAAAAAAATTTGTATGTCAAGACCTTATTGTACAGAAGAAGGTAAAGTAAAATGGTTGTTTGACAACCTATGGGTAAAAGAAAAAAACCAATTATTATTGTTAATTATTGGGAGGGGGTGATACGGTATTAAATTTTGTTTCATTTAAAATTTTTGTTCACTATTTTAGTTGTGTGCATGTATATATATATATATATATATATATATATATATATAAATATATATATAAATATTTTTTTCTGTCAGAAATGGCCTACAAAAAAACTGCTTGTTCCTTCAAGGCAGTAATAACTTTGAAGCTGCCTGGACCCCTTGTATCAAGGCCTTCCCAGGTATAGTTGAACTAGGTGGTTGGCTGTTGTCTGTTGTTAAAAGAAATTTCATTTTTGTGAACTTGTTTGACTTAACATTCCACAATTCCCCTCACTTCAAAGGAAGGTGACTTTTTCCTAGCAAATGTAAACTTTCTAACTACATTCCATAAAACGTATATGTGTGTTTAAA
Organism: Azemiops feae; assembly: GCA_023970755.1. Lineage (NCBI taxonomy): Eukaryota > Metazoa > Chordata > Lepidosauria > Squamata > Viperidae > Azemiops > Azemiops feae. The sequence goes on from JALGBA010000234.1 coordinate 1,542,504, forward strand.
GTATCCAGCGATACTGAATTAGATGGCACTGCATCTCCTGAGGGATGAAGTGGTCTGTTTGCTCTCCTCTCATCATTGAACAGATGGTAGCACTCGTGTCAACTGTGGGTTAAGGGAATGTGTAACCAGACCTCAACTCGCCCAACTGTGCAAGGTTTTCTACTATGTAAAGCCTTCTTCCTTCAGAGGGGCCTGATCTGGAGACTTTATGGGATCAGGGTACCTGTTCATTTCCACCTTCTACCCTATTCTCTTCACAGTTTTCAGCTGAAGTCATTTTAAAAGGGAAAAAAGAAGAAAGAGCAGCATTCTGTTGAGTACAACTGTGAATTGCAGTGGAGTAAAAATTGGTTCAGGCGCATCCTACTTTTTTTTTCTCCCTGTAAAAAAGGGACCATTGTACAGGTTTTGCCAGTCTGTGTTCTTTTGTCTGCTTTGCTGCTACTGTTGATTCCTAATTGTACATTCCATAAATTTTACAAATATTTGAAGGACTAGGATGAAATTCTGTACTTATTTTATTGACTAAGGTATGTTTCCCCTCCATCTTTTATTTTATTTGAGTGGAGTAAGGCAGGCAGTGATTGCTGAAGTCTGATGAAAAAGCTACTGATAATTTTACTTAAGAGGGTTCCAATAATGTTATGAAAAAAAAAATCATTGAGAGGAACTGATCATGAAAACAAAACACAGATTTAGATCTAAAATGTCTCAGTTGGCAAGAGGGCTTTTCTTGCCCATGAGAAGTTCCTTGTGCAGTGGAGAGATCCATCAGTAGATGAAAAACTAGATCTTCATTAATTCTTCTTTCCCAGCAGTCTATTTTATCCTCTCCTCAGTTTCTTCCATTCCTGAGGGCATCTTTTGCTAAATTTAGGGGCAGAGAACAAAAAAAAACTCAGGTGAGGGCCTCGCTCTCAGTGGAAAATGTCCAAATGTAACTCTCTTTAGGAAATGCTATGGTCAGGAAAAGAAGATGCATCTAACCTGTTCTATTCATCTTTTCCAAATTAGGGATAAAATAATGCTAGAAGTAAAATCCATTGTGGAAAGACAGTTCACTGGTTGTATCTCTAATGAACTTCAAAGAGCAGATAATAAATTTAACTTCTTAACGGCACAGTCTACGGTATTTTATGCATTTGACTTTTCCTTAATTGGGATATGGTCGGTGAATTTTGAAATATTTTTGGTCAAAATTCAGGAGTATAATTTTCATTCCAAGAAGTTAGTTTCACCTTATTCTGTAATCAGGCGAATTCAGATCTATCACTAAGGGTCTTTTTCATTGTAAATGAACACAAAACTGAACCACCAGCAGTTGTGATTTGAATACCTGAGAATACAGTATGTGGTATTCTAAAACACAAATATTATATTCAGTGAAACTATCAGGACCCTTCCTTTTCTGCTTTTAGGATTCCAGTTTTACAAGGCACAATGTGGGCATAGCCTAGTTATCTTTGCTGTTACAACTGAAAAAAAATCAATTTTGTTTGTCCCACACTTGTTAAAATTCATTCACAGAGCATTTCTGACTTTTTTTTAATAAAAAAGGATGTAAAATAAAAAATTAATACTGTCATGATTTCAGCATTTCATCCTAGTCCTGATCACAGTCCAAGGTTTTATTTTCACAGGCATACTCATTTTATGGTGCTCTTTGTATTTTAGAATTGCAAAGCAAAGTACTGTTGATTTCAGTTGTTTGCATTTGTACCAGCAAGTAAACTATTTTTATTACCTTTTCTATTTCTTATTGTATGAGCTTTTGTTGTTTACTTGGAGGTTTTCTCTTACAACAAGTTTGGAACTATTTATTATTGCTTGGTATTTGTGCTCCATTTAAAAAAACAGGAGCACATTTTCTATTATGGATACAAATATTGAGATGGCAGGATGTCATTTCAATATCACTTAGTAAAATATTTATTGTTCCTTTTATTCTCTGTACAAGACTTTTGGCCTCTTTTCTCCCCTTACTGTCATATTGTTGAGTTCAGCATGTGTCTACCATTTCATTTGTACACTCATTCAAAACAACGTTTGTTCCAGTTTCAAGTTATAAAAACTAATAAATTGGACATTTGACATGATCTCCAAATATTGTCTTTACTGCTTATTTGAAGGAATTCAAACTAGCATGCATTATATGGAAGACATTTTCTTTAACTAAAAAAATGTTTTAGACTCCAGGTATTTTTAGGGAGAGGGGAGGGTTGTTAAAATATGTTGCTAAGCTCCTTGTATACAGCAGTCCCAGAAACACTATTTTAATATGGAAGTGTACTTTCAAACTTATTTGTAAAGAACACCTCTTCAGTTTCCCTTCTTGACTTTGTATTCTTGTGGATAAAAGGAAAATTTTTCAGCTGAAAGTAAAGTTGTGGTCATTCAAAGAGACTCAAGTACTTGTTTTCCTTGTTCAAGGAGTGAGTCTAGTTTCTTAGACTTCATATTCAAATTTTATTTATATAGTCACAACTCGAAGACAAGTGGCATTACTTAAAAGAAAAGCAAAACCAACAAATACAAAAATAGTGCATATTATTATGCACTAATATAATAATGTGGTAATCAAGGCTGAAATATAATGTAATTCCTTAAAGTTGAATCATGGCCCAAAGTCCAGGTCTTAACTGCCCTTATAAAGGCCTCAAAGCTTTATACCTTCAGTGATATCTACAGTAATAGAGTGAAGAGAATGGGAGTGTATGGGATGCACAAACAGTCTTCACCATTAAAATGATTGTTAGGGGAGCACTTTGTTCACAGCATAAGTTAAGAGAATTTTACACATTCAAATAAATATGCTTAAACATTGTGTTTTGATGAAGGAGCAGTCTAAAGAATATTAGAAACTGAAAATGTGTTCTGAGTTAAAAGGGAATAAGCAGTAGCACATTGCAGGAAACTTTTAATGTGCAAAGGCATTAGAGTAAACTAAGAAACACGTGCTTATGCACATTCAGGATACCTTGGGTACATACATAAACTTCAGGAGGCTGAAGAAATCCTACTGAGAATGATAGACTAAGTAGGTATCAAGAAAATATCAGTGATAGCCTTTTACCTAGAAGTAAGGAAACTGGCTTTAGTTGTGAAATATAACATCTTTCACCATTAATGATGCTGTCTTGAGCTGTATGGGTTGTAGGATTATATAAAAGGATTACAGTTTCCACCCCAATTCTTGACAAAACTTGAAGAAACAGTAAAAAGTGGGCAGGAGGAAAAACATTGTATGTGGAGACCATGGATGGGTAAGTTACACAAAAATGCAGAATTCACATTAGGATCATGATATGGGTCATTTTTTCCTATTTTGATACTCAGCAGTGGTTGGGATTAAGCAGTGTTTTAAGATTTTTCAAACAATGCAGGGTAATAAAGATGGTTTTTTACATAATTTTATTTACATGGTTTCGTTATTATTCCTAAATTAGCAAGTAACACATCAGGCTATGATGGCGATCAGGACATAATTTTTATGAGGCCTGTTGCCTTCAGCTCTGATTCAATATGACTTGATGATTGGGAGATTCACAACAGGCATGATTTGATTCAAGTTTATGTTCTGAGATTTGAGAGCAACCTGATTCAATCTGAGTTGCTATGAAATTTGATTTGGGGGAAAAAACCCATCCACAGATTATAATAGGAAAGATTCAGAGATGTTTATTTTTTTTTGATAGAATGGGATGAATATAATAGAAATGGTAAATACTTCAGAGGACATTAATTAAAGGCAGCTTTAGTTGGGTGCCTTCAAAGTTGTTAGAACAATACATGTATAAATTATCTCCCCTCAACCTCTTTCAGGACAGAAATGTTGGTGACCAAAGGACAACACTTTTCTTTTAATAATGTGATCAGTGCAACAATATGCATGATTGTTTACAAAGCAGTGCAGGTTGCTAGATCAGGGCATTTTCAAATACATTTAAACAATTTTAATTGCACCAACTCTATACACCATATATCCACAGTTCTCCAAAAGTATGTGGAGTGGTGGTAAGATGAAGCTGAAAACAAAGCCCAGAATGAAAGAAGTCCTTGGTGACACTTTCTGTTCAGCCGCCTGCCATACTGGACAGAGGCAGTATAAATATCCCACTGAACTTGGAAAAAGGAAAGGAGAAAAAAAATTTTTATGCTGTATTTAGAAGACAGAGACTTCTCTTTCTCCCTTAAACAGCTAGTATGTGTCTTCCCACTCCAAAAGTGTTCCTACATACCTCTTTTTCCACAATCAGTATTATAGAAAAGTTGGGCAGTATTTCCTGACCACTGGAAGAATGGACATAACACAGAGGTAGAGAACCTGGACTAGGGCTATGCATGCTTCAATAATGGTTTGGAAGAAGCGATTTGGACAACACAGGTATTTGAATGTAACAGTCCTTTAAAGCAACTATGTCTTTTTTCAGGTTTCAGGTGGAAAACATACAACACAATAATTTGGCTTATTCAATTAGAATTTCACTTGTGCATTTTTCTGCAAAAGATGAATCTGAGCACTGTGTTTTAGACCAGAGTTTCCCCCAATGTTTCCGGCTTTGCAGACTGCGGGGAGAGAGGGAATGGTTCATGCAAGCAGATAGCAAGTGTGCGCAGCTCCATTTGTGTGAGTATTGTGCACGCATGTCTGCCTCTCATGTAACGAGCACACCCACGCTCGCCTGCTGCTTGCACAAGTGAGGATGTGTGTGCACACTTGCCGGCTGTTTCCACAGCCCAGTTGCAAACTCCTCACGGCCCATTAGTGGGCAAGTGCCCACAGGTTGGGAACCCCTGTTTTAGACCACTGTAATGCACACTATGTGGGGCTTCTGAGAATGTTTGATGATTGAAACTGATATTAAATGTGGCTAAATTACTTTATTGACACATAGTATGTAGATAATTAAATTCCTTCTACTTTTTTATTCTGATGTATGTGTATATCCTGCATTTCTGCTTAGAGATCATACTTATGGCTTCATTATATCTCTGGAACAAACCAACATTTCTTTTACCTAAAAGGTCTGGAGCTATCTGAGAGATTGTTTTTACTTCATTGTTTAACATTTAATAAGGTTTATCAACAAACATAGAAAATTAGATTGTTGCATATGTGTGGCAAATTTCATTTGTCCGGGGGGGGGGGGGAGAGAATCTTTATTGTCATTTTTTACTGTGGGCAGCTGGCACACGTTAAAATGAAATTTTGTTGCTTGCTCTCAAAAGTGTATACATACATAACACACATTTAAACATGCTATATATAACATATGTATAAATCTACACCCTTACATATAAATAACATAAATATTAATCACTGTTCATCTTGAATACATAGCGGAAAGAGGAAGCTTGAGAGTTCACAAGGTTGATACTGTATGGAACAAAATTGACTGAATCTGGATGTTCTGCTTCAGATACCACGGAGCCTCCTCCCAGAAGGTAACAAGGAAAACAGGTCATGGCGAGGATATGTAGTGTCCCAGACAACCTTGCAGACACTGCTTAAGCAATGCTTATATGCTATGTCCTGGATGGAAGGAAGAGAACTGGCAATCTTTTCTGCCATCCTCACCACTCTTTGCACCGCCTTCCTGTCTGAAGCAGATCATAGTAATCCAATATTTCCCTAGCTTTAATATTTCCCCGTGCTATAATGAAGACTTAAACTTGGATTAAGTTGCTCCCCAGTTTGTTTTAAATATGGGCTTATTTTATTTTGTATATTTTTTTAAAAAAATTATATACCATCTTGGGGACCTTTTGGACAGGAAAACAATCTTCCCATTAAAAATCTTGAGAATACCAGTTTGTCTCTTTAAAATTGGTTTACTGCAGGAATATACCAGTTAAGAGCCATGAAAACCTTGAATACAGTTTCTAGAATCCCCCCAAACCTGGTCACCAAATCCTTCAATTTTAGTATAGCAGAAGTAGAAGTATTTAATAAATTAGTTACTTAATTAGTTTATTTAATTGGGATTTAATTTAAATCAAATTAAACTTTGTCCTTCCCCAATCTCTTCTGAGTTCTGATCATCCTAATCCTTGATATGCTGCTCAAAAGGTAAATTCTGCAATCTCCTGGGAAAATTTGTGCATTCCTGATTTAGTGAGAAAACAAAAAACTGAGATATAAAACTACCCAGTCTTTCAGTGTCGAGTGTTCAGTGCCTTAATATCTGAAGTCTAATTCTCTCATATATAGCAGAATTATGTCAGGGAAAGTTGTAAAATCCTCCCCACTGAGAAATCTTGAAGGGGGGGAGTCTAACTCATAGTAGAAAAAACAGTATATTGCTCTTGATCTTTGTCTACCAAATGTAGGGATGTTATGTTCACAATTCTCAAATAATGCTTTTCAAAGCAATCTGGAGAAGATCATTGCATATGTCAAGCAGGACAATTTAACATTTCATTGGAGATGGCTTGCATCCCTAAAATGTTTCTATATGGCTGGTTTCATAATACATCCAGTACCTGAAATGGAATGGTTTAAGGTTACATAAAGGCTTGAATTTTATTAGTTCATCTGTAGACTATGGATATATTCCAGGTTTCACAGTATTTACAAATACACTTTTCTGTCTATATACTACAGCATGAAGACACATCTACATCCATTGTGAATTTGGGGTTAAATGCCTACATGACCTGCCAACTGAAAGAGAAACTACTGAAAGAGATTAGGCCTGCAGTTTGTACCTCTACAAGAATATTTGCAAACAGGTCTGGCCTTTCACTTTTCTGGGCAAAACTGGAAAGTGAAATAATCCTCTTTTACATAAGAGTATGTAGCTTTATAGAATAATGGTCAAACTTTTCATTTTGCTTTTATCATTTGAAAACTTACATATTTCTTTCATAACAGAAGCTAGTGCTCTTTTTTAAAAGAAAAAAAGCAGAAACAAAATCTGTTCCTTGCCAATATTCAAGGGATATTGCAGAACAACTTGGGAAACATATTTTGAATTCAAAATCCCACATGTTCATGCCACAAATATGCTTCTGAATTTTGAATTGAAGTAAAAAAACTGAACCATACTGTGCAAGTCACATTGCCAATAAAACCCTACAAAAAACCCCCATAATTTTTACTTTGCTCTTTATTCTTTAATGATACATTTGTAAACATATTTTTAGGGTGGGGGAACAAAGGCGAATATATAGATCTCTGCTAAATCTTTAATTATCAAATGCCATTGTGTAATTTATTATTCCAATGGTTGATAGCCTATTCTCTGAAAAAAAATTCCACAAGCATAATTAGAAAGAGAATAGTCAAAGAGTCATAGGTTTGAGGACAAAGAGTCATAGGACAGAGTGAGTACATGTTTTCAGAAAGCAGATGCTGTAAGGATGCCCCTAGCTTTTTTGCTGAGATCCTCAGCTATTTCCTTATTTTGGAGGATGGAGATATTTAAGGGGACCCTGTAAAAATACTACACCACTGCTACATATTCCAGGGAGAAACTGTACCATCATGGAGACTGAAGAGTCTTTTAGAGGTATCAGCAAATTTTCTGTTAAGTACAGGGAATCCAAATTAAAACGCTCCCAAAATGTGTTTAGCCTTAGCCTCTGCTTAAATGCATACAGTGAAAGGGAATATACAAGTTCTCCAATTCAATCCTTTAACTGCTCTTATTGTTTGGAAGTGGGCTTTTTTCTTCTCTAATATTTGCTAAGAATCCACCTTAAAAGAACTTGAAAGCATTGCTCTGGATCCATACTTGGGAGTGGCGGAAAATAGACCTTGATCTTCATCAGTGTGATATCTTTTAAAGTATATGCAGAAAAACAGATTTCTCCTCCGTCTTCTTTTTCTGAGGCTAACCATTTTCAGTTTCTTCACTTCCTTTTCACAGGATTTGCTTTCTAGTCCCCTTATCATCATTGTTACTCTACTCTGAATCTGTTCCAGTATATCTGAATCCTTCTTAAAAAGTGATACCCATAACTTAATATGGTGTTTGAGATAGGGTCTGCCCCCAAATAGCACAGGTTGGAACTATTACTTGTCATGATTTATAAATGGTATTTATATTAATGCAACCTAAAATTACAGTACATTGATCTCTTTTGCATTCACATATTCAGTTTGCATTTCATTACTATTACACAATCTTTTTCACAAATGCTGTCACCATATAATGAAGTAAAAGTCAGCTGCTAGCAAGGACCACTTCAATATATAGAATAAGGGCAGGAGGCCTTTTTTGTTCTTTGTCTAAGACAACATAACATCATTGGGTCAGCCCTGGAATTAGACTTTATATTAGAGTTGTCTTCTACAACCTGTTACCTTTCAGATGTATTGGGGTTTGGAGTTCCAAGATTTTTTCAGCAACATAGCTTTTGTTGAATTCTGGTGGTTACAGTTCCAACATATGGAAAGAATATTTGTAACTCAGGAATAAACCGTGTTCTCTGAGTTTGGTTGTTTGTTTGCAGATATTTCATTACCAAACTACGTAACATCATCAGTACAGGTACATTGCAGTTCCAATGTATCTAGACAGCAACAGGTTGGCTGATTTCCTTCATATCTTGCCCTAAAAAAGATAAATGGTTGAAATCATAGCTTTTGAATCTCTCAATATGTGGTACAAAGCGTGGTAGTTGGCCATTGAGATAATGCTTTTAATTTAGGAGCTTCCTGCCTTCCTCATTTATCTTTGTCTCTTCTTATTGTTATTATTACTCCCCTACCCTCAGTGCATCCAGCTCTATCTTGGAGTCTGACATTTTCTATTTGGTGGCTTTTAAGGAATATGGATTTTAAGAAGAAATATAATTTATGTTCTGCCCTTTAATGATGCACCTTTTAACCAATGAAAGAACACCACTGAATTTCTATAGATACAGCCCTGCCGGCCTGGTTGAGGCAGATCATTTTAGCAAAGGAAAACAAAAGGTTGTCTGCAGTGGGTATCTCTCGGCCAGGGAAGCTACTTTGTCTTAATTACCTCAGGATGAGAGACTGCCCCTGAAGCAATCATCTTTGTTTGTTAACACACCCTATTGGCTCCACTGCTCTGTATAAATAAAACATGACCAAGATTACAATGTCATGTTCTTCTGCACTGCATACTCTGGTAACTGCTCAAGCTGAATTGTAAAAACATCCCAGAGCAGTCTGGTGCATATCAGAGGGCATCAAGGAATATTATTCATTCCTAAGCAACCACATGTAAACTTGTTTCTAATATTAAACTAAATTGTTTGCTCAAACGTTAAAAAAAAGTGCAGAAAACTCACTTTGTTTTGTTTTTTTTCCGGTTAAGCAGCAAGCTGCAGAGCCAGGAACTGACAAGGATATATTGTTGCATTTATCTTAAATAAAGCTTTTATCTTCTCGCCCTTTTTAACTCCCTACTAATCATTTTTAGCCTTCCACTTTATATATATCACTGTGTACGTATATTATACACACATACACAAACTGAAATCAGGCCTTGTTTTGTAATGAAAGCAAATGTCTTATCTAAATATTAAGAAATGAATATTTTTTCTTTTAGAAATTATTTAGTATAAATTGTTCATTTCTCTGCTTTGTTTTTCCTTAACAGGTATTTGTTTGTGTCATTATTCTGTTTCTTACACAACAGACATATTTATGCAACACTATTCACATCAAAGGAGAAGGTATCAGCAGATTTGGAGAAACCTGTAGCAAATACTTTGTAAAAATATGTTTTTAAAAAAACTTCAAAAGAAAATAATTGTTTATGAGGAGGAAACATTGTAAAACAGTTCACTGAAGACCTAGTATGCTCCATCATGGGGTGAGTGGGTAGACAATAGAAAAGCAGCATAGAGATAGGAAAGAAGGAAGAATTCATAGAAACACCTTGAAGAAACGCTCTCGCCACTGAGGGTCTTGCAAATCTCACTTGTTCTAGAGTAGATATTGCTTACCAGTTGATGCATTTATGAGTCATGTTGTATGTTGAAAGACTGTGTTTGAACATCTATTTGTCATAAATACATTTTGGTTTGGAGTTTTCATGTAAAAAGATCTTATACCTTATTAAAGCTAAAATGATAATCAGTTATGCCCAACAGAAGATTGCAAATGTCCATTATAGGTAGTCCTTCAATTATGACAGGAATTTCCATTGTTAAATGATGCAGTCATAAAGCATAAGGCCACATGGCTACATCGCTTAGTGACGGCAATCCCTGTAGGCCCTGTTGCGGTTGTTAAGCAAGGATTATGGGTCATTAAGCGATCACCTCCTTGGAACTACCTGCCAGCTTCCAACAATCAAACTCAGTGGGGAAGCTGGCAGGAAGTCCCAGCAGCTTGCAAATAGGCAGGTGAAGTGGCTACTTCTGGCTGGGAGGGAGAATGAGGGCTTGTCCTGGTGCTAGAGAGGCACAGAGTGAGAACAGTCTTTCCCATTTGCCGAATGGGAAAATATGTGCTAGTGTGCCCAAAGGATGGGGGAGTGGTGAGGGAAGTGTAGCATAACTGCAGAGAGGCTTGGGGACAGTGTGTGAGGGTGTACGAGTGGCTGGTGCACCTTGAATGCAGAGGGCCTAGGGGAGGTTCACAGGTGGGGGAGATTTAACTAAGTAACTTGTGACCTTCTCTGCCAGCTTCCCCACTGACTTAGTTTGTGGAAAACTGGCAAGACAGTTGCAAATGATGATCACATAACTGTAGGATGCTGTAAACATCATTAAGTGCAAGCTAATTGTCAAGCACCCAGATTGTGATCATGTTAGCATGCAGATACTGAGTTGGTCAGAATTTTGAGAACAGGTCATAACCACCACTTCAGCACCATTGTAATTTTGAACAGTCACTGAATGAGTGGTCATTAACCGAAGATAACCGTATGTCCTATGAGAATCTATGTTGCCAATACAATTCTGAATTCTCTTGCTAGAAGTCCCAGGCTAACGTGATAAATTCTTAAAGAAACACAAAGTGTAATAGCAATAGCAACACAAACCCACAGCCACACTCCACCAGGAATTATCCAGAAACAAAGACAAGATACAGGAGGATGAAAGAAACAATGTAATCTACAAAATCAACTATAACGATTGCAACCACTTCTACGTGGGACAAACATCAGGTTAATTAAAAACCAGGATCCACAAACACTGTCTGGCAGTCAAACGTCACAATCCCAAATTCTTAATCTCTACCCACACCGACACCAAACAGCACCAGTTCGATTGGAGCAACACAAAAATCATTGGCTATGCTACCACCCACCATGCTTGTGAGTTCTTCGAAGCCTGGCACTCCACAAGCAATTCCATTAACAGACACATTGACCTACAACCAACCTACAAACCCCTCAGAATCCAAATCAACCACATAGCCAACCAAAGACAGCACCAACCCTCAATCAACTCATGCAAGCCCCCCCAAGCAGCACTTCACCTCCCAATGACCCTCTCCTGATGTAACCTCCCCATCACATGACCCATCACAAGACTCACATTGATGACTCACACCTGACCCATCACAAGACGCATTACAAGACCCTCACTTGACATACTCACACCTACTGACTACACGAAGCCCTTATAAACAGAAGAATACTGACACTGACATCCCCTAAACTCCACTGAAGATGTTACCTAGCCTGGTAATGAAACATTCAGAAACCAACCCACAAGTTCGGAGAACAAACCTTCAACCTCATCCTACACCCGAGCTACAGATATTCACCACTATTGCAAACACAAAGTGACTAAGTTCATCCTCCCCACTTTGATATTACCCAGTTTAGTGCTTGACTGCTGGTGATGGCCAAACACTACTACAACTGACTCCATGGATATCGTTCTTATCCAAGAAATGAACAATCACCAGCTATTTCTACTCTGCTAGATCACAGATGTTCCTTCACTTGGGCTATCAAGCCAATCTTTTTTCCATGTTTCCTAACACATATCTTGCTCATCACACTCATAATGACATGATAGGAAGACCACTGAAAAGGGCACTTTTAGAAAGGGGAACAAACAACTCTTGGTCCTGGTTGATTGATGGTAAGAACCTTGCTATCTCATCTCTCTATTTCCTGCCACCAAGTGAATAATTGCTGATGGAGGCAGCAATTATTGGAATGGTTGGTCCTGGATAGGTGATAGAAAGGGGTATGCTGCCATATTTTGCCTTCTGCTGTGACCATGGTGTTACACATAAAGTCACTGCAAAGCTCTTGTTTTGCTGTTGCCCTTTGCACTAATTTATCTTGTCTACCTACAGCATACCTCTCAAATGTATTCAATCAGAAAGAAACTTTGAAGAACATATTATAGGAAATGTTGACAGGAGATATAACTGTTTTCTCCCTTCCCCCCTTTTTTTGGTTGGATATAAATGCATCCGATCATTAAGGTTGTGCCAGCATCTCTGTGTTCCCTTGGTGCATGTTGGCACTCCAACGCTCAATCTGGGAACAAACATGCTTACATAATATGCATTAAAAAACAAATAAGTTTTGCTTGCCTCTTGAAATTGAGGAACAAGGTGGGGGAGAGAAATGAGGGAAATTTCATTTTGAAATAGCTTATTTTGTCCAAAGGGAGAGGGTTTGATTTATTTGGCTTATTATCTATGTTATGAATTGTGCTAAAGATTTGCTGTAAGCTTCTGCTGAAGCAAAATTCTGTTGCTCATAACTGGTCAGGCGCTGGTTATATAGAAGATATTACATGATAAGTTGTTATATTTTTATATAAGCTATATTTCAATACACTACTGTTAATATAACATGAGAAATACAGTACATCCCATACTGCCTTAGGAAATAAATCAAGTTTGTTTTTATAGATTTACAACATTGTTTTCAACGTCAGAAAATTTAAGGACTTCAACTCCCAAAATTCTTCAGCCAGCATTCTGGGAGTTGAAGTCCAGACATCTTAAAGTTGCTGAAAATGAGAACCATTGACCTACAACTTTTGTTTTCCTTCTTTACCTCACACTTCTTTCTCAGTTCTTTTCACTTTCTTATTCCCTTATTATCCCCTATTTGTATTTTATATTATAATAAACTTCAATATAAATTTATATATTAAAAAATCCAATGGAAGAATGGATGGAAAAAGTGATAGAGTTGGCAAAAATGGCAAAATCAATTGTTTTAATTAAGAAAAAAAATGTATCCTGTTTTGTTTCCACTTGGAGACTGCTTCAAGATTTTGTGCTCAAAACAGAAAAAAAAAATGAAAATTTGATTTTGGGTTATGATTAGTTTGCTGTTATAAAAATGGCTAGTATTTCACCAATGATGTAAAAGTAAAAAGCTGAGGTTGCAACTCTATTTTGTAGTTTACTGCACTGAAGAAATTGGAAGTCATTTCTTTTTTTTTCTTTCCCCTCACACTTCTTTCCCTCTTTTTTTCCCTTCCCTATTCCCTATTATCTTCATTTCTATTTGTATTTTATATTATGATAAATTTCAATAAAAATTATATAAAAAAGAAACAGGGCTCTACAGAAAACTTTGTCATATACACAACCTCCAATACTGTATATCTTAATGTTTCTCCTCCACTATTTTCTTATCATTCCTCCATAGACACCTTTGTCATCTGCTCCCTTTATTTTTCTTGCATGCTTTCACATTTTAATCCCCTTCTGAATCTGATACTAGAATCAATCTTAAATATTCTTAATTCTAGTTAATTTCTAGTAGGACTACCAGATTCTGTAACGGCTTTGTTCCATATGCCACCCGTCTGGTAAACTCTCAAGATTCGTTTTTCTTGCCATGTATATGTATACATCTGAACTAGACTGTGTTGTTTCTCTGGGCCATATATGTGTGTGTATGTGGATATATGCATAATTTATTTATTTTTTTGTAATTTGTGCAGTGTATATTGGAGATGGTTACCCTTTGAGAGCTGTATGCAACGAGATCTCATTTTAATGTATGCCAATTAGTGTATATTTAAAGTGACAATAAAGTTATTATTCTATTCTGTTCCGTTCCGTTCCGTTCCGTTCTATTCTATTCTATTCTATTCTATTCTATTCTATTCTATTCTATTCTATTCTATTCTATTCTATTCTATTCTATTCTATTCTATTCTATTCTATTCTATTCTATTCTAGAATGGTTGCCTTTTTTAATCCATTCTTGATGAGATGCTGCCACGATTAAATTTTGGTTTAAATGAATAAATGGGGTGCTAACTGGTGATAACAATTAAGAGAACCCACTACTTTTGTATTGGGGACAATGACTCAAGGAAGGAGGAAGTGCTATTCTTTTCTATAAGCTTTAATTATTTCCTTTCCTTGCCCCATTCCTTGCTCTGTTCCCCAAAAGCTCACAGAACAAAGATTGTGGTCATATCTTTCCAAACCTCCTTGACTCCTATCAAACTTAGCAAATGTGGCCAGTGACAAAAAAAATGTGGTAGTTGTAATTATAGATGTTCAGTAGAATCCATGATGGTGTCACATACATTGTGACATTATTGTCAAATATCACAGATCATGTAACTTGTGCTGGTTTTGGACTGCAACCGGGAAGTGATGTTATGAAGTATGTGATATTCCTTCTTTCCTTTCCTGTGGATGCCCACTGCTATATGATAATACATTTGATTGCCTATGCCTGATGCAAAACATCTTTCTTAATGAATGGAATATCTGAATTATGTCTAGGAAATTACCAGTAGCCTCTGACTGAAAGATGAATCATTTAAAGACTGCACCAAAATATAGTGATAAAACATTGTGAAGTGTTACACAATTCTCCTGGTCGATATGCTCTTCTCACCATTTCCAATCTCCAGACTAAATTCTAGACTACAGTTAATGTTTACAATAATTAGTAGAAACAAGTCAGCTTCATAACTATGGTTTTAAGTTCACCTCTTTCTGCTGTCCAGGTTAAGACTAGCAAAATTTTGGATGCAGACAGGACATTAAAACTATTGTTAATCTAAAGTGGAAGCACAGTTGTCTGAGTTCTTTTCTGTAATCATACTGGAGCAAGAAAGGGAAGCACAAGAGAATTGGAGGCCAATTTGGCTTATTCTTGGAACAGTGAACTATGGTTTAACATTATGTCTCAATCAATCCACTGAAATAAGTGAAGAAGGTATGCTGGACATCACTACAAGACTATAGAGTTTCAGTATGTCATTTGAAGTAGACATACATTATTATAGTTCAACTCCGGGACTATTTGATGTGCTTCTCATGATTGTCAATGTTTTTTCAATCCAGTGATATATCTGTATTTCTATATTGCCTTTAGTACAGGCATGTCAAACTGCTAGCCCGCGGGCCGGATGCATCACGCTGAAACCGCGCCCACCCCATTGCCGGCAATGGGGAAAAAGTCCCGATAAGTCATGCGATGTCATGTGACATCGCGAGTTTGACATGCCTGCTTTAGTAGATTTCAATGGGTAGGAAGGAATATGGAATGGGAGGAGAGGAAGAGAATTCCTAACAAGACCATGTTGATATCGATATTAGGATATCTGTATTGTTGCTTAATATGAAAGACAATGAACTTAAATTTAAAAGAGCCCATTCTTTACCAAAGTATCAGTGATCCCTAAGGAATGCATTCTTTTCTTAGAAAGTACTTATCAAAGCTATAATCTAAACAAAAGGCTCATAGAAGTAGAGTCCATCAAAAAGAGCTAAGTAGGTGATCTCATCCCATTATTTTTAGCTCTGTACACTATTGATAATTAATTTGTCTGACATCATATTGATTTCCTGTCTTTTGTTTTTTGTAAACATTTTGTTTTGTAATATACAACAAAAATTGCTTAGCTGTCCAAACAACATCTGAAATGCTAAAAAAAGCCCTCTAATTGATGTAGGAGAAAAAGGTATATTTTTGATCAGCACAGATTTAAAAGAATTAATAAGTAAATTATTCTTTATTAAATGAACAAATATAAATATGACAGAATTGGGAAGTAGACTCTGCAAGTAAGAAATTATCGTCAAATTATTTTTGCCAGTTCTCTGAAGCTGCTCTGTTCTTGGTTTTCACTTTGCCAATTAGCATTTGTTAGAGAATCTTTATGCATGAACAAATCACTTATGTGTTACTTTCCTTGATGGAATTTGATACATTAGAAAGCGTGCTATTCTTATAGTACAGATACAATTTTGTCCTGAGCCGCTGTGGCCTGACATAGCTTTCATTGTCTTAATTGCAGGTTCTCTTATTTCCCATCTCTGAGGTGTCACAAAGGATTTAACAGGATAATTACAAATGTTTATCACCACTTTTCCAGTTCTTTTCCTTCAATGTTCTAATAATACCAGATCCTGCTTCTGAACCATCATCTCAGTCATTGTACATATCAATCTAATTTAAAGTAATTTGAAAGCCATAATGGGGAAAAAAACAACTTATGGAGTGATAATATAAACTATTATTTTTATTTAATGATGTTAAACAATAAAAGAAAATGGAGAATTGTAGCATATATAATTTACATTAACTGATCAAAAAGCATATATAGTATTGCATATACATAAATACCAATAAAGGAGACTATTTGTAGCTCAGGTTTGAAATGAAGAGTCTTTGGTGCTCTCTGAGCTTGGTTGTTTTCTTGCAGATGTTTCATTACCCAAACTAGGTAACATCATCAGTGCTAGTAATGTTGACTAGCACTGATGATGCTACCGAGTTTGGGTAAGGAAATGTCTGCAAGAAAACAACCAAGCTCAGAGAGCATTAAGAACTCCTCATACATAAATAGTTTGAACTCAAAGAAATATATATTTTCTTTATATATTTTTATTTTTAATTATGTGTGCATATTTTTAATTATGCACACAAAGATCATAGCAACCATCATTTTTGAACAAAAGCTTCCCCGTATCTGGGAGGAGAGAATAAAAACTTTTCTAAGAGGGCCCATGTGACCTGTTATTTTTGTAGTCTGTTGCATGGAACAGATGCCTCTTTCTATTCAAAGAAAATAGATGAATGGCAACTGCTCTCTGATTAGAAGAGCAGCCCTACAGACTCTGGGAGATGCTATAGGTGCCACTGATTATTTTTTCCTCTGTGGTCAAACATTCATTCATTCAAGGTGCGATGGCTCAGTGGCTTAATGATGCTGGAAAGGGTCTCTGCTCCAGCAGTTCAATCCTAGCACTGTGTGGCGGGGTGAGCTCCCATCACTTGCCTCAGCTTTTGCCCACCGAGCAGTTCGAAAGCCTGTTCTATGCGAGTAAATAAGTAAGTACCGCTTTAGTGGGGAGACAAACCAGTGCTTCATGCAGCGGTTAGAATCTTGCCAGCACTGAACTGGTTGTGACACCCATTTGCGAGGCGGCTTTGGTGGAGGGAGAAGGGTCTTCATTCATTCATTCATTCATTCATTCATTCATTCCATGTCATGCCAAGTCTAATGGTAGAAAAGGAAGACCCCCTGCAGAGGAATCATAGTAAAGGAGTCATGGTTTCTTTGTCACCATTGGAGATAAAGGAGTATGTTGGGACAAATCATAGGAGGTTTTGAACTTGATGCATTCAAAGCCTCCTTTCCTGCCAGATGTGACCCTTGCAAGGGGAATAAACTGTTTCTTCCTGGTGTTAATGTAGTCAATATATTGTATAATTTTCTAATCATAGGCAGTGGGATTGATCAAACTTTCCAGAATTTTCTCCCCATAGAATTCATCTGTCACTGTCCATCTTTAGTTTTTTTATATCTTTCTAACTTTCTAAATGCCTAGTTCTCTACGGGCTTTAGTTTGTTATATCATTAAAACTTTATAAAGTATTCTATCCTTTATTTCCCTTCCAAGCATTTTGTAAATCACTTTGTGAATGTGTATCCTTAAGAAGCGGTTTGTATGTTTGTAACAATACTTATCAAATTCGTCAAGTAATTTTGAATGCTTTAATCCAATGATTTATATATTTTGAATTACATTCTGCTGTATAATTTAACATTTTCAGACTCTTTCATTGTATCAAGTGTTTAGATTTAGAATGACATGTGCAAAAAACTGAGAGGCAGTACCTTAAGAGGAATTATTGCAGATGGGATGTCAAATAGCACATCAAAGAGTATCAAACAATATTATAATCTATATCTATCTCATGGGTTATTATCATAGCTCAGATATAAGATTGCATATGTTGTGATCTCTGCCACTTTCAGGAATGTCTGGGGAAGATTCCAGGTGAAATCCTGACATAAGTTTCAAGTAGAATTGATTTCTTGAGGACAAAACAATTAGATCACATTTTCCAGGACAAGGCATACCCCAATGAAAAACATTCCATGGGAGTTCTATCAATAATATTTCCCATGGGATTTGACTGAAGTGTGGAAAGCCAGGGAGGTTGTAGATCACTGGGAAAGGATGATGCAACACAGAACATTCAAATATATCCCATTTACTCACCTCCTAACAAAATAAGGGCAACAACAAAATGTAAAAGTTTTCAACTCACGAGAGTTTCTCTGACATGTTCTTCTTCTTCTTCTAAAGAATTCCTAAATTTTATGATGAAATAAAAAAATGGCATCTTTTAAAATTACTGATATAGTTTTCTAATTACCAGGACTGATTATTCATAAAGTAGCTCATTATGCTAAATATGTAACAGAAGCACATTCATATGAAGAAGAGGGAGGTATATCTGTAACAGTTCAATGCTGGTCTGATTTTTATAAATAGTTACTTTCAGTTTCAGCATTTCATTAAGGATGAAATTTAATGATTATTTCTCTTTACTACCTCTCCAAAAATGGCAATAAAATAATTTAAAATACTGTGATATGAGAATATATTTAATAATTAAAATTGAAATATATTAAATTCTGTGATATCATCCAATTCCCAACTTTACAGAGACAGGTTGAACTTTTATTCTATCCTTTCTCCATTTTGGAATGCTGACAATAAATAATATTGTTTTTCAATTAATTCTGGGGGAAAAAATCCAAGAAGAAACAAAATATTTTGTTCCAGTGAGATGCAGGAGGCACATCTAAAAGATGGAAACCACCAATCCTCATAGACCCACCTACAGAAAGGAAAACAATTGATACCTGCTTTCCCAGCACAGGTGAGAAGATTAAAGAAGCTGGTAATCCACAATTAGGAATCACAGTAAACCTGATTGGGATATCATTGTGGGGAGAGGGATTGAAAACTGGAAATGGATTTCTGTAGCCATCTTCATTTTCAGCTGGTTTGTGTAAGGTTTTAGTTTACTGGGGCATCAGCTGTGAATAGAGAATTAAGAATGTAAATATTCATCATGGTACCTTGACATCTGAAAACTGCACACATTGTGGAAATATTCTCTGGCTTATTATTAAGTCCTTCAAACTATGGAGGCTCATAAAATGCCCTTCTCCTTATCTCTTGTCATGTCACATTTATGTGCCTCTGGGGGGGGGAAGGGTTTTTGGCACCCCCATCCCCCTGCGATAATTACAAATATACTTTATTTAGGTCATAGCAACTAGGACTGTTGTACTTCCTAGAGATTCATTTTATTAACTTCAGAATTAAAGCTCTTATCTTGACGGATGATTTGGTATCATTTTGGATGTTTTTCCCCCGTATATTCAGTTTAGTTAGAGTAGGTAGAAACACCATTTTTCTAGAGATACAAAAAAAGGGAGGAACTAAATGTCTATTGCAATTGCTAAATGGAGGGATGTCTCTCTCTCTCTCTCTCTCTCTCTCTCTCTCTCTCTCTCTCTCTCTCTCTCTCTCTCTCTCTCTGTGTGTCTGTGTGTATACTGTGTGTGTATGTGTACTGTTTTCCAAATTCATGGCTGGAGTGGGCAGAATAAGACTTCATGATAAATATATTATGATGGGTCTATGATAATCATTTCAGCTTTTGGAACAGGCACTTTAGTTGGCTTTAATTTGTAAATCTCATGAGTCTTTCATGATTTGATGGTCCTCCTTCAGGGGAAACCTTCAGAAAATGGAGACACAGTAAATGGAATTGGCAAGTCTCTTTCTCTCTGGTGGGATTGCCAGTAAACTATAAATGTATGATGCAATGATGGAGATGAAAAGCAGTTTTAGCATTCAAGCAAATGCATCCTGAAGTTTATGCACAATAGCAAGGATGAAGTTTGACCAATGATAGTAGGATGATAATAATATAATATCTTGTAGTTTGGGCCTCCAATGCTTATCATCATCTTCCATAATCTGATTTGTGCTGCCTGGAAATTCTGGAAGTTTTGGTCCTATCTCATCTGGCTGAGCACCAAGTTGAAGAAGGGTGCATTGTGTCCAAGATCACATCATATAGTAACTCAAGATTTATTTTCCTACATAAAAGAAAAGTGGAAAAGTGTCAATTTGCAAATCGATATGATTTTCCCACTTAGGGAAGTGATCGATTTGCAGATACTCTGAAATGAACATGATAGATTTATTATGGCAAGTTCCACCACACTGATTGTCCGTTTTATTGTTTTAGGTATTGCATTAGTTGCTGAGAGTGAGATACATTCTGTCTCCAATGAGTGACAACTAGAACTCTAGACTCTTCTTCCTTTGGCATAAAAACTATAAATATTATTCTCCAAGGAATAATTCTGTTATTGAAAATGTAGATGTAAGTCTGTTTTGCATGTAAGCAATAAATATGAAATATATATAATATATACATTTTTGCACCATCTTTGATTAAAAGAAGTAAATAGCATACAGAAATTTTAAACCTCAAGATAAAAGCAATACAGTCTCATAACATACAGTCAGGTGTATACTGCTAGTATGTTCCAAGCATCCTACTGGACGCAAACTAGTGGTGATAGGATTACTTCTTACATATTGTGTTATACTCTACCATTTGGGAAGATCACCATATCCAAGACTTCCTGCTATATCTCATTACCTTGGAAGGTGGTTCAAACATTCAATTAGGACAATGTTAAACCATTAGAATATGAATACCACAGAGCAAAGGTAAGCAAATTTGGAGGTTCAAGAATCTACTTAGTCTTTTATGATATCTGCCAGAAGCCATTCCAAAAATGCAGGGAGACAAAAAGTAAAATTGATTTCATTAATTTCTATGAAAATACAATTAAGTTAAAGAAAACTTAATAAGATTATTCTTCACTGTTAAATTTAATCATACCCTCCTTCTGTCATATTAGAAATTACATTAATAGTTCTTAGAAAATTCTGGAAAAAGCACCTTCACAAATTGCATCTATCTCTTGAACCTCAGTTTGTGCATTTTTGCTCTAGCTGGAATTAGTGGTGTTCAACACTGTTTCAAAAGAATCATAAGATAGGTCTTTCCCACACATATAAAACACCACGTGTGTTTAGTTATTCTTACAATTTACAAGGGAACTTCAGGGATGCTAAATGAATTAGTTGTGGAAACCTGGCTTACCTCACAATACTCTTCAGAGTTTAAGTAATGCCAACTTTCTATGAATACAAGAAATTTGGCAGCCTAGAGAGAATATTTCATTATACCTCAAAAATATAAACAAGGGTAATGTTCACATCATGTATTCAGCATGTAGACAGCTCAGACTAACTAAGTGGTGTTCTGGCTCCAAGTGCTTTGATTGCCTGCTTAGGTCTCTTCTGCACCAAAATCAAACATGATGAGAGACCCAGAATAATGACATGATTGGGTCAAAATGGCCAGATTTAGTAAATCCAAATATGCAGCTGAAGCACTGGCCATTACTGGATTAAGATTAGGGTTAGGGGTTATAATATAATCATAACAAATTTATGCCAAGTACTATTGACAGAGATTTTGCACTTAAAAATGTTCACTCTATTTGTGCATAATTGAATATGGAAACTGTCATGTGATCTTGCCAGCAGTTTAAATACTGCAGACAAATTAAGGAAGGATGAAGCTATTGATGACTACAAATCAATAATGGTTATATTATTATGAGGCAACATGCCTCTAAATTCCAGATGTTACTGTGGGAAGTGGATGTTACACAAATTAAACCTTGTTCTGATCCAGCAAGGCTCTTAGTTTGATCTCAAGGGACATGGAATGCCATGCTACTGAACTCATGACAGTCATACTAACAAAGCACTTGTTAAAATAACGTAATTCATAAGGAAAAAAAAAGCCCTTCTATCTTGATCTTTTGGTGCATTCATTCTTTAGAATGAGAGACAGAACTGTTAAACATAGGGAAGTGAGCCTTTGTTTTATGCAGCAAAGGCCCAGTGCTTCCTTTGACTGTGCGATCACCAAGAGAGTGCAGCTTCTTTGCCAGGTCATAGGAGTTCAGCCGAATGCTGTAGAGTAGAAAGAGCGTGTGTGCTGTCTCTTCGAGTCATCAAACTTTGGTAATTCAACATTGCCCTTGGCTCTGAAGGAAAATCACCATGGATTTAAAGCTCTTACATCCCTTGGTCTAATGCTCTTCCAGTCAAAAGGGAAGGGGGAGAGAACCAAGATGAAACACAGACAGCCATTGTCAACTGTTCACTTTACCTGTAACAAAGCTTGATGTTGTTTTGAAATAACAATAACAACAACATTATACTTAGAAGGTCATTGGTGAGGTTCAACATACATAATTACAACAAAATAAAAAGGTACATTGACTTGCTTATTTTAAGTCTGGTGGTTTTTATAATGTGTGATAAATAACAAAGCACACAATGTGAAATACAACATAGTTTAGGATTTAAAAAGGGGGACAAGTCTACTTAGGAAATGAGGAATAAAATTAGGGCCAGCCTAACCTGAGGCAGAATGTGGCAGCTGCTTCAGGCAATATAAATGCTTGAAATAATGGCACATTGCTGCAAGGCAGAGCTATGTATGTCTCGTATGTTTGGTTTTGATCCTTAAACTGCACATGCACAACTCATACCTCTTGAAAATCCTGGATATGGCTTTCCCTAAAAGCTTCAGAAATTCTTATTAAATTGTGATTTGCAATATAAGAGAAAAAGGAAATTAGTAAATATTAGAACTCTCTTGTTAAATATATTTTTAAATAATGTAAAAGAAGGTAAAAGAAAAAAACTTTGGTTCTCTCTTGCTCTCTCTTGCTTTTCCCCAGCATTCTATTGGACAAAATTACTCAAATTCACTCTCAACTGGATCAGTGGCGATGTCTAGGGAGGAGTCATGTTGTGTATCAGTTGTGCCCATTCCTGAGTTGTGGGGGTCACACTGGTCACAGTCACTCATGCCCTAATCATCTCATGTTTGGACTTCCGTAATGCTGTCTACATGGGGCTGCCCTTGAAGAGTATCCAGAAGCTTCAGCCAAAGGAAAAATGCAGCAGTGCAGGCCTCTAGAGTGGTCCTATGCAGCTTGTGGCACACATTATAGCTCTGTTCCACAAGCTGCATTGGTTGCCAGTGAGGAAGCTTATGGAATCTTCTCTCCCCAGAAGTGAGGTTAGCTCCATCCCTCTTAGCTTTCTGCAATCACTCAAGACCTGGTTATGCTATCAGGCTATGGTCTCTTGTGATATGGTTGGGGTTATATAAATATAATACGTGAATGAATGAATGAATGAATGAATGAATGAATGAATGAATGAATGAATGAATGAATGAATGAATGAATGAATGAATGAATGAGTGAATGTCACTTGAAATCAAGAAACTTTATTGTACTGTCCTCTGGTGTGCTAATGGATGCTGATCTCATGTTGAAGGAAAACTGAAATGCTGGCCCAGTCATCTCTTCATGATATGGTGGGACATCAAATCTTGTTTATTGCCTCCAACAAGAAAAGTCCTGAGTTGGTTCAGTGCATGAAAAGGCCATATCAGCAGAAACAGAATTATAAATTAGAATATTTCAATGTCTCATCACACAGGGGATTTTAGCTGAATTTGGGGGACAATAAGTAATAAGGCCATACTATAAATGATGTGGCATAAGCTTGCCTTCTTTCTTAACAGAAATAGTGGAAAGTAATTTTTGTGAAGTTGGAGTACAGGTTATACAGTACCATCTGCAGTTTCCTATGTGCAGATGACCAAACATGAAGAACATCTTAAGCCTTTCTTGGATTGCATGCTTTTCCTGCTCTTTGCCAGTCTAAGTTGCTTGCATTTGAATGTATAAAAATGAGTGCCTGAATGTGTATCTCTCTGTGCAGAAAGGTCTCTTCATATTGTTAGGTTGTCCTGAAAATCCATTTTCATCACTATTGGGAAAACCATCTGCAACTTGCAGGACTCTAAAGGGAAACAAATACATTGGTACCCCAAACCGGAGTCTCCTGACCATTGCTCAGAACAATCAAATGAGAAAAAGCAAGAGACATTAAAAAGCAGTGGCATCATGGCACACAATGGTCAGGGGTCACATAACATGCTAATAAAGTCAATTAAGGATACAGTGCATTCTGAGAACCTACTAAATAATTCAATATTAGAGCAAGAGAGGGTCTATTAGACCCAGAATAGTGGAGCAACTGAGATTCAGACAATTCTCCCCTGCCAGACTGTATGAACTCAAATTGGGTCAACTGTGCAGGATCTATTCTTTGTAGCCAGAATGTTACAGCTTTGTAAATGCAAACCACTTGTTTTCAAGATGCATCTTGGAGTTTAAAACTTTTGGTAAAACAAACAAACAAACAAACAAACAAACAAACAAACAAACCTCCATTGCTTAGATGAAAAAACAAATACATAAACCTGTGGCTGAATTAGTGAAAATAATTTATTCTGTCTCAAAACTCCTAAGATTGCTATTCTGAATGTGAAACCTTGGAAGTTTCCTAAGAACCCTCCTCACTGAGTTCTGACATTCTCTTTGGTTTCACCCATGTCTGTAGCCACTGCTATTACTCCCATACACCATGGATAGATAATAAGCCCCCTTTTCAGGAATAGAAAAAGCTCTTATACATTTTAATGTGACCTTAGACAGTGCCTTTCAGAAATCACAGGCACATCTGACTACACTTGAGGTTGAATTGAGCTAATGGCATTCACCTCATCTTTAGATGCAAAATTGGAAGATAAAAAGACCTTGATATGAAAAGGAAAGAGGAGAGAAGGGAGGGAGGAAAGAGAGCAGATTAGAGATATTGCTTAAAAATCTTATGATTGCTAGTTGATAACAAAATGTCTCCTCTTTCTGGGGGGAAAACCCTGTGGGCTTGCAAGAAGTCCTCATGCTTTTTATTTTTAATGATAGAATCTATTTTATTCCCTGGCCAAAAAAATTACAATGTTGCTGCATATGTGACCAGGAGATATGCTGACCTTTAGCAAATCTTATTTTAAAAAACTGATGGAACAGTTATTGCAATATTCCTTTCCTGTAAGATTAAAAAAGGAACTTTCTTCCTCTGTAATCAGAAGTGGATTAAATTTATTAAAGGTGCAGTAACTCGTCCCCCTTTAGAAAAAAAAGGACACTTGCCAGTCATATTTCATTATGAAAAGCTGTTTGAAGACATAGTTTCATTTTTTTCTCCCTATATCTAAAAAACATGCCAAGGTATTAGAAAGTGAGCGGGTTACATTTATTTGACTCTGAAAGATATTTAATGTTAGCAAGAGGAGGGCACCCAGTACAAGTAATAATAATAATAATAATAATAATAATAATAATAATAATAATAATAATAATAATAATAATAATAATAACAACAACAACAACAACAACAACAACAACAACAACAACAACAACAACAACAACAATAATAATAATAATAATAATAATAATATAACAACAACAACAACAATAATATCTGGAGATAGCAGAATAGAACAGAAAGAACTGGAGAAAATAACTAAATACAAAGGAATAGAACAACTGTGGCAAAAGAAAGCAAAGATAGTATCAATAGTAAAACGTGCCTTGGGTGCAATCCCAAAACATCTGGAACACCACTTGAACATCATTGGCATTGACTAAATCATCATTAGTCAACTGCAAAAGGCAGCTTTACTCTGAACAGCTTACATCCTGCAACAATATCTTCAACACCACCAAACAACAACATCTGCCTATCTAGTTCCTGGTGGATAAAAATGCCAAATCTGATCTAGACATCTGGTTGTGCAATCAATGATAATAAGAATAAGAAGCAAAAGGACAAAACATGTAGAAACAATGCATAGAATACAGTCTAGATACAAAAATAAACTAAATCTGAAAAAGTGTGTTGATAATAGAAGAAAATCTTCCTCAGAAGAGAGTGGTTATACTGGCATATCATTTTTGATATTAAAATAGAATATTTTCTAGTGGAAGAAGTCATTGCTTAATACTTAATATTGTTTGTCTCTCATTACCATCCAGCAGTGCACATCTTTGCAATCTGAATAATGCTTAATAAGTAAGTAATAAGTTAATATACCATATTTACATACACATTTTAGTATCGTAAATCCAACTGTTTTCCAGACAATCAATGTTTAGTGACTTGTGAAGGTGCAGAATTTCCAAAGCACACTAAATCTGCACTCATTTTACCATGATTAAGCAGGAAAACATGGATCTGTCAAAATTCCCACCTTGGAAACCCATAGAATAATTGTTTCATGGGCTTGCAGAACTGGGAGTATATACCAAAACTCAACATTTCTCAAAACTCTATGCCCGTCTCATCTCCTATCATTGGCATATCGATGGATGGTTTCTTTGTGGCTGGTAACACTGGGAAAGAGAGAATTCATTGGTGGCATCTGCCCAAAAATTCAAGGTAGTGGTTACAACTGTGCAATTAGAAGCCACCTCCCTTTTTGCTCATGTATCAGAGATGAGGGGCTTTGATAGTGTGGCCATAGGTTCCACATTATTTTTTGTTATTCACCCTCATGATTACTTGTGTGAGGCCATTATCTCCATAATAAATTTTATTAAGTTTCATTATAAGGTAATAATGTAAAAAAAAGTTACAAGAATAAGGAAAGAAGAGAGAAAAGTGCCGAGAGAGAAAGTAATGACTTCCAACTTTCTTTGGTGCAATACATTGCAAAAATAATACAACACCAGCCTTTTGCCTTACATTTCAAAACATTTCAAGCCATTTCTATAATTACAGAAACAGTCTAATCACTGAAACCTAAAATCAAAGTTTCATTTTTTCAGTTTTGAGTCAAAAAGTCCAGAAGTGGTATCCAAGTAGGGAAAAAAAAACCACAGATACATCCTTTTTTAAAATGTCAACAGTCAATTATACCATCTCCACTAACTCCATCACCTTTACTTGGTGAATTCATTATAATAGATTATAGTGAAAAAAAAAGGGGGGGGGTTACTTGTAAACCATTTGCAAGCAACAGGAATTGTAGTGGCAAATTTTATATAACACACCTGCCTACTGATTTTACTGAATTTACTGATTAGTTAAATAATTAACAAAATCAAGCCATGAGGTTTCAAACAAGTAAATGTGAACATGTATGAAGTAGAAGTTTTTAATTATTTGCTCTACTTATTATTTATTTCTAGGATTTATATGCTACTTTTCCACTAGGGCTCTAATTCCTGTTTCCAATTTTCTCCTTAACAACTATTTTGTGAAGCAGCTTTGAGTCACGGTGACTCATTCAAAGATGGCCAATAAGTTCCTAAGGAGACTTGAGTCTCTTTAGTTCTAGTCAGACACTAGACATAACTAATTCACCACTCATGCCATTATAGCTTTCTTTATGTTTTGTTTTCTCTTTTAAGAAACTTGTTACCCAAAGAAAAATTGAACACACAGAAACAATGAGGCAGAATTATTACTTTTTTATCTATTTGTTGAGCATGCAGAAAAGTTTATGCCCTCCCCCTACGGTTATGGAAAAATGCAAGCATGAAATCCACACCCGTAGCCAATCTTAGATTACCACATGATTCTTCTGAATTAAAAAAATTAGCCTTTACCACAGCACATAGAATATCACTCTATTAAGCAAACTTTGCTGTCATAATTTTATAAGTAATATTCAAAGGTTCCCCATTATTTTCTGTGATACAGTGAAGTGTCCAAAACACACTGACAGGGGAACACTTTCTAGCAAAAAAATGTTTTCATTATTATTATATTACTATGCAAAATATGTGTGTCAGCAAGAGTTGGGAAGGGAGAAAGTGACTGGTAGCCTTGTTTTCCAGAGATTTACAACATTATTTTAATCTGACTTCTATTGGCCTGAAGCCTGGGTAAGAATTACATTCATTTTTAATCTTGTTTCTCCAATTGGCACAAGAAAATAAGTTGTCACGAGATGCACTGGCACTGAAGGGCCATTTTCTTAATTTCTTCTTTTCAGCACACATTGCAAAATATGCACTGCTATTTTCCCTTTTTGTTTTTATGTTATTTGATTTATTTATGAGATATACACTTAAAATTCTTGATCTGACCCTTCAGGGAAAAAAAATATCTATGGAACATTTTCTATGTGACCTTTTGAAAGATGGCTACCAATAGGGGCAAGAAGCAAAGCAAACATGAAAGTCCTGTAATATATCCAATTATTAACTGTTGCAAAATGATATCCATGAATATTAATTGTTTACACTATGACCTGAGATAACTATCATTATTAAGGTTGTATGAGCAGTTTACTTCCAGATAGCTAAAATCTTGGGCTTTCCAAATCTCTGTAGATCTTTTTTGACATCTGTAATTATTTACAATTTGCAGATGCACATCCTTTTGATAAACATTAGCTAAAAATGGAAGATAATATAAGCAGTACGAGTTGAAATTTAAGATTACCAAATTGAATAAGATTAGTTATTTGATGAACATGGCAAGGTGTTGTATGTCAGCCTTCAAGGAAGTTACCTCACTAAGAAAGTATTAGAGGCAGCTCAACTTTTCTGAAATTAATGTCTACAGATTGAAGCAGTGCTTTTTTTGTAAAAAAAAAAAAAAAAAGGTGCCAGAACTCACACACGTCATACAACCCGCCTTGCCTACCCTACAAGGTGCCAGAACTCCGTTCTGGGCATTCTATGACAAAAAAAGCCCTGGATTGAAATATGGCATTATTATACAACTACTGTTAGAAAGCTGGCAACAGTTCAACAAATTCTGTAGTTCTGCCACTGATAGGTAGAAATAGATACATGGAATATTCCAAGTATCTCTGTTATGACAGAGATCAGGTCAGAACAAAAAGACTCTTTTCCAGATGATCTGGTGGCATGACCTTAAAATAAAGCTATACATTTTTAGAGTCTATTTTCCTATGACTTACAAAGTGCCATTTTATACTGATCTCACATAACCTCAGACATTCTGTTATTACACAACATCCTGCTCTCCAAACGCACAGAATTACATTAAATTGCATTCTGTTCCCAAATCCAAGTTCAGTCATCTTCCCCAAACAGTAGCCCTATTCAGACATTCAATCTGGAATGTGACAACGCAAAGGTTTGGAGGCCAAGATATAGGTGCTGTACATATACTGTACAATTCCATCTCTAAAACCTTGGTATTAAGGTTTCAATCCTGTAAATATTTTCTTGAGAAATTCAATTCAATGGGACTTAATGCTGAGGAGATATTATATTATATAACCTTCTTATGAATAATGGCAAATAGATGTTAAATCATCAAAAATAAAATTATTATTGGGTTCTATTTTTTGTTGTTAATAATTTGATTTGAACAGGAATGTTTATGTTTATTAGAATCTACCTGTATTGTTTCTGAATGTCCAGGTTATAAAAATAAATAAATAGAAATGAAATGGACAACGTGTGGGAATTAAGGCAGTGCATGATTGTTATATATTTATTCAAGTTATATGAGATACTTATAATTATGATCAATAAACTGTGTGGCTTTGTCACCATGTGGCAATAAAAATTGAACTGTAGCCACGATATTGTTCAACAACTGGTTGATCAACTTTACGAGGAAACACCAAAATGGGGAAGCCATGGGAATTCAACCATCAAATTAGAATTCAATCATCAAATGCTCAGATTGTGTATTATACTCTATTCTTTGCTGGTCACATCTAATAAAAATAACACAATCCTTTTCTTTAGCTTCTTGGTCATTGATGTCCACCTTTATTGCCTTTAAAGCACTTGCAGATGAAACCTATAGAAGAGTATTGAGATGACTTTGAGAAAGGCATTCAACAGTTGTTTTGTACACATTAGCTTAGTACCAGAAGAAGCAGGTAGTAACAAAGGAATTCAAGATTTCTCCACCTTGTTTTTCTTTGGTTTAAGAGGGGAGAGCGAAAATCTCTGTCAACTTCCCAAGATTTGTTTTCATAACCTTCAGCAATACACTAGAGTTCCCGCAGTCTTCATGAAGTTCACTCTGACCTGCCCTGCATTAAAAGGCTGACAAAGCCCTTTGATTTTTGCATGACTCATAGAATTTCCTATCATTTTTAAATTTTATTTGTACCTCTGTTATGTAACATTAAATGAAAACTATATGAAGGTTATGTTCCTTCTTCTCCATAATTTTAGTTGGATTATATGCTATCAATTCAATGTTGACTCTTAGCTTTAGTTTAAATATGAATGTTTTAATTTAATCTAGAGGTCAAGGCTCCAGGCAAGAAACCATGAGTTCAAGTCCCACCTTGGCAACGAAAGCTAGATGGCTGACCTTGGGCCAGGCACTCACTCTCAACCTAAGTCATCTCATGGCTGTTGTTCTGGGGAAAATAGGAGGAGGAAGATGTGTTGGATATGTTTGCTACCTTGAATTATTTGTAAAAATAATAAAGGTGGGATAGAAATAAAAAAATAATTCTTGCAATTTGCTCTTTTGTTACCTGTATTTACTTTATATACTGTATAATCACTACCATTTGTTACATTCTTCTGTCAGTGACATACAAGGTTCATGGAGTTATCATGAAAGAATTCCACACTTTGTCTCTTCAACCAGGTCCTGGCAGTTCTCTCCATCTCTTCATTTGAATTAAACAGCTACCCACAAAGGAATTCCTTTATGTTTGGGCAGAGATGGAAGTTGCATTCTACCAAATCTTGATGTTGTGTTTGTGGAGGATCTTGCGGATCCAACGGATTCCAAAGAAATAAGATTACCAACCTAATCCAAAAAGAAACCCCCACTAAAATCCAAGACAGAGAACAAGAAAATGGCAAAGCCCTCCTCCCATACATAAAAGGCACTACAGACAGAATCAGCAAGATCCTCCACAAACACAACATCAAGACAGCATTCTGCACAAACCGAAAAATATCCACCATCCTAAGAAACCCCAAAGACAAAATTGAGTTAGAAAATCAAGGAGTATATGAAATCCCATGCACCGCCTGCCCCACCACATACATCGGACAAACCAACAGAAGAATAAGTGCACGCATTGAAGAACACAAGAACTCAGTCAGAAAAGAGGAACCAACTTCTTCCCTGGTCCAACACCTTAAAGCCACAGGACATAAAATTGACTTTAAAAATACCAGAACTATCGCCAAAACTGAACACTTTAACAACAGAATAATCAGAGAAGCCATCGAGATAGAAAAATGCCCACACAGCATGAATAAATGAGATGATACCTCCCGCCTACCAGCCATTTGGAAACCCACCCTTATTGACAAACGAGTCCCTAACACAAAGAATGACACTAGACCCACACTCACGAAAACCACACAGGATGTCACCACCACACATCCACGCAAAAAGCAAACCCAAACCCACACCGATGATGAGGCACGACCACAAACCAGAAACCAGACCACAGCTGCATCATTAGCCATTTCAAACCCCTCCAATCCATACATGAAGCAAACTGACACCCACCTTGATGATATGGCACGACCACGAACGCGAAGCCAAACAACAGCAATGCAGCTCTCCATCTCAAATCCCGCTGCAACTCAGACTAATCCGAGCACAACAAAGCCCCCACCCAAACAGAACACACCCCCATCCAATCAGAACACAGCCAACCCCCCATCCAATCAGAGCACAGCCAAGCCCCTAACCAATCAGAACACACCTCCACCCAATCAGAACACAGCCAAGCTCCCATCCAATCAGTTCATACCTCCACTGGCAGTTAAAGGAAGAACAGCTGCGATCACACATTGCTCTAGAAGCACGAGTCCGAAGAGACACACCAGCCTGAAGATGACGAATGAGGACTTCGTCGAAACGTCGCCAAGACACTTCCAATTTTACAACGGGAGAAAACCCGAATTACCAAAATACTACATACAAACACACCCGTGAAAAACCTCATCAAAACCAAAAAATATATATATATATATACTATACACACACATATACTATATATATATACATATACATATATATCATATATTATATATTAGTTTTATATATATATATATATTATACACACACACACCACATATATACATATATATATACACACACACACACACACCACACCTATTATAGACATATATATATACATATATACTTACATATATATATATATATATATATATATATATATATATATATATATATATATACACACACACACACACACACATATACACACACACACACACACACACACACACACATATATATATATACATATATATATATACATATACATATATATATATATATGTACAGTATATACTTGTAGGAAATACAAAGACATACAGTAGAGAATACTGCAATCATTTGCTTAAGATATGTGAAGTGTGCCAGTAATTTTAAGCTGGTTAATTTAAATTTAAAATGACATATCTCAAGCTTCTAATCACTTTGAACTGAAGTGGTTTAAACCAAATGTGAAGTGCCAGAGAACAGCAGTTGAAGTATTTCGGAATGGAGCAGAGAGTTGTGAATTTTTCAGAAGAGTTTAGTTATTTAAAAAAGAAGATGAGCAGCAAT
Organism: Azemiops feae; assembly: GCA_023970755.1. Lineage (NCBI taxonomy): Eukaryota > Metazoa > Chordata > Lepidosauria > Squamata > Viperidae > Azemiops > Azemiops feae. Next base: position 1,575,280 of record JALGBA010000234.1, read on the forward strand.
ATTTTAACACTTTCTATATTAAAAATAATAATAATAGAATGTGTTAGGTTTCAAATGATCAAGGTTTTCTTAAGACTGTGCAGAAGAAAAGATGCAAGTTATGCACAGCTTGCGAAAAGTTGTGATAAGAGAAACAAATAACAAGAATTTAAAGAAATCTTTAGCTTTGGAGGTTTGAGCAAAACACAAAAAGTTGCAATTAACAATAAGCTAATTGAAAAAAGTTTTTTTTTTTACATTGAATCCACAGTATCTCTTAACCAGAATGACAGGGCTTCTTCTGTTCATGGAAAGATTGCAGAAGTAATGGATGGTTCTTTAATGGAACCTGGATGGAGGTGATTGCCATCAGTTCTTGTATTAATAATTTGCTGAATTTTCAAAAGAGATGTTCAACTGGCATATTCCTTCCTCCCGCTGGAGAATTCCATGAATAGAACTTTGCTCATACATTGTCAGAATCTGGGTCTGTGTGTTTGATTGGTTAAATGATGATTAAGAATGATTCTTAGTAGGAAAATATTTCAAATAACTAAATAGTAAGCAATCCTATGCTTCTGCTTTGTCACCTGCATGCGAGAAGCTGTGATATTTCAGAATATTTAATATTCTCAATATTAATAAGTTAATATGCTTTAAACATTTCAGAAGCGTTATAGGCCTTCTGCAAATATAAGCACAGAACTTACCTAGTATTCATTAAAGCAACCTCATCTTCTTTTGTATTTAAGTCTGAACCCAAACCTGAAAAAAAAAAGATATGGCTGCTTTTAATCAAACCTTTCCAGCAGCTGCATTACTTTTGCGATTTGCCTGACATCCTGAAAAAATATGTGCTACTTTTATGAATAGCAGAGAAATGTGCTTGTATTCACATGTTCTTCAAAGGAACTCTTCCAAATCGTTTTCATAGCATGCATAGTTTATGACTAGTGAGAAAATTTATCTAGAATTTAAATAGCAATATTTATTTATATAATAAATATAATAAATATAATATAATAAATATAATATAATATAATATAATATAATATAATATAATACAATACAATACAATACAATACAATATAATAGAATAGAATAGAATAGAATAGAATTAATAGAATAGAATAGAATAGAATAATATAATATAATATAATATAATATAATATAATATAATATAATATAATATAATATAATATAATATAATATAATATAATATAATATAATATAATATAATAATATAATATAATAATATAATAGAATAGAATAGAATAGAATAGAATAGAGTAGAATAGAATAAAATAGAATAGAATAGAATAGAATAAAATAGAATAGAATAGAATATTACAAAAAATATCCAACCTACAGTATAGAATTACAAATATATTAATAGTCTGATTTCCAAAAACCAATGATATTTCCTTATAATACAATCATTACAGGTCTGTTTAAATAAAACTTTCATTCATTTTAACTAAGTGTATATGAAACACTGCACCTAATTGACAGTTGCTTAATTGTACCAATTCTGCTAATTGCTAATTTTTGCTTATATCTAGTGATGGGCACTAATTTTAATTTGTAAATTAGATTTAAATATTGCCAAACATCCAGACATTCCTACACTTTAACCACAAGACAAATGGTGAGGCCCAATGTTCAGCTTGAGTATAAGTAGAGCATGTACATGCTTCTTAAATTTTCTAGTGTAGCTGACATATTAAAACAATTAATATCTTTCAGTTTTCCTTATTTTATTGACTCGTCTTAAGAAACTATATTTAAATTCATTTAAAAAGAAAGCTACACTCTACTGATGTAAAAGAGAAAGCAAGGGCAATGGACAATAAGGTACGATTTAGAGCAGGGGTGTCAAACTGCCGGCCCTCTGGGCCGGACGCATCATGAAGAAACCGCGCCCATTCCATTGCCGATAATGGGGGAAAGGCTCTGATACGTCGCGCAATGTCACGTGACGTCATGAGTTTGACATATCTGATTTAGAGCTTTGCTTTCTGTATCCTCAAGAGTGGATTGGCATTTTTCTTGTTTTCCTTTGTAGTTAATTCTCAGTATCAGATTGACATTAACACATATTTACATATGTGAATGTGTAAGGCCATGGAAGGCCTCTGCTGCCCCATATCAGGGTGATGGCAAAGTCCTACTTAGGTGTGTAGGGCTAAAACTCTTTGTGACTTCAGGCTTTTGAATAGGAATTCATGTCATCATTCCTCTGAAACTGCCAAACAACCTGTGCTGGCATTCAACTCTCAGTGATTCTTTTGGGAACAATTTGAACACTGGCATTGTTCCCAGAGGCAGGGGCCATCTATATCCAAACCGTATGTCTAATTGTTCAACATTACAGTATGTAGATACATTTAACAGTAAAGAGAGATCTACTTTCCCTAGTATAAATATATAAATATAAACCCTGCTTTAAAAAAATAGCACCGTATCTCCTCCTCTGCTGAGTGTAGAAAGTGTAGCATCGTAGGTACAAGTCTAATCTATGAATTAGAAATTCATTCAGGATTCATTCAGGTCTCTTCTCTGCCACTCTCACAAAGTGCCCTTGAACGGACATTTGTGATAAGATATCAGAAGTACTTTGACCTGTCCCTAAAATGTTTTGTAAAGAAAAAACAGTGTAAACCTGAAGAAAATTTACCAAATAATGCAGTGAATATTTCCAGTGGAAGGCCATTCCTTAGTTGTGATTACATTTGGGCTAAATCCTTAATTCATTTTAAAGGAGTAAACAGATTCTATCCTGGTAACCCCAAGTAAGTAATATAAATGAATGCATCCAATATATTTATGCTATTAATTAAAAAACAAAGTATCATGCACAATGAGAATCTTTACTGCCTCTAGATGCACTATAAATAATAAAGTCCACATAAAAAGATGAGATGCTTTTATAGGTAGTGCTTGACTTACAATCATTAGTTTAGTGACTGTTCAAAGTCATGATGGCACTGAAAAACATGACTTACGACCAGTCCTCACACTTATGACTATCACAGAGTCTCCGTGATCATCTGATCTCAATCCAGAGACTTATTAACTGGCTGAATTCACAATGGGGTCATTTATGATTGCTATTTGCAATCTTCCCAGCTGGCTTCCAGAAAGTAAGATCAAAGGAGAAGTTTGGTAGAGAAAGTCACAAGTTATGGAGTCATGTGTTATCTCACTTAATGGCTGTACTCCTTAATGGTGAATGTTATGGTCCCAATTATGATAATAAGTCAAGGACTACCTGTATTCAGATTCTATTTCTGAACACCTTCAGATATGTGGGATATAAATGCAGTTTCCCTCCACCGACTGGATCCAACAACATTTTACAAGACCATACAAAAATACATATCTTGAGATTTTGTGTACATGATTAAAAAATACTGATTCAGCTGTGTATTTTTTGCAGTTACATAGCCTTCATATCTTCCCTTTACCAGTTGACAGCAACTTTTACGGAAGTTCAAAGCTCTTTCTTTCTTTCCCTCATGTTCTAGAATAGTGTTCTAGAATAGTGTTCTAGAATAGTGAAACTAAAATGACTACGAATATTTCTTTGCTTTTATACCAACCTTGAGATCGGCTGTTCTGTTTCAAAGGTGGGGACAGACAACATACTTTTGAAGAGGATAAAAATTGGAGCATTTTGTTTTTCTCCACATGTGCAGAAACATTTTAAATTTGGGGATCTGCCATCTCTCTCTCTCTCTCTCTCTCTCTCTCTCTCTCTCTCTCTCTCTCTCTCTCTCTCACTCTCTCTCTCTCTCTCTCTCATCTGCCTCTTTTCATATTGTTTGGGTCAGATAGTCAATAGTAAAATAGCTATAGCAAAGTATATCCCATAGCATCTTTTATCTGCCAGAACTGATACTGGATAGTTGTTTTATCATATAAAGGTAGTCCTCAAGTTACAACTATAATTGAACCCAAAATTTATGTTGTTAAGTGAAACTTTTGTGAGTTTTGCCCCATTTTATTTTGTGAGTTTTGTGAGTTTTGCCCCATTTTATGACTTTTCTTGCCATTGTTGTTAAGTGAATCATTGCATTTGTTAAGTTAGCAACATAGTTGTTAAGTGAATCTGGATTCCCCATTGACTTTGCTTGCCAGAAGGGTGCAAAAGCGGATCACATGGCCCCAGGACATTGCAACAGTCATAAATATGAACCAGTTGTCAAGCATCTGAATTTTGATCACGTGACCATGGGAATGCTGCAGTGGTTGTAAGTGTGAAAAACGGTCATAAGTCACTTTTTTCAATGCTGTTGTAACTTTGAATGGTCACTAAATGAACTGGTGTAAGTGGAGGACTACCTGTATCCTGATGTTAAAAGAGATCAGTTGGTTAAGTAGCTTATTAGAAAGGCTGAACCCTTATTAGATAGATTTGGATTGCACAATGAATTATTTTGATTTTTGTTATCTCCGCCACTCCCATAACAAGTATTAAATATGATTTAAATTGTTGATTGCATTACTGAACTAATATTTTTTGAAAAATTGTTCAACACGCTTAGCAGATGGAAATCAGTATCTTTTTAGGTGTCAATAGATACAATTCACTTGGTGCAGTTTAAAATAAAAAAGCCCTGGTAAAATTGAATTAGTAATATATAAGTGGAAATTATTACAGAACGTTCCAGTTTAATTCTGTGTCAACAAAAGAAGGAAGCCCATGCATTAGAGTTAAAGAAGGTATTTGGAATGTGTATCTTTGCTTTAATTGCTTGAAAGATATGTTAAATGTTGATTGTTAGAACTACATATGGAGTAATACTTTTAAAAAATATGTATACTAACCCGTAGGAAAATGAGGGACAACAAAACATAAAAGTGGACTAAACCTTAAGTCTTGCTGGGACTGCAAGCAACTTGGTTGCCTTTATTTCATCTCTATAGTCTAAAAATCAACAGTTGCTCTGGCATATGTTAATACTATCAGAGAGTTCAACAGGGTTTAATCTCATACATCTGCTTTTGACACTGAAAAAAATTACAGAACACAGAATAACAGAGTGAGAAGTGACCTTGGAGGTCTTCTACTCCAACACCATGTCCAAGCAGGAAGCCCTATACCATTCTACACAAATGACCGTCCAATCTCTTCTTAAAAACCTCCAGTGATGAAGCAGCACAACTTCTGGCAAACCAGAAGGTAATTGTTTTCATTGTCATGAAATTTCTCTTTAGTTCTAAATTGCTTCTCTCCTTGATTAGTTTCTGTCCATTGCTTCTTCTCCTGCCCTCAGATGCTTTGGAGAATACCTTGACCCATTTGTCTCTATAACATCCCCTCAAATATCATTAGTACTGCTATCATATCATTGCTAGTCTTTCTCTTTGTTAGACCAGACATATCTAATTTCTGCAACCGTTCATTTTATGTTTCAGCCTCTAGCTTCCTAATCATTTTTGTTGCTCTTCCCCGTACCTTTTACAGAGTCTCAACATCTTTTTTGTATTATTGTGGCCAAAACTGGATGCAGTATTCCATATGTTGTGTTACTAAAGGAGTATAAAACAGTACTAATACTTCATGTGGCCATGATACTATCTCTTTGGCTTTCCTAGGCTGCATTTGAAAGAAAGTGGGGAAAAACCTGAAAATGTTCAGTGTTTACTAAGCAGTTTTAATCTAGAAAGTATTAATTTTGCAGCATTTGCATAATACTTTATTGAATATTGATCTGGAGAAGAACTATGAACAATACATTCTACTGCATTCAAAAGCAGCATCACTATAACTTCCAAACCAGATGACCCATTCTGTGTCTGCATTCTGAACATTACAGTAGCAATGTAAAGTAATGTAATGAAAGCAATAAATTTCACACATGCTTTTGAAGTTCAATATTGTAGACTGGGGTCAGCTTTTTGTAATGCCCCCCTCCCCCACTGAAGATTGTGCTATTTTAAGGAGGGCATCATAAAATGGCCATTTTTTTTATTGGGGAGATGAGAGGAGATAAATTTACTTAGAAGGCAAAAATAGATACGATAAGCCTTCAGAAACTTAATATACTTATTTGGTTCCTTATTTGGCATAAAATACAAAGCATTACACTGCCCCAAATTAATGCTATTGCGGAAAATGCGGTTTGAGATCATGCATGAGATATGACTATTTTTTACCAATGTTTCTTATCTACTCCATCAGCAAAGCTCAGAGCTAACTGTAGTTTACAATCTGTGTAGATATAATCTGTGAAACATTTTTTTTTTGTTGATTCTGACTTTGTAACTTCTGGGACAATGCAACTATTTTGATAAGAGATTTCAGCAACTACATTCTTATTATTTAGTTAAACGGATGCCACGTCTTATTGCAATCATCAATACACCTACTTGAAGAAGAATTTGATGTCATTATTTTCTGCTGCTATTATTGTAAATAGGACATATATCTGGAGGGTGTGCAGTATGTGGAATAGCAAGGAATAGATATCCATTGATAGTGATTTTTGATGGTGAAGTCTGAAATAATACCAGTTGTAGCAGTAGTGAGGATTTTCCAAGGAAGATTGCACAGATGTAAGAATATTACCATTTTCTCCAGGTTAAAACCCAATGAGGACTTTCAACATAGACTGTTGAAAAAACAAATTTAGAGCTGCAAAGAAGTATTGAAAAGCAATTTGAAATACTGAACTTTGTGGATAATATAAAAATTTTAAATTTAAATTCATGCTGATCTTCAGCAGATCCCTAGCAGTAAGTACAAAATATGGCAGAGAAAGCAATGAGCACTCATTTGGTCAAATGGTCTTTAAAGTATGTGTAAATCCTAAATGAGGTTATTGTTAAAAAAATGGGGGCCGAAATTAGAATTAAAACTCTAGATTGATGTTGCTGAGAGTAGAGCTGTATCAAAAGAGAATGATTCCTGGGGATATTATGGCAGACAGAGAGAGACAATTCTCGCTCTACTTGCTTTTGACAGTCTGTCACATAGGATGGAGGCTTTTTTCACATTCTACATTTTGACATTCCATAAAGGCTAATTAAACAAGTCTTCCAGGTCCAAATGCTACTATCCTAGGAGCACTCATTCTTCTTACCCAAATAGTTAATATCAGATATCATGGGCATGTGGCTAGTTAATGTGATATAACACATATTGTTGGAACCTACTGAACACAGATATTACCAATTAACACATGATATCAGCAATCAGCGTCCCTGCCATTTATAGAACACTTCACATCTTCACATTCCAGTTCTCATAGCTTCAAGCCTTGTAACAATCTGAAGCCTTTATAACGGAAGGATCTGTGTGTCAGATGGAAAATTAAGATGCTGGTTTGAGAGGGGGTTATAAATAACTCATAAAGACACACATTTACTGTGAGTGTATGTGCACAAAATTAATATTTTCTTTTGTGATTTGGGGGGGGTGTAAATTACTTAGGCTTTGCTATCCATCTTCAAACTGCACTAACAGATACAACAAAATAACTCATGGTATATTTTGACTTAGGTCTACAGAGTTACTTCTATCAGATAAACAACAATACAGATTTGGAATTCATATTGTGTTGTGTATGCCATAAAATCCCCTTTAGGCATAGATGGCAATAGGATTGTGTGGTACTGGCTGTTGCATTGGGCAGGCGATATGAAAGTCTGATGGTCACATCTGAAGCTTCTCTTCTATCTTTCCTTGATAGCAACACTATCAGTTTGCTGATTTTCAGATCTCAACTATGGTTGCCAATATTTCATACTTGGGTTCTTCAAGTCTAGATTTGGCAGACGTCCTTATAGCTGTACCCTAACAGATCCTAACAGATACACCACAGAACCACTATACCTATGTTCCTGTGTCTGAGCTCTGAAAAATTGTAAACTGACAGTAGCTCCATAAGATCATGCAAAGTTTATGAGTATTACAACAACTATTCTTTGTCTGATAAATTCATTTCTGCTTCTGCCATAAGTAGTAAGAATTTTTATAGAACACATGAAATGATTCTTCTCCTTTTCCCTCTCTCTCCTTTGGCTACTAAACCAAGTGCTGTTGTCAGCTGGTCGATCAAAGTGGCCTCCTGACAAGAAATAGATACTTTTGGACAATAGCACATCCTAATCAAACCACTTATCTCTGAAACAGCCTGGATTTATTATTTAATATATTAGCAGCAGGGCATACTGTATAGACTTGATTCAATATATTTTGGTAAGTTAAAGAACCCTTGTAACTATGTGGTAAAGGCTCTTGCTCTCCATGAGCTACCACAGAATGATAAACAGAAGTTCATTCCTGCATGACAGTAGAGACTTAAATTGAGAGAAGAAAGGACTCTTGATGATCATGCATCCTGATGTTAGTTACTTGCAGGTCATGATAAGAACTCTTTGAGACATTTGGAATTATGAAGAAAATTTATATTCACATATCTATTTACTTCATTAGATATAATGATGCAAATAAATATTTAAATATAAATTCCCTTCATAATTCCAGATATTTGCCAAATGCCAAAAATATTTTTAAATGCTTCTTTCAATATGTAAGGAACAAGAAAAAAGTCAAGGGAATGATTGATCCACTAATGGGAGAAGATCGCAAGAAAGTGACAGGCAGCAGGGAGAAAGCAGAGCTGCTTAATTCCTTCTTTGCATCTGTCTTTATGCAAAAGGGGAAAAAAATAGCCCAACCTATCAAAAGCAGCACAATAGAAATGCAAGTCAGAATAGGTAAGAAATTGATAAAAAAAAACACCTATCCAGTTTAGACAAATTCAAATCACCAAGATCAGATGGTTTACATCCCAGAGTACTGAGTACTGCCAGATGTGATCTTGGAACCACTGAACAAAATTTTTCAGAGCTCCTGGAGCATAGGGACCTGCCAGAGGACTGGAAAAGAACAGATGTGATTTCAGTCTTCAACAAGGGGGAAAAAATGGATTCAGGAAACTACAGACCAATCCACTTAACATCAGTAATCCTGGACAACATAATCAAACAGTGGATTTGTGAGCACCTAGAAATTAACAATAGCAATGGCACTTAGACGTATATACTGCTTCACAGTGCTTTACAACCCTCTCTAAGCAGTTTACAGAATCAGCATATTGCCCCCAGCTACCTGGGTCCTCATTTTACCGACCTCGGAAGGATGGAAGGCTGAGTCAACCTTGAGCCGGTGAGAATCGAACTTTAGCAGTCAGTAGAATTAGCCTGCAATTAGCTTGCACTGCTGCATTCTAACCACCACAGATCCACAAGGCGATCACTAGAAGCCAGCATGGGTTTGTTAAAAGCAGATCATGCCAGACAAACCTAATTGCCTTCTTTGATAAAGTGACTAAAGTAGTGGATCAGAGAAATACTGTGAACATAACTTTACTTGGACTTCAGTAAGCGATTTGACAAAGTAGACCACAGCTTATTTCTTGGAAAGATAGAACAATGTGGGATAGATAGTACCACCACCAGATGGATTTGCAGTTGGCTGACAAACTGCATTTAGCCTGTAGTCCTTAATGGAACTACATCTACATGGAAGGAAGCATGCAGTGGGTTTTCTCAAGGTTCTGTCTTGGGCCCAGTGCCCTTCAACATCTTCATAAGTGATTTAGAGGAGGGGATAGAAGGAAAGTCATTAAATTTGCAGATAACACCAAACTGGGAAGGTTTTCCAATATTTTGGAAGATGGACTCGAGATTCAAAAGGTTCTTGATAGATTAGAGCATCGGACCCTATCTAACAAGATGCAGTTCAGGGGTGAGAAAAGCAAGGTCCTACACTTAGGCAGGAAAAAACCAAATGCACAGATATAGGGTAGGCAGTTCCGGGTCACAATAGTAACTGTGAGAGGATTTGGTATCGTAGTGGACCATCATTTAAGTAAGAGCCATAAGTGTGATGCAGCTGCCAAAAAATGCCAATGCAGGCATAGACTGCATCAACAGAGGAATAGTATCAAGATCAAGGAAAGTAATAGTGCCCCTGTATACTGCACTAGGGAGACCACACTTGGAATACTGTGCCCAGTTCTGGCTGCCATGATACAAAAAGATGCTGAGACTTTAGAAAGTGTGCAAAGAAGAGCAGCAAAGATGATAAGGGGTATAGAGTCTAAGCTGTAGTATGAATGGTTAAAGGAATTAAGTAAGTGTAGCCTAACAAAGAGAAGGATTAAAGAGTGATATAATAGCTGTCTTCCAGTACTTGAGGGGTTGTCAGAACAGGTCAACAGGTCAACTTATTCTCCAAAGCATCTGAGGGCAAGACTAGAAGCAATGGATGGAAGCTCATTAAAGAGAGATTCAATCTGGAACTAAGGAGACATTTCCTGACAGTAAGAACAATTAATCAATGGAACAGCTTGCCTCCCAGAGTTGTGGGTGCTCAATCATGGGAGGGCTTCAAGAAATGATTGGACAATCATTTGTCTGGGAGGCAATAAGGTTTTCTGTCTTGGGCAATGGGTTGGACTAGAAAACTTCCAAGATGCCTTCTAGCTCTATGATTCTATGATTCTGTTTTATTCTAATATAATCCAATGTAACCCTTCATTCATGTCTATTTGCTTCCGGTTAGAGGTTTTCATTGGCATTTATATGAATTTTTATATATAAAATACATATGTGCAGCCATTTCTTTATGAATTCATTTCTAGATCTTTGTAGACTGAAACTTAATTATCTAAAAGTTGCCACTAAAACCGCAAAATGAAGACTGAATATTATATAGTTTATTCTACGTTCAAATTCCATCCTAAAAGCTCACTAGTAAATTTTAGATATCATTAGAACTAATACTTTCGTCTTCTGAGACAGACAACCCCCAAGACAATAGTTAAGTGTGAATTTTCTTAAATATCACAATATATTGTTCTAATTCCATTTGTACAATCCTCCGTTTTTTTAAAAAGCTGTCAAGCTGTCAACCGTCATTCTAGCCATAAAATTTGAACTGTGTTGGACTATTCATATCTGGATGGAAATTGCAGCAATCAAGTGCCATCTTTGGATGTTCAGTTTCTAATCATGAAAGGAAGCACCATGTCCCTGTGCCACCTATAATTTCACTTTCCTTACATTGACCTAAAAAACTTCTTCAATTTTTAAGGTGTGCTGGATTCTCTTAATCAAAATTACACTGGACATACTGGCAATTCTGAGACCTGTAGTCCCCTCACATCTGGAAGGCAACAGTTTGGGAAAAGTTACCATGAGCAGGAACTATAAATAACATTTGCCTGAACATGATTATTGATCTCAATATAGCTATGACAACTTTGTAAACCGCAGAATGCAATTATAGTATTTAGATTTTCTGGCTGAATATTTGGAGGTTGGGAAATAGGTTGAGATTGGAACTTCCTAAAATTCTGGATGAAAAAGGACTATTAGTTTAATAAATGTTGCTTTTCCTGGAATTTGAGAATTTTAAGATAAGCACCTTGATGTGTATCTAGTTATGGAATATTTTGGTGTAGCTCAAACCAATGGAATTCCTCTCCTATACTGTAATTTGATTCAGGCCAATAGCCTCTTACCTCATTATAAATCTCTTTGTGAATGACCGTGGGTGGTCAGAGAGTCTTCTGCTTTCAAATCCTTGAATCTACAGTATTCAAAAAAGTGAGACTTTGCTCATCTTTGTTAGATAATGGCACTGAATATGTGTCTATTTATTCAGCTTTCAAACAACCAAGACTTTCTCCCCAAGATCATTTGAAGAATAATTAGCAGATTATTAAATCTACAAGATATGTATCATGATCATGATGATCATAATCATCCCCATCATAGCTGCTGCTGAAATGTTGTTATTTTGATGATGGAAAGAATGAAAAGAAGGAAGGAAAGAAGGGAATAGAAAATATATATATTTAAAGTCCAGCATCTTGATTAGTGTGTGAATGTGTGTGTGTATGTACACATACACACAAGCTCAAACACATTTCCCACCTGTGCTGTGACAGATGGATGAAGGGGGCCCTGGGAAAGTGTTAATTGCTCTTTTTTATGCTTGTGGTTTGGAGGTTCAAGAGACCTTCTAATTAAGGAATCTGTAGAAGAACTGGTCGTCTTATAATCCCAAGAAAGGACAATGGTAGTCCAATTGCTTGACAGCTTGAAGATGCATGCAGGGTAAGAAGATAAAAATGCCAGAAATGCTGGATTGTTGTCATGTGGCAAATGCAAGCTATTTCTAAATGTCTTTTTAAAATGAAGACATGCTCTGAGTTTGTAGTTTCTGCAGTTCTGTGCCAAGAGCGAGTTATAACATGCAGAATTCAGCATCCGGCTAATTTCAGTTGCCATAAAAATCCCCAGGTTTCTCTCCCAAACTTGTCTGTTGCTTGCAACATCCACTGCCTTTTATAGCTGGGCCGACAAGCCATCAGTTTAAATGAACAAAGCAGATTGTTCTCTTATCCTCCCAAGACCTACGTTTATAGTATCCACATGCTGGGGTAATTATGGCTAAATAATTTAATACTATAAAAAACTGACATATCCATTTACGCACAGTTCTGTTATATTGTTTAACTGTATTAGGGTGCTGACCTCTATTAGATGACTAATATTCTGACTAAAGATTGGTCATTTCCCCCTTTCCTTCTGGTTAGATTTTATCCATAAAGAGTTTGCTCCACTCCTAAAGACTGGTTATTAGTGAGCATGGACTGGTTGGCATTATGGAAGTTCAGCACAATCATAATCACATTTGATTACCAGTTCTGAACAAGCCAGAGATCGCGCTTGTAAATGAAAATGTTCTCTCTGTTTAATAGCTCTGGGATTTGTATGTGATCATGCTGTGTGACCAACTAAAATAAAATAATAATAAAAATGAATTAGATTATTTGCTAATGCCAAGGCACATTAAATATTTTTGACAACAGAGAAGATGCTTTCTAAATTGTAATTAGCCTGGAAATTATTGCACAAAGTCGGCTTCCCTATAATCCTTTAAAATCAGAAGGGTTGTAATTGGCCTTAGAGATTCAACACTGCTTTGTGCTTCATTTTCCAGAAGTTCTGGTTCTGCATATGTAATAGCTGGATCCTTTGTGGCTGCGATACAAAACTCCATCAGGGAGGGGGAAAGTGTGAAGCAAGTAAAACAATTGGATTATTTCCCACACTTGCAATGCATGCTAATGGACAGAGAGCATTTATAAACTGCATTTAGACTATCATGTAGAGAAATATGGTGAATATTGAACTGGATTACATAATGTCAAGAAGAAGAAGTAGTTAGATGTATACTGAGAAATTGTGTGTCAGAATATTTCAGGTGTTGGTAACTTAAAATTAATTAAATTAAACTCTATCTTGTATAGGGTTGCATTTATTTCCTGCTCAGCTTTCTAAAGGGAAAGTGTGTGTCCTTTTTGAGAATTGATCACTGTATCATATACAGAAACATATTCCGACGTTTTACAGATGATCTTCTAGAATTCTTGAAATGATATGGCAATAAATGTGCAACAATTATATTGATAGGAGAACTAATCAATATTGCCCTCAGAATTCAGCCATTCCCCATGATACATGGAAGGCAAGGCACTCTAAGGTTCTGCCAGATGGCAAGAACATTGGTGGCCAACAACCCATCATCAAACCTTTCAAAGTTGTATGAATTTCCAAAGTTGTTCAATGAGCACATGAAGCATATTTCAGCATAGGAAGCCTGAGGGAACTCAATATCCTGCTGTCCTACTCGGATTCCACATTAGGTACTCCTCTTGTGTAGCTTCCATTAATTTTGTTTGGGAAAAAAGAGAAGGGGTTCAATTATGTTTAGTGTTTCTTTGGTAAAGAAAGGTCAGCTTAGCCTGGAATGAAGTCCTTAGAGAGATCATTTAGTTCAGTCAAGACTTTGTCTGAATTTGACAAAAGAAAAGCTGGTTATTGTGAAATAATGTGTCCCTTTAAAAAAGAAAAAAAGAAAGAAAGAAAAAAGGGGGAAAAAACCCACTCCAAAGCAAGGACATCAAAATCCCCATGGCGTATCCCTTCTGAGAGAAAATAGCAAGGCAGATTTTGGCCTCGATGGTTACTTTTGTCAGCATTTCTTGAAATGGATCTTCTCCAGATCTGATTTATTTTCCAGCCAGACTGAAGCCTCCAGCTATGAATGCAATCCTTAATTAAGGCCTCTTCCTAGGCAACATGTTAAGTTTTACTGCTGTCCCTTCAGGACAGCCAAACATTTTACTATTACAAAATTTGGGCAGGTTCTTCATTCATTGCCAAGTGACAAGGGCTGAAAGCTGCTAAAGTACTGTTGCACAAGGGTTACATAAGCTTCTTATATATCTGATGTGAACGAAACTTGCAGAGTTTGTATTCTGTGTAACAATCTGTTGTGTTGGAAATGTTCTGAGAGAAAGCAAAAACTGGATTACATAGAATCCTATTTTCATTGTTAGTTTAGAATTAACAAAATCTGCTATATTTTAAAAATATTTTCTCCTTTCTAGTGAATAATTTGAATTCTAATTATTTGAATCTGTGAAGAAGCGATCTATTGCCCTTCCAAAACTGAGCATTGGCCCTTAGAGTGGGGCATTTTGAGGTCCTTTTCCTTGTCCCACTGATCCTGGATCAGTAGCATTGAATGGAAGATTAATTCTTCTTGGCCTAGAGCTAAGGAGAAATTTCCTGACACTGAGAATAATTAATCAGTGGAATAGCTTGTGTCCAGAAGTTTGGAAGCCAGATTGGATAGCCATTTTTCCAGAATGGTATAGGGTCTCCTGCTTGAGCCGGGGTTGGACCCGAAGGTCTCCAAGGTCCCTTCCAACTCTGTTATTCTGTATTCTGTATAATTCTACAGTTCATGCTCCTCTTCAGAGCTGCATGTGGAAACTACTCCTGCTTTGAACATGTATAGCCTGTGGTCCAATGTCCTGTAGAGGCTACAAATCTGTATGTAATGTAGCTACATTTAAAGAAATACCTATTTTCTATGAATGAATTTAAATCTCTAGGTCTTGATCAATTTCATCCTAAAATGTTAAAGCAGATTGCCAGTGGTCTGGCTTAATTACCATGTATAATTTACAAAAAAACCTAGAGAACTGATGACATACCTGACAACTGAAGATATGCATACATTGTACCTATCTTCAAAAAGGAGAGAAAGGAATATCCAGAAAATATAGACTTGTCAATCTGCCCTCAATATTTGACAATCTTCTACAACAAAACATAAAGAGCGTAACCGTAAGCATCTTGAAAACAATGCAACAGTTATCACAACTTTCAAGAAAAGTCTTTTTCAATCAAGTAACTTCCTTAATAGATGGTGGGAAAGCTGTAGAAACAATATCTTGATTTCAGCAATTTGTTAAAAAAAAGAATTATATGATATTCTAAGCTACATTTGCATGGACTTGATGGCATAACAGGTGAATGAATACTTGGCTTGAAAATTATATTAAAAGAGGAATTCCTTATCGACTGGAGGCAGGGTCTGAGATGCATTCAATCTATGATACTTTACTCTTAATATTTCTATTGGATAAAAAGGTAGAGACAAAACTTGTCAGACTTGTAAATGGCAAAAATTAAATGAGAAAGCTAATTTCCTAAAAGGCAGAAATAAAGTATGAAATGATATTGGTAGTTTAGAGAGCTGGACTAAAAATAACAATATGAAATTTAATGGGGAGAACTGCAGAACTCTTCATTTGGAAGGAGAAACAAAGTCAGAGAAATTGGAATAGTTCAGAGAGCAGCAAAGTGGATAATTTGGCTGGTCTGATCTGAAACGTAGAAACCAATCATATAAAGAAACATTGGAAGAACTGACAGTGTTTAGCTCTGAGAAGAGAACTTGAAAGGATGCAATACCAAAGATGATCAAGACTTGTTTTCCACAATTCAGGATACAGAATACAGTTTTCAGTAATAGGAACACAGAATAGAACAATGTTAGAAAAAAGTTCTTCATAACAGCAGCCTACCAGTGGAACCAATTATTCACAGAGATAGTGGTTTCTCTTTCTTTAAATATGTTCAGGCAGAGGCTAGATAAGTATCTAACAAAGATGCTTTCAGTTGAATCCCTGTACTGAAAAGTAGTTGGACTCAGTGGCCTGAATAGCTTCTTCCAACTCTACAATTCTATGATTCTATAATTTACATTATAGAAGAAAGACCCTCAGTTCCAAGAATTATTATTTCAAACTCTGCTTTAAAGAACAGTAGGAAGGGAGAACAGGGGCCTTTAAGTTGTCCCTCAATACTTATCTTCTGGGTAATAGACTGAATAGACACGGAAACCTGGACAGAGTCTTTTCCATTATGGGGAAATGCACTGTATTGCTCTTTTGATCAGGAATCAGCAATCTCTTGTAATCTTGGGCAGTATTGCATGACTGCCTCTGTATATCATATGCAAATGTAAATTTTTGTCCTACTTACTGATGAACCATTTCCTCTTTGAGACAGATATGCTGGCTATCATATTTCCATGAAAAAGAACACTGCTAAATTTATAATTCAGATTAAAGGGCCTACATTCTATGTGCCAAAGGACACGAGGAGCAATCCTTAGAGGGTCTCTTGGGAAATGATTTAGATGCTAGGAGAGTGTGGAAAAAAATACTTGTTAATTGATTGTATAGTAAAACTAATAAGTGAATTCTTAAGACTAGGGTGTTCTTAGGGTTTTTCAAATAATGATGCTAATGCAACTGAGTGCCTACTCACTTGGACTCACACTTTTATGACCAAATCTTGTAAACTTTATTGTGGGCTTACTCAGGCAAAACTCATTTTGAGTCAGTGGAAAGTGTGGACTGAATCACAGTTGGCTGAAACTGCTAAGTCAGCTAGCCTTGGGATTAATAGACTGGATGACCTACCTGTCTTTTAACCTTAATGGACAGCTGAAAATTTGGGATTAAGAGATTTGGAAAAATAAGAAGAAAAGATAGTGATAGTAGCAAATTGACTTTTTCTTAAACTTTTAAACTTTTCCCATGAATATTGGCATTCACACGTTAAGAGACTGGATTGCCTTCATCTAAAAAATATCACCTGCATTCAGTGTAAGGCTTTTAATATCTCTGGTCTTCTAGAAGATTCGGGTTGCTCCTTGTCAGGCACTATTGCTGATTTGCATCCATGACTGTGGATGATTCACACATTCACACAGAGGTTGGGAAAAAGCATTATTTGAAATCCTAGAAACCAGTGCTAATAAATCAACTTTTCCTAATCTGCTATCTGTCCATTCTGTGGGAAATTAATTCCCCAAATTTCTTGCCGTAAAAAAAAAATCAGTATATCTATATTAATCTGGAAAAAATGCAATAGATAATAATGGGCTAGATAATAATTTGCGATCTTCATATTTGTGGTTGAAGTCTATCTCCTAGATATTATTTCCATTTCACACATACAAATGGCCTTTTTCTGATGTTGTCAAACAGTGAACCAATATTTTGTTTAGCTTGGATTTTACAATCTAAATCTACTTTATAATATTTACCTTCTACTTTTTTGCCCTCTTATTAATGCTAATATTGAGTTGCACTGTATTATATTGCCTTTTAAGTAATTTATTATTAATAGGTTGAATTCAGACTTCATTACCATGATTAAACTTATATTGGCAAGAATTAATATGCATCTTGCATCTTAATAATTTCCATGGGTTTTATGACAAATAAACCCAGATCCAACCCTATATTGACTTGAAATCTAATTTTATGAAGGATGGGCACATTTAAAAAAAAAAAATGTACTGTAGTGATTCAATTATATGGTCAAATTCCATCCTAATGCAAATGATTTTAAGGAAAAAAATGAGGATAAATGCCAACACATGGAACTTTTGGAAAGAAGCTAACAACTAAGAGATGAGCTGCATCTGATGATTGGCGTGGAGTGGCACTGAATTTCAGTCTTTTCCATTTATCCCACTATTTTGTTGCTTAGACATTGGCACTTTTCTCTGGACTATCATTCTTCATTCACCTTTTTGCCAACAATCCAGGATCATCTGAGTCAGAACAAGAAAATCCAACATAATTTTTCTGTGTTGTCCTCCTTTTTTCAGAACTTTTTGAAGGTAATTTAAACTATCTTTTATGAAGTGGTTTCTGCCTTGTCTTGAGCATGGTAGGGAGGTAGCGATGAACAAATGTTTAAACTTTTCCTTCTTTAGCTTCTTCTTAGCTAATATTAGATTATGCTGTTGCACTGGTCAACAAAGGTATTGTTTCCTGAACATTTTTGGGTGTATCTTACAGATTTTTGGCTGTTAATCATGAAAATAACCGGTAATGCATCACATACCTCTTTATAGTCATCTTATATTTTTATACAATGGCAATTATCCACCCTTCAGTACCTGTGGCTATCTGCACAAATGAAACCAACATACGAAAATATGGAACTGTTGTTGAAACATATCCAGTACACCAAGTACAACTGGAGTATCTATGGAAATCTAAAAGTAATGGCTCTGCTGCTTGGAATGCAGCTAGAATATAGAAGGGGAGCTCATCATATTTGCAGATGACACCAAACTGGCATGAATAGCCAACATTCCAGAAGACATTCTCAGGATCCAAAAAGATCTTGATAAACTTGAACAATGGACCCTATCCAACAAAATGAGTTGTATTATTATTATTATTATTATTATTATTATTATTATTATTATTATTATTATTATTATTATTATTATTATTATTATTATTATTATTATTATTATTATTATTATTATTATTATTATTATTATTATTATTATTATTATTGTTGTTGTTGTTGTTGTTGTTGTTGTTAGTATTACTATTACTATTATGATCATGTGAAGTATTAGTACCACTTTATAAAACCCACACCTGGAATACTGCAACCAATTCTGGTCACCATACTACAAAAAAGATGTTGAGACCTTGGAAAAAGTTCAGAGAAGAGCAACTAAAATGATCAAAGGCCTGGAAACTAAAACATATGAAGAATGGCTGCAGGACTTGGGTTTGGCTAGTCTAAAGAAAAGAAGAAACATAGGCGACATAATAGCAATATTCCAGTATTTGAGGGGCTGCCACAAAGAATAGGGCGTCAAACTATTCTCCAAAGCACCAGAGGGCAAGATAAGAAACAATGGTTGGAAACTGACCAAAGAGAGAAGCAACCTGGAATTAAGGAGAAACTTCCTAACAGTAAGGACAATTAACCAGTGGAACAGTTTGCTGTCAGAAATCGTGGGCGTTCCATCACTGGAGATTTTAAAGAAGAGACTAGACAGTCACTTGTCTGAAATGGTATAAGTTCTCCTGCTCGAGCAGGAGGCTGGACTAGAAGACCTCCAAGATCCCTTCCAGCTCTATTCTATTCTATTCTATTCTATTCTATTCTATTCTATTCTATTCTATTCTATTCTATTCTATTCTATTCTATTCTATTCTATTCTATTCTATTCTATTCTATTCTATTCTACTCTATTCTACTCTACTCTACTCTACTCTACTCTACTCTACTCTACTCTACTCTACTCTATTTACTGTTGCAATATATGCAAATGAGACATGCTCATTTACATTAAATGGCCACTCCAAAAGTATTTGGTTCCAGGCCAAAAAATGACATACACGAGCCATTTGTTGACCAACAAAGATATTTTTGCCTTCGCTTTACATAAAACTTGGACTGATGAAACTTTTTGTGAAAACAATAAACAAGGAAGATGAAGGTTTTTGTTATCTGAGACAGATGTTTCCCAGAATAATTGGTGCCAAGATTAAAGAAAGCATTTTAGTTGGTCCACAGATCAGATACATCATCAGTGACAAGCAGTTCAAAGATCTGCTAGTGGGGCCAGACAAAACCAAGGATGTTGTTGGGAATTTCTTGGCAAACACAGAGCTGGCTGACTAATTTCTTACAGCATACAAGACAATGAAGCGCAACATGTCACTGAAGATTCTTTTTCTGAATTCAGACTTGGATTTCTTTCCCAAAAATCTAGGTGCAGTCAATGATGAATATGGTGCAAGGTTTCACCAGGACATTATGGAAAAATGGCATCAGGGCAACTGGAATCCATCCGTGCTAGCTGATTATTGTTGGAGACAGCTGTGAGATGCATCACACAATGAGTACAAATGAAAATCAGCAACAAAACACTTTTGACCCTGTTGAACTCATGCAGCACATCAGAAACATTATGTGGTTAAATAAATAGTAATTAATAGTTAATTTGATATTTCTCATGATTTCTACATCATACAGTCATTCTGACATTACATTTGTGTTCAACTTGAAGGGGTCTATTATAATCACCAAAGGTTTTTCAGGAAGCAAAAGTTTTGAACTTTTTTGTCCAGTTTAATCACTGCATTAACCATGAACAGCAGAAACATCATAGAAATTTCATTCTGAACTGTTGGAAAATACTGTATTCTGTCTTTTTGGTCAACTTGTGATGAAATAAATGTCATATGGCAAGATACAAATGGGTGAAGATGTGGAAGGGGATGAGATCAAAGCACTCTTGGGCTTAATCTAAGCTCCCTTGGTAAATATTTTTCTAGTATTCCTTCAACAAACTTACAGTTTGGTAGTAATGGAAATGGACAGCAGCACCTAGAGTGTTGCTGATATTTCAGTAAGTGGACCAGAAAAATGCATTCGCTAACATGGTGGGAAGTAGATAATTCTTCTAGGTGATAATTTTCTTTTCCTGATCAAAGTGAAGAAAATTTGTGAGAAAATGGGCAAATTTCCTGCAACTTTTTTGGAAAGTGAAATTTAGATAGATTGTTGGGATTGGAGAGTGGCATTTTCTTATTTAAATGCTACATCTGCAGCATAGTAATAATAATAATAATAATAATAAAAACCACACAAACAACAATCTATTTGCTGTATCAGAAATTATCATAGACTTAATAGGGCAAATTTAGCTTCATTTTCTTTTAACCAATTCATTTCCCAAGATTGTTTCCCCCCCCCTGCCCCCTCCCCCCAAAGAAGAGAGTTTGACATAAAGTATTGGGCCATCTCTAGAGTTGTTTTCTTAGCTTTGGCTATTTGTCCTAATTGCAAGATCTTTTCAGGCAAGGATGTCGTCAGATCCTTGACAAAGCTTGTTGCTACTCTACTGGAAAAGAGATTGAGAATATAGTAATAAGACCTGCCAACCTCAGGATCTTGCAACTATGCAATAGAGATTGTGGGCAGGCGAGAACAAGCAACTTTTGCAAAGGTGGTGATTGCAAAATGTGAAAGGCTCCCTATGTGAACTCAGACTGGTGACTAATAAATAAATAGCCCTAATATACTCATGTCTGCCATTTGATGCATCAGGCCTTTTTTGCCAAAGGCTCCTATGAAAACTGAGAATCCTGTCTCTTTGCCTCATCATGAAAGGGGAAGGAGGGTGGGGGGAGGATGAGGACTTCTCTACAGAAACCTTCAACCTCAGGGTAACTGTGAACTGTGCATCATTAGCCTGGGGCACAATTTTCAATGTTGAGTAATGGCTTTTCTCACAATCCATCTTTTATATTAATGCCACAGTATTTCTGTGTTTAAAGTGACCTTGAAAGAGAAGCATGTGCATTTCTAGAACTTGGTGGACCTCTCACTATGGCTGAATCATAGTTTCCAGTAGCTACTTTTGGCTTGGCAAGTGAGCAGGGAAGGTGGAACTGTATTTCAGCAATAAAGCAGGGAAATCACAAAATCCCCTTTACTATCCTAGCTCAAAAAGGTCTTCATTTTGGTTGAATTTTTACTCCTTGCTTACACTGTATCTATGGATTATAAAATATGTCCTTATTATTTTATTTATTTTTATTAAACAAAGTACATAGACACCTAACCTACACATAGGGGGTGACTTACAAGGTTTGGCTTAACCATGACTTTTTATAAGCCATACTTCACCACATTTACATGTGCTAAGCAGCAACCAAACCACACTATGAGATATGGAAGAAATGGCTGGTTTCACGTAATAAGCTATGCTTTCTTTGCAGTTCACAACTAAGTCCAGTAGGAACCCTCACCTCAGCCCCCACAACACACATATTCTTTTGTAAGTTATTAACAGGCAAAATAAAACTGTAGCAGTAAGTCTGCTGGAAAAGAGCAGTTCCTCAACGATCCTGGTAAAAGAAGGAGAGGAAAGTCAACCCCCCAAATAATGGTGGTGGATGGAAAGGAGATAGTGGCAAGCCACATGGTCACAAAAAGGAGAAACAAAGTTCTGTGAGAAGCAACAACAGAGGAAATGTTGCAGGACTTTGTTTACCATTTTTCCTCTGGAAAAGCATCATATATTGGCCAAGCTAGATAGCTAAGCAGAACCAACCCTGGATAGTATGTGGTGAAAAGAAACATAGCACATGAAGGCAATAGGAAACTACTTTTGTATCATATTATGACAACTTCAGGGGTATGTCTATGTAAGTCACTATGATATGCCTTCTGAACTAGAGAGCGTTAAGTTGAAGTCTGTTGTCCCCCTTCTAAACTCCTATAGCTTCCAGCTACTGAGACAGGATGTTGTCAGCATTGCTCACCTCAGTAGGTGACCTCACTCAAAAAATCTTCATGTTGCTGTTAAATAGGAGTGGAGAAAATACCAAACCTTGTTGCACCCCACAATTTAGGTGCCAAGGGTGGGACCTGTCATCCCCAATCAACATCAACGTAAACCGGCTACTGAGGAAGGAAGAAAACTAGCTCAGTACAGGGCTTATCATTCCCAACTCCTATAGCTGGTCCAGAATGATACCATGATCAAAGGTATCAAAGGCTCCTGATAAGACAAGTAGTACAAGGAAGGACACACTATCTCCATCCCACTCTCACCACAGGTCATCAAAAGTGTGACCAATGCTGTTTTGGTCCCATACCCAGGTCTGAAACCTGATTAAAATGGGTCCAGATAATTTGCTTCATCCAGGACCCTTTGAAGCTATTGCATAACCACTTGCTCAACAATCTTCTCTAAAAAGGAAAGATTGGATACTGGGCGATACTGGTTAGGTCCAGTGAAGGCTTCTTAAGGAGAGGGTAAACCAACACCCTTTAAATTCCCTTTCTCAAAGAAGAATTTAGCACTGTTGAAATCCAACCACATGTCACTTCCCTGGAAGCTTTTGCCAACCAGGAAAGGCATGGATCTAATAACCATATGGCCAACTCATAATCATAAGGACCCTGCCTGTTTCCTGGGACCAAGAGGTTCAAACTCCTCCCAGATAACATGCCAAGACTTCCCCAGTCCTTGCCACAGGCATCTAGCTGGGAATGAATCCAAGCAATTTTGTTGATAGATGCTCTGCAAACTCCTCGTCATAAACCTGAGATAGTATCCCAAAGTCCTGCTTCATTGTACTCCAACACACCATCTCCTCCTTTGTAGGCACAATCCTTCATAATAGTTTACATAAATATACTATAACCTGGATTGTGGTTTCTGAAACATCTACCGGTATCTACTCCTGCCATGATTTTATAGTTCTTCAGTTTCATCTGCACACAGTCATGGACTGGGATTTGTGATCAGCTGGGAAATGTGGAGATTAGTCAGATAAAAAAAAATGAACTTATGGTAAATAGAAGACTGAGATAAATCATCACTACTTTTATGATTGCTATAAACTTAGTTGCTTATTTAATGTGATATAAGGAAAACAGAAATGCATAGGATTCACCTGAGATTAGTTCCTACATTATTTCAGGCAAGTATAATTATTGGCTGACTCAACAGAACTTAATTTCCAAATTACATAAATAATTGTTCCACTTTATTCAGCTTTGGTTATATCCTCACTTCAAGTTGTGGGCACCATATTTAAGAAAGATCTAAAGAAATCTGGAATAGGTTCAGAGAAGGGCAACAAAGATGATCAAAGGCCTGTAAATCAGTTTGTACTGGGAGAAGTTGAAGAAGCTGGGCATTTTTAGCCTTGAGAAAGGATATGGATATGGAGGATGAATATGAAAGGACTGCTCAAAAATCTGAAAGGATATTAAAAAAAAACCCTCACTCTAAAGTGTAAGATGTGGAATCATGAATTTAATCTACAGGGAGGCAGATTTTGATTGTTTTCAAAAGCTTCAAAACCAAGAGCATTCATTTGACACCCAAAGATGAGCTGTTGAGAGAATGCCTGAGGAAGCAGCAGACATGGGATGAAGATCAAGCAGAGGAATTATAATGGTAAAACAAGACTCTGCATGGGATGTATCACTGACAGATAGCTGAGGTGATCAACATTGGAAAATTATATCAGTGACTGGAAAGGGCTGGACTAAAATATAGCACCAAGACATTCATTCATCATAGCAGCACAAGGGTAGGCACTAAGCACCTGATCCATAGAAGCAGGGGTCCACCACACTAGACAGGACCCAAGGTGCAAACTTTGCAGAGAGGCAGTCCATATAATGACAGGGCAGGAACAGAATATACTGAATGGCACAACAAATAGCTGACATTGTGTACAGGAACATCTGCATGGTCTAGACCAGGCATGTCAAACTGCCGGCCCGCGCGCCGGATGCATCATACTGAAACCACGGCCACCCCATTGCCGGCAATGGGGAAAAAGTCACGATACGTTGCACATCACGTGACGTCGCGAGTTTGACATGCCTGGTCTAGACTCTCCCAAATCCAAATGGGAAATTCCACAGAAGATCATGGAAAATAACAGAGCTAAAATCCTGTAAGACTTCCAGATCCAGATGGACAGGCAGTAATTAGCCAATCAGCCAGACATCATAGTAGTAGACAAAGACCAGAAGACAGCTGTGCTGACAAATGTAGTGATGCTGTGACAGCAGTACCAGGACAAAGGGGTATGAGAAGTCTGAAGGATGAACTTGACAGGAAGTGGAAAATAAAGGCCAAAGAGGTCCCAGTGGTAATAGGAACATTTGGGACTTTGCTTCTGCACCTCCTAAACTGGGATAATGGCTCCAAAGACCCACATCAGATCATTCTGTCCAGAGGAATGCAGTTCAGTTCAGTGCAGGGTCAGGCCAGGCCAGGCCAGAAGAGAACAGCTAAGATAACAACAACAACAACAACAACAACAACAACAACAACAACAACAACAACAACAACAACAACAACAACAACAACAACAATAATAATAATAATAATAATAATAATAATAATAATAATAATAATAATAATAATAATAATAATAATAATAATAATAATAATAAAGTTGGAAGGGACCTTGGAGGTCATTTAGTCCAACCCCCTGCTCAGTCAGGAAACCCTATACCATTTCAGACAAATGGCTGTCCAGTCTCTTCTTAAAAACTTCCAGTGTTGGAGCATTCACCGCTTCTGGAGGCAGGTTGTTCCACTGGTTAATTGTTCTAACTGTCAGGAAGTTTCTCCTTAGTTCTAGGTTGCTTCTCTCTTTGGTTAGTTTCCATCCATTGCTTCTTGTCCTGCCTTCAGATGCTTTGGAGAATAGCTTGTCTCCCTCTTCTTTGTGGCAACCCCTGAGATATTGGAACACTGCTATCATGTCCCCCCCCCCCGTCCTTCTCTTCATTAGTCTAGACCAGGGCTTTTCAACCCGTGGTACGCGTACCACTTGTGGTACATTAATGAGTGGCAGGTGGTACGCAGCCCTGCCTAACCAAGTGTAGTGGGGAAGGGAAAGAGCCAGCACAGGCAAGGACTTACAGTGAGAGAGTCCTCTGGAGCTGCAGAGTGGCTGGGCAAGACAAAGGCCCCAGGCTCACTTCTGGCTCACCCTCCCCCATGAGAAAGGAGGAGGAGGGGGGTGGAGACCTATAAAAGGAGGCAGTTTGGGTGGGAGAGGGAGAGAGAGAAAAAAGCAGCAGCCTTGGGAGGAGGCGGAGTCAGCTCTAGCTGCATGCAAGGGAAAGAAGAAGAAGGAGGGTGGGGGAAGAGGAGATCAAGCAGGCCGGCCATGAGCTAATCTACAACTGCTGTGGCAGCCACCTGTGCTGGCAGCAGCAAACAGGCAAGAAATGCAGTGGGGGAGGGGTCACCCTCCAAGAGGAATGAAAAGCAGCAATGGCTGGAGGTGAGGCACGGAGAAGGGAGGGAGGGAGATGGAGAATGGAAGGATTCTTATGTGCTTTTGTGACTTTGAAGTTCTGGGATTTGTGCAATGTGGGCTTTGTGTTCTTAAGGAGTGTTTGGCAATTTCTATTTGGCTGATGGCTAATGGCTGATGTCTCGTGTTAGCTTCTATTGCTCTGCTATTGTTAGCTGTAAGTTTTGCTGCAAGGGATTTTGAAGTATTTTTCTCCTGAATGGATTTTGCCTGTAGATTCCTTTACTTATGAATGGAGCCATTTGGGGAGGCTGCCTTAGCCGGCAGCCAATACTTACTACATTTTTTTTCTTCCTTTAGTGCCGGCTGCCGGCTCCTTACTTTCCTTTCTAGCCAGTAGCTAATTCTTAAAGGGGAATGTGCCTTTTTAGGCTAGTTCACTCAGCAGTTTGTCTTTTCTGTTCTGGAGGCTTTTCTTTGTTTGATGAATATATGGAAGAGAGAAAATATGGGGGTGGTGGTTCAAATTCTTCCTTCAGAAGGAGGTGGGCATGAGAAAGAGGGAGGCAGGGAAGGAGGGAGGGAGGGAAGTCCCGCCTTAGCACTTGGCCACCAGCAGCCCTGCCACTGACTTTGTCAAAAGGTTGCAAAAGGGGATCACATGACCCTGGGACACTGTGAACATCATAAATATGAATCAGTTGCCAAGCATCCAAATATAAATCACATGACCCTGGGCATGCTGCAATGGTCATAAGTGTGAAAAATGGTCATAAGTCATTTCAGTGCAATTGCAACTTTGAACAGGGTTTTTTTTTGGTCATCACATTTTTGACACCTTGCTAGGTGGTACTCAAATATTGCCATATCCTAAAAGTGGTACAATCGGTAAAAAGGTTGAAAAGCCCTGGTCTAGACATACCCAATTCCAGCAACCATTCTTTGTATGTCTCAACATCTTTTCTACATTGTGGTGACCAAAACTGGCTGCAGTATTCCAAGTGTGGCCTTACCAAGGCATTGTAAAGTGGTATTAACACTTCACGTGATCTTGATTCTATCCCTCTGTTAATGCAGCCTAGCACTGTCTTGACTTTTTTGGCAACTGCAGCACACTGCTGGCTCATATTTAAGTGATTGTCCACTAGGACTCCGAGATCCCTCTCACAGTTACTACTATTGAGCAAGGTACCCCCTATACTATACCTGTACATTTGGTTTTTCTTGCCTAAATGTAGAACCTTACTTTTTTCACCATTGAATTTCATTTTGTTAAATAGCGCCCAGTGTTCAAGTCTGTCCAGATCCTCCTGTATCTTAAGCCTGTCTTCTGGAGTGTTGGCTATTCCTGCCAGCTTGGTGTCATCTGCAAATTTGATGAGTTCCCCATCTATCCCCTCATCCAAATCATTGATGAAGATGTTGAAGAGCACTGGGCCCAGGACAAAGCCCTGGGGCACCCCACTACTCACTTCTCTCCATGTAGATGCAGTTCCATTGAGGACTACATGCTGAGTACAGCTGGTCAGCCAGCTACAAATCCATCTGGTGGTGATGCTGTCTAACCCACATTTTTCTATCTTATCAAGTAGTGGGTTGTGATCTACTTTATCAAATGTCTTACTGAAGTCCAAATAAATTATATCCACAGCATTCCTCTAGTCCACTAATTTTGTTACTTGGTCAAAGAATACGATAAGATTTGTCTGGCATGATCTGTTTTTGACAAATCCATGTTGGCTTTTGGTAATGACTTTGTTTGCCTCTAGGTGTTCCCTGATTCGTTGTTTGATTATCTTTTCCAGAATCTTCCCAGGTATTGAGGTCAGGCTGATAGGTCTGTAATTTCCTGGATCCATTTTTCCCCCTTTTTTTAAGTTGGTAACTACATCAGCTCTTTTCCAGTCCTCTGGTAGTTCCCCAGTGCTCCAGGATCTTTGAAAGATGTAGTTCAATGGTTCTGAGATCATATCTGCCAGTTCCGTGAGAACCCTGGGGTGTAATCCATCTGGTCCTGGTGATTTGAACTCGTCTAGGCTGGATAGGTGCTCACTTACCATTTTCTTGCCTATCTTAACTTGTGTTTCTAATCTGTTTTTTATGGTACTGTTTTTGATAGGTTGAGCTGTTTTTTCCCTTTGTGTAAAGACGGATGCAAAAAACGAGTTAAATAGTTCTGCTTTCTCCTTGTTGCTTGTCACCTTCTTGCCACTTTCTCCCACTAATGGGCCAATCATTTCCTTAACTTTTTTCTTGTTTTTTACATGTTGAAAGAAGCTTTTTTGTTGTTGTTTTTGACTTTTGTCGCAAGCCTTAGTTCATTTTGAGCCTTAGCTTTCTTTACTTCATCTTTGCAGGGTCAGGCTATTTGTTGATATTCTGCCTTAGTTATGTGCCCCTCTTTCCACTTTTTATACTTGTCCTTTTTGTCTTTCAATTTATCAGAGAGTTCTTTATGCAGCCATGCTGGTTTCTTTTGAGAGCTGTTATTTTTCTTCTTTGTTGGTATTGTGCTAGACTGGGCTTTTATTATCTCACTTTCCAAAATTTCCCAAGCTTCTTGAGTTGTTTTCCCCTTGAGTATTCTCATCCATGGAATCCTTCCCAAGCTCTCTCTAAGTTTATTGAATTTAACTCTCTTGAAGTCCAAGACTCTAGTTTGACTGTGTTCTATTGCTTGTGCTTGCATAATGTTGAATTCCAATATTGCCCAAAACCCTCAAACTCCCAGGCCTTTGGTAGATGACCTGAGATTGCGGAAGACATGTACTTCCCATAGGATTGAGAAGGGATTTTTTTTCACACATACGCATTAAAATATAAAATGAACTAAAATTGATTGTTTAATCCTGCTGTACCCTTGAGAAATGCCCCTAATTTGCCTCAAGAAAATTTAGATTGTGAAGTATAGAATTCTTGTTCATTTAGGATCTATAATTTCAATTGTAAGAACAGAAATAATAAAGTTTATTTTAAGTAATTACTTTTATACTGCTTAATTTCAATCCTAGAAATACTTATTTTGAAATATATTCCATTAAAATCAATGAGTAATTGCCCTTCTGATCAATACATGAAAAGCATGCCTTGCTGATAAGCCTGTATGAGCCGGTCTGCCAAGACTGAGTAACCTGGAAGAATAGAAATGTTTTATCTCTGGCTAAATGGTAAACATACTAGGCACTTGCACAAGGCTGTAATATGGTTTATACAAAGAGATTAAGCATTTGTCTGACTTCTTCACAATGCATTTAACACTCTGCCTCCATCCCTACCCTGTCTTGAATAATGCAGATATTTCATAAAATCATGATTGAAGGTATTTATTGTTTAGAGATGGAATTGTGGCAAGGTGCTTCTTGTCATGATGTGTGATATCACCTGTCTCCTCTTAAATCTATATACAGGTCATAGCTCAATTTTGTAGCATCTTAGTTACCCAACCTCAGGAATCAGTGTGGGAGTGTTGGATGTCCAACTAGGATTCAAGTTAATACTCTTGGGAATCAGATACACCATCTCTCAAATACTATATATGTGACCAGATAGAGACATATATAGACGTATTTTGTTTTACTGTCTTGCACTGTTAGTAAGTGGCAGTTTTGCAAATTGCTAGTAAAGAACTTAAAGGTCTAATTAGATCCTGAAGATGTATATTACTTTGAAGAATGTGATTGATGCCCACAAAGGTACAGCTTCTTAATGGAGGCCTCCTGACAGCAGTTGCCGAAGCCCATTTAACGGCTGATGCCTTGTTGTGATTCATGTTGTCATTTTTTTCATTACTGATTAAAATTAAAAATCCGCTTGCAAAATCCATTGTAAAAAATTTCCTTCATGAAAATCGACGGGTACAAATTATTTTGTCAATCGCCTGGCAATCAAAATGTGAGTTCTTCATGCACATTTCATTTTCTTCCTCCCCCTTTTTTATGTTCGTACCAGGGACTCCTCATAACTAATTTTTGAAAAGATAGAAAGCAGCATTAACAGCACTTAAAATATATATATTAAAGACTTATCTGTATGTTTTGATTAAAAGTCCTCTTTTTTGCTCTTGTCATAAAAGTGGAAGAAATATTTCCCCCTTATTATAGAACTCATGGTATGCTGTATAATTGTCTAATGTTGTATAATGACAGGTGAATAGCAGTAATAAAAGTCTTTAATAGGAAGAAAATGTGTAGAAATGCAGCCCCCCCAGCCCCCCAAACCAGCAACAAACCAGCTCTGCCTGATATACAGAATAAAAAATAAATCTTGCTATAGCTATTTTCTGAAACCATCTGCAGCACATGTTCTCCCTTCTCTTCCCATTTTCAAGCAGTTAAAAAAAACTAAAATAGAAAAACAGCCTTTACAAAAAATGAGCGACCAACTTATCAACCAGGGAGTGATCTGTACTTAACACCAGCTTCATGTAAGGACATGAAAAACTGAGCACATCTCTCATAATGTCTTTAAAAGCTTCAACCAGTAGCCTCCTTAGCAAACTGAGTGTCAGACTTGTCCCAGCTTGGGCATTTAGGAAAGGAAGACCATCTACTCCATTTGTAGTGAAAGTTATACTTTTACTAAAACCAAGTGCTTACAGAATAAGCAAAGCTGGATTGGAATATTTCCACTCAAAATTTGCCTTTTCTCCATCTCCTGGGCCCTCCCCTCTTGACCAGTTCATAAGTGTCCAATAGTATTCAAATTTGGTATTTTGATAACAGCTTTAAGATTTGGCACCTCTTTGGTGTAGTTTTGCATTCCGTTCTCATGCTCATGTCCTTGAATGCCCTGATCTGTTCCGGATTGGCACCTCTGGTTTCTGTCATCCCATCATCCCTCTCCCCTGCATTCCTCCTCCCACATTTTATGGCAGGATGCCAGCAAAGTGAAGCAGGCTGAAGTGTTTACGATGGATACACTAAGTGAATCTAAAAATGGTGCACAGTAACATCATCATCCAAATGCCACTTTTGTATCCTGATGTCTGAAGCAAGTATATAAGTCATGGCATTTCTGTGATGTTGTAACACACATTTCTTCATTTGCTTCTCCCTTGTCTGCCCTGATGATGATCATGGCTAAGGGGAGGATATCACAGCAGCTTTGGATGTTGAGCTGCTGAATCCTAGTGAGCCAGCTGCTTGAGGCTGGAATGAGAGGAATTGTTTTTCATGGTTCCATTCCTACTTATTGCATTAATTCCAGTTAGTGACACTAGAGGACCTCTGCCTGACTCTTTGTGGTGCCATGGTAGTTTTCCCTTTATCTTTGCTGGGTTTTTTTTCTATAGGAAGCCCAAAGGTAAGCATAGAGAAATTGGGACTGAGTAACACTGCAGGTCTTTGACTGATTTATATGGGATGTAGCCCAATAAAACTAAGAGTCTGACCCATCAGATACTCTGTGCTTTATAGACCTGGGAATTGGATATATCTCTAACTCTAACTCGAGTTACATTCTTGCTGAAGGAACAGATACACGGCATTGGTGTTATCCTAGATTCATTTCTGTAACTTCAGTCCAAACCTCATCTGGCTGTAACTTCAACCAGAATCCATACTCCAATAGCTTTCCTGTTTAAATTGTTGCAATATGCATGTCAGTCTGCCCTTGAAGATGACTTGGAAGCTACAACTCATGCAAAACAATATTGTTGTCCAGTCAGCCAACTAGTTATATTTTATTGAGATTTTTTTTTACTTCAGACTCCTAAATATCTTGGTAGCTTGTGTATTTGGCTGTTGACTGTTGGCAGAAAACACCAATCGCTGCTCTGCTTCAGGTAGCAAAATATCTTTGATTAAGTTACCTATTTTTTTCCTTTGGAATGGAAAGTTGTAATAAAAGTGAGCTGAACAACCCAATCAAGCAACTAAACAAATATGAACTTTCAACATGAATGGTTCATACAGACACTATACACTATACACACAATTCCTGATCACAAAGACAAATTTCATCCTGTGTTCTAGGGCTCCTTATTTTTTTTCTCCTTGCTCCATGCAAATTACATCTGATGAAGCATCATGGGCTTGTAGAGGCAGAGGAAGACAAAAGCTTTTCTTATCAATTTCTTGATACTTCAGATGTGAATGCATTGATCTTTTGCCTTTCCATTGAGATTGTTCCTAAAGCTTTTTAAAAGAAACCAATCTAGTTTTGCTAGGTAGTTTTCCCTTGGTATCAGTGCAGCTGTATGAACAATTAAAGGAGACAAACGGTAGTAATTTGCAACATTCTTTTGCAAGATGACCCAGATGTGCAATTTTGTCACTAACCTTTATGTTTATGTATATGAACATACAGGCTTTTCAAACATTTCCAATCTTTGCAATGAAAAGGTCAGGAGAGAGCGAATGAGCACGTCTCTCTTTTCAACAAACTAAACTTGCCTGCAGAATTTGATGCACTGGCCTGCTCTGTTCAAAATAATCTGGGGTTTACTGCACCTTCCAAAACAATTGCAATGGATTCTTGCTGCTTCACTGATATTGTTTGCAGCATTGGTAAAAATTAGGCTATAGTGGAAGAATGATAGGAACAAAAGAGCAATTCCAAAACATTGGATTCTTCCCCCCACCCCAAAAAAACACCATGGCTTGATTTTATTTATCATTTTGTCAGAAAAACAAAAATTTGCTTGCTTGTTTGTTTGTTTGTTTGTTTGTTTGTTTGTTTGTTTGTTTATTTATTTATTTATTTATTTATTTATTTATTTATCGATCGGATTTATCAAATTTATCGAATTTAGAGACTGCCCATCTCACTCACAGTGACTCTGGGCAGTGTACAATTAAATACATTAAGCCATATTATATTGTATTTCAATAAAAGGAGGCAGTTGAAACTAGAATAGAACAATTACAGTTAAAAAGGCAGGGGGAGGCTTTTCAAAGCACTAATCAACCCCACGTTTGCCAAGGAATATTAAGTCACAGATTATTTTTGCTTTCTGAACCAAAACAGTAGGGAGGATGTAGGGCTGAGTATCAAACTCAAATTACTAATTTGTATGATTTTTGTGATAAGAGCTTCCAGAATTTTCTCATGGCACAGGAAACAGTTGCCTTGCAGTGGCTGCATCTTACTGCCATGGGTGTGACATCTGTTTCCACATCTTTTCTTTTAGTTTCGCTAGAAAGAAGTCAAGACTCAGAGGCCCATTCAGAGACAAACATAAGGTTACTTTTTAATGTATATAAACAATGAAGTTAAAGGAAAGTAGTTTGAATTTCTCTTAATTTATAACTTAAACAACTATAGAAATCTTTTCAACATAGTTCAGCGTAACTGGAATGATTGGGAAAGGAGTTTTGCCCTGGATTATCCTGAGTTGTTTAAAGTTTTACAAAAGTGACCTGTGAAAGCCCTGGTGTACTATTCTCCAAAAACTGCCATTAAATTGCAATTATTATTGAGACAGAAGAAAATCTTATATCCACATGATATAATTAAAATTAATAATTACGGTAATAAAATGGCAACATGGCAACCAAATTGTTGCCCAGTTTTTGACATGCATTCCGCATGCTTTGAACATGTGGCCACAGCCACTTTCGTTTTGCTCCTCCTGCCCTTAAGATGGCCAGTTTCAAGGTTTCTGGTTTTAATCTTTAACTTAGAACTGATGAAATGGGCCTTTGAAAAAGATATCTTGAATCCTGAATTGTCTTCTACTGCTGTCCTTTCAAATAGAGTCCAGATGCATTTTCATTCAAAAGAGAATTGGGAATTACACAAAGTAATGACATCATAGTAGAAGATAAGATATCTATTCAATAGCAGAGAAGGAAAGGAGTTTAAGACTTATCCTTATCATAATTTGGCAGACCTAAGGTGATTCTCTTACTATGTTGTGCCCTAACAATTAAGGTAAATATTTACTTGACAGAAATAAGGCAAGATTTTCCCAAAGGTGCTTTTTTCAGGAGGCAACTGGACTTTCTTCTGTTTCTTTGAAGATGTTTCGCTTCTCATCCAAAAAGCTTCTTCACCTCTGACTAGATGGTGGGGAGTGGAAGGATTTATATCCTTCTTGTGTTATAAGAAACACAACAAAATCCAGTTGCCTCCTGAAAAAAGCACCTTTGCTTTTTTTTTAAAAAATATCTCTAATATTCAGACACTACATAAGCAAAGCATACCAACTTAATCTTCTTCTGAATGTTAAAATCATATGTGAAGCCACATATGTGAAACCACCAATCCTAATGCTTTTTTGTCATACTAGTAAGTAAAAAAAATATCTTTATATGGTTTAAACCATTTTTTTCCCATATTAAGTATGTTTCTGCTCTGTTGTGATTGTGGGTGCCAGGTTTCAGCAAATTCTTATATGCTGCAATATTAACCTCTGAAAAGAGAATATGTGGAGGAAGCTTGGCCTACTGAGGAGCAGGCAAGCATTAGGAGTGCCAATATTAAGTCTGGCAAGATTCAATCTTAAATTTCTATGGACAGATTTCAAATCATAATGTAGTATCTTGTCAGGATATTACATAATGTGCTATCCTCACTGCTGTAGTTGCAACTTTCTATATAGTGGTGACCCCTAAATAATCATAAGCTCGTAGAATGGAAGTGTTTAAAGGGACTTTGGAGATTATCTACAGTACTCTAACCTTCTCCCCAGTGCAGGAATCCACTACCACAGCATTCCTGACAGATGGCATTCTGCTAAAATTAACAGCTTTACACTGTATAAAATGAAAGCTTGTGTATCTTGATCTTAGAGAAGGGTTAAAAAGGCTTGCCCATCTTTTTGCTGAGAAATAAAATTGAAGTTACCTTGGATCCTGAATTGTGTTTCTATTCATAAAGGAATAGATCTGTTGAAGGTTCTCACTGGGGAAAACAGGGAGTACCTTTTCCTCATTCTCCTTTCTCCTCCTTCTAATTTCCAGGCTATGTTTTATCCTTTTATCACAACAACCCGCCTTCTTCTTTTCTTGGATAGACCTATTTCTATGCACCTGATTTTTGTCAAGAAACATTATGCAACTTAGTTAGTTAGTTAGTTAGTTAGTTAGTTAGTTAGTTAGTTAGTTAGTTAGTTAGTTAGTTAGTTAGTTAGTTAGATAGATAGATAGATAGATAGATAGATAGATAGATAGATAGATAGATAGATAGATAGATAGATAGATAGATAGATAGATAGATAGATAGATAGATAGATAACCTTTATTGTCATTTTTTACTGTGGGCACAATGGCACACATTAAAAATGAAATTTAGTTGCTTGCTCTCGAAGTGTACACATACATAACACACATTTAAACATATTATATACAACATATGTATCAACCTACAGCCTTACATATAAGTAAAATATAAATATTAATTAAATGTTAATCAACTTCATCTGAAAATACTAGGTAACAGCTCTGAGCTATTGCTACCACCATATTCTGTATAACCAACCTCTTGGATTGGCTTTTTAAAAAAATCATTGTAGCTTTTCCATCTTTTTTCTTCTCTTACATTCATGAGACAATGCAAAATGTTTACTGATAGCAGTTTCTCTTCAACACAGGCATTTGATTGCTCACTGCCTATAATATGTTGTTCCCAATTGGCTTCAAGGACTGCTGGAAACCATTAGCACCATAGTCTTACATATTGAATTGTCACTACCTAAGTCTATTTTCTGTTTCTTTTGTTTTTAAATTCAAGAGAACTTAGGGTTCCTGTACTGAAGTACTTTTTAATGCAAAATAAAAATATTTCTCCTTGATTTTCTTTAAGCCTGAATTATGATAAACAATGCACTGTTTATCTATTCATCAAAAAAGACTTTTAAAAGTTAGTTTCGTTGCTTTGGAATCATCATTCAGTGATCAAAGCTTTACTTGATTAACAGATATATGATTTAGACAATTATACTAACTTCCTTTTGTCTTTTCTTTTTGATTTAACCTTTCTGTTCCTTTTTAAAATTTAGCTTAGGAAGGTGAGGGAGAGTACTGTATTTTGATTGGCCCACATTTTTAAATGATAGTGTATTTTTCTAACCTTTTCATGCGGTTCTTTACCCAATATTGCTTACAAAATGCACCTTAGGGAACTTTTATACAAAAATGTGTACAGTAGAAAAAGTGACATACAAAAAATTGCATAATTTGTCCAAAGCATATATGAAGATAAATGTGAATATTTATGCACTTGACCATGGGATGAACTGATGTTATGACCAAATATAGATACTGATAATGCCCAAACACAAATGCTTGGCACTAAATTTGTGGGTTTAACTCTTCTACTTGGGGAATTTGATGCAAGCATCACAATTGATGTAGATTTCTATGATATTTTCAGAGAGAAAGAGAAAGGAAGATATCAGTACTTACATTTCCAAGGCAATTTTTGCCCATGATAACCTTGGCCAAAGGGTCAAATTGACAGGAAAATATGGAATATACTGAATGCAATATGTATAGATATTAAGGGAATTAAGTAGCTTTCAAAGAAAGGGTGACCCCTGAGTTCAGAGTTTCCTATGGAAAGGAAAGAAGGAAAGTAGAAAAGAAGGAAGGATGGAAGGAAGTCAAGAGAAAGAAGGAAGGAAGGAAGGAAGGAAGGAAAGAAAGAAAGAAAGAGAAAAAAAGAAAGAAAGAAAGAAAGAACCACACACATATATACTGTCAGAAACTAAGCAGCTCTAAATGAAAGGCTTTTATTTTAACGTTTAGCTTTTATTGAGCTCGTTACCAGAGTAATAGAATTCTCAGCAAATTTCAAACTGAAATTTCCATCTGAAGTGTTTTGGAAGGCTATTATTACCGACCTTCTAATTTCCACTGTAGCTAAGCATGTATTAATAACAAGGAGAGGTGAGGCAACCGCTGATACATCCAATGGTGCTTGACATTTAGTAGATGAATTAAAGTTTACAGTCCAATTGGTTTTTAACCAGTAATATTAGAGATCTTTGTTGTGAGCTTTTCTTTTTTTAAATGTTCCTCCCCCCTTCACATTATAATTAGCCATTTCTATTATTTATATTTCTGAGTCCTCATTTGTCTTGTATTTCATGACAAAGGCACAATACACTGTACGTAAAGTGGCCAATCTACATTTTGCAAATTCACATTTGGAAATAAATACAAAAAGGCTGAACTAAATCTTATTCCAATCTATACCTTAATCATCATGATACTGAAAGACAAAGGCTTTATCTACAGTATAGATGTAAATTGGTTCACTTTTTCTCATTAGGGAAAACTGGGAATAAGACTTCTATAAGGATGGGAAAAGGTTTAGGGACCAATGATGGATAATTAATAGTGTGTTATAAAAATTACCATTTCCCCAAATTTTTGATGGATGTGAAGGATATCAAATTAAATTTATACTAACACCCCTCCATAATTAAACTGAAATTACACAGCCAGGGGTATTAGAAACTCCTTGTGTCACAATAGTGTTCAGAATTGTTTCAACTCCTAGTGCTTAAATGTGTGGTTGGACAACCTCAATAGCCAAATGTGGCCTGTAGTCAAAGTTAGGGGAAGTTTTTGAGCCCCTGGAAACTCCTACTTACAGGTCAGTAAAATCATCTGCTAAGAAACTGATTGCTAATTTTCTGCTTTCCCTGATGGATGAAAATTAAACGATGAGCTCCTAGCCAGCCATCTGCAAGCAGCTCTTCAAAATAAGGGAAAGGGATGAAAGCGTGTGGGGGTATATATGATATGTGCATGTGTGCAGAAGAGGCCATTGCATGCAAGTGGATGCCTGCACCTTGCTAGTCTTTGGCTGTAGCCTAAGAGACCATTGTCCTCAGGATTGAAAAATCTGTTTAGAAGTGCTACAATATTTGTAAAACAGAGATAAAAACTGGGATACTGGATTATATAAGAATGAACTGTTGACCTCCTAGGGCCAAATGCAGTCAAAATATACCTATAAAAACAGAAGGAAATTAACCTTGGCACAATTCCTACTATTTTTTACTGGAAAGCATGTGAAATAAGTTGCTTTTTTCTTTTAAAAATGCCAACAAAGGTTCATTTACAATCTAAATTTTGCCCTTTTCCAAATCTATGATTCTATGATATAAAGTAGGAAACCCATGTTGCATAAATGAACAAGGACA
This sequence comes from Azemiops feae, assembly GCA_023970755.1. Taxonomy (NCBI): domain Eukaryota; kingdom Metazoa; phylum Chordata; class Lepidosauria; order Squamata; family Viperidae; genus Azemiops; species Azemiops feae. Next base: position 1,613,380 of record JALGBA010000234.1, read on the forward strand.
AAATTTCTGTTTTGAATGGACCTTTGTGGGCTTTTTATAAAGCATGTCTTTAATCATGACCTCACATTCTATGGTTTGCACCCCAGCATTAATTAATTCTACTCCCAACACTCAACTGCTGCACTTCAGTGTCTACAGGGAAGGCAAAAGGGAAAGGCAAATGATATATTTATTAGGCCAACATCATGTACATGATTTAGGCTGGGATCTGATACCCAAATTACATCATTCATATTATTTGTGCAATGAAGATATAGCACATGAGACCTCATTATGACTTCTGAATACCAAACCTGATTCAGTTTCATTTCTGTTCTTTCCGATAGTAACTACTTGTATTTTAAAAACTCAGTTGAATCAGGTACTTACATGATACTAGCATTATGCCTAGCTGAACCTTGTGTCCTACCATTAGCACCTGAGGGCAGCTCTCAAGAATGGGCAGAAGCATGATATAAGAGTGAGTCAGCCATCTGGATAAAAGACGTAATCACACAGGGACATATTGGCTTTTTCCTTTTGGCTATTATTTGATTTTATATCTTATTATTTTACACTCCACTGTCAAATTACAGATCCAACTATTTTAGCACTGGAAAATTTGACTACAAACTGTGAAGCCAACATTCAGCAGCGAGCGAGGAAGGAGATTCTCAGCCCCAAACCATCAAGGGGACTGGTGCCAGTCTAAAGCCCTGGAACTGCTTTTTCAAAGGGTTTTTAGTCCTTATTACAGGATTGCTGAGAGCTACACCTGCAGATCTTCAGTGGGCACACCTTTCTACCATAGATCTGCTTAAGATCAACAGTGATTTCTGCCTTTATTTATGGCAGGACTATGACAGGGGTAATCACCAGCTTTGGGGAAAAAGAAGTCAAGATGTCAGCCACAATTGTGCAATTGAAGATCCACCTGTTTTATGTGCATTGCAGAGCTTTATTATGAGCTATATATTTAGGTGCTCTTTAGATATTTGTTTTTATTCTGACTTTTAAATGCTTTTTAGTTTGTTTTTACAACTTTTAAACCAAGTTTGATTTTTTTTTAAAATTCCCTTTGTATGTTTGTAATCCCTCTGACAGGAATGGTTGCTCTATACAGTTAAAAATAAATGAAATAAAACAGTATTGCTTTGATATTTTTGATTGTACGGATTAGTGCTTTAAAACACTGTCAGTGCATTTGAATGTCATTTAGATGGAAAAGTGTGGTCCCAATTGTACAGTGAAACGTTATAACATTACCGCTACATATCGCCCATCAGGAAAGTATGTAGGTATTTTAGAAAACTGAAAGGATTCTGGACAAAGTATAACATTTACTTATTATCTGGTGAAAATTGGGATGTCCTTGATTCATCCTCAAACCTCTCTTCAAAGAAGAATAAATATATCCAGTGTTAGCCAGCAAGAGAAGAATAGCTTTATGGCAGCTGTCCAGTGAATCTTCAGATTTTGGTAAAAGGCAGCAATAATTTCTGCGTGAACATGTGGGTGGAGGAGCTATCTCTGTCCTTGGCTCCAACCCGTCCTTCACAGATACTTGAATAAGTTAATTATAAATTGCTACTTAATGACATAACTAGGCTTCCTGATTTCCCCAGAATGCAGTTTATGAAGTAAACAGGCTTCTCAAGGTTTCTTGATGCATTGAAGAAATTTAATGCCAGGGATGGACATACACTTTATCAAACTGCCTGGGAATTCTCAACATATCTGGAGGATATCAGCAAAGGCAATGCTTATATTTCACTCAGAAATGGCTGATTTCAGTTCAGAGAGTGGCTAGCTGGCAATGGACATAAATAGGTGTATTCATATTGTATCTATTTTTTAAAAAGTGTATGGTTTTTCAGCTTATCCTATAGAAGTTTAGAAGTCCAAGGATGAATCTTTCTTTCTTTCTTTCTTTCTTTCTTTCTTTCTTTCTTTCTTTCTTTCTTTCTTTCTTTCTTTCTTTCTTTCTTTCTTTCTTTCTTTCTTTCTTTCTTTCTTTCTTTCTTTCTTTCTTTCTTTCTTTCTTTCTTTCTTTCTTTCTTTCTTTCTTTCTTTCTTTTTCTTTCTTCTCTCTCTCTCTCTCTCTCCCTCTCCCTCTCCTCTCCTCTCCTCTCCCTCTCCCTCTCCCTCTCCCTCTTTCTCTCTCTCCCTCTTTCCCTCCCTCCCTCCCCCCCACTTCTCTTTCTCCTCTCTTTCTTTATGCTTCTCTTTCTCTCTCTCTCTCTCTCTCTCTCTCTCTCTCTCTCTCTCCTCTTAAATTTCTGGATTTCACATCACCATTCCCACATGTTCAAAAGAAGGAATAAAAACTCTATGAAAGAAAAACAAACAAAAAAGACTAGAATAATCCTCTCCAGCAGCCTACACGCAGATAAGCTAGGATCAATACCTGACAAAAAAAATCAAGCAGGAAATAATACCCTAATCAAGGAACTATAGGTACCAAAGGAAAAAAGCCACACCTCAACCACACTCATTAGCACCAATGATGTTACCTAGTTGGGTAATGAAATGTCTGCAAGAAAAATAACTAAGCTTAGAAAGCACCAAGGACTCCACAATTCAACCCTGAACTACATATATTCCCTTCTATTACAGTCATATTTCCCTACTTCAATTTTAGTATAAGTAGACTTTACATTTTGAGAGTAGTGAAGTGAGTTGAAAACCTGTATTTTAAAAAATGAAGGGAACAATTATTCTATTCTCATATACACATAAAACACTTCTGTAAGTGTCTAATGGGGAATTTCTTTTCTTACAACATTCATTCAGTGTGCAGCTTATGTGCTGGGTGCCACACATAGCTCTTGGACATTTTTAAAAATCATGTATGTACTGTGAAGACTGGTAACTTTAAAATAAAAGGTTTTGACTGAATGTGAAATGCCTAACGTATGGCAGAATTTCCTTTACTTTTGGAATGGGAATTTGATATTCCTATATCTTTTCTATGTTAATTTTGTCATTTTTTGTATTATTATAGCATAAAAGAGAAAAATATCTTCTCATCTCCTTGTTTTACACATGGCCATCTTGGGTTTTAGGACAGGACAAGTTTACTTCTGCACTTTCTTCTTTCTCGTTCCCTACCCTTAAATTTCTCTCCCTGCTTTTCTATCTAGTGCCCCCACAACATTATTGGATCTCCCCATAGAAATTAAGTCTGCCAGATGGAGCTCAATTACGATTCACCTTTATTTCATCAGATATATCCATTGTTTAAAATTCTTTCTGTTTACACTCCTTATTGAGTGCTAAGGGCAACTATAGGATTTGTGTATGTCCATATCAAAAAATCAAGATAGGGCCATGATTCTGGCACACATATAAAAAGGAGCAGGATTTTGATCTCACGGTTGAATTGTTATCTTGATTTTTTTAGTCCCTTTCCCCCAAGTATGTCCCTGAGTTGAGCGCTCTCCATGATCACTGTTGATAGCACAACCACCCGACCATACATTTTCATCAGGATATTCCCTCTGCTGTTACTTTTAGGTTTTCTTCTCTTTTGCTTGTATTGCCCTATTGATTTAAAGTCTACCTCTCTAAAAAAATTATAAACACTTATAACTATATGCTGAAGAGAAAGGGGACAAGGTAAAGAGAAGGGTGCCTGGGCTACTTTCTCCCAATTCTGAATTTTAGAAGAAAGTATCATTGCTTTTTGCCCTGTCTGCAAATTTTCTTAACTATTCCTTGGAGTAACCTTTTCTACACGGCAAAGAAACAGGCTGATAAAAAAAAGCACAATAATTAGGTGATGGTAACAGACTTTTGTAGTTGGTGATGTATTTTTAGTTTTTAGAACATGTGATGGATACTTACCTAGTATCAAAATGGCAACCGTAGAAGTTTGCCCATTCCCCAAAAGGCTGTCAATAATAGGCATGGCTTCTCATAAAACAATCATTTATCAGAAGATAAATGAGTTCCCAGGATGGTCTTTATCATCCCAGTGATCTTGACAGGGCCCAAAAGGTATGTCTGCAAATCCATATGATGCTTAGAGGCTAATGCTTTGCTTGGCAGAAAGCTAACTAGCTTTTAAAAAAAAAGAATATTTAAAAGGCAGGATCTGGTGGGCGTGATCTTGACTTAAAACTGGTCATTTAACAATCATTTGGAGTTATAATAAACTTGAAAAGGGTGTATTAAACTCCAATAAGCAAATTTTGACCGCCCCTCTGTGGTTAAATGACCGCATTTGGGGCACTTGTCATCCAGTTCACATTTATGACTCATTGCAACATCCCCCAGTCATGTGACCATGATTTGTAATGTTTTTATTGCTGTCCACTGTTTTTTGCTGGCAAGAAATTTCTCCCGAGAGAATGGATTCAGATTTATGACTGCGTGATTTGCTTAATAACTGCATGATTCAAACTTACAACTGCATGTTTTGCCTAACAAATGGTCATAAAATCTAGTCCATCATATGGGTGCTTCGACTTACAACCATCACGACTTACAATTGAAATTTTGGTCCTAATTGCAACTGAAATTTTGGTCCTAATTACAACTGAAATTTTGGTCCTAATTAAGTCAAGGATTGCCTGTATTCCTGATTTAGCTCTTCTTCATTATACCACATTGTCCCCCATTTGGAAAGTCTCAATATGCATTTTCTTTGGAAGGGATGCAGGGAATTAATTTAGAAGGAAGAATTATTTAGCCTCTTATATTTTAAAACCCTTCTTCTACTCTCAGATTAAACAGGTAAAGGAAGTCTAAGGATGCCCACTTCACTCTGCTTATCTGTTTCCAATCACCCTGACTTGTAAAGCAGCCTTTTAGGTTAAAAAAAAAAAAGATTGCATCCACATATAAGATATAGCTTGCCATTTTTATTACTTACAGTACTCCTCTCAAATTCATCACTGACAAAAGCCTTAAACAGGAAGATAATATAATTTTTGACATGACAGCCAACAGGAGGCAGTCATAAATAATTTGCCAAATAATTCCAAGGGAACACTCAGGGGAAAAAAAAAATAACTCGGACTCAAGTATTGTATACTCTAAGCACAGTATACACACCAAGCACTATGGAGCACATAGATGACGAGTATCCAATTTGAACCTGCTAATCCAGCTTGTGTCTGAAGTTTTATTCCCCTTCCACCAAGCTTCAATATGCATCTGTTCTGAGAATATTGGATTCTTTTTTTTTCTTTGAGGAGAGAAATAAATGACTTATCTGGGGAATAAATTCCATTCTACTCTTAACATATTGCTTCCCATATATATGGTGTCAAAATAAGGCTCACTTTTTAATGTAAATCTCTGAAGATGAACCATGATAATGAGTTTCTCCTTTTTTTCCTTATGATTTCTAGGCAGGATGGAAGGCTTTCTTGGAAGAAAAACATATACGCAGGAACAGACACAGAATGTTTGCTCTTTAGAGGACCTGCAGTCACCGACATAGATAGGTTTAGTATCTGTAATTTCATAATGAGGTAACTATAGTTGGTAAAGCACTATCCTTTTTGTTTATATTGAACTGAACCCCGTAATATAGCTTTGAGTGATGTTTGTTGCTCCCAGCTTATCCTTCAATTATATTTCCTAGCATCCAATTCTGGAATATAATAACCTGTTCTTAATCCAGTATTATTAATATGCCAGTGGCATAGAGTGCTTTTAAAGTGTGTGTTTTGTCAAAAAGAACGAGGGGAGGTGCCATTTTGTGTGACTGCAAAGGCCTCTTTCAGTGCCAGGTGAAAACTTGACTTTTTATTCCTATACTCCCCTGAGTATTCCCAGTTTGATCATGTCTTTCTCAATGCATCTCAGTCAACGTTACAATATTTATTATTCGATATTCTGCTTTAATTGACCATAGGACTATAGGAGCCTCCGAAATAGGCTTTAAATATTCTAATTAAATAGCTTGAATAATCTCAGTTAAGGACGCTGTACAAAATATTCATAATCAAGACAAACATTACTCAATTGATCAGGGCTACATACATACAACAGCATCATAGATCCCTATAGTTGCTGCAAATTTTTCTGTTCAGTTTGAACAGAAAGGTGGCATATACATGAACCAAACCCCCCTTCCCCCCCAGACATAATTCAGCAGGGACAACACATTGTACAATTCAGATGCAGAGCTTGGAAATACTCTCCTTGTTGATTTTTATGCCCGTCACACATAATTCTTACAGACTGTTATGCCAGGTGGACACTTTTAATGAGAGAGAAAGAGAGAAAAAATGCAGATTCTGGACAGTCAAAAAAACAAGGAACCATTTTCACGAAAGCCTAGAGTTTTTAACAAGGGATTGGGTTTTTTTTTAATAGCCTCTGTTTTGGCTAACAGGGCCTGATGGTTATTAAAAGCCAAGCAGCCAATGTGGGAAGAGAGATTTTTTGATAAAGATGGTGACTTTGTTGGGTTACAGCCTGTGCAACCTGTTTGGTTTCAAGCTGTGTTACACAGAGTCATCAGAAAGGCACACCCCTGGCAAGTCTGTCTGTGTGACCAGATAACTTCAGTTTCCCCTTTAGTCTGAATGCTTGTGAATTTCTCAAGCTCTGAGGGATAATAACAATTTTAAAACCTTGACAGTTCAGATGGGATTTTATTTTCCCCTTAAATTAATGCAGAAGACAGTAAAAGCTTTTGTTTTGGTTTTGTTTTGTTTGAGAAGGCGGATATCTAAGGGCTTTTCTGCAGTGCAGTTTTAAGCAGCCGGATTCCTGTTCATAAGCTAACTAATAGTGAATCTGGCTTAAGACATTTCTTTCTGGCTTTTAATCTCTTCCTCTGTTTTTGACACAATGATGGCTGGATGTTCTGTCTACTCCTCTGCTCCTTTATTCCACCTGGACTTAGAAAACAAGAGACCAGACAAGACCAAGATTTATCATGTTTCCTCTTACTTAGATAGAAGGAGAAAGTGACAGAACCCTTGTCAATTCCTCCCACCCCCTTTTGAATGGTACACTCTTCCATCTTGTTAGAAAAAGGCCATGGAGGACATGGCTCATTGACTGAAGAAGGGGGTATTCTTGTCACAGGACTTTGCTCACAATGAAATGAAGCCCAGCTGGTGAAGCAGACAGCACTGCTGTGGCACAATTTAGAAAATATTTGATACTTAGTGGAGAAAGATGGGCAGGTGATTGCCTTCCCATATCGGTAAAGGATGAAATCATATTTGCCTACCCTCAAGAAATATTCAGTGGCCTGAATTTATTCTGAGACAAACTAATCAGATGGGTTGGCCATGACATTATTACACAAGTATAATTTGCAAAAAAGTTTCAACTAAAAAGCTTTTTTTAAAAATATTTGTATGCAAAAATTTAATCCCAATTCAGAATGGGTATGGATTTTCTTGTACTTCAGGAACTGATCCTATGATGAATAATTTGGGTTTATGTGTTTAGTTTGAGTTATTTCTTTATAAGAAACAGAAGTAGATTATAGTGAATGTTATGTGTCAGCCCATCTATACTTGTATATACAAATAGCTTCATGTAATTATCTTTATAAAATATTTTATATTATCAAGTAAATTACAGAAAAAGTAGGAAAGGATATATAAATACAATTAACAAAGTCATGTAAATCTGTAAGGAAAAAGCCTGCAAATTTATATCATGAAGAAAACAACTGATAAATTTTAACCCAAAAGGCCTCTTCCTTCTTCCTTGCTCTTTGCTGGAAACCAAAACAATATTTCAATGTTTCTGAGTTCCTTGTTAACAAAACTGATAGGCCATTGCTGCAATTCAGGCATAGATTTATCATTGTAATGTTACATAAAGCTTCATATAATTCTGATGCAAGCCTTCCAGTCGAGAAAAATGTTTTGTATTTAATATAGGTAATAGAGCCTGGAATTGTTGTAACTCATGATGGTCACTCATATGACCAACCCAATTTTACGATGTTTTTGAAGTAGTTGGAAAGTGGTCATAGAGGTCATTAAGTGAACCCCATGTCTGTTAAGTGAGTCAGTGCATTCCTATGGGTGTTTTTTTTTGCCAGAAACTGGCCCCAAAGGCCACTTTCTGTCAAAAAGCATTCTAACTTGCGTCAAGTGACCATGAAACTGGCTGTAAAGGTGAGCCAGTTGCCAAGTGTCTGAAATGCAGTCATGTGACCATAGAGAGGGGTTCCTGCCAAAAGTCCCAAACGGTTGTGAGTACCTTTTGGAAAGGTTTTCAAGTGAGCAGTCATAGAGCAAGGACTATCTGTACATTGCTTGAAATTGGCCTCAAATGTTGATTCTAGGCTTGGCTGCCACTTGCGAAACACGATTTGTTAGCTAAAATAGGCCTAGTTTATACATAAGAGTAAACTATAATGTGGTGGATTGATTTTGGTTCAGTGTGATATCTGAAACCACTCCTTATGTTGTAGTATTAAGTGCAAACTGGTCACTATGCTTTGTTCAAAAAATCCTGGCTAAAATAATTCTGACTTATGATACATGAATCCAGACTAATATAAATCATGGGTAGCCTGACATCTATACAGCTGACCTGATATAGGAACAGTGCTGCTATCTGAAAGAAATCAATCAATTGAACCCAAGTGCTATAAAACTGTTTCAATTCAAGAGTGACTGGTAGAATGAATTTTACTGGAAAATAAAATAAGAAATAATAATAGAATCATAATTTGCTAGGGTAAAAGTTAGCAATCCTATCTTTCTTGGCAACTAAAACATGTTAGCTTAGAGACTGTCAGCTACATCCATGCAAACATTAAGAAATGAATATGAAATATAAATAAAAATTCAATAGTTTGTATATATAGTTTGCTTGATGTAAACTGCTCTTGTATGCTCAGTTTTATGGGACAAAGACCATTTCCTGTGATTGAGAATAGCAAATTACATTTGTTATACTTCTATTGGATTATTGGGAAATGTTCAGAGATGAAAGTTTAAAAATGTAATAAAAGTGGATCAATATGTGTTCAAGAATTTCATCAATCGTGTATTAACAGCACTATTTCCTCTGACCTTTTTTCCCCCTTACCTATTCCCTTGATCACAGCAAAAATGGATATAATAGATTACACTTTATAAACATCTCTGTTGTAGAGATCATATCAGACTCTCTCACCTTTCCAATGGACCCTGGAAGAAGATGCAAGATTGCTAAACTTCCAAGATAAAAAAAGGCTTTGTCAATAGTATACCCACTTTCCTACTTTCAATATATTTTTTTAGTTTTCTATTTATTTTTGCAGAATTTTTAACAATGAGGAGAGTTCTCAATTTGTTACTGAATCCAAAACTGCTTCTTTATTCAGTTGAAAAATTGATTTTCATCTCATTTCTAACACAAACTTTTGTACACCTTGCTTTAAAGACTTGTCAACCACAAATGAGCTGTAAGGAGAAAGAACTCTTAATAGATGCTATTTCATCTGTAAAAAGCTGCAGTTGGATAAACTCCCAATCTATGGGTGTCTGTTGGGGGGAGGCAGGGGAGACAAAAGGAAACAAATGATATCACATATGTCATGTGACTCCATCTAGAGGTAATTCCACAAAATTAGCATTTCTATTTTCTATGTCTTCATAGAACAGCTTGAAATGGAGCTGTGAAAATCTTTACCACGGGTAGGTATGTACTGAAATCTAAATGTACAGAGTATTGCCTTATCCTTCCTTTTGTAAGCTTATTGTTGCACAGAATTACAAGATTTACTCAGTGTCTATCTTCTCTGACACAGATGATCAATGCAAATATGCAAGGCTATTTCCAATTGGTATCACATACTCTGAATGGTGGAAGCACCATCAAAGCCATTAATACCTGAGCCATACCTGTGATGTGATACACTGCTGGAATTATTAACTGGATACAAACTGAACTGGACAGTTTGGACTGAAAATAAGAGAGCCAATGACTATTCACTATGCACTACATCCCTGTAGTGATACTGATAGATTATACCTGCCCCATAGAAATGAAGGCAGAGGTTTACTTCAAGTTAAACAAACTGTTGAAGAAGAAAAGTGTGCATTGGCTGATTACATAAAAGATGGTCAAGAACAAGCATTGATGCAAGTTAAAAATTGGAACTTACTGACTGCAGAAAACAAAACATGAATATGTAATAAAAACAAGAACAGAATGCCGGTAAGGGGAAAAAAAAATAACACGTACAATTTCTACAAAAGATTTTTGGGAAAGTGGGTAAAGATAAACCAGGCAATGGTTTTACAACTGGAACATTACAAAAAGAAACTGAAGTCTTGATTTTGGCTGTTTAAGAGCACACTATTCAAACTAATGCAAACAAGGCCAGAACTGAAAAAAAATCAGCCAATTATTTATAGTGCAGATTATGAAAAGAGACAGAAGATACAGTAGATCATATACTCGGCTTGTAGAAGAAGATCTTACAAACTGATTATAAACAATGTCATAATTCAATCACCAAAATTATTCACTGGAAAGATCTGTAAAAACATCATATGCCAGTAATGAAAAATTGGTGGGAACACAGACTTGAAAAAGTAATTGAAAATGAATAGATTAAAAAAATAAGGTGAGATTTCCAAATACAAACTGAAAAAGTCTTGACTCACACACGCACACACAGCAGTAGGTTAAAAGGTCTTTATTGAGCTGCCTGAGCCCAAGTCTACAGTCCCCAGCAGTTCTTGAATAACAAAAGCCCCCCCACACTTCTGAGTTTCATCATGAGCTCTATGGAGCCGGCAAGAGGAGCGGTCTCAATTACCTAAGCCAGGCAGAAGCCAAAACAAAGGCATTTGACAAAGCAAGAGTTCCAAAGGCTTGAATGAGTCCATGAGGCAAGGCGCTAGGTCAAGGCGTGAACCAGAGGTCCAAAGTTCAACACAACTTCAAAGGCAAAACATGAGAAGCAGGAATCCACACATGTTGTTCCAGCAACACCCATCTCTTTGGGCAGGATTAAATAGGTAAGGCTGGTATGGCCCCTTCACAATGGAAGCTGCCTCCTTGTGAGTAACCTGGCTGATCGGCATTGTTCCTGTCACCTCTCCACCCTGTGCATTCTTGGATCGGGGGAGAAGTGGACTCCACCTCCTCCTCCTTGCTGACCACAGACAGCTGCTCCCATTCTTCAGCTGAAGCCTCCAGGCTAACTTGATGCTGCTGTGGATCCCTCTGCTTGGGCTCAGCCTGCTGTCCTCCTGTCATTCCAGCTGTAGCTGCTCCATCAAGCTGGAGCCCTCTGTTCCCTGGTCCATGTCCTCATGGACTTCCATACTCATTTCCCCAGAGGGGGCAGGACCCAGCTCATCCTTATCCTCTGAACTCGTGTCCAGAGAGGAGGCCAGAGGAATGTTCATGACAACAGATTTAATGATGATTGAAAATAAATGTGTGGATAATTTAGGTGGCAATATCAGGAGATACTAGAACACAAAGAACTGGAAAAGATTAGATAGTATCAAGATCTAAAAATCAAAATGATAAAATGATAAAATCTCCACTTGTCAATTGCAAAAGGCCATACTTCTTAGATCTGCATGTATACTATGCTGATATATTACAACACCTCAATGCATATGGTGGCCAACACCAACTAAACTAAAGAACTGGCAGCTATGATTTCAGATTGTTATGTGTATAATAATAAACATCATCAAACAGCAACATCTGCCTACCCTACGTCTTTGGGAAGGACTCGATAGGGAGATCAAAATGCCAAATCCAATCTAAATATCTGACTGACTGTGAGATTAACCATAATATTATCTAAGAGGTTGTGCCTAGGAGAAGAAGCTATAAAAAGAGAAATCAATTGTTAAGAAATGTAAATAAATGCTTCCTGGTTGCCATGCCACCTATCTTCTCTTGCACTGAAAGCTATTGTGAATTTTGAGACAGAATGCAAGCATGTTGCAATTTTGTATTAGGTCATTATTTGCAATAGCTGTGACAATGATGCCTGCCGGTATTGTGGCCAAACAGAAAGACGAGGAAGTGGATAAAGATAAGTTCTTAGCAATGTTTCAACAAAGAGTCAGAGGAAATTCTTGGAAAAGTATTCTAAATTTCTGTGGATAGGGACAGCAAGGCTAGAATCTGGGAGACAGGATAAGGCAAGAATTTCTACCAGTGGGAAAATGGATTGATCACAAAAATGCAGAAGAGAAGCAGTATCTCCTTCTCAAAAATATCAAACATTGTGCTTAAACAGAAACTTAAATACAATACTGCTCTGCTTTATTTTCATGGAAGAACCAGAAATACATTGATTTAATGCCTCCAAACAGATAACATTGTAAACAAAGTTAGATGCAGAATTGATACAAAACATCACTAAGCAAATGCCCTAGCTACCCTAAGGGTGCATCTTTAAATTTTCTCTGAGACTGATTTATTATGTTTAGATCCCACTTTTTGTTTAGAAACAAAAAACAAGGATGCATACCAAGTAGTCTCTCCTATTTTTCCCCACAATAAGCCTGTGAGATAGGTTGGGCTGAGAAACAGGGTGGCTTAAAAGTCATTCACTCGGCTACACTGGCTGAGGATGAGCTAGGTCTGCCCAGTTCAACACCTTAACCACTAAGTTATGCATTGGGATGCCAAAGCCCAGCCTTCTTTCCACCCACCACTGGGCTTTGTTGAAAGCACATCTCTGCCTGCTCTCCGTGCTGCATTCACTTCCAGGGCAATTGTCTGTCTTCTGTGGCTATAAAAGCAAAATCGAGTGTTTGTTTGTTCTTTTGCTAAAGATATACTAGTAAAACATAATTGTCCTACAATATGTTATCAACAGTGCAAAATATACCTCAGCAGATGCACTGTGAAAAATGGCAGGCTGTGCACTGCATGATGCCTTAGTGTTCATATGCCTCTGTTTGCACGCATGCGCATTTGAGATACGATGCACCCTCCCCATCAGCTCAAAGAGATTAAAGACCGGAGATTGGGGGGGGGGGCAATAAATGCACCCATTTGACAAGACATCATTGAGGGGTAAAAATAAGGAGAAAAACCATGGGCAGAAGTTTATAAGAAACAAGAAAAACAAAGAAAGCTCCTTGGAGTGTATGGATCATGTATTGTATTCCAAGTGTGGCTGGACACTTGAATTTGCATCATGAAAAAAGCCAATGTGGAGGCCCCAATTTCTTCTTCCCATTCCCATTTACAGAATCTGATAAGACTGGGAGATGATCCTCACCGCAACTGCTCCTGGGACAACATTTTTCATTAAACCTGAAAGCAGCAAGCTAATTTAGGGGCTGTAGGACAGGCTCCCCATTATAGGGCTATTTTATTTTTTTACTCCCACCTCATTGCTACCATGGTTGCTGGTCTTATATTTCAGTAGCTTTGAACAGATTGAGGGGAATATCTGAACCTATTGGGGATGAATGAATGAAGTGCATAAGAAAAGCTAGAAGGGGAGGTATGTCTCCTTCATATATTATCAGAAGTTGTAGTTCTCCTTCATCCTCTGCTTTTTATCTGCAGTTTGCATCAGCACCACTTCACCAGTCAAGTTTGGTTCTACAGGCTGTCAATTTTCTACTTTGTGCTTGGGATGCTCAAAAACGGTTTAAAACTGTTATAACTGACCCTTCTTGCTTATTTTTTAAAAATTATAAACTAGCAAGAAGTGTTCTCATCACATTTGGATTTTACTCTCTTCTACTATGCTGCAGGCTCTTTAGCTGCCCATATTTCCCTGTGAATAAGCCCCATTAGAGGAGATAACTGATGAAGCTTTTCCTTGGGACTGAGGTGAAGTGCAAGTAAATGGGAAAGTTGAAGCTAATCAGTGAGATGACAGAATGAGGGGATGCTTCTATAGCTTTTGGCCACTTTTGGAATTAAGATAGAACAGTAAGAAATCACCGACACTTTCTTCCTCCTTGTGATTTTTTTTTTTTTGGGTGGGGAGGGTGGGGGAAAACTTTGCTGAGAAAACTGAATGAGAATGGTCCAAACATTCTATAATGAAAATTTTATTTCTGGATTAACATATAAAAAGTTTTTTCCCATTGCAAGATAGAATTTAATGCATCTGTGTGATGACAAAGGCTGAAAAACTGCTTTACAAATGTTGGTCACCATATCATGTAGGTATCCACTCTAAATTGAAGATTATGCACATGTGGAACTGCAAAACAAATGATCAGGCTTCCTGGATATTTATAGCTATCAATGGATACATCAACCCAGGACCTACAGAAGTAAGATAAGATAAGATAAGATAACCTTTATTGTCATTTTTTTACTGTGGGCACAATGGCACACATCAAAATTTAGTGATTGGAATTATGCTAATTTGGTTGATTTGGCTGCAGGCCTTTAACCACTCACTCTTGAGTGTTCCTCTTAGAAGCAACTAAGTGTCTTAATGGTTTTGAACTCTGGCTGGAAGCCATACACCATTTACTCTGGAGTAGCCCCATTGGTATTTAGGAATGCTACTAGTTTTTCTTCCCTCTGTATCTTCCTATTTTTTTTTAAAAAAAAAGTTTACTACAAGTGATGTGAGAGAGAGAGAGAGAGAGAGAGAGAAAAGCCACCCGGAAAATAAACCATCACTGCAATACTGAAATTCTTTGGGCAAGATGTTGATGGATAATTGACAATATATTTTTAAAAGATTTTTAACTAGTACCATGCAGAAAAAGGTTATGTGCATTTTTATACCCAGTTATTCTTATTCTCTCTTGATGAAAGAGAATTTGCTTACAAAATTGATTTTGGTGGAATTCTAATGCATAGAATGTGGTACAGGGAAAAACTTGGAGTTTTTCTTCTCTCTTTTATCTAACGAATATCACTTGCAGCACTATTAGAAGCAGAAGAGTGAGGATCAAAGGACACCCATAGGAAACCACTGTTCCCCTGTACATGTTCCTATTTCTGAGCTGTAGAACTTTCTTTTTTTTTACTCTTTTTGTCTGCTTTCCTTTTCTTCTTTTCCTCCCCTCCTTCACATTTTTCAATCCAAGCCAATTCCAATCAAAACCATTGCAAGACACCAAGGTGCCCTCTTGCAGTGCCTGGAGGCTGTGGGGTTTAGATGGGGGACAAAAGGCTTTGGTTGAACCTTGCAAGACTGAATGGCTTTTGGTGCATAGAACTTTGAGATAGCAATAGCAATAGCATTAGACTTATATACCACTTCATAGTGCTTTACAGCTCTCTCTAAGCGGTTTGGATGGGGTTGCACTACCTCAGGAAGATCCAGTGCAGAACCTGGGGGTTCTCCTGGACTTACAACTCCTGCTTGAAGGAAAGCCATTGCACAACTTAGTGTTGTGTGTGAGTTGTGCCTTTTTCTGAATCAGGGGTCCCTGTGCTCAATCACTCACCCCCTAGTCTCACACTTGGACTATTGGACTGTCTATCCTGATATCAGGATTCAGAAGAAAAACCTTCTTTGCTGCAATGCCTGCCCTTTGGAACATCTTATCCTCCAAGGAAAGATCTGTCTCCACCCTCCCATCCTTCCATAGGAGCCTAAACACCTGGCTCTGCCAGTTGGCCTAGGGGCCAAATGGGGGAGTTCAATGCTGGAGGTGGCTGCTGGATTGATGGCAGACTCCTCTTCCCCCTCTTGTTCTCCACTTTCCACCTGTCCATTTTTTTGGTTATCATATTGATGTATTCCTGTTATGTTCTGTTTCATTGTTTATTTTATTGTTCTATTAAATTACTTTAATTCTACTTACACTGTTTTCATTTCTTCCTTTTTAGTTGTTGTAAGCCACCTAGAATAGTCCCATGGTGAGATAGGCAGCAAAGAAATTTAATAAAGAAATATTTATTCATTCATTCATTCATTCATTCATTCATTCATTCATTCATTCATTCATTCATTCATTCATTCATTCATTCATTCATTCAGTCAGTCAGTCAGTCAGTCAGTCAGTCAGTCAGTCACTCTCACTCTTCTTATCCTTGAAGATCATTCAGAAGCTACAACTGGTGCAGAATGCAGCAGTGTGGGCAGTTATTGGGACCTCTAGGGTGACCCATGTTACATCATTGTTCTATGAGTTGCATTGACTGACGATTTGTTTCTGGGTGCAATTCAAGGTGTTAGTTATCACCTTTAAAGCCATTCATGAGTCCAAGCTATCTGAGGAACTATCTCACTCCACTGGATTGGCTCACTCCACCTATGCCAGCAGAAAGTGCATGCCATTGGTCAAGAAATTTTGGCTGGCAGGGTCCTGGAGAAGAGCCTTTTCTGCCATGGCTTCTGCCCTTTGGAACATCATATCACCCTAGGTGAGATCCATACCCACACTTCTGACTTTCCATAAGGGCCTGAAGACTTGAGTTAGCCAGTTGACCTGGGGCCCCAATGGGGGTGCATCATGCTGGAGGTGGCTGACAAATTAAGACCAGACCTCCACCTTTCTCTGTGTGCATCCTGCTCCTTCCTCCCCTTCTTTTTCATTGTAAATTATTATGAGTATTTATTGCTTCAATGTTTTATTGGCTTTTAGTGTTTGTAAGCTACCCAGACTCACTTGTAGGTGGTATGGGAAACAAACAAGTGAAACAAACAAACAAATAATGTAATGTAATGTAATGTAATGTAATGTAATCTGGTGTCTTCCAGATATGCTAGTAGCAATTTCAGAAGTTGATGACCAACACTTCTGGAAGGTATGAGTTTGGGACAGCTATTGAATTGGATTGATCAGAATTGGTATAAGTAATCTGCAAATCTGCAGTTCATGGACTTTATAATTCTTTAAATCAATTTTTGTAACCCCTGATCTTGTCCAATCATGCCACTGAAATGTGATGGCTAGAGATCTCAAATAAATTGTAGTTTCTTCCTTAAAGATCCCACTCAAATCCTGAAAAAAACCCTATTTTTGTCCATACACATGCTTTGTAGGTTTGCTGCATCATCATCATCATCATCATTATCATCCTTCTCACTTTGGCCACTTGTCTCATCCCTCCTAAAAATGCAACACTTGGGAAAGGAAACAGGAAGCAAATAAGAATGCTGTTTTAAGGGTCGCTTATTCCGTTTCATAAGAGTTAGTTGTTGCTTAAAGAATGTTTGAGATCAAATCTGGTTTTATAACAGAGAACATAAGAAAAAAGAACAAGAGCCCACCACTACTTAGCACCCACTGACACTATATTTATTTAAATTATAGCAATTTTTAAATGTGCATATTAATAGATACAAAGAAGTTATGCAAAATCATATCCTCCCTATTTTTAGTGATGCATTTCCCTCTTTTTTAATATTGTACATTTTGTAGGAATCCATGAGTTTTTCCAGACAATAGTGTATATCAGAAAAGAGATCGGGATGAGAACTTCTGCAGATCATAATGTCATGTCCATCGTTCTTAAATTTTCAAACCATCACCTCTGATCTCTTTTCAGTGAGGAATCACATTCTTTCAAGTGAACACTACTGCAGAGTGATGTGAGAGGTCATTATCTTGAATGCCAATGGATAGGCTATATTGTCAGTGCAGTGATGTCTGGGGATTTCAACACATATACATTGTGACTAGACTTCATACCAGGATAAGGAGCTTTGATTTTTTAAAAGTGGGGAAAAGTCACTTGTTTAAGCACAAGCTTAAGGGGGGGAATGGAGCCATCAGTTATAGGACAAAAGTTGAGTAACAATTCTTAGTGATTGAATAGGAAAGACAAGTGCTGATTGGCTTTCCATTTTCTGCTAGGATTGTAGACTCCCTAGTAATAAAAAAAAATCAGAGTTATCTAGCAGAGTTTTCAAGTGCAACAGAAGTGATGGGTGATTGAAAGGCTACTTATCTTGAAGGGTCCTGTATCGTTACCTTCTGTTTTTTTGGGAGGGGGGGGAGGATATTGAATAAATGGCTTTCTTATACTCCTCCCGATCAAAAATCTTTATTTTGTTCTTTGTTAAAATCTGGCCCAATTATGTTTGATGCTGATATTGGATTTTGATTGTCATAATAACATTTAAGTAGATAAGAAACAAAGAGTGACAGAATTGGGTAACAATTTATAAAGCAGGACTGTACGTCTAATTCCCAATAAAAGAATATCAGGATTTCAAATCACTTATAGAAATCCATGTTACGGTCAGGGGAAGGGATTCCATTTCGGACTCCATGCAGATATCCATGTGCATTTTGATTCCCTATGTGGGGCTTTGCGGTTCCATGAAAAAGCACTTCCCTGTATCTGCACATGATGAAAACAGCCTTATGGAAGAATTCAATTAGATTAGCAGCGACAAGCAACTGCTTGCCCCACCATTCCTAAGCAACAGTTTATTCCTAGGGTAGTGAGAAGGACTTGAGCCAGCGGTCAGCAAGCTGACAAATCTGTCTTCTTTGCTGGGTGGCTGTCACTCAAATTGGGTGCCTGCTGATTGTTATGGCGCTCCCTGTATTAACACCCTGCTGGGATAATTCTTTTTTATCCCTTTTTTTGGCCACCAAGAGGGTCTGCTACCACACTGCTGTTTTTCATCTTGTTAATTGAGTCATTTATTTCTTCAAAAGGTGAAACTTTATCAGGCTTTACTTGCCAAAATGTGAGCAGGCATTTTTAATGATACATCAAATGCTAGAAGCATGCAGGTGCCACATTGAGGGGAGAATAATACATTTTAAAAAATGCTGAGCAGGAAAGTCAACGAAAACTGCCCAAGAAGATCTAAGAAAAAAAACTAGTGGAACCCCCCCCCCCACCAAAAGCTAGGTTTATGCAAGGCCCACAATATATCACTTACAAATGTCTTATGTCTCTGCATACAATTAATGTTCTGTCTGTCTATCTGTCTGTCTGTCTGTCTATCTGTCTGGCTGTCTTCTGGAGTACACATTCCACAAAACCTATTGGAGGTTATGAATATTGCTAAGACAATGTGTAAAATACAGTTAAGGCTGTAATATGCATATTCTGAGATATATCTCTTTATGGAAACATTATGTGCATTATCTATCAGTGAACAATGGCTGTTTCTTATGTATTTTAATCATTTGGAATGTATGTAATTTTCAAGTTGCCTTTAAGGTGATCAGTGTGATATCCAGGGATACCAACCTAAATATAGACATCTTTCTTTGCATCAATATTTTTACCTTTTAAAACGAAAAAACAAAATACTAAAAATTTCCAATATGTGCAACAGTCCCAAAATCTCTGAATTAACCTATAAACTGCTCACTTTTCTAATTGACCAGCTGAACTTCTACAGTCCAGTATGCCTTAAAGAACATTCTGACTGGACAGAAAAACAATAAACTAGTGCCAAGTAACAGGGCATCTGTTCTGAGTGAAGTTGATGGTCATATAGGAAGAGTTCCCCTGGTCAGTAGCCTCAGTGGCAGAAAAAATATTAGAAAGGAGAAAGAAAAGAAAAGAAAAGAAAAACACAAATGCCATATGGATCAGTTCAAGAAGGCCATGGCTTCCTGAACAATCAGCATGGCTGGTGGGATGGGGGAACCAAAAGACATTTTCATGAAGAGCAAACAAACAAAATGCTGAAGCTGGCAGTACTAACAGAGCAGAGGGTGTGGGGGTGACAACCAAAGGAATACGTGACAAACATGATTCTGAAGTGGAGGGGGGCCGATCTAGGAAGGACCTTGAAGCTTGAGAGCATATAGCACAAACTCAGATTTGAGAGAGATAGTCCAAGAGAATAGAGACATAGAATAGAATAATTAACTGGATCTGAGATGTTCATAATCAGTAGAGCAGGGTTTAGGTTGTTGACTGTCTCAACAGGACATGCCTTATTTATTCCAAAGAACTTTTTCTTTTGGCAGATAAACACACTGTTTTGTTTTACAACAAAGGCCATTAAGAATAGAATAGAATAGAATAGAATAGAATAGAATAGAATAGAATAGAATAGAATAGAATAGAATGGAGTTGGAAGGGACCTTGGAGGTCTTCTAGTCCATCCCCCTGCTCAAGCAGGAGAACATATACTATCTCAGACAAGTGACTGTTCAGCCTCTTCTTAAAAACCTCCAGTGATGGAGAGCCCACGATTTCTGAAGGCAAGCTGTTCCACTGGTTAATTATCCTTACTGTTAGGAAGTTGCTCCTTAAAAAAAATTGAAGATTAAATGAACAGAGCTCATTTTGTCACACTGTGTTGGCGAAGTAATGGAATCCAAATTCAGGTCAGCTTCAATATTTATTTATTAGGAAAATTTATATTGCTGCCTACTCTCTCATGATGACTCAAGGTGGCTTACATGAAATAAAAACACAACATAAAAGAAATAAAAATAATAAATAATAACCCCCACCCCAGCAAAAACACACCCTCATACCAGCCATTTAATGGGCTCCATTATGTTCTTGGTTCCCCAGATCTGCTGGCAGAATCACATCTTCAGGGCCTTCCAAAACACTGTCAGAGTGGGGGCCAGTCTAATTTCCAGAGGGATGATGTTCCAGAGGGAGGGAGCCACGGAGAAGGCCCTTCTTCTGGGTCTTGCCAGATGTACCTTCTTAGGGGACAGGACCTGCAACATTCCTTGCCTCCCCACTGTAGTGGATCGAGTGGATGTGATTGGCAAGAGACAGTCCCTCATATAACCTGGTCCCAAGCCATGAAGGGTTTAAAGATGACAATCAGCACCTTGATTGCACCTGGAAGCAAATCGGTAACCAATGCAGCTCCCACATGAGAGTTGACATATATGCACACTGAGATTTGCACAAAACCATGCTGGATTTTGCACCAACAGGAGCTTCCAGATGGTTTTCAAGGGCAGCCCCATGTACAATGTGTTGCAATAGTTAAGACAGGAGGTGACTAGGGCATGAGTGACCGTGAGTAGGGATTGGTCCAGGAAAAGGTGTAACTGGCGCACAACCCACTGTTGCACAAAGGCCCTCCTGGCCACACTGCCACCTGGTCTTCAAGCAGGAGTCAAGAGTCCAGAAGAACCCCCAGATTAAGCACTGGGTCTGTTTGGAGCAGTGCCATCCTGTACAAGTCTAAAAGTGGCAATTCTCCATGGACCAAAGAACCCCAAACCCAGAGTCACTCAGTTTTGTCAAGGTTCAGTTTCAATTCATTGCTCCCCATCCAGCCCCTAACACAACCTCCAGGCACTGCGAAAGGGAAGTCACGGCATCATTTAACTCACCATGGACTGAGCTATACAGCTGAGTATCATCAGCATATTGATGATATCTCAGTCCATGTGATGGATGATCTCACCCAATGGCTTCATGTGGGTGTTGAAAAGGAGCGGAGAGAGTACCGAGTCCTGCAGGACCCTGCAAAGCATGGGCGAGAGCTGGATTTCTCACCTCCTATTAACGTTGACAGAGAGCAGCCACAGAGGAAGCAGTGAACCAGGATAGCATAAAGCCCCCCATTCCCAGCCCCCAAAGCTGCTTCAGAAGGATACCATGGTTGATGGTATTGAAAGCAGATGAGAGGTCAAGTAGAGCAAGGATGGATGCACTATCCCTATCCTGCTCCCACCAGAGATCATCAAAAAGCATGTCCAAAGACGTTTCTGTCCCGTATCCAGGCCTGAATCCTGACTGGTTGGAGTCTAGACAATCCGTCTCATCCAGAAACCTTTGGAGCTGTCATGTAACCACCTTCTCAACAACCTTCCCCCAAAACGGAATATTGGAGAGAGATCAGAAATTATCCAACAGGGTGGCTTCTCAAGAAGCAATGGCTTCTTGAGAAGATGGTGGATCACAGCCACCTTAAAGTGCTAGGGCACTACCCCCTCCTGTAAGGACACATTAATCATCACCAGAGTCCACCCACATGTCACAGGAAGCTTTCACAAGTCAGGAGGGACATGGGTCCAAAACATAGGTGCTTGAGCACATACTCCCTAGGATACTGTCCACATCCTCAGGAACAAAAGGGTCAAACCATTCCCAGATAACAGGGCAAAACCTGCCTCAGGGGATTCCACCGGACCAGCAACCACGCCGGCATTTAACTGGGAATGAAGTTGAACGATACGTGGTACCTTTGGATTATTTTCAGAGGCACATAGGTGTAGGAAGTAATGTTGCTTTATTTAGTTATTTTAAAATCACCAACATTAAAATAATCGCCAAATCGTATACCGGTACAGAATAGGACAATGTGTAAGGCATAATAAAATAATTTCATTATGACTTATACTTCATCCTATTCTCTTAGTATATCAATACGGGCCTGTGCACACTTAAAAATGAGAATTTTTTAGGGCCTGTACAAGATAGGTCAATTGAGCGAAGCAAATTTAGGTTCACTTCAAGGTGAGGGTAAGATGGCCATAGGTCTTTCTTTCTTTGATTCCTTTTGAAAAGTTCAGTTGTGTGTTGGCGAGGTAACTTCTGCAATGGGAATATATTTTTTTCCTGTGTAGACTTGAGTCCCCATAGGATAAGTTCTGTATCTAATACATGTGGGAAAGTTGAGTGAAGCGATGGAAGTGTGAAGAAAAAAAAATGATACCACTACCCTTTTATGTGTTCCAACATGTGTATGCAGTATAAAACCCAAATAGATGATTCAAGCTGCTTCCTGAGGTAAAACATGTCACTTGCTCAGATTCTAATGAAGGAAACTTCTAAATTTTGTAGGCCTTACTTCCAATCTCCAATAGTGTAAATGTTGTTATATTTGGAAAGTTATTGAAATAATTCTGATGAGGGACCAAGCAAAATGAAATCAGTAACAGTTTAAAAAATGCTTTAAGTAAGTATGCATTGAGAAGCAGGTTGACATAAATGGTTTATGCTTGCAATTATTTAGTGCCAGAAGCAGGGGGTGGGGTGAAAGAGAAGTAAAACTGGCAAATAGTAAGCAGTGGCAAATGACTTAAGCAGGAAATACATGCAGATATATTTCACTCAGTTTAATTTGACATTTAACAGCAAAAAATTAAATTAAATTAATTAATTGTGTCTAGTGGTAGAAAGATGCTGCTGGCAAGCACAGAGTCCAGAGACTGAGTTTGGTCACTGATCTGTCACGTGAGTTCTTCATCTTTCAGTTACCTGAAACTCATTTTCTGAATTATATATGGGAAAGAAGCTGATTCCTTGTAATGAAATGAGAATCAGGTTGTACGAATGGCTTTGCTTAATTTTTTGGCAAAACTTTCTTTCTCAGGCAGTGTAGAAGTGACAAATGTAAAAGAAAGAAGACATTAATTAATGCTGTGGTTAATTTTGGTCTATAACTGCAGGTAAAAATTAATATCAACCTTAAACAACAGTGGCAGTGATCCAGCACATATGAATGTTTCTAACACAAAATGATTTCTGAGTCCTTTTTATTAACTTATCTTACATGTTATTTGTCATTTCCCCAAGATTTAGAGAAAAAAATTAACAATATAGTCTTAGGCATTCTTACCCAGAAATCCTACTGAAAACAATGAGATTTGTGTCATGGAAACTATGCTTAGAACTTAATTAAGCTTTCTTCTGAGTAGTCATTCTTTTCAGATTCTAATGTGATAATATTATTGGGTTACAATTTTTTGGAAGAAAAAATATACTTGTTTTACTCTGAAAATGGCTACATACACATAAAAATCCCTGTGGTGACATGATCACATTTTGGCCACTTGGCAACTGGTTCACATTTATGGTCATTTGCAGCATTCTGCGGTGATATGACCACAGTTTTTGGTGGGGTTTTTTTTGCCAGTTTCTGGCATTTATTTCTGTTTTCTGAAGCAGAACATCCAGATTCAGTCACAGTTTTGTTTCATACAGTATTAACCTTGTGAACTCTAAAGCTTCCTCCTTCCATTATGTATTCAAGATGGACAGTGATTAATATTTATATGTTACTTATATGTAAGGGTGTAGGTCTATACATATGTTGTATATAGTATGTTTTAAATGTGTGTTATGTATGTGTACACTTTGAGAGCAAGCAACTAAATTTCATTTTTAATGTGTGCCGTTGTGCCCACAGGAAAAAATGTCAATAATCTAATCTAATCTTTTCCAGCAAAATATGTCCATTGAGGAAAATTAGTTTGCTTAACAATTGCAGCATACGCTTAACAACTGCTGCAGAAAAGGTCATAAAATTGGTCACAATCAAGTGGTGACCTGTTTAATGACCATCATGACTTATGACTGTAATTCTGGGCTCAATTCTGGTTGTAAATCAAGGGCTACAGGTATGTATACAGACAGGAGGTTGAACAACTAGCCTTGTGGTGCGGCTGGAATAATCTTGAACTGAACACACTCAAAACTGTAGAAATGGTAGTAGATTTTAGGAGAAACCCTCCTATTCTTCCACCTCTTACAATACTAGACAACACAGTATCAAAGTAGAGACCTTCAAGTTTCTAGGTTCTATAATATGTCAATATTTAAAATGGACACCTAACATAAAAAATGTAATAAAAAAAGCACAATAAAGAATGTTCTTCCTGCTCAGACTGCCCAAGGAGCTGCTGATACAGTCCTACAAAGGAATTACTGAGGATGTCATTTGCACCTCTATAACTGTCTGGTTTGGAACTGCAACCAAACAAGACAGACACAGACTTCAAAGAATAGTTAGAACTGCAGAAAAAACAATTGCTACCAGCCTGCCTTCCATTGAGGACCTGTGTACTGCACGAGCAAGAAAGAGGGCTGTGAAAATAGCTACAGACCCTTCACATCCTGGCCATAAACAATTCCCCCCCCCCATGCTGTCACTCTGCTAAACAACTAATTCCTAGAACACTGTCAAACTACTTAGTAAAACTGTATTAATATTATTCTCCTCATCTTTCCTATTACTATCTTTATCTTCTTATGACTATAACTTTGTTGCTTGTATCTTACAATTTATATTGTAAGTATCCCAGTATGGTTTATGTTGTTTGCTTAGCTAGTATGCTATGACTATCACTAAGTGTGTACCTTATGATTTATGATGAATGTGTTGTATTTTATGATTTATGAGGAATGTATTTTTTATGTTGATTATGATAATGATGTATTACTATTGCTTGTATGTACACTGAGAGTTTATGCACCGGAGACAAATTCCTTGTGTGTCCAACCACACTTGGCCAATAAAGAATTCTATTCTATTCTATTCTATTCTATTCTATTCTATTCTATTCTATTCTATTCTATTCTATTCTATTCTATTCTATTCTATTCTATTCTATTCTATTCTATTCTATTCTGTTCTGTTCTGTTCTGTTCTGTTCTGTTCTGTTCTGTTCTGTTCTGTTCTATTTTTATTTGTATATGGATTGGATCATGAGTCATAAATAATGCCATATATTTCACTGAGATAATTTCATATTCAATTTGTGCAACATCAATACTGCTATAATTAAGAGAAGCTATATCCCATTAAGAGAAGCTATATCCCATTTATGGAAGTCAATCCTCCCAATTTTTTTGAAGGATTATGCAAATCCAACTTAAAAATATAGAAATATTAGGAGACAGAGCAGAGGCCTTGAAGTTATTTACCATTACCTACCACTATTATAGCAAATTAATCTAGAATTCAAACTATCATTGCATTTTCCCACTGCTGTGAAAGGCATAGCATTAATATAATAGATTTTATTTTATAAATATGCTATTATATTATATAATGGGTAGGTGTATAAATGAACACATGTTTTTTAAAATGTGTCTCTTTTAAAATAAGTCAATTTGTCCATAAATTATATAGCCAGTGGAGTTATTACTTAGTTATTGGTATCCTGTTTCCACGGTCATGTGCTCAACTCCCGTGTAGACAAGTAGCTTTTACTCGAATGAACAGATCAAAGAAGAATACTTTATTCGCAGAGATAATCAACAACTCACGATTAAGATGAAATACGTCTGGATGCAATATTAATCCGAGTCCATATCATTAGGTTGAAAGACAGTGATGTCCTCCTGTCCTGTATTATAAATCACATGTTGAATAATGCTAATTACAAGTTGAATGATGTCCCAGCCATGAGGCTGGGTCCCAAAGTGAAGAGAATCAAACAATGGCACCGAGCCAGGAAGTACAGTCATAAACCTTTGAACTCCTCCCACTGACTAGATAAACTGACTGCTGAACTACATTACCCATAAGCTATCTCCTAAGAAAACAGCGCTTAACCCTATAAATGCTAAACATCCTAACATACAGTTCTTAGCTACTGGTTGGTCCAGAACACTCCCCGCTTGGAAATATAAATTTCCACTACTAACTAACTAAAATAAGTAAAAACGTAGCATCAAACATGCAAATCACTGTTGGCTAGCTAAAATAAGCAGAACATAACTTTAAGGCATGCTATTTACATTACTAACTGACTATTTAACTAAAATAGGCAAAATATGGTATCAAGACATGTAAACATGCATAATTGTAAGGTAAATACAAACATGTACAACTAAAAGAGAGATAAACAAGTGTTACATCAAACAATGCAATTATGAGGTAAACACAATATACATGGCTTGAGGCTTAATCTTCCAGTTCGGTTTTCTTCTGCAGCAGGACGAGGTCGGTGATTGGCCTGGTGTACAGCCTTTTCACCAGAGTCTTTGAGTCATGGTCTGACTCATGTGGCTTCACGATTTGGACCTCAGCTTGGCGAACTAATCCATCAGAACTGGGTAGGGCCCGATGCACAAGTCCCATGGGCCAAGAGTTTCGATGGGTGTCCTTGTCTTTTAGCAAGACAAGGTCTCCTTCTTGTAGGTTGCGCTCTTTGGTCTTCCACTTCCGACGATCCTGAAGGGTAGACAAGTATTCTTGCTTCCAGCGCTTCCAGAAGGTGTTGGCCAGTAACTGAACTTGTTGCCATTGCTGTTTATACATGTCTTTGGGAACAAATTTCCCTGATGGTGCTGGCCAATCGCCTATCTTCTGGGTTAATAAGGTAGCTGGGGTGAGGATAGTTGGATTTTCAGGATCCGAAGAGACTGGAACCAAAGGTCGAGCGTTGACGATAGCTGCTACTTCTGCCATGAGGGTAGTTAAGACCTCATGCGTCAGGGTGGGTGTCTTGGTCATCATAGAGTCCAGGATTTTGCGGGCTACACCAATCATGCGCTCCCATGCTCCTCCCATGTGAGATGCATGGGGAGGATTGAATGTCCAAACACAATTTTGGGCCTTTAGGTACTTGTCGATGTCTGAGCCAGGACGGATCCCTTCATCCATCTGCAGTTCCTTGCAGGCCCCTACAAAGTTAGTTCCACGATCGGATCGAAAAACTTTGACTGGGCCTCTGTGGGCTTGGAATCTTCTGAGCGCGTTGATGAAAGAAGAAGTGTCCATAGACTCGATGACCTCGATGTGGACAGCTCGAATGCTGAGACACGTGAAAAGTACGGCCCAACGTTTACTATTGGCTTGCCCACCTCTGGTCTGACGAGCAGTCACGGACCAAGGCCCGAATACATCTAGGCCTACGTTGGTGAATGGTGGTCCTGGAATGAGACGCTCGGGCGGCAGGTCAGCCATTAACTGGTGCTGCGTTGCACCTCGTTGCTTACGGCAATGCAAACATCTGTACAAGACGGTAGCGATGCATCTTTTGGCTCCCATGATCCAGAAGCCAGCTGTTCTGATGGCGCCTTCCGTGAAGTGTCTGCCTTGATGATGGACCGTTTCATGGTAATGTCGAATCAACAGGTGCGTTACATGTTGATGGGCCGGAAGGATGATAGGATGCTTGAAATCTGAAGCTATCTCAGCTTTGTCCAGACGTCCTCCTACTCGGAGCAAGTTGTGGCTGTCCAAGAATGGGTTCAATTTCAGTAGTGAACTAGACTTTGGGATATCCTTTTTGGCTTCCAGACATTCAGATTCCAATGTGTATGTGTCTCGCTGCACACTTCGCAGAATCCCTCTTTCGGCTTGAATACGGCTGTCTGGGAAGCTTATTTCATGGTACAGGAAGCGAACGATCACCGCTACACCTGCTACGAGAGGTCTCCATCTGGAGAAGCGTTTGAAGCGGATGGGCTCTAGGAAATGATGGGAGGATGGGTTTTTTGTCTCCTTGATGTCTGTAGACAGGCAGATAATCTGGGTGGTCGTCCTTTGGCCCCATTCTAACAGTTTGTTGGGTCCTTGAGGCCGCACGTTGTCGTCCTGATCTGGCTCCAGCAGCTCATAGTACTCTGGTTCTTCTGACGTCTGGCTGTCTGGATACATCAAAAACTCAGGACCCTTTAACCAAACTGAGTCTGCCAACTGTGATGCAGGAATAGACCGAGTAGCCTGATCAGCTGGATTTTGGTCTGTTGGCACATATCGCCACTGATCAGGGTTTGAAGATTTTCTGATCCTTTCCACTCTGTTGCTTACGTAGACATAAAAGCGTCTGCTTCGATTGTGGATGTAGCCTAGCACCACCTTGCTGTCTGTGTAGAAGGTGGTGGGTTGTAACTCGAGGTCCAATGTTTTTGTTATCAAGTCTGCTATCTCTACGGCTAGAACGGCTCCGCAGAGCTCTAACCTGGGTATGGTGTGACCTTGCAGTGGTGTTAGTTTTGCTTTTCCCATGATGAAACCAACATTGTATCTCTCCCCGCTGTAGACTTTGATGTATCCTACAGCTGCAATCGCCTTCGTTGAGGCATCTGAGAATATGTGTAGCTCTCTTTTCGTTGCAGCGGCTACAGAAAGGGGAGCATACGTGCGCTGTATGTGTACGTTTTGAAGGCTACTGAGGGATTTGCACCACGTCTCCCACTCTTGCTTGTGCTCCAGTGGAAGCGGCTTGTCCCAGTCTGTGGCGTGTTGGGAGAGTGAGCGCAGAAGAAACTTGCCTTGGACTGTTATGGGCGCAGCAAAGCCTAAAGGGTCAAACAGGCTGTTTACTGTGGACAAGACTCCTCTTCTTGTGAAAGCATTGTCCTTTGCCGGGGTTCTGAAGGTGAAGACGTCCTTCTTCAAGTCCCAACACAAACCGAGACTACGTTGGAGGTGAGGATCGTCTGTGCCAAAGTCAAGGTCCTTTAGACCTTTAGCGTGGTCTTCAGGATCGAAAGCCGCCAACACTTCTTCGCTGTTGGACGCAATTTTATGTAATTTAAGGTTAGCTGTCGCTAACATCTGGCGTGTCCTTGTTATTAGGTCTATGGCTTCCGTGTGGGTGGGTACAGATTTCAAGCCGTCGTCGACGTAGAAGTCCCGTTCTACGAAGTGTCTGGCGTCGGTACCGTATTCAGCTTCACCTATGCGGGCGGTGCGTTGCAGGCCGTAATTTGCGATTGCGGGGGAAGAACCGTTTCCAAAGACGTGTACTCGCATTCTGTACTCTGTTACCTGCTGGTTGTGTTGGTCATCGCTGAACCACAAGAAGCGCAGGTAGTTGCGATGGTCTTCCCTGACATAGAATGAGTAGAACATCTGCTGGATGTCGGCCATGACTGCCACAGCTTCCTTTCTGAAGCGAATGAGCACTCCAAGCAGACTATTGATAAGGTCAGGTCCTGTAAGAAGGACCTTGTTCAAAGAGATGCCTTGGTGCTGTGCGCTAGCATCGAAGACCACTCTTATCTGCCCTGGCTTCTGTGGGTGGTACACTCCGAAGAATGGCAGGTACCAGCATTCTTCATTTTCCTTCATTGGCGGGGCAGGCTCTGCATGCCCGTTCTGGAACATCTTTTCCATGAACTCTATCAAATGGGTTTTCATTTTGGGTTTTTTGTTCATGATATTCCTCAGGTTGTTAAGGCGCGTGAGTGCTTGTCCACGATTGTTAGGTAGACGTTGCCTGGGTATACGGAAGGGTAGTGGGGCTACCCAAGTCCCTGTGTTATCCTGCAGACATTCCTTGTCCATTAGCTGTAGAAACTCTTTGTCTTCTATTGATGGGCCCACATCATTGTCGTTATTACTGGTCTGGAACACAGTCGCTCCTAAAGTAGGTTTGGCTGCCAAAAGCGTGAAGTGTTCTTGGCATGGGTCTAGGTGGGAAGCTCTTCCGTTACTAAGAATGGAAGTCGTCAATACGTCCACTTGGGTTGGGGTTTGTAACTTATCGATGCATATCGTCCCTACGATGGCCCATCCGAGTTCCATCTTAATGGCTACTGGGGTGCCTGGTGGGCCTCTGATTCTTTCATCGGAACCAATGGTTTCATGGGCATCTAGTCCCACCATAAGTAGAATTTCGGCATCGGGATCTAGGGGAGGGATTAGATCGGCTATTTGAGCTAGATGAGGAAAGTTTTTTGCCATCTCTGGTGTTGAAATTTCGCTGCGTTTGTCTGGTAAGTTGTCCCATTCCAACACTGGTGGCAACAGGAATTGTGAACTCCCGTCTATCGATTCAATACGTAACCCAGAGATCTTCCTCCCCGCTGTGCTCATTGGTACTGTGCACGTTTGTACTGCGAACTCTGCTAGTTCCGTCGGGAGGTCAAAAAGGTCAAAAAAGGCTGACTTAGCTATTGTGGCGGAGCTGTGTACATCTAGTATGACGTACATCTTTACTGCTTCTTCTGGTCTCCCTTCGGGATAGACTTTAGCTAGAAATATGGGGGAGCAAAAACGAGGGCGCGGTGAGTCACCACATATCGTCGTGCAGCATACTCCCACCGTTGCTGGGTTCTCTGTGGAAGCACGTTGAGGTTCCATCGTCGTGGGAGAAGTTGAGGTTGCTTGTTGTGGCTTCACAGAGGGCTTCCTAGAGCTTAGATGTAAGGCTGCTGGGTGGTTGTCACTGTTACACAGATGGCATTTTACCCTAACTGCGCAATCTCTGGCCATGTGATCCATTGAGTCACAGCACCTAAAGCATATCTTGTGCTCTCTGAGCAGGGTCTTTCGATCATCCAGGGACTTTTTCCCAAACTCTCTGCAATTGTTTAGAGAGTGTGAAGATTGATGAATTGGACAAGTCAAGCCTTTGTCGGCTAGGTGAGGTTTTGGGGGAATACTCCTCGGCAGTTGCGCCTCTAAAGTCTTTTTAGGCTGGGTCGTGACGTCTGTCTTGTATACTGAAATAAGAGGTTTGTCCTTTGAGGCTTGGAAACGACCCTTGTCAATGCCAAAATTCTGACTGGTGCTTATGGGTGTCGGAGCACACTGTTCGTCGTCACGATAGTAAGGGTCGTTGGATAGTTCT
This sequence comes from Azemiops feae, assembly GCA_023970755.1. Taxonomy (NCBI): domain Eukaryota; kingdom Metazoa; phylum Chordata; class Lepidosauria; order Squamata; family Viperidae; genus Azemiops; species Azemiops feae. Next base: position 1,644,411 of record JALGBA010000234.1, read on the forward strand.
GATTCACGGGAAACAAAATCTGCAAGAACAACAAAGGGCGGAGGCCTGCTAGAGTCTTGTTTCTTGTAGGGCACGCATTCGATGTGCCATCTGTCCTTCAACAGCCTTGGTAGTTTTCGGGTGATAATTTTCTGTGTGTCGAACTGGTCGAGGCAGGCAAGCCCCGGCAGGGTTGGATCTTGTTGTGCCTCTTGGAGCTCGTTAAGTAAATTGGAGAATCTCCAAATCTGGCTGGGATCGTTGCTGTTGATGTTAGGGAAATTGTAGAGATCGTTTAGGTATGAGGACTGTGTCAACGCGCTCGCTCCATAGTGCCCATTGAGCTTTTTCCAGGCTTCCTGAAGAGCGTCGTGTGGTTTCTTTAGTCTTGAGGCATAGATCTGGTCCACTACCTTGGAAGATTCTGGTCCTAGCCATAATGACATAAGTCCGAGCTCTTCGCCTGGATGTATCCTCTCACCCTGGAGGGCTTGCTTGAAATATTGTCTCCACAATAAGTACTCTTTCCCTGGTCTGTCGGAGAATTTTCGCACTCCTCTGGATGCCATGTCTAACTTTCTTCCGCTGTATGTTGGAGCATACATCGGTGTTGTGTACGGGCTGTAGTTAGGCGGGGGTGGTACGTTGCTTCCGAAAGTGGGGGCCTGTGCCAGGTCTGGCTGGTAACTTTCTTCAGTGTGTTGTCTGCTGGGGATATCTTGCCATACCATGTTCGGGAAGTCTTGTTGGTTTGGTCTGAATTTCTCGGCCTTTACATTGAGCTGCGGGGGCCTGACTTCTTGTGTGTTTATCGATTGAGGGGTTTCTCTTTGCTCAGCTGGTGCGTTGACAGTTCCCTGACTGGTCGGCACTGCTGGTGGTTGAGATTCTCCTCTGTGGTCGGGTCTGGGGGCGGTTTCGTGGGATGCTGTTTCCCGTTGACGCTGCAGGTGTTCTAGTCTGGCTTGAGTCCTTGCGATCTCCTCCTCTAGTGGCAACTCTTCCTGCTGTGGAGCGGTCACTGTTGCGGGTGGACCCATCCGATTACCGTCTGTGGTTTGGTTCGTTGGGTTCAATGGTATAGCAACGGTCGGAAGTTCTCGTGATCCAGGTGGTCCTGCGTCGGCTCTCCGGCTGACTGGCACATCTGGTCGTTGAGATTCTTCTTCTTGTCTACTTGATCTTGGGGGACTTTTGGATGACCGCGGTGCTCCCGCCTGCTATCCTGTTTCCACGGTCATGTGCTCAACTCCTGTGTAGACAAGTAGCTTTTACTCGAATGAACAGATCAAAGAAGAATACTTTATTCGCAGAGATAATCAACAACTCACGATTAAGATGAAATACGTCTGGATGCAATATTAATCCGAGTCCATATCATTAGGTTGAAAGACAGTGATGTCCTCCTGTCCTGTATTATAAATCACATGTTGAATAATGCTAATTACAAGTTGAATGATGTCCCAGCCATGAGGCTGGGTCCCAAAGTGAAGAGAATCAAACAATGGCACCGAGCCAGGAAGTACAGTCATAAACCTTTGAACTCCTCCCACTGACTAGATAAACTGACTGCTGAACTACATTACCCATAAGCTATCTCCTAAGAAAACAGCGCTTAACCCTATAAATGCTAAACATCCTAACATACAGTTCTTAGCTACTGGGTGGTCCAGAACAATTGGATTGACCTTGGTAATTTAGCTACAAAGCCCAATGTTCACCTGTTGTATTTCAGTCTTGTATTAAGACCAGCCAAACCAACTTACCAGCTTAGAGAAGTGAAGTAAAATCAACTTTGCCTGATCACCAATAATTTTATGGGAGTTAGTCTTGATGTTATTCATGTAATATTATATTGCAGATTCTGTCTGACTTTCAGCTACTGAAATGATCATCATGATTGATGTGTCCAACAGATTAGGCTGTCCAATATATTTCTGTTTTTAGAAATGACTTCATTTCTTCTTCTTAAGTTCCTTCTCTTATATAGCGCCAATAGCTAATTTTGTCATGCAAATACAACACAACTGACATCCCAAATTACCACATAGAATTACTCTAGTGTAAATAAAATTTGAGCTTTAGTTTGAGAGGTGATTATTTTGAGACTGTTACTTCTAATCCTGTTCTTCCTACCATCATCTGACAAGTAGAACAACAGTTTGGAAGTCAGTAAAAACAGAGATTGCAGCAATCTCTGGAAGGTGAAAATGACAAAGTATTGAAACTGCTGAAACAATATTAAAACAAGAAGTCATTTTACTATGACTCTCTAGAAATCATAATTATTTTGGTGCTATATGAGTATAGAAGCTCTTTATTTTTAGTCTTTTGTGTAAACAGTTGACCAGATTTGCCTCACTTTAAATTCCCACGTTGTGATAGATTATGGAAATCTGACCTCAATAACAGTTGTCCTATAATTTTGAACTTTTTTTGGAAGTGGGAGGGAAGCCAATAGATTGTGAGGATTGTGAGGACAGGCTATATGGAAAATATTACTCAACCTTTGCTCCTCCTGGCTAATTAAACTAGCCATAATTTGAATGGACTGCTAGTTAAATGAGATGTTTAATGCTTTCTTGCAGAAGCAATGTATATCCTGTGCCTAAAGCACTTAATAATCAATCTTCTATGAAAGAAACCCTTCACTGACCTGGGAATTCAGTAAATTTGTCGCCAGTCTTAAATATTGCATTTCTAGAAAAGATGACTGAAAAGTTGATAGCTGTACAGCTCCAGATGCATGTGGATGATATTGAAGCCTCTGGAGGATGAATTAACTACTCTAGGCCTGAAGAAGGACTGTGAAGATAATGATTTGTATTTGCCATCCTTTTCTTGGACATTTTTGAATTGGTGGAGTATTATGCCTTATTACACTGAGTTTGTTCCCAAGCATTATATATGTCTCCTCATTTGAAAGATATGCCTGAGTCTCAGAGGAAAAAAGAGGAAGTCAGTCCTTGGAGAAAAGCATCACTGGCTACAGAAGATCTGAACAATAATTATAACAAAAACAAACGTATAAAATCAACCAGCCAGCCACCTCGTGTCCAAGATCCACTTCCTAGACAAGGTATTCAAGGAAATGGTGGCTGATCAGATCCAGATGCTCTTGGATTAAATGGATTTTCTAGATCAAATTCTATTAGACTCCAGATCCACTTTCAGTACTGAGACTAAGGAGTCCTTGATGTTGTCTGAGCTTTGTTCTTCTCTTGCAGATGTTTCATTACCTGAACTATGTTACATCATCAGTGCTACTCAACTAGTTGACTAGCATTGATGATGTAACCTAGCTGGGATAATAAAACATCTGCAAGGAAGCAACCAAGCTCAGACAACATTAAGGACCCCTTATTTCAACCCTGAACTACAAATATTCTCCTTTTTAGTACTGAGACTGATGTGTTACCATGTGGTACAATTTGTGCCAGAAGAGAACTAGGCAGAAGGCAATTCTACTGGAGATTTTTGACTTCATAATAACTTCAGCACCATCCTGTCAGAGAGTTTGTCCAAGTTAGGTAGGGGTAGATTTGTGGGGATTAGGCTCATCCTTGGATGGTAAGGAGATAGTAATGTACAGAAGGTGTGTTGAGGATTTATGTTCAACTCCATGATCGGGATCTGCAAGACTCCATTTTAACTTCCATGCTGTTTAACATTTGTATTAAGCTGTTGACTAAGATAATTTATACATTTAGCATGCTTTTGGATCATTAGGCAGGACTGGGCCTTGAGGACACTGTTTGCCAGTCATTGGATTTCTTTCGGCCAGGCTGTGTCCAAAAGGGGGAACAAGGGAGCAGGAGCATGTCAAAAATGATGATAGGAAAGGTCCAATAGGACTCATAGCTACATAGGGGACAGGTTCGCCTTTTATTAATTTCTTATGCCATTCCTTCCACAATACGTATGCAGAGTTTGTTGCATCTTTTTCCATTCCTTATTTGGGGGAGGAATAATTTACAGTGATTGACAAGATGGGGGAAATCCTTTTGGGGAACAGGCCCCACAAAAGAAATAGCTATGTAATCCTCCTTCTCTTCCTTTCCTCCTTTTCCTTCCTTGGCCTCAGGAGCATGGAGGAGAGGTATTGATTGAGTTTTCTCTTGCCTTGAGGGGTACCATCTGAGAAGTATAGCGTGAAGCTCAGAGTACTCTGTTTATACTTCTGTTGGGGGAATAAGCATCTGACATGTAGGCCACTGACCTGTGGTATCCATCTTATCCCCCAGTTTCTGTCTACCACAGTTAAATGGACAAGACAGAAGAACATGAGAAATACTTTCCTCTGCTTGAGATATTGAGTGTTTACTCAGTTATGTGAACCAGTCTTTCTCTAGGACAATGTTCATGCTACCATAGCATCTAATCATAAGTGAGAAATTGTAATTTGGAATGTATCCTGAATAGGAAGAGATGCCAGCTAAAAAAGACCATTAATTCTGTGTTGCTTGCTAAATGTATGTTGAAAGTTAAAATATGGATGAAGCCTTTTAAAATAACTGGTAGGTACCTGATGAATATGTGAAGGCTGAGTCCTATCACATATTTTATAGCTTTGGATACTTAATGGCTACCTTTCCCATCTGTGATTGATGCTGTGCTAAGATTAGGTCAACTTTGTACCAATATGCAAGCTGTTCTCAAGTGTAATATACTTTAGAGACACCATTCTCCTAGGATACTTTTTTGTATTAGGCAAATGAAAAGCTGTAAACCTGACATTGAGCCTGGAGGCTTTTTCCTTAGATGCTAATGATAGAGATGGCAATGAGTAGGCTTGTATTCAATAGTAGACCATAAAAACAATTTTTTTTCTGTCTTCAAAATGTTGCTCTTAGTTTTCCAGTGTGGCTTCAGACCAAAAGACAACAACTAATTTTGAACTCTGTGGATAGCTTCTTGGGTTCTGTTTTGGAAGATGAGCAGCAGTTAGCCTTCTGTCAAAAAGCAATTTTAAGCCAATATCTCTTCCATAATGTATTTTTTTAATTGAGTTTGATTCAGAGAAATAAAATATTAGGATGTAATTCCATTTTTTTCATGAGTTTGTCTAATGCTACCGGTAACAGTATCTGGGCTGCAAAAGTCTGGATGACCACTAGATGGCAGGGCAGCTGATTCCTTCTGTTTTTACTCTTTCCTTTCCTGCTATTTGCATTTCTGCCGTGTACTTCTGGTAATCTTAATAACGCCGGTTATCACTGTATGTTTTTCTTTGTTACACAACTATGCTGGATGTAGGCTTGTTATTGGTGGCAGTGGCAGTGGTTAACCTCTGCTAAATGTGTCTACAAATATTTCTTGTACAGAAAAGCTAGGGAGATAGAGAGTCTTGTTCTCAAATTTAGCAAAGTTGAAAAAAATATTGCTGCAAATGTAACCTAATGCAGCATTGTTTAAACACAAAGAAGAGACACTTCAGTTTTTCGAAACATCAGAATTTAAGCAGTTTAGCTTCAAAATCTCCATGTTCATTTATGTGGAATTGTGCACATTTTGTTCTCTCAGTAGGAAATACTATGAATGGAAATTTAATCAGTTCTATTAAAAATTAGAAACAATATAGCCATAATAAGTTTGTCTTAATAGTTGGATGCTGAAGGTTTGGATCTGTAAATTTCATTTCTGACTTGGGTTTTGACTGTGATTTTAAACCTCAGAGCTAATCATTTAACAAAGTCACCCAATGAACAGCTTTTATGACGTCCATGTCAACTATACAGCCACAGCCCAGGTTGAGATAAAAAAAAAATGGAGAAAGAATGCAGTTGGTTTTAGATGTCTTTGCATTTCTCAAGTAAAGTAATAATAGAGACTTTCTGGGCTCTATGCTAACATACGGAGTTGCACTGGCTGTTATTGTATCCACAGGTATTAGTTCTTGTTTCACTTGTTTATGTATTAGTAACACCTAGACTGGATCGATGTAATGCACTCTACACAGGGCTGTCTTTTAGAATAGCCTGAGAACTTTACCTGAAGCATATAGTATTGGTGGGTGAAGGCAATAAACTCTACTGGTATTCAGTATGTTTGTGAATCTAATTCAAAGTGCTGATTTTACTCTTTAAAACCTTAAATATTTGGGATCTGGCTGTGATGGATCTCTTTCATCTCTCTACATTTTAAAACCAGCAGTTGAAATCCATCTAATATATCTTTGCTAGAGTGGTTTGTCATGTGGGATCTACCATCACTATAAATTTCTAGGAAAATCTAAAGAATTATTTGTTCATGTTTTGTTTCCCCAAGTGAGTTTTATTGTCCAGCTCTAGATCAGGGCTTTTCAACCGGTGGTACATGTACCACTTGTGGTACATTAATGAGTGGCAGGTGGTACGCAGCCCTGCCTAGCCAAGTGTGGGGGAGGGAAAGAGCCAGCACAGGCAAGGACTTACAGTGAGAGAGTCCTCTGGAGCTGCAGATTGGCTGGGGCAGGCAAAGGCCCCAGGTTCACTTCTGGCTCACCCTCCCCCATGAGAAAGGAGGAGGAGGGGGGCGGAGACAGGAGAGGAAAGGAGGCAGTTTGGGCCGGAGAGGGAGAGAGAGAAAAAGCAGCAGCCTTGGGAGGAGGTGGAGTTGTGGAGTCAGCTGCACAGAAGGGAAAGAAGAAGGAGGAGGAGGGTGGGGGGAGAGGAGAGGAGATCAAGCAGCCACCTGTGCTGGCAGCAGCAAACAGGCAAGAAATGCAGTGGGGGAGGGGTCGCCCTCCAAGAGGAATGAAAAAAGGCAGCAATGGCTGGAGGTGAGGCACGAGGGAGATGGAGAGTGGAAGGATTCTTATGTGCTTTTGTGACTTTGAAGTTCTGGGATTTGTGCAATGTGGGCTTTGTGTTCTTAAGGAGTGTTTGGCAATTTCTATTTGGCTGATGGCTGATGTTAGCTTCTATTGCTCTCCTATTGTTAGCTGTAAGTTTTGCTGCAAGGGATTTTGAAGTAGCCGTAGCTAATTCTTAAAGGGGAATGTGCTTTTTTAAGCTAGTTCACTCAGCAGTTTGTCTTTTCTGTCTCTGGAGGCTTTTCCTTGTTTGATGAATATATGGAAGAGAGAAAATATGGGGGGGTGGTGGTTCAAATTCTTCCTTCAGAAGGAGGTGAGCATGAGAAAGAGGGAGGCAGGGAAGGAGGGAGGGAGGGAACTTAGCACTTGGCCACCAGCAATCCTGCCATTGACTTTGCTTGTCAAAAGGTTGCAAAAGGGGATCACATGACCCTGGAACACTGTGACCATCATAAATATGAATCAGTTGCCAAGCATCCAAATATAAATCACATGACCCTGGGCATACTGCAATGGTCATAAGTGTGAAAAATGGTCATAAGTCATTTCAGTGCAATTGCAACCTTGAACAGGGGTTGTTTTTTTGGGGTCATCAAGTTTTTGACACCTTGCTAGGTGGTACTCGAATATTGTCATATCCTAAAAGTGGTACAATCGGTGAAAAGGTTGAAAAGCCCTGCTCTAGATTTTAGCTATTTTCATGTTTTGATTTTATTATATTCTAGGTAAAAAGTTTTAAATGCAACAGTTTGAAATTATGACAATGTTAGCTGTTTTATTAACTGTATGGACTTCATTGTTCTGAACCACCTTGAGAAATACTTGACCTTGAAGATGGCCTTGAAACTAATTAAAGATAAAACAATAAGCATCAATATGCTTTAATTGGACTTCATTCAGCTTTCAAGCCTCCTTTCTCAATAGCATGCTTTTTGTATTTGATATATTCAAGATTGTTTCTAACTGTTTTGCTTTTTTCAAAATATACTTCCAGATGGATGGGTCTTAGAGTTATTTAATAATTTATCTTACGTTATATACCTTTAGCAGAACTGAAATATGTTTTTCTAACATTTTGTAAATACTATATATATATTTTAACCTGGGCAGTCCATTTCACTGTATTTATATTTTTGGTCTGGCACAGTTGCATGGGTCAGGTGATGATACCAAAGAGGGCATAGTGACAAATAGGATACTCAATTCTTCTGTGAATGGAGATTCTGCAATATATTACAGTGTCCTCCTCATGTCTATACGAAGTCTTGTGGTAACCTTTTTCAACTGTATAATCATTTCATCTAATACTGATTTTTTGCCTTTGGTTTTTTCTTCTTCTTTAAGAATATTAATTATATTTTTCACTAAAGTATCCTGTTCTTCCACTCCTGTTTCTTAGGGCAGCTCCAGACACTGTTATTTAGTTGCAAAGCCTAGGCATCAGCGGGATGGCAAAGGGGGGCAAGTAATGAAAGTGATGCAAGAAATCCTCACACCTCATGTACTTTCATCAAACATTGGGATGCAAGTATCCATGCCTATGTTGTAAAGAGTACCTTTGGTCTGAAAATAGTTTTTACACTTTAGGTAGCTTAAGTCAGTCTTTGTAGCCCATTTATTGGCTACTTTAGACTCCTTGATTTGACTCCTTGATATTTTACTTAATTGTAAACATCTCAAATATCTATATTATCTCAGGATGATTCAATATTTACATTATGCATTTAATAATCCTATCTCAGAGGTATACGTTGAGATTGGTAGTTATACAAACTGATGAGAGAAAGGGAAAGAGGGAGAGAGGGAGAGAGAGAGAGAGAGAGAGAGAGAGAGAGAGAGAGAGAGAGAGAGAGAGAAAGAGAGAGATGCTAAAGGTATTGTGCTGATACCATGAAATACTATTTGTTATTGAACTAATGATTTTTTACTTTATTTTATGGCTTGGATTCTGATTTTTATCACATAAATAGAGCTGTTTGATATGGCCTAAGGCCTGGAGATCTGAGAACTGCTTATCTCCCATCATATCTGCCAACTCTGTATATTTGAGCAGAGTATATGTGCTCCAGGTCCCCTAGATCAGGGCTTTTCAACCTTTTCACCGATTGTACCACTTTTAGGATATGACAATATTCGAGTACCACCTAGCAAGGTGTCAAAAACTTGATGACCAAAAAAACCCCACCCCTGTTCAAAGTTGCAATTGCACTGAAATGACTTATGACCATTTTTCACACTTATGACCATTGCAGCAGGCCCAGGGTCATGTGATTTATATTTGGATGCTTGGCAACTGATTCATATTTATGATGGTCACAGTGTTCCAGGGTCATGTGATCCCCTTTTGCAATCTTTTGACAAGCAAAGTCAATGGCAGGGCTGCTGGTGGCCAAGTGCTAAGTTCCCTCCCTCCCTCCTTCCCTGCCTCCCTCTTTCTCATGCTCACCTCCTTCTGAAGGAAGAATTTGAACCCCCCCCCCATATTTTCTCTCTTCCATATATTCATCAAACAAGGAAAAGCCTCCAGAGACAGAAAAGACAAACTGCTGAGTGAACTAGCTTAAAAAGGCACATTCCCCTTTAAGAATTAGCTACGGCTACTTCAAAATCCCTTGCAGCAAAACTTACAGCTAACAATAGGAGAGCAATAGAAGCTAACATCAGCCATCAGCCAAATAGAAATTGCCAAACACTCCTTAAGAACACAAAGCCCACATTGCACAAATCCCAGAACTTCAAAGTCACAAAAGCACATAAGAATCCTTCCACTCTCCATCTCCCTCGTGCCTCACCTCCAGCCATTGCTGCCTTTTTTCATTCCTCTTGGAGGGCGACCCCTCCCCCACTGCATTTCTTGCCTGTTTGCTGCTGCCAGCACAGGTGGCTGCTTGATCTCCTCTCCTCTCCCCCCACCCTCCTCCTCCTTCTTCTTTCCCTTCTGTGCAGCTGACTCCACAACTCCACCTCCTCCCAAGGCTGCTGCTTTTTCTCTCTCTCCCTCTCCGGCCCAAACTGCCTCCTTTCCTTTCCTGTCTCCGCCCCCCTCCTCCTCCTTTCTCATGGGGGAGGGTGAGCCAGAAGTGAACCTGGGGCCTTTGCCTGCCCCAGCCAATCTGCAGCTCCAGAGGACTCTCTCACTGTAAGTCCTTGCCTGTGCTGGCTCTTTCCCTCCCCCACACTTGGCTAGGCAGGGCTGCGTACCACCTGCCACTCATTAATGTACCACAAGTGGTATGCGTACCACCGGTTGAAAAGCCCTGCCCTAGATTAAATACTTTCATCTGATGGGACCTAGGAAGCAGGCCTTCTCGGTCATAGCCCATACTATCAGGAACAGCAATCCTGGTCTGTCTGTCTGATTATGTTCTTAGCTGTTCTTATTTTTTTTTGTATACTGCCCTGAGTATACTAGAATTGGGTGTGCAATAAATTTAAATAAAACTGTGATCATCATCACCTATGTCCATTCACAATAAAGTTTGTGTTACTGTAGAAAATCTTGCTGGTGGAATAAGGAGGGAAGATGTGGGAACAGGTAAATCTTGTTGATTCTCTCTCCTCAAATTATAACACCCAACTTTTTTCACAGGGTGTTCTTCTTTTTGCTCTGTGTATATGTGTGTACATGTGTGGGGCAGGTGAAAGTGGAAAATAGGAAAACATGATTCTCCTGTTTCACTAATTTAAGCATCCCTTCAGCAAACTCACAGAGGTCTCCTAGTGGGAAGAGGATCAGGATCCCACCCTATGTGATAAGAGTTAAAAATGAGAATGGACAGAATACATTGATATGCCAGCTATTTTTCACTTTGCAAAAATGTATCTCATATCATACTGATAACCTGAAATTCTATTGACATGTCTTATAATATTAATTACATTTATTTTTAAGAATGAAAGTTGCATCTCATTTCACATGACTTTGTTAGTTATCCTGAGTTTTATTTCTAGACAAACATCAGACAAATCTAAATCCGTGAATGTCCCATGTTTGTATTTCAGATTCTAAACTTTCAATTTTGATTTTTTTAATAACTCAATAATGTTTATACATAATTATTCAGTCCTTCTACTGAGATCTCACACTGGTTTAAACTTGAATATTATTTTGTTAATGTTGCAGCCATTTGCAAAGATATCTTTTACTGACTATAGAATCATGTAATTGAAAAAATGGACAATCCCTCCCTCCAAGAATGAACAGATGGAAGGTGAATTTAGAAAAGACTGTACCTTTCTTTAAATGTCAGTTATTGTATTGGATTTCATTATGTTTATTCAGGACAGATGGCCATGTTTAGGATCTGGACTAGGCTGATAGCTATTATTGACATGATAATGTCGGGAGAAAATATCCTTTGGCTAAGATGCTTATTTTGGCAATTTATCATGATAAGAGCAAATAGCTCCATAATCTCATATATAAATTGCAGATAATATAACTGTCTTGTCCATGTAGCAAGCATAGTGTAAGCAAAATCTCCATACCTTAGAAAATAAGAGAAAGAAGCTCTTTATGGTTTCTTTGTGGCAGCCAATCTTCTTTGGCATAGCTTTTTGGATTAGCAATACAACCAATTGTTCTGTTTAAGCCATGTGACTTAGGCCTGCTTCTCTCCTATGTGTCACTTTTTTTCACAACCCTTTGAAAGCCTCCTAATTGTGTGAGTGGACATTATTTTTGCCCACTAACTGCTTTTGGTGATTGATTCTCAAGTAACATTAGCATCCAATTAAGAGAGCAGAATCCTTAGTTGACCAACCTTATAAGCAAACAGGTTAAATATACTGTGGGAGAGCAGTCAAACACAATGTGGTTGAACAATGGATAGATACTTTGAGCAATATGAGAAGACACAAATTTAACCCTATAGCAGAAACTAGCCAGAAAAGCTAAAATTCCTTGTCACTGAATAATATTATTCCTCATAACTGGGTGAGTTCTTCCAGTCCTTCAGGATGGCCTGAAGTGGTTGGTTAGATCAGACCAAAGTCATAAGAGTTCATTAAAGCTAAATACAAAGTGCATACTTTTGTCTGTTGAGGTTGCTATTCATTCTAATTCCAAATTTTAGCTAGATATGACTATTAAAAAGAATGATAAATATTCCTTGGGCTGAAGCACTCTTTTTTTTAGTTACCAATGGTCATTTAAAGTTCTTTATCATGTAGGTACACAAAGGCCGGGGGGAGGGCAGAAAGACCCAGAATGGAAAACAGTAAATTTCCCATATTCTAAAGCTGCTTGGAATAATATTAAATGAAAAACTTATAGTCATGGAAGAGATAATTGAATTAAACCCTTTGGCCCTTATTCATTCCTGACTTAGAAGTATAAAATAATTAAGATATTTTTAAATGCCTCTTTCATCTTTAACTTCAACTTTATCAGTGAACTCTTCTTCATGTATCCTATTCGGTTAGTTAAATATACTGTATTTTCTTTACTTTAGCTGGACCTTAACTATGCACGTTAACTAAGCAAACCACAGGGGAAAGTAATTATATATTAGTCTTGCTTGAAGCTACTCTGATATAAATCTAGACAGATAAGTAATTAAATTTAATAGTGGACTCTGCTTCTAATGAAGCATCTACAGCCTAGTCTATGTATGATAGAGAAATGACCATAACTGCTGGTAACCGCATCATCATCATCATCATCAGAAATACTTGTACGCTTGAAATTGTTTGAATCAAATATCCTTCTACAAAGGAATGTCCTCTGTTTCAGAAATGATGGAATGTGGAGTAGTCTAAACATGCCCCCTGATTGGCATGTGTGTGGATGCAGAAAGAGAGAGACAGAGAGAAAGCAAGGGTGGGAAGGGGATGGGGAAGGACATCAAATGAAATAAAATTACAAAAGAAGCCCCCAAAAGTCATGCTTTAATATTGCATGCTCATCTTCATCAATCACTGAAGCAATACCCCCTAGATCAGTGCATTAACTTGTTTATCTTTTACGAGGGGAAAGAAAAAAAAACTTCATAGCTTCATCATTCATTCCAGAGTGAGGGGAAAAACAAAAGCCAGCCACCGAAATTTGCATGGTGCTCAATTATACATTAGTGAACATCACTTGGCAATCTGTTCATATCAATTTAATTGGATTTTAATACTGCCTCTGATCTTGTTTTCTAATTAACAGCAGTGCCTGGCAATAAAGCAGAACCATGCACCCAGCAACACCTTTGATCTCAACCATATGGAGCTCCTCCGTGCTCTTGGAAAAAGAATCTCCCTTTCCTCCGATGCAGGCCGAGAAATACTAAGGGCCCCCAGATGGCTGCATACTACTCATGACTGCGACTTCATTGATTATTTTCTCTTCTGATTGGTCCTGATTGAAAATAAATAAAACATGCACTTGGAACTGGATGCAAATTGGTGTCACAATCTTTTGGTAATGTTGATCGTTTTTCTCAGCTCCTTCTTTGGATGACAAGCGTTTTCAGTAAACATTAATTGACTCAATGGTCTGTATTTAGGAGCAGTGCTTTTATCACCAGGACCTTGTGTTTTATGTATAGCTACTGTCCTCCAAGCACAGAATTTTAATTACGATTGAACCAACCTAATTGTTCATTCTTTATCTTTCTGATGCTATCGGCATAGAAAAACTATTTAAGCCTGATTTGAGAATAGCAGTATGTGATTTATATCTGCTTTTTGATAGCTTGCTATTGACAGAGAGTTCTTTAATTTTCTTATGTTATTATTTTTCTCCCTCCCAGATCAACCTGAAGAGCCCTGTGCTTAAGAGGAACAGATGCTGTCATGTCACATTTCATGTGTTCTCCGTTGTAGCTAATGTTTTTATCTGATTTGTATGATGGAACGAATTGATTAGGAGCTTTTAAAAATGTTGGGACTGTAAATCCCAGAATTCCTCAGCTACCATTCTAGTTAGTAATTCTGAGATTTAAATTCTTAACATATCTTGAGCGCATCTGGTTGAGAAAGTTGCATTAGGAGACTTACATCCATTTTAGAATAGAATAGAATAGAATAGAATAGAATAGAATAGAATAGAATAGAATAGAATAGAATAGAATAGAGCTGGAAGGGACCTTGGAGGTCTTCTAGTCCAGTCCCGTGCTCAAGCAGGAGACCCTATATCATTTCAGACAATTGGCTGTCCAGTTTCTTCTTAAAAACCTTCAGTGATGAAGCACCCACAACTTCTGAAGGCAAGCTGTTCCACTGCTTAATTGCACTACACTGTTAGGAAATTTCTCCTTAATCCCAGGTTGCAACTCTCCTTGATTAGTTTCCATCCATTGTTTCTTGTCCTGCCCTCTGGTGCTTTGGAAATAAGTTGATCCCCTTTTTTTGTGGCAGCTCCTCAAATACTGGAATACTGCTATCATGTCACCTCTACTGTAGTCCTTCTTTTCCCTAGCCTAGCTAAACCCAACTCCTGCAACTGTTCTTCATATGTTTTAGTCTCCAGGCCTTTAATCATCTTAGTTGCTCTTCTCTGCACTTTTTCCAAAGTCTCAACATCTTTTTTGTAGTGATCAAAACTGGATGCAGTATTTCAGGTGTGGTCTTACTAAGGTTTTATAAAGTGGTTCTAATACTTCACGTGATTTTGATTCTATGCCTTGTTTATACAACCAAGGATTATACTAGCCTTTTTGGCTGCTGCGGCACACTGCTGGCTCATGTTTAAGTGATTGTCCACTAAGACTCCAAGGTTCCTCTCACAGTTACTGTTTTTGAGCCAGGTGTCACCTAATATGTACATCTATCTTTGGTTTTTCCTGCCTAGCTGTAAAACCTTGCTTTTCTCCACATTAAGTTTCATGTTGTTGGATAGGGCCCATTCTTCAAATCTGTGAAGATCTTTTTGGCTCCTGAGCATGTCTTTTGGGGTGTTGGCTATTCCTGCCAGTTTAGTGTCATCTGCAAATTTGATGAATTCCCCTTCTATTCCCTCATCTAAGTTATTTATGAAGATATTGAAGAGTACTGGGCCTAAAACTGAACCTTGTGGTACCCCACTGCTTACTTCCCTCTATGTAGTATCTAAGGACTACTCGTTGCGTACGATTTGTCAGTCAGTTACAAATCCATCTGGTGGTGATGCTCACTATCCCACATTTTTCTAGCTTACCAAGAAGTAGGTTGTGGTCTTAATCTAAGTATACTATGTCCACAGCATTTTGCTGGTCTACCAATTTAGTCACTTTGTCAAAGAATGAAATAAGATTGGTTTGGCAATTTTGGTCTGTTTTTAACAAACCCATGCTGGCTTTTTGTTATAACTTAATTTTTTTCTAGATGTTCTCAGATTCATAACATAATACAAAATAATACAAAAAGTAATTTATATAAGATGAATAAATCTGAAGTCAGAAAAGTTAAAATCTCATCATATCTATAAGTTAGATAAAATAAATCTTGAGGGGCGGGAGGTCTTTTCTACAGAAAAACCATATCATCAGTCTGCTCAAAATAATTTAAAAATAAATATGTTTAATGAAAAATTTATTTTTACAACATTTATCTTTCCTCAAAAAGTCAGATTAGGGGGTCAACCTATTCTCCAAAGGACTTCAGGGCAGGACAAGAAGTAACAGAAGTAACAGGTGGAAGATCATTAAAGAGAGAGCCAATTTAGAACTAAGGAAATATTTCTGACAGTGTGAATAATTAATCAGTGGAATGGCTTGCCTTCAGAAATTGTGGGTGCTTCATCACCGGAGGTTTTCAAGAAGAGATTGAACAACAATTCATCTGGAATAGTATAAGGTCTCCTGCTTGAGCAGAGGATTGAACTAGAAGATCTCCAACATCCTTCCAACCTTTTTATTCTGTGTTAGAAAAGAAAAAAAAAGATATAAAAAGTGGCTTCTGATCTTTACAACATTTGTTAGTACAATTATGAATTACCTCTTTCTCTAAAATTATAGCATGGCTCTTTTCTTTCTATAATCTATCCTATCTTATCAATTTTTCCCCTGAGGTAAGTAATCTGATATTTTAAGATCGACCAATGAAGAATATTTCCTTAGAAAAAATATTCTTAGAAATTGAAAACAATTCACACAACAAGGAAAACCTCATTTTTACAAATTTCCATTGATGTACTGTATTAGCACCTATCAGAAGTATTTGAGACTTACTCTAATTAATAGAGGAATCAGATAAATTTCTAAACTCTTGCACAGTATCAGTCAATTTTGATATAGAAAATACATAATTATCAACTACTAACTACTTGTGTTCAACTCTAACTGCTGTTTTGTCCCAAATGCCTTCCATTTCTCTAACAATTAGATTTCAATATCTAATTACAAATTCATGATAGGTTCCACAAGACATTTTGATAAATGAAAATCATCTTAGCAGAAGATGTACTATAGAGTACCACATTTTTATCCAATTCATTAATGAGGAAGAAATCAAGATTTAGATTAAAAACTTTCTATAAACCTTTACTATATCAAAGGCCTTTTTCACTTCAATGCAACCCTCACTTTTATTTCAATTTTGTGATTATTAAGCCAGAATGTTAACTAGTACTATTATTTGATATTGGCCAGCCTTTTATAAAATCAGATTGTGCAGGATGGAAAATGAAAGTTAGTATCATCTATAATCTGCATATTATGGTTATCATTAATACTTTTGCATCAATATTTAACAAGAAAATGGCAGGATAGTTTATGGGATATTTCCAGGCTTCAAAATGTTAGTTATATAAGCTTTCCTGAAGGAGGTTAAAAATGCATAATTAAAATAACGGTACAAAGAAAATATAAGCCTCATGGGATGACATGCACACCAGGAGTTTTTCCTGCTTTGAAAGATTTAATGGTATCAATAAGAAATAAATGGGAAGTTTGAGCATGCATAATCTTAGAATTATATTCAAATCAAGCAATTTCTTCCTTAGTTATATTTATTTTTTTAAATGTTAATTTACTGAAACTGAATCCAGCATCTTGTATCCAATGGATGTCTGGAATACAAAAACCCTCAGAAGATTGGGTGAGATTGATGCTACAATTCCTCTGTACAATATCAGTTTTAAACGACTTCCTGGTTTATTGAAGAACATAGGAAGAAGAAGCAATTGAATGTACTCCTAGAATGAAGATGACAACAAACTAGAAGGGAGTAAGACTGAGCACTGATAAGAGTCAATTTTTGAGGCTACACAGTGTAATTAAGTGTAATTAAGTGTAATTAAGCATAATTTCTTCTCCAAGTTTATTATGTCTGTGGAATCTCACAGTAAACTTGTTCAGAGTTACTCAGACCCTTTTGGAGGAGGATGGACAGGACAAGGGCCTACAATCTGATCAGATGGTTTTGTATGTGTCTTAGAAGATAAATCACACTGCCTCCAGGTTAGATGTCAGAGTCTAGTGTGATGAGTGAGGTTCAGTTTTATTATTCTTTTGTGTCTATTTATTTAATACGGGCCATCCAATTTTAAATGAGTCTGGATATCTTACAGTTTTTTAAAAGCAGGAAAAACAATAATAAGAACAAAGAGATTATAAATGTACCCAAGGAAGTGGATAGGGTTCTTTGTGGCATGAGTTCTGTATCTGTGGCCTGGATCCATGCCCTCTATGGCCACTATGTTGTAAGTTGTGGATCAGGAAAATTGTCAATACTTATTTGAGGGAGGGAGTAATGCCACCTGATTTAAAATACCGTAGGTAGTTATGTGCCTACTTTTAAAGAAGGTCTCCCTGGGCTTCCAGCACTGTCGATCATTTCCAACTTTTTGCCCTCTCTTCAATCTTCCTTTTTTGGAGAAAGTGGTGGAAAAAGTGTTGGCAGCTCAGCTTCAAAGAATCTTAGAGTATTAGAGGCAACAATGAATCCTGCAAATTTCATGCTGGTATAGTTTTCTGCCAACTCAAGGATGGGTGGAGACCATTTCAACTCAGCAGTAGGAAAAAGTCTCTAGTATACAATATATTTTGGACCAGGTGGCAACATAAAAGAGAGATTTAGTAGGAGATATGTGATAGCTCCCTATCTAGATTGGAAACATCTAGAGGTCTCACAGGTCTCAAATACGATTGGCTGTATTTCTTCAAAAGAAAGATATAACTGGAATTATAAACTGTATGCACATATATATTATAAAATGAAGGCTTTGACCTTGATATATCAGCCTTGTTATTTTGCTTTCTGCTAATATGTCCACCCTACTGATTGTAGCCTTTAAAAACATATCTGTTCTATTATTCTCCTGATGGAAATGAAGAGATTGCAGATGTGTAACAACATTAACCTGCTTGTTATGAGATAATAAAACTCTCCTCCAATCGTGGGAACTGAATGAAGAGATCTCTGTTCTTCAGGCATGTTTAGGGAATTCTAGCAACAGGAGCTCTGTTCTCTATATTAAATACCTGTTTAACAGCTCTGTCCTATGGATTCAGTATGTGTTTAACAGTTACAACAATTCATTTTCAGGATCTGAGCATAAGATGATCCATGCTAGAGTAGTCCATCTGGTCTCACAATGCGTTCGGGAAGTTCACAAGCAAGGAGAGAAGGGCAATCACTTTCTTCCATCTTGTGCCCAGCAGCTGGTATTTAAGATATATTGCCTGAGTATGCAGTCATCAAGACTAACAACCATTGGCAGTAGTTCTATGCTTTAATCACTATTAAATAATAAAGGAAATAAAACAAACCCAAATCACAGGATACTGTAATGAGTTCAGGTGGGAATAAGGAACATATTTTTTGAGAATACTAACTCTTATTTTGTGTTTCTAAAGGGTATAGAGCTGAAATGTTGAAACCAATCCAATCATTTTGGAATGGTGCATATTTTAACTGGTTTTCATTTTGAAGGGGAACCAAGATGCAAATATAGGCATATGACGTATGAGGTATGAAATTATCTTTCGATAGGGCTTGACAAGAATGTAAAACTATTGCTGTTGTGGTTTTCAGCTGCAGACAATTCCCTTTCAGGAGAACTAGTAATCCACTCAAGTGAGCGAAAAGCAGAATCCAACTAGAAAGAGGTTGAGTTCTAGGACAGCAATCAAAGCTCAGTAGAGGGAAAAGCAAGTATCCAGTCAAAAACAAACCTGGGACATATAAAGAAAAGCACAGGTCCAGAAACAAGAATTTTGCACAGTAGATCTTCTGCTTAGATTGAGGAGTAAGCTCTGATGCTGGTCTTTAATGATCAGCTGATTTGATACTCAGGAATGCTAAGTGTAAAACCTAAATAACATTATTGGAGTGAATTAGTTGGTCTGCCTATTGTGGAGAGAAAACTATATATTGATGCCAAGCAGTTAAAAGACACCATCTTTTGTTTGAGAATTCCCTATCCTAATGAATATCATTTACTTGAATTCCTATTCTGCCAGACTTTATGTGCTGTGTCTAGTTATATATTAATATACATTAATATATATTAGTTATATATTAACATACAGAACATGGATTTTAGTGGCAAGGGCTATCCAATTTTAATATAAAGAATAATTAGAATGATTGCCCATCAACAATAAGTATCTGGCTGGCAAACAAAGCAGGTGTCTCTCCACTTTCTTCTTTATAATATTGATGTATTATTATATTTCCGTGAAAATTAAAACAGCATTTTGTGTATTTATATAAATGCTGATACAATTGCATGCAAAAGTTTAGGCACCCCAGTCAAGTGAAGAGAAGCTAACACATTCTCTGCATAGCACAGTGAAACACCACATCCTTCTACAAAATTGAAATCATGCTTACTATTTATGTATGCTAATTTACAGATTCAAAATAAGAAAACAGTGGGTTTTATTAACAACTTTACAGGTTTTTTTTTTTTTAAAGTAGCACAGAATCAACTGGAAAAGTGTCCACAGTTATACACTTGACATATTCGCTGTTTCCTTATTTTGAAACAGTAAACAATTGCACATAAATAGTAAGCAGAATTTGCAGAAAGCTGATGTCTTTAACTTTGTAGTGTAGAAGATTGTATCTCCTTCTGTTCACTTAGAGATTCACTAGAATATGCAATTGGACCAGCGTTACCTACCCTATGCATAGTACTGTAACATAGGCAAAAATGTTGCCATCTATCGATAGTTGGTAGTATATAACATTCCAACCAACTACATCACGGGTGTCAAACTTGCAACATCACGTGATGTGTCGTCACGTATTGTGACTTTTTCCCCATTGCCGGCAATGGGGTGGGCGTGGTTTTGGCGTGACGCATCTGGCCCGTGGGCCGGCAGTTTGACACCCCTGAACATGATAGTTTTGTTGGTGGAAGGTTGTATATTTTTACATGTGATATATGTGAATGCCTTCTGATAGGGAAGAGTTTTTAAGGGGTGCGGTTGGTTACTGAAATGGTTCTGTTACCAGGCATGGTTCTGTCAAAGGCCTTCAGCAACCATTCCCAGACTGAATGATGCTACAAGGCTGGATAAAGTTAACTTTTTATGTGAAGCTCTGACAGAAATCTTGCCAGACCTCAGCAAACCCGCTATGATGACAGATCTAATTTGATAATGAAAATCATGTGTTGTTCTTTAAGGTCTCTTGGGTAAAAGAATGTTTAACACCCTTGAATTATTTGAATGGGAAAGCTTAATGGAAAGCAGAATATGAAGGATTATTTGGAGACAATAACTTTTATTTGTTTGCATTTATATGCAGTCATAAAATAAACAGGCTGCATCCGCTTTCCAGAAGCAGGCATCGGTTCCATCCACTCACCCATTCTATTGAAAGTAGGAACTGGTGATTGCTATCCACCCAGGAAAGGGTAAATAGAGACAAATGAAGTTCTTAAATTGTTAATAATCTTCCCAATCTGATCTTCTTCTTCCTCCACTTCAAGCAGTAAGAGGATAAGTGCAAATGATAGCCCATTGTATGAATTATTTCTTGCAAGCTGAATGCTTTAAAAAGGAATATAAAAACCTGCTATGTGTCAGGCAATCCTTAGAGACCTTAGTAAGGGTAGCCGATTTCTCAAACTCCCTGAAAACAGGAGTGATGGTCTGTAAATGTTGCATGTGCAGAAGGACAATTTATTATTAGTCTGAGTAATGTGAAGAGAAAAGAATAAATTATTTAAACAGAAAAAGGAAGGTCATCAGTTTAATTTTAACAAATATATTTTAATAGAATTGTATTATTACATTTTAAAGATCAGTGAAAGCATCTTTTCCCTTACGGATTTAATTTTTAGGCAGTATGAAATATACTGGGATTTGGGAATGGTAAATCTATCTATCTATCTATCTATCTATCTATCTATCTATCTATCTATCTATCTATCTATCTATCTATCTATCTATCTATCTATCTATCTATCTATCTATCTATCTATCTATCTATCTATCTATCTATCTATCTATCATCTCTTTCTCTCTCTTCCATACTCAACTAAATCTGTTTTGTATATATTTTCAGATTTAGAATTATAAATATTGAAATGTACACATTTCAATTTGCCAATGGATTTGAAAAGGAAACATTGAGAAAACTTGTAATATAATGTGGATCAAAGAATCCCCCCCCCCAATTTCTATAAAAACATTTTAAAGGTATCTGCTTCACCTAGCATCTTCTTCACTATAAAGGTAAACTTGATTCAATGCTGTAAGTTCAAATATATATTCAAATATAAATTCAAATACACACACAAACACACATACACACACACACACACATGTTTGGAAAAAGTTCCACTGAAATCAAAGCTAATTTGTGAATACATTGGACTAAACTGTCAGCTTGGCCTTCTTCAAAGAAGGAAATATCCACCAACCTTCTGTCTTATTTAACACCTTTAATTAATATTTGTTCAGCTGCATTCAATGCCATTGTTTATCACCTTATCTATCAACATTGCATTCAAGGCCCCCTTATTTTCTTCTGTAGTCAAGCTGGTAGAATCACACTTGGCTGAATCTTCACCCTGAAATGCATGAACTAGGCATTTTTTTTCCTGGAGAAATATCATCATCCACAGATACAGATCTGTAGTAGCAATTCCAATTAAATGTCATAAATGAATAATTTCTTCTCCAAAGTAAAGAGTCAAATTTAATAGGATACTTATTGTGTGTTAATTAAGTATTATTACAGCCATAGAGTAGAGAGACTGAAATTTAATATCTATATAAGAGATACAGAGATAAAACTAAGTGATACATATTTTGTGCCTACTTGTACAATTTCAGTAAATATTGATATTAATTTTACACACTCCATTTGAATTTGCAGACCAATAAAACTACTGATTTGAGCTTTAATCATGCAATTATGAGGCCTGAATCTGTTCAGCAACCCCAAGCCAGTAGTGAAGTGGTCAGTGTGCAAAATGATGACAGTGGCAACATGGGTCTCTTGGTGCTTGGCCCAATGTGGATTAACTTAACATTTCTAAATATTCTGCCATGCTGCTCTTTATGTTAAAAGCCATTTTTAGAAAGATTATCTGGGTTGTGCAACTTAATCTGTATTGACTCCATTTTTGGACTATTAGACTATTCATGCCACTGCTGGATTCCTGCTGACTCTGGAAAAAAAAGAAAGAAAGAAAATGGTATTACCTTCTGGCATCAAAGCCAAAACATTTTTCACTGCAGACTTGGATTTTGTGGCTAGAGATCTCAATATTGATCTCTCTGTATTTTCCCCATTTTCCAAGTACTCCAATAACTGTACTACTGGAATTTGCATTCTATTGGAATCATCTTTATAAAGTTTGTTTACAAATATATGAGAAGCAAGTAGGCAGCAAGGCAGTTTGATCATCTATCCAGTGGTGGGATTCAGCCGGTTCGCACTACTTCGGCAGAACCGATAGCTAATTTTTTGTTGCCCAGGCCCAGAATGGGCTTCTGGAAGCAGCATCCACACAGAGAACCGGTTGTTCACATATTTGAATCCCACCACTGCATCTATCTCTCCTAGAGATCATCTTGTGCATAAGCAAACCAGAAGCCCTAGCACAGGCAGGCCATAAATAAAACCATGCTTCCTTGTGCAGAAGAACTTTTCATTAATGGCTCAGCATGTATAGCCTTCTATGTAACTCTTTTATGGGAGTGGAGGTGGGGACTGCAAAAACAGACACTTAATATTTAAACATGCAGGGATATAATCAGAGGCTGAAGATTTTGTTAGAGAATGGAGAAGCCATTTCAATCAGTCCTTAAAATGAAGTAATGTCCAAAGCCATGCACAAGTGCATTCCTACCATTAATAAGCAAGGAAAAGAAAATTTGAAGCCCATGTTCATGACTACTATTTTGTGGAACTTCAATATGGAGGTTTGATATGAAAAGCTTAGGGTTAAGGTATAGTCTAAATGAAGTATAACATAAGTGGGAAGTGCAGTGGTGCAATGGCCTAAGGATACTGGATCTGCTGACCAGAAATGGTCGACACTCTGGTGATTTGAGCCCTGGTAGCACTATGGGATGGGGTGAGCTCCCATCACTTGCCTCTTGCTCACCCAGAAATTTGAAAGCATTATTGAAGGTAGATAAATGGCTACCACTTATCTAGCTAGTTACCCGGTTGGAAAGTCTAGCCACATGTGGAGAACGTGAGCTGGTGCTGGACCTGTCTGGACATGAGGCGAGATTTGCAGAAGAGGCCCCAGAAGGTGTCATCAAGCCAAATGCTACTAGCCAGCTGGTGCAAGCCAGTTCACCCCCATTGCACAGGGAAGAGCTATGTGTTAAATTCAGATGTTTGTTAAATCTGAATTACATAATTTGCATAATTATGGGACTATGCAAATTATATAAACTGATGCAACTGACATTAACTATACTCATTCCTTCAGAAACATTGGATTTTATATACATTTTTAAGAACTGAGATATAGAACTGAAACTTTTTTGTTGCCACTAAGTTTGAGCTCTAGAGAACTGAGCTTTTTGGATAATCATTAGATGGCAGCAATGTGGTCATCTAGACTTTGTATCTAAAAACTGGTAACCCTAATACTTATAATGTAGATACTAGATTGCACATTGTAAAAGCAAATGGTATCTATATGAGATTATATTTAATCCCTATAATAACCTTGAGTGAAAAATAGTTTTCATTAATACTCTATTAATTATTGTTGCTAAAGGCAGTAATTGATTACTCTGTGCCTTAGTTCATGAGTTAATGATGACTAAATATTTGCTTCAGTACTTCTAATTGCCTGTATATAATACTTGTTCCTTCTTGATATCTCCAATGTCCAGTTTGTATTTCCTGTTTTATGTAAGCAGCCATAGATGTTTACATCATCCATAAAGCAATGGAATGTGCTATTTCTTTTTGCATTAGATAGAAGATGGACCTTATATCATAGGTCCCCTTTGACAGTCCTGATATATTTAAGTTTCTCACTCCTTTGAGGCATAAAGTGCTCCCATCACTTCCTATTCTCTCTGGGATAAGCAACCTTGAAATTTGTAGCTTCTTTGGCTATGAGACACGTTTTGTGGGCTTCCTTAGTTGAGGCAGCATCCAGCCTACCTTGCCTGATCTCAAAAAGCTAAGCAAGGTTGGATCTAATTACTATTGGTTGGGAAACCACTAGAAAAGTTAGATTGGGAAATGAAAAATCCCAAACTGTTTCTCAGTTTTCCAAGTCTCCGGCAGTGTCTGAATTATTTAAATTTGATCTTTTAATTGGAGCTGCCAGAAACTGAATATATAGGTTTATGTAGGTTCTAGCTCTGAGTCACAGCTTGTCCCCATCGTTTAGCTGCCAGATTTCATGGTAAATTTTGAATATAAACAAATAAGTGAACTTATCTACTATTTCAATGGTGAAAAAAGTAAAGTTCTACATTTAGGCATGAAAAACCAAATGTACAGGTATAGTATAGGTCACGGGTCGGCAACCCGCGGCTCCGGAGCCGCATGCGGCTCTTTGAGGGATCACCTGCGGCTCCGGAGCCTCCGCCGCGGGCACGTGCGCATGCGCGGGCGGGTGCACGTGCGCGAACGGGTGCGCATGCGCGAACGGGTGCGCGTGCGCATGCGCGGGGCGGGTGTGCATGCGCGAACGGGCATGCGCGCGCGTGCGCGCATGCGCACATGCGCGGGCGGGCGCGCATGCGCGGGTGGGTGCGGCTCCCAGGGGTTTTTTTTTTTAGGGAAACGGGTCCGTGCGGCTCGTTGGATATTTCGGCTGGCCGACCCATGGTATAGGTGGTACTTTGCTCAATAGTAGCAACTGTGAGAGGGATCTCGGAGTCCTAGTGGAAAATTACTTAAATATGAGCCAGCAGTGTGCTGCAGGTGCCAAAAAAGCCAACACAGTGCTAGGCTGCATTAACAGAGGGATAGAATCAAGATCACGTGAAGTGTTAATACCACTTTACAATGCCTTGGTAAGACCATACCTGGAATACTGCATCCAGTTTTGGTCACCACGATGTAAAAAAGATGTTGAGACTCTAGAAAGAGTGCAGAGAAGAGCAACAAAGATGATTAGGGGACTGGAGGCTAAAACATATAAGGAACGGTTGCTGGAATTGGGTATGTCTAGTTTAATGAAGAGAAGGACGAGGGGGGATATGATAGCAGTGTTCCAATATCTCAGGGGCTGCCACAAAGAAGAGGGAGTCAAGCTATTCTCCAAAGCGCCGGAAGGCAGGACAAGAAGCAACGGATGGAAACTAATCAAGGAGAGAAGCAACTTAGAACTAAGGAGAAACTTCCTGACAGTTAGAACAATTAACCAGTGGAACAACCTGCTTCCAGAAGCGGTGAATGCTCCAATACTGGAAGTTTTTAAGAAGAGACTGGACAGTCAGTTGTCTGAAATGGTATAGGGCAGTGGTGGCAAACCTATGGCACGGGTGCCAGAGGCGGCACTCAGACCCCTCTCTGTCGGCACGCGCACCGTCACCCCAGTCCTAGGTCTTCAGCTGGGTTTTATAAAACCTTTTCACTTTAGGCCTCCGCCGCCGTGTGCAAAAAAAAAAAGGTTCAATCAGTTAATTTCAACTTCTCGCGGGAAAAAAAAAGATCTTGCAAAGTTGGAATTGATTGATTGAACTTTTTAGTCCCACCCAGTCTGCCGTTACCACCGCAGCCACGCCCATCCAATGGGCCATGCCCAGCCAATGAGCCACGCCCAGCCAATGGGCCACGCCCAGCCAATGGGCCACGCCCAGCCAATGGGCCACGCCCAGCCAATGGGCCACACCCAGCCGGCACTCAACGATGCATAAGTGGGTTTTGGGTTGCAGTTTGGGCACTCAGTCTCTAAAAGGTTCGCCATCACTGGTATAGGGTTTCCTGCCTGAGCAGGGGGTTGGACTAGATGACCTCCAAGGTCCCTTCCAACTCTATTATTATTATTATTATTATTATTATTATTATTATTATTATTATTATTATTATTATTATTATTATTATTATTATTATTATTATTATTATTATTATTATTATTATTATTATTATTATTATTATTTCACTTAAAAAAATAAAAAACCAAAACTTAAAAAAAAACATTTTTCTTGAATTCTGCTAAAGATACACACAAACATAAAACTGCAGAGTTAGACCATTGATTCCTTTTCCTCCTCCTCACAGGAATTTAAGTTAAAACAAGATGGGTGTCCAGTTGAAGGGATTCAGTCAAGGACTACTCTTCCACTGACAAAGTCCTCTTATTTTTATTAATTTTTTCCCTTTAACATTATTAACAGATTCATGAAATCATAGAATGGAAGATGTGGAAAGGATTTTATCATGCTGCTTTGATATGATATGAAAAGTGCTATCATATTCCCCTGTAGTCAATTTTTTTTCTACCAAAGTTTAAGGATACCCAGTTTCCTTAGTCTTTCTCATAAGACTTAGTTTCATCAGTCGACCCTTCTCTGCACCTGTTTCTTAAAACATGGTGCCCAGAACTAAACAAGATTCTTGATGCATGGTCTGATCAATACATACTATACTACACTTCCTACTTCCTATGATCTGGAAACAGTACATTGATTGACATAATATAAAACTGCACTTATTTCACTGTACATAAAACTGTTCCAAGGAAACAAAGCAGCAGATAAAAAAATGTAAAAGCAGTAACAATAATTTAATGTTTAACTTTGTAAGTGCACAAAAGTAAAGGTAGACAGTTGTTTACAAATCTCTCCAAAACACTGAGCAAGATGCAGCAAACAGATCAATAAAGCATTGTCCTCATTGACTACCTGGAAAGAGCCTAACTAGGGCTACAAAGAACTCTGATCTTCTGTTTCCTGTACATTACTTCAATTATGAAATCAATTTCCAATTCTCTGGCTCATTCAAGGGTTCTTTTACACTTCTTTTGAACTTGTTTTTGGTAGGAGTTCCAAACTTAGTATGAAGGGTGCTGTTTGCTGTCTTTTGGTTTATCAATTTGCTTCTTCTTCAGTATCCTGTTCTTCCTGATAGAAAAAAGTCAATGGGATAAATTATCCCATAATGCCTTCTTCTATGTTTCAACATATTCAATTTAATTCAATTCAGTTCAGTTCAGTTCAGTTCAATTCAATTCAATTCAATTCAATTCAATTCAATTCAATTCAATTCAATTCAATTCAATTCAATTCAATCAATTCAATTCACTTCAATGGAAGTTAAAGCAGAGTGCTGCCTATTGGAGAAACAACATTTAATGAAATACAATTGATTGATGGCCAATCGCTGACCATCCATACACCAATCAATCAATAGGAAGTCAGCACATAAATACTCATAGAGTAGACCAAAGCACATATTCCAGTAGAGAGAGGTTTCCTGAGGATGGGTTCCAGCATGAGTCTGAAAGCTCAGAAGAGTAAACCTCTAGTCCCAGTGACCGATCCAATTTGGATCTTGAAATACAGACACCATGCAGACACAGTGCAGAATTAGAGGAGGGAATTGCCATGGTCCTAATTTCCATCTGTCTTCTCCTGACATTGCATACATCATATACTAAACCTTTAACAATCAAAGGCTGCTGTCTTTGGGTCTGTCCATGCTAACTCCCCACAATACCATTTCAGGTTTTGTCACTTTTGATAGATAGATATAGATAATATAAATTCTTGGCTGTTGTTTATATTCCCCCCTTCTCCCTGCTTTTACCACCATTTAGTGTCCCTTTTTTGCCAGATGACTATTTTGATGTTTGCTGATGTTTAATAAACTACCATCAACCTATATTTTTCACTAGCTGAACTAAGTGGCACATGTGCTTGCTCTGATGTGATACAGGGCTTGACTGGGAATGTACTGGGTGCAAACTAAATGGGAAATTATACACAGGCATTTTACAACAAGAAAAACACTTGAACTGCACATGTAACCAATGAGAATTTGGCCCAAATTTTCTTCTCATTTCAAGTTTTCAAAGCAATCTTGTTTCTATCAATTTGCATGGGAATGGTGGAAGAGAAGGCAGAAGGTTTCGATTTGCTTTTCATCTTTACTTTATAAAACTCTCTTATCCTAAGCCAGATGATTGGTCCATGTAGCTAGGATTTATTTATTTATTTATAGCCCCATTCTGGGTGGTGGGGAAATAAGGAACAATTAAAACCAACTAAAGTTACATTTTACAAGAAAGTAAAATAGCCACTCTGAAATTCATTCTGAGCCAAAGATCTATTGAATAGGAATGGTGCTAAGTGTCTTCCAAATATCATATATGTACCTCCAGAGCTTGCGTGTTCACTGTGAAGGCCACACAGGATGGACTCTGTAGTACCATCAACATGGACTTTGTAGCATTACTGTACTTGCTAACAACAGTGTGGGAGCTATTAGCAAAAAAACCCTGTCAATAACTTATCTTTGGGGCCTGAACCAACAGCTGTCAAAAGCTACAGGGAGGACCCTTCCCAGGTCTATTTGGAAATTGGAGATTGAAGCTGGAGCATATGCTATGTAGAACATGCACTGTACAACTGAGCGCCAGCCTTTAACATTTGTTGACTATCAGCTTAATTATGGGAACAGCACTATAATGGAAGCGATATAATAACTAAGGCCAGCTTCAGATGCCATGTAAGCCAGAGTTAGCATCAATATACTGTATGTTGGTGAATTTCTGCTCAGTTGCTCCTTCTTGGTTCTTCCTGGCAGCTAAACCAGTTAAAGCAGAAATTCTTAATATTTGGTACCAGTGGTAATACTTAACATTTAAAAAACATGCTTTGGGTGGTCAAAGAAAGTGGTTGGCTACTAGGAGAGAGGCTTTCCTACTCACAAAATGGCCCTTATGCATGTGGCCAATCACAAAGCAATAGTTGACCAGAATGTTGCTCTTAGGAACTTCTTCTGAATATTTCTTTAGCGGAATTTTAAAGAAATTTGGTTTAGCATGATATCCATCTGTGGCAGGTAAGAGGCTTTCACTGGCCTGAGTCTGCAACCCCAAAGCCTAAGATCTCAACTGACAGCCATGCACTGCACTTTTTCACCATAAGAGATTTCAGTGTCATGATCTGTTGTCTTGCTGAACATTCATGGAAAGCAGATGGCCTCTCATTGGTTACACGTCTGAGGACGATCAAGAGTGAAAGTTATTCCTTTCAAACTTGACTATGTGGGACTGGCGCACATTTAATTGGTTCCAGATCCAAGGCACAAGGCAGTAAAAGAGAAAACAATTTGAGAATTGGGGAGGGGGTGGATAGTTACTGCTTCCCAGGCCATATTCTCTTTGGAGACCTGCCATGGTGAACATGGAGGACATATAGATCTAAGGTTCAATAATTTATGGAGGAAAGTTGAAATCCCGAGGAGATCAAAAGTCTAGCGGTGCGGCTGTTGTCAAGTGTGCAAACATTTAACTGATTGCATTTGTGAGAGATCTGTAGGATAGATCTGAAGGGAGAGTTTGTCCTTTTGTGATGCTGGTTTTCATCCCGTAATTTTTGAGTGAGCTCTTTGTGCCTTGTTTACTGTATAGTATGATTAGATTTTAATTTAACAAGAAAGGAATGTATCTTTCATGTGGCATGTCTCGTGGGGCCTGAGTTTTAGCATGGAGAAGGGGGAATAGGTCTGGAGCTTTTAAAGATGTAGTGGAGAGTCTCAGTATATTGCTCATCTCAGAATTACTGTTTGTAAATAGGCCTGGCCAGTCTTGAGCAACATGATTTCAATAATTTTCCCTGTGTAAATAAACTATGCCTTCTGACTGTACTTGTTACAGGAATTCTCCCTGGCTTTAGATTTGACCACAGTCTCCCAGAGGCCTGCAACCAATCTAAGTGGTGAATGTAAAAAGACACAGCTTCTCTCTCTTTTGATAACCCATTTGGAATTCATCAGGAGAGCAATCAATTATAAAATCATGAGCAGTGTGGAGAGAATGAAAAAAGAGAAACTAGAAGCTTGCAGTTGAGTTGGCGAGTTAATTCAAATCAATATATGAAATTAAGCTTCCCACCACCACCACCCCCATGCCTTGCTGCACATTTTGAATTTTCAGGTCACACTATGCATCAGAAGCCATTGTGCTTAGGATTGCCTTGATATTCTTAAAGACGTAAAAGCTTTGTCAAATTATGAACCTGAGAGTTTCTGAAGTTTGACGTCTGTTCTCCAGAGCTTTCCAAAAATAGCTTCCAAACTGTACTTTTAAATGTAACGGGAAGGGAAATGCTTAAATTCATAAGAAGCAGATACATTAATTGAATTTGAATTACATTTGAATCAAACCAAATTTATTTTGATCTTAACCCCAACATTTTTCAAAGTGCAGCCATGAACACAAGTCTCAAATGTCATGTGTGGACCTTGCCCCTCTCTGAAAAAGGTATATATCCCTGGCTGAGGCCTTTCATATCTACATACCTCTGTCTTTATCTGTATTTCTTTCTTCTGCAGTCAATATCAGGGGTTTGCTTCATTCCCTCTCCACTGAATGTTTCCTCAGAACCTTATTTTGAAGTCTGCTTTATTCCCCTTTTTAGTCACTGTCACCTAAACAT
Source organism: Azemiops feae (assembly GCA_023970755.1). Classification (NCBI taxonomy): domain Eukaryota; kingdom Metazoa; phylum Chordata; class Lepidosauria; order Squamata; family Viperidae; genus Azemiops; species Azemiops feae. Next base: position 1,675,143 of record JALGBA010000234.1, read on the forward strand.
GCATAGCTTTCTTACCTAAAACTTCTAGAGACTTTTGCAAACAGTGTTTTCAGCAGCAGCTCCAGCTGCTTCTAGGAGTTTCATCTCATCTTCTTCATCTTCAGTAACTTCTTCCTTACTTCCTTTTCCTCAGCATAATTCCCATTTATTTCAAGAGTGATTTTTCATTCAACCACCTGCGTTTTATTCAACTGGGTATCCTATTTCTCTGTAATAGTAAATAGTAAATACTAAATAGTAAAGTTATCTTTCTGATTTACTCAATTACTCCTGGTTGGCTCAAGGGCTTGCATTAAACTTGTTTTTCAGATTAACCAAACTCTTTCCTTTCGCTCCCTAATTAAAGTTGCTTTTATTTTTTTCTACCTTCACACCATTCCAAATGGTTGGAAAGGGTTTGATGCTACCAGCAATAATAGTACCAGATTTTGACTAAAGGAATTGCTCAGATGAAAAAAAGAGGAACTTCCATTTGGTTCCTCTTTCCTTCATCTGGGCAATTCCTTTTTGGTATCTTTATATCTTTCTTGTTGTTGTTAGTTGTGAAGTCGTGTCCGACCCATCGCAACCCCATGGACAACGTTCCTCCAGGCCTTCCTGTCCTCTACCATCTTCTGGAGTCCATTTAAGCTCACGCCTACTGCTTCAGTGACTCCATCCAGCCACCTCATTCTCTGTCGTCCCCTTCTTCTATTGCCCTCAATCTTTCCCAGCATTAGGCTCTTCTCCAGTGAGTCCTTCCTTCTCATTAGGTGGCCAAAGTACTTGAGTTTCAACTTCAGGATCTGGCCTTCTAAAGAGCAGTCAGGGTTGATCTCCTCTAGGACTGACCGGTTTGATCACCTTGCGGTCCAAGGGATTCGCAGGAGTCTTCTCCAGCACCATAGTTCAAAGGCCTCAATTCTTTTGCGCTCAGCCTTTCTTATGGTCCAACTTTCACAGCCATACATTGCAACTTGCTGTGAAGATATATGTAACTTAATTCCTGTTACTTATATCTTCATAACAAAGCTTTCTCTGTTTGCCTGTCCTGTTATTGTCTGTAAATTAAGGACAACCCAAAGAAAAAAGGACTTTTTAATGTAATGCACTTATGTAAAATTTAATTTTTTTAAAAAAAAATAGCCAAACATTATTGAGACAATAGAGACAGACTAGATGGAACATCATCAGTTCCAGTACATTTAGTTATTAATATTGATTGCCATAATAAAGTTGCATCACTCCCAAGGTAATAATTTGCATTTTCCCCTTTCTATAAATGCTTACACAGTATAATCCTATTTAATACAGAATAACAGAGTTGGAAGGGACCTTGGAAGTCTTCTAGTCCAAGACCTCCAAGAGGTCTCAAGCAGGAGACCCTATAGAACTATAGTTTTCATATTGAGAATAAATACTGAATAAGAAATGGCTGATAAATGGAAATTGACATATTAGAAATGTAAGTCTTTCAAATTATTGATGATAACATCAATCTAATATAAGATAGGTATTTATATTTATGATCTATGACCTATTACTTGCCATTTATATTGTACACTATGAGCTTATGCACCGGAGAAAAAATCCTTTTGTATCCCATCACACTTGGGCAATATTCTATTCTGTTCTATTCTATTCTATTCTATTCTATTCTATTCTATTCTATTCTATTCTATTCTATTCTATTCTATTCTATTCTATTCTATTCTATTCTATTCTATTCTATTCTATTCTATTCTATTCTATTCTATTCTATTCTATTCTATTCTCTTCTCTTCTCTTCTCTTCTATTCTCTTCTATTCTTTTCTATCCTACGTTACCCTATATGCAAATCACTGTTTTGATTAATTTCCCATGGCTAAGAGAATGGATTAGACTTGATCCCTAAATCCAAAAGGAAGATACAGTAAATTGGATATCTAACAAATTATGAACCAAAGTGCACTCCTGAGGTGGCCCTCACCAACCTATTTGCAGATAAGAATATATCAGTGATTCTTGACCTTGGCATGAAGTCCACAAGTCTTAAAGGTACTGAAGTTGAGAAAAACTGCTTTAAATTATATTTCTTTAAAAATTTTTTTTTTAAAAAAACAGTCTTTAGGTTTGATGATTTGGGCTGGGATATAATGAAATTTGTGGCACTGACAACTACACAATAAAGAACACTTGTGACAAATAAATATTCAAGCATGTAGACTAGATTGAGAAGTTGAAAAAAGATTCTGGAAGAAGGCAATGTTAAAACACTTCTGAATTGCTGCCAAGAAAATTACTGGGATATGTCCATGGCATCAGCTGAATTGAGCTTGGACTTAAGGAAGACTATATTTTAATATAATGATTTCCCTATATTGTTGTGTTTGTGATGATATTAGAAGAATGGGAGAAGAAATAAAGCCCAGATTTGAGGATTCCCATTACCCTTAATTCTGACAATCAGTTTTTAATTTTCCAAGGACAAATTCTAATTCTGGAAGAAAAATTTATAGTAGAAAACATATCAAGTAAGAAAAATCCTGAAAAATGTGATTTAAACCTGCTCCTTCAATAAATATTACAAATTCAAAATTTACCTTCAAATCAATATCTTTACCAGGATACATTTCAAAGAACTGAATTTGTCTTATAACAAATTTTATGTGAGGAAAGTAAATTGTTAAATAGTAAATTAATGAATTATAAATAAAAGGTTGTCATTGGCAGACTTTTGTTTTAAATTATCTAAATTTCACAAATGACTCATTCTACTTTTTATTAGTTATATAAAATCATTTGCATTTTCCATTTAATATAGCTTTTAATCTCATTATCAGAATCATAAAAAGGATTGAAGTAATGGATTCTTTTTAAAATGCAATGTATTTCAGACAAGATAGATGGGCTTTTCTTTTCTTCATATTTGCAGGTATGTGTATGGATGTGTTTGTGCATTCTGCAGTTCTATATAATATTTCTTTAAAATCTTTTTTTTAAGATATATAAAACAAAATAATTGCAATGAAAAGTTCTAGATGTATAAAGCTGAACAGAAAAGTAATTCACATTAATTCAAAACAGAATCTCTTTATTGGATTATAGGCTGATTGTGTTTACAGATACATTGCCAGAAGGTTTTTTAATTTTGGGGCAATTTCATTGTTCATAGATAGATATATCTCTCTATAGATACAAAACTACAAAATTATGTGGTTATGTGTTTTAAATGAGATACAGCTCCTTCCTCCTTAATGTAATATATATGCTTCCATTTTTACGGTCCTGTGCAAAAGCTATGCAAGTTTGTAACTATATTTATTCAAAATATCATCATAAGTGAAAGAGGCAAACAACATTATATTTATATACTATGTGTAGGTTTCCATTCATGGCAACTTAGTAACTGCAGCATCTGTGAGGAATGGATAGCAACTCTTTGATCCTCTGAATTCCTAGGTTTCCATTATGCTCTTAAAACAGCAGTGTCTTTTGCTTAATAAGCACTGTTAACTTTTCCCTGCTCAGCATCATGCTAAAAAATGTTTTCATCATCTTGAATGAAACAATTTAACCCCAGGCTTAAATTTTAATGGATTAACTGAATGATAGTTTGGTACAAAATTCTGGGCATGCTTAACCCAAAAGGAGTTGTATTGAATTTAGCAAACTTAAACTTTAAACTTAATCCTAGGTTTGTATGGATAAGATCCTGGTTTTCAGGTGCACTTATAATTGAGCTGCAGTCCAGTGATATTGTCACAGAGTTAATAAATTAGCACCTAATATAAGGCAGCACCAATAACTTCACTATCTATAATAGACATGTGGTCATTGATGGTGAGAAATATCAACAACCTAAGATATGCAGATGATACCACTCTAATGGCAGAAAGTGAAGAGGAATTAAAGAGCCTCTTGATGCGGGTGAAGAAGGAGAGTGCAAAAGTTGGCTTGAAACTCAACATAAAGAAAACCAAGATCATGGCATCCGGCCGTCTCAATTACTGGCAAATAGATGGGGAAGAAATGGAGGTAGTGACAGATTTTATCTTCCTGGGCTCCAAGATCACCACAGATGGGGACTGCAGCCAAGAAATTAAAAGACGCTTGCTCCTGGGGAGGAAAGCTATGGCAAATTTAGACAGCATTCTAAAAAGCAGAGACATCACCCTGCCAACAAAAGTACGTATAGTCAAGGCCATGGTTTTCCCAGTTGCAATGTATGGCTGTGAAAGCTGGATCATGAGAAAGGCTAAGCGCAAAAGAATTGAGGCCTTTGAACTATGGTGCTGGAGAAGACTCCTGCAAGTCCCTTGGACTGCAAGGCAATCAAACCGGTTAGTCCTAGAGGAGATCAACCCTGACTGCTCTTTAGAAGGCCAGATCCTGAAGTTGAAACTCAAGTACTTTGGCCACCTAATGAGAAGGAAGGACTCATTGGAGAAGAGCCTAATGCTGGGAAAGATTGAGGGCAATAGAAGAAGGGGACGACAGAGAATGAGGTGGCTGGATGGAGTCACAGAAGCAGTAGGCGTGAGCTTAAATGGACTCCAGGAGATGGTGGAGGACAGGAAGGCCTAGAGGAACATTGTCCATGGGATCGCGATGGGTCGGACATGACTTTGCAACTAACAACAACAACATTGATGGTGGTGTTTCTCAGCTTTTTCAGAAAACCACTTTCTCTCCTCCTCTATCTTCCACTGCCCTACTTTAACAACCACAGTGGAATTTAATTATTATCACAGCAGGAATGACTGATAAAACAACTCACCAGATGAAATGTTTACTAGTTTAGTAATAGAGGAGTAGTTGTTTCTTACTATTACCCAATAGTAATAGTTCTTTTAGACTAATGTTGTATGATTTACTAATAAGAGTTCCATGGTGATCTCAAACAGTGCCCTTGCATGCATTTTGCTAATACCTGACCCAAGAATTCCTTGCCAGGTAGTATATCTTTGAGAAAATGAGTGTATTATCCATAGGTATATTTAAAATATGTCTTACTGGAAAGGTTATATTGTAGGCAATGACACTAAAAAAAAGGCATATATTAAGGAGAGAACAATTTTTCTTGTTTTGGTTTTTTTTTTAATAATTGAAAATTTGATAGAAAAAAAATAGCTGGCAAAAACATGCAAAACAACAAGGATGGATTTCTGCACTCAGTGTGAAATTCTCACTCTGATTGGTTCCAAGTTGGCCATGGCCACAAAGTGAAAGGGCAAGGTATCAAGCTTGTACCCGTGGTCCAACCATGTTATATCAGGATCAGTTTGTTGTAGCAGAATGATTAGAAAGGTGCCTCAAAGACTCATTTAATAGATTAATTGTTGATGTGTTAAATAAAAAGGAAATTGTCTTTGGACTAGTGATCATGGACATGGAATGTTTTAAATCAGACATGTCAAACTTGTGATGTCACATGACGTCGCACGACGTATCGGAACTTTTCCCCTATTGCCGGCAATGGGGTGGGAGCGGTTTCATTGTGACACATCCGGCCCACGGGCCGGCAGTTTGACACCCCTGTTTTAAATATTTAAATGGGCCACATACAGAACTTTATATGGAGTTACAATACTTAGATAATTACGGCAGAGTTCTCTGAAACCACTTGTTGGCAAAGTTAACAAAATATATTTTGAGAATAATGGAATAAAATATTTGAACATCAGACTATTTTAAATCTATAGTTTACACTTAATTCAGACATTAAAATATTGGAGGAAAATTCAGATGGGAAGAATTTTGGAAGCATCCCTTAGCTATTATGCAGTGCAAAACTCCATTTCATCTTGTTTTCAGATTCTAATCAGGCAAACACAATTGGCAGATGTCTTTCTCATTTCAGTATTCTGATTTGACTTTGTAGTTTTCTTGGGGCTTTGTTAATAGCTAGTGCATTTAAAACTTTGTTTTATTTTCAAATGTATTAGTTGCTCTTCCAGAGAAAGATATTGCCCAAGGCAGCATATCAATAATATAGAATGGAAACAGAAAAAAACAATGAAAGCTAAGAAGCAGAGCTGGCACAGCAAGAAGTAAACTAGAGTGCAATATCTAAAACTAAGTTCAGTTGCCTCTTAAATGCCTGCAAGGAAGGCTTTAGCTGGGCTTCTCTGGAGAGTAAGTTCTACCAAGAAAACTCAAGGCTGCATTCTTCTTAGTCTCTTCTTATACCAAGTTGTGATTTAGTAATGAAGGCACCTGTGCTGATTCCAATCTTTCTTCTATCCATTATCTTCAGAGGTGTTTGTCCTCAACTTCTAAAAATTCTAAAAATTCTGGACATTGTAGCAGATTCACCTGTAGTCAGATTCACTAGATTGGGGAAGGTGATACAAGTAAAAATCTGTGCAGAAATATGAGAGAATTTATTGCTGCAGAGGTAATAAGCAACACCTAAGACATGTTAATATTCTGCAAATGAATCACAGTCAGTGCCATATGGTCTCAGTTACTCATTCAAGTGGAGATTACGTAGCTACCACATTTTGCACCTTGCAGTTTGTCAGCTTCAATAGGACTCTGAATGGGGTGACATGCTTTCCTTGAAAGAAGAGGGCTTGGAGGTCCTCCTAAAATCACAACTACTACCAGATAGTCTGGTGAAGTTTGGCCATGGGTTCCTTTGTCCAGCTACTGATGATATACTACTTTATGACTCATTCTGGAAGAAGAGGTCCTAGCCACAATAACTCACACTTTTCACTTTTGATATAAATTACAGTAATGTTCTCTATATGTAGATGCTTCTTAACTCTATTGGGAAGCTGCAGAAAACACAAATCTTATCTGAAGAAGAATTAAGAACACAGATTACTCTGGTTGGTGGAATGATGATGTGAAAAAGTCTAATAGTTGAGAAAAATGCATGTAATAGAACGCTGAAAAAATGTGGATGAGAAAAAGATACTGTAGCACATGTATGGAAAGAACAAGTAAAGAGAATTTTAAAAAGGGAGAAAAAAATATTGATTTTGGTGGAATTTACAAAAATGAAAGTGGGTGAAGACCCCTGAACAGGGCATCTCCAGAGAGTGAATGGAATTAAACATAAGAGTGGTGAAATGATTTGGGGTAAAACTGGGTTGAGTGAGAGTTGGAAAGAGAATTTAGGGACTTGAATGAAAGTTATAGTGATATAAGAGCCGAGGTAGCACAGTGGTTAGACTGCAGTGTTGCAGGCTAACTCATTGCTCATTCCAGTAGTTCGATTCTGAGCAGCTCAAGGTTGACTCAGCCTTCCATCCTTCTGAAGTTGGTAAAATGAGGACCCAGATTGTTGGGGGCAAGATTCTGACTCTGTAAACCACTTAGAGAGGGCTGTAAAGAGCTGTGAAGTGGTATATAAGCTTAAGTGCTATTGCTATTGCTATATGTTGAAGAATGGAGGACAAACAAATAGCAAGTACACATAGGTGTAACTAAAGACATGTTAATATAGGGATATGGTCAGTGGGGGGATTCAAATATGTGAACAACTGGTTCTCTGTGTGGATGCTACTTCTGGAAGTCCATTCTGGGCCTGGGCAACAAATTTTTTTGCCAAAGTGGTGTGAACTGGCTGAATCCCACCGCTGGATATGGTTAGCTGATGCAGTAGCTGTGGGAGTTACTACATGTTTGCATTCAGCCTGTGACTGAAATTGGAAGAATGCCATTATTGTTTCCCTATGCAAAAAGAAATGTAGTTAGGTCAATGCAAAAGGATTATGAAGTGGCAATGCACAATATTTGATTACTGTGTCTGATCCCTGATGTGAGACAAGTAAAATGTCTCCATGTTATGAAAAGATTGCACATCTTTCCATATCACTGAGAATGGGGTACATAAATTTAAAAAAATGTTTGTAAAGAATTGGGAGAATTGCAAACAGGATTGGATTAAGTTCAGATTAGTTTTGAAAATGCACAATAGACTCTATAAGGCAATATGTGTGTTTGTGTGTCTATGTGCATAAACACTCTTTGTGTGTATAAACCTTCAATTACTACTGAAAGAGAAGATAAGGGAAATAGATAGGGTCTCATCTAACTTGAATATTTCCCTTTAAAGTTATGCAGCTGATTTTGAAAAAGATACTATGATATTTCCTATCACATTATATTTATGTATTAATGGATTTTCCCCCCATGAAATGTCTATCTCTCTTCTGCAGGGTAACCTTTGCCCATGACACTTGTTTGATACTGAGGGCCTTTCCACAGCAATCAATTGTGATGTCATGCATGGAAAGATTATGAGGTCAAAAAGCATTGAAGGCGGAATTAAAAACAAGAAATGGGTAACAGTCAATGAAAAGCACAAATATTTAAAAGTCAGGTATTCAAAAGGAATACAAAATAGCTCAAAAACCATAGCATAGCTCAAAAACATTCAGTCTGAGTGGCAGGTATTTTCAAAAAGCGAAAGTTTTAAATCCATTTGAAATCTATCCATTTATGTGAATGGAGGGAAGATCCCTAAATCAGACCGAGGTCATTCAGATACACGGTTCCAATTTCCACCATCATGGGCAGGCTACCATTTTTTGGAACTTGAATGGTCATGATAGAGTTAAGGTTTGTTACAAACAGGTAGAGAGTGATAGAGGGAAACTGTCTCCAAAGATCGTTAATGGTAAAAAGTTAGAATTGGGGGAAGACAGTACTATATAAGAAATTCTATAAAAAGGAGATAGAGGGGAGATATTAAGAGAAGATAAAACGATTAGATTCTTTGGAATTTATGAAGAAGAACATTAGGATACGTAACCTCCTAACAAGGGAGCAGTATGCCTTAGAAATAGAGAGGCAGAAATGAAACTCAGAAAAATTAAGAAAGGTACAAAAATCAAGTTACAGAGCTGAATGAGAGAAAAAGACTGTTGTGGATATAGCTAAGAAAAATTCTACAACAAAGTGATAGCAACAACAACAATGATGACAACAACAACAACAACACACCAGGTTCACACCACAGAGAGCTGTGAAAGTGACCCATATAAACAACGACAGCAAACAAAAGGGGGAAAAGATTATATCCCCAAAAGAAGCATTCTAAAATGGTAAGCAACCAAACTGGGGGAAATTTCTCAGGTCATGCTGAGTGCTCAGTCTTGTGGCAAATCACTCCAAGTTAAGAAATGGGATTGTTCCAGCTCCTAAGGCTACCTGAGATTATTGTAGGCAAATCCCACCTCTGCTGCTGGATCTTGACCTTTTGGCAGTTAGTGAATTTGGGCTCTCCCAGCACACCAGAAAATATCTCCCGTTTCTCAGGCAGTGAGAGACAAAGAGGAGAAGCAGGTCTTTGGGACAGCTACTCTTACCGAAAAGACTCATTTGCCCATAGAAGGAAGAAGGGAGGGGAAGGGAGTCTTCTGTCAGTTCTCATAGAACAGGACAACAAGTAGCAAAGAACCACTCTCTTCTACTTCCCCTTCCTACTTTTCTACTCTAATGGCAGGAGCAGCAGGGAGAGGAGGAGGAGGAGAAGCATACAGTGAAAATGACATGTAAATTTCAATGACATGGGCTTTTGAGATGCCAATTCTGATGGAAGTTTTTAAAAGTGAAATTAAACACCCAGAATAATAAATTTTATCAACCGCTGCCTAACCACATACTTTCAATTCAATGGACAAACCTATCAACAAATCAAAGGTACACCTATGGGATTACCACTTTCAGGATTCATAGTGGAGGTCATAATGCAACATCTGGAATCAATACAACCCCCACAGATACAACCTAAAATATGGATCAGATATGTAAACCACACCCTCATCATAAGAAATCAGAGAACATCCACAAAACCATCAGCAACATATTCAAATGAATCCATTTCACAAAGGAAGAGGAAAACAACAACTCACTACTCTTCTTGGATATCCTTATCAGCAGAGATTACAATGGCAAACTAGAAACACAAGTGTACCAAAAAACCACTCACACCAATCTAGTGCTTAAAAGTAATAACCCACTCTCCCACAAGAGAAACTGTGTAAAAGCTCTATTCAGACAAGCACAAACACACAACATTGAACAGCAGAAAAAGGAAACAGATCGTCTATATGATGTCTTCCAATTAAATGGATATCCACACAATTTTATTAAAATGTGCCTGACCACTCAATCTAATATAGTACAACTAACACAAGTCATAAAAGGATAATACTGCCATACATCAAGAAGATCTCAGAAACCACCAACAGACTATTATAACCACATGGCTCCTGCAAAGGACACAAACCAACTTAAGACCTCAAAAACATTCTAAGTAAATCAAGAACCAGCCCCAGAATTAAAAACAAGAGTCATCTGCAACAGACAGTGTAAAGACTGCAACAGCCACTACGTAGGACAAACAGGCAGAAAACTAGCAGAACACATCCATGAACACCAACTAGCAGTCAGAAAACATGATGAAATCTCTTTAATTTCACAACATATGGGCAGATTTAACCACAGTTTTAACTGGGAAACTGTGACCATCTTAGACTAAGCTAAATCCAAAAACTGTAGAAAATTCTTGGAACTGGAACTCTGCCAAATCGGCCATCAATAGACACACAGATATAAAAACATCTACATAATGTACAAAAAAGACAATCAACAAACCAAAAAGAGAACAAAAGGACCAAAACACCTTCCCACCAACAATCAATACCCAGATGAGCATTAGATTAGCAGATTAAGTCACTCAATCTGAATGGCTCATTCATCTTCAAAACCCCAACACTTTTGAGAGCTGAAGCAGCTGCAGCCAAGCAAGGCACCACCTTATGGAGAAAAAAAAAGAGGATGCTACACATCCTCTTCATGGCCTGTTTTCCTTGTTACCTTCTGGGAGGAGGTTTCGTGATTTCCAAAGCAGAACATCCAGATTCAGTCATAGTTTTTTTCATATGGCATCAACCTTGTGAACTTTCAAGTTTCCTCTTTCCACTATGTATTCAAAATGGACAGTGATTAATCCGTATATGTATATATGTGTATGTGTATGTACATAATGTGTGTGTGTGTGTGTGTATGTATGTATATATATAGCATGTGTATATGTGTGTTATGTAAGTGTATGGGTAGATATATGCTTTCTTTTGAGAGCAGGCAACAGAATTTCATTTTTAATGTGGGCCAGTGTGCGCACAGTAAAATAATGACAATAAAGGTTATCTTATCTATCTTAGATTAACAGATTAACATCAGACCAGCAATCAAGAAGTAAACAATACCCCAATCAAAGAACTGCCAAACAAGCTAACAATAAACAGACCAACCAAAGAACCACCAAGACCACTCCCACCAACAGTGACAGGGCAAGCCACTAGAATATAAACTGAGAGCAAACCCCACTCCCTACTACCACTGATGATGTTGCCTAGTTTGGGTAATGTTTCCAGTCCTGGTGTCCCAAGTCATTCCATGGCTGTCCTCTCAGGATGCCCGATTCTATAGGGGCCTGGATTGGGGACTACAGGCTTCGATTGAATCCTGGCAAGACCACATGGCTTTGGGTACATGGGATTCCAAGATCCGGGACTTTGTATCTTTGACTCTGGATGGAGTGGCACTAATCCAGGCAGATTTGGTCCATAACTTGGGGGTTCTCCTGGATTCACAACTTCTGCTCAAAGAGCAGGTGGCTGTCATGGCTCGGAGAATCTTTGCACAATTTTGGGTTATGCACCTTTCCTGGATCAGGATTCCCTGTGCTCAGTCATTCAGGCCCTAGTCATCTCTTGGTTAGACTATTGCTCTACATGAGGCTATTCTTGAAGAGCATTTGGGAGCTATAGCAGGTTCAGAGTGCAGCGGTGTGGGCAGTTCTTGGGGCCCAAAGAATGGCCTATGTAACACCACTGTTTCGTGAGTTGCATTGGCTGCCAGTCTGCTTCTGGGTGCATTTCAAGGTGTTGGTAATCACCTTTAAAACCCTTCATGGCATGAGTCCAGGCTACTCCTCATTTCAACCCTGAGCTACAAATATTATCTTTTATCAAAAATAAAATTGTTATGCAAATTATGTGGTGGAGTGGTGAAAGTTCTATAGATCATAAAAACATCAAGAAAATTAAATCAGATTTACATTCTGGATGACTCTATGTTGTTGTCAGTAGAATTGAATGGGTCATGGTATTTTTAAAGTGGTCATCAAGGATATCCTTGATATCCTTATCTTTTGCATATTTTGAAACCTACAGATCACATTCTTGTCTACGATAATGAGAACACACAATTAAAGTCACCTCATGGTAAGATGGGTGGCAAATGAATTAAATGAATAAATAAACAACTATAATTTTTTTCTTAGTTCTTGAACCTAACTATAATTCAGCTGGGATCCTAATAGACCAGGCTCCTGAATCTTCCAAGGAACTGTACTCTTTCTGAAGTAATCATATGTAAAACTTTTCTTTAGATCTCCTCACTCAAATGTTAAGTGTTAAAGAAAACCAAAGACAGGGGATATGTGGATTTGATGGCAGAGTGTTTAATACAGTTATGCATTTCTTTATTCAGCCCCATACTGTTAGGGAAATACCCCAGTTGGCATGCTGTCCAGTTCAGGATCTTGAGAATATTAATTGCAACTAAAAGGTGAAGTCTAAAAATACTTTTCTAAAAGTTAGATTCCTAGCAGTTAATTCAGGACTGATCAATCCAGAGAAATAGCACAGCTGGTTAACTCATGGCAGATGTTAAGCAGAGAAATTTACTTGCATTTTTTCCTATCAGTTCTGTTTCAATATGATGAAACAAAATTTGCTTCTGAAATTTCTTGTAAAGGAGACAAAAAATTTGGTGACATTTTCATGGGTGGAGTGGGAAGTTTTTACACTTCTTTAATTATCAGTTGCTCAAGGCATGTGTACGAACATCCTGTCTTACATAATAGAATCTTCTTCCCAGCAATTTTCAATTCTGCTTTCCCATGCTTCCATTCAATCCCAAGGGAAAGCAACAAATGACCTCCTTCCATTCGAAAAGGAAGACATTCTGAGGGTCTTCCTACTCTCACTACCTGTTGGGGAATTTCTTCTTCACCTGGAGAAATTCCGAGAATTCATTTATCCATCAATGTAGCTATACATTTAGATGAGAATATCATAGGGCCATTTGTCTACCTCTAGTTGCATATTCATTTTCCTGAAGACCCAAGGAAAACTTAGAAGTTGAGACAAACTTATTTAACATTATCGCATTTGATTAATTACAGGACCAAACATGAGGATACTAGCGCCAAACCCATTTTCCCAAGTCACTGCCTATATTCTGAGTTGGATGCAATAATACAGTATATTGTCATAATGGTTGATACTTTAAGCAGTTGCCTAAATTATCTCTATCAGTCTTTTCAACTTGCAGAAATACTACCTGGCTTTACTATGCCTTGGGTAATGGTGGAAGCCCTAACTTTCTGACAAGAGTAGAAACTTTATAAGTCTACCTTTGTTTACACAATAAGTAGATAATAATCTCCCTTATTCCCATCACTGGTGCTGCTTCTCACCATAAATGAAAGAAGACAGCCTTCAACAATCCCTTATTGCTAATGCCATTGCCAACCATTCAGAAAAGCTGGAATGAGATGTCCAGCTGTGATAAAGGGATCTTCCAGGGCAACTCCCATGTAAATGTCCCAATAAAACTAGAAAGTAAAGATACCTGATAGGAGGGAGTGGTGCTGATAGGTCCCATTTTGAACAAATGTAGTAATTTTAAGCTACCGCCCTCAAGGTAATTGGCAGAGGAAGGTTATATTTAATGTGCCAAGAATGTAATTTTGCTAGACCAGAAACAGAGAAGCTTACTTCCCTGTTACACAACTCTCACAGGCAGTCAGTAATGGAAAAGCACTGTCATCCTGTAGCGGATTATTAATATTGTCCCACCATCCCACAACGCCAAATAATACATAGTAATATATATCTGTCATATGCATAATATGTGTGTTCAATTATGTGTGCATACTTTCATAGAACTGCCTGTTTTTTTGCAAAGTTTTCATGTTTCCAAACTCATTTGGATGAAACGAATTGCATTGTACTGTTTTTTGATCTCACCAATAATCAAAGCAATATTAAATAAGCGCGTTAAAGATATAGATGCAGAACATTGTCAGCAGTTTATTCTTGTGGTGACAGGAAAACCCTTTTCAATTTTAAAATATAATGGCTCCTGGAATTTAAAGTGAGGACTTTTGTCTCTGTTCAATATATCTTGGCAACTGCAACCAATAAAAGTAATCTAGAATAGCTTAAAATATATATTGGAATAATGGACACGAAAACACACATTTTTGGCATGTCTTCTTGACACATGGGTTAAATAAGATCCAAAAAAGATTGAAGGAGTGTAACTATAAGTTATGATTGACCAAACATTAAGTGTTGTGCAAGGGTGTGGAGATAAATGCACATAAACCATGAGCAAAAGTGAGAATGTGTGAGAAAAGGGATTTCTCCATTGCTGAACCATATTTCTGCTGAGGCTCAAATTTATTACTTGTGCTGTTTCAGCTATATCTGCCTGTGAAATGTTAAGAGAGGATGAACATGAAGGGACAGGAAAGGCCCTGATAAAGCAGTAATGAAGATGGATTAATTAGTAGGAGACCCAGAATAGGTGAGGCTGTACAAATCCAAGAGAGATTTCCAAAACAAGCATAATTTGCATGCAAATTTCAAGTTGGAAGATAATAGCAGGGAGAGTGATCCTCACACTGGAAATGAAACAAATGAAGGCGGGTTTCTGATAAAGGAGAAAAGAACACATTAATTCATCTTTGAAATCACTGGAATCTTCAAATGGGATTGAAACAACTCTTTCCTGAAACCTTGAAGACCTGCTGCCAGCCAGTGTTGATAACACTGGAATGAAATGGACAAGTGCTGAGCTACCACAGAAGGAAAATTGACCATCCTTTCCTCAAAGATTACTCTAGGCTTCAGCCCAGACCATTAATTTTTCTGCCTTGCTTTTCAATGGCTCTTTTCTTAGAGAAAAGCAGAATTCTCAGTCTACTTGGTATTTTGCACCTGATGACTGTCTGTATGCATCTTCCCATTGGTCAGCTTCCCTGTCAATTTGTCTGTCCAGGTTTCCATCTGCATTCTAATCCAATTTCTGGGGTTTTCCCCACATATTTTGACAATATGGAGGTATCTCATACCTTTTCTTTTAGCTAGTATTTTTTAATATCCAGCAGATTTGAGACAAAATTTGAAATTCTTCACAGAATCTGTAGACAAGATGAAATGATATTCTTCTTCAAAATAATTTTTGTGGCTAATTTTCTTTTATTAAATTGAATAAGAACCAGTTAAAAAACACAGGAGATATTTCTGGAATATAAAGACTGATACACTGGTCTGCATTTTAGAGTGTCACCAGTTCTCTACGGATAGAAAAAGGGGGAAAAAACCACCCTTGGCAATATATACATAAGGAAAGATTGTGCAGATAGTATGTACTGTATATATAATTGTTGTTGAATGCGAATAAAGAAATATTGCAAATAGATTCATGGAACTATGGTCAATTTGTCCAAGCGAAAAGATGATTATCTTTGTACAACCCCTTATTCATTTCTAATTAAGTGAATTTAACTTGCAAACTTATTTCCACTGTGTGCTGAAGTCAAAGTCATTGCAGAATTACAAGACAGTGTGAGAGCAACCATTCTGAATTTTGCTGGCATCACTGCTCTTGAGGAGCTAACATTCCTCAAGTGATGTTATAGTGTTGTGTTTTGTGTGCATTGATTCTGGCTGATACTCCAGAGAAAAGTAAATAATATAAAACCTAGTTTAAAGATTGCCAGCTCTGCATCCTGTTCAATTTGATTATGTCATTGGAAGATAGTTAAACATAATTTAACAAGCACAATTTATTCTATCAACGATTGCTATTGTGTATGAGAGACAACGTTAAGTACTAATGGCTGTTTGGCTGAGCCTCTTTTGTTTACTTGTCGGTACTACTTTGGAGGAGGAAGTGATTATAATTTCTTATGAGAATAGGGAAAATACACAAGACAGTATCATATATATTCTACATGAGCTGAGAAACCTCTTTTGGCATCTGATAGATCACAGATGTCAAACTTGCTGCGTCACATGACGTGTCGTGATGTATGGCAAATTTTTTTGCATTGCTGGAGCTGGGGTGGGAGTGGCCTCCGTATGGTGCAACCGGCCCACGGGCCGGCAAGTATGACACTCCTTTTTTGACACTCCTTTTTTAATATATATATATATATATATATATATATATATATATATATATATATATATATATATATATATATATATATATATATATATATATATATATATATATATATATATATATAAATATATATATATATATTATACTTTTTTAAAATTTTTAAATATGGACTAAGGCTGAAAGTTAGGTTTCTGGCAGTTATCTCAGAACTGATCAATCTAGACCAGTGATGGCGAACCTTTTAGAGACTGAGTGCCCAAACTGCAACCCAAAACCCACTTATGCATCGTCGAGTGCCAGGTGGGTGTGGCCATTGGGTGGGTGTGGCCCATTGGGTGGGCATGGCCCATTGGGTGGGCGTGGCTGCGGTGGTAACGGCAGACCGGGTGGGATTAAAAAGTTCAATCAATCAATTCCAACTTTGCAAGATCTTTTTTTTTCTGCTAGAAGTTGAAATTGACTGATTGAATTTTTTTTTTTTTTGCACACGCCGGCGGAGGCCTAAAGCAAAAAAGGTTTTATAAAACCCAGCTGAAGGCCTAGGACTGGGGCGATGGCACGCTGCCCACAGAGAGGGCTCTGAGTGCCGCCTCTGGCACCCGTGCCATAGGTTCGCCACCACTGATCTAGACAATGGCCATAGCTGGCTAACTCATGGCAGATGGGTTTGATTTTTAAATATATGACAGATAAAAAAAAATAAAAAGCAAGAAGATCCAGAATATTCTTGGATTCCATATAGAATACGGAATAACAGAGTTGGAAGAGACTTTGGAAATCTTCTATTTGAAGCCGCCCTGCTCGGGCAGGAAACCCTATACCATTTCAGACAAATGGCTGTCCAGTGTCTTCCAGTGTTGGAGCATTCACCGCTTCTGCAGGTTGTTCCACTGATTAATTCTTCTAACTGTCAGGAAATTTTTCTTTAGTTCTAGGTTGTTCTCTCTTTGGTTAGTTTCCATCCAATGCTTTTTGTCCTGCCTTCAGGTGCTTTGGAGAATAGCTTGACTCCCTCTTCTTTGCAGCAACCTCTGAGATATTGGAACACTGCTACCATGTCACCCCCTCATCCTTCTCTTCATTAAACTAGACATACCCAATTCCAGCAACCGTTCCTTATATGTTTTAGCCTCCAATCCCCTAATCATCTTTGTTGCTCTTGTCTGCACTCTTTCTAGAGTCTCAACATCTTTTTTACATTGTGGTGACCAAAGCTGGATGCAGTATTCCAAGTGTGGTTTTACCAAGGTATTATAAACTGGTATAGGTCCCAGTTTAGAAGATGGCTGCAACCCATGTTTGGTCTACAGTTATGCTCACCTGCCCAGAAAAAAAAATACAGAGGTGTAAACTAGGGATTGTGAATTTGGAAGCTTGGAGGCAAAGGGTGTTCTAGGGTATGTGCACTGAGAGCAGCCTCATCATTTTGCTTTCTTGTAACTAGTCTTTTGTGATTGGCTCCATTGCTATTTTCTTTGAGTACCCACAGTGTGCTTTCAAAATGTCAGATGCAATCACTGGCTTTAAAATATTAAGGGTCTTTGGTCAGGACTGTTTTGAATGGAAAAAGCTTTAATTTGGGGGAATGTGCCACGGTTCCAGCTATAGACAGGGAACAGATGTTTTGTTTGCCCATAAATGTATAACTGCATTTGATAAAAATTAAACTTGTTCGGGAATAGTGGCCACAGTGGCCACATTTGCACATCACTTTAGGTCAGTAATCCTTGCCTAATAAACCACATTTAGGTCCCTAGGAGACAGAAAGCAATAGCACTGTATATCATTTTATCCATGGACATAATAAGAAGAGTGTACTACTGTAGTCTAGTTATTGCATAAAACAAACCTACCTTTACATGGACAGTTCATTGCTATGAGTACCATGAGCATAAAATACATACTTTGTTGATTCTGGACTACTTTGGGGAAGAATTGTTTGTATAAACCTGTTAGATTTCCAATGGGAAGACTCACAATCCTTAATTGTGAAAAACATGTGAAACACCATGTATTCATGGTGAAAACTTTTTGCTTAATGAATGGAATTATTAATATGATTTATAAAATTGTGATTAAAGAAATGGTATAGCCATTTGCTCTAGCCTTAGAAAGTAACCTGTAATTGCCTTAACATAAATAACAACTTAACCAGGCCAGTTACAAATCTAGGATCTACACTCATAGAATGTGGCAAGCTTGGCCAGTTTTAACCTTTGTTTTTTTCATGGTTAGCATGTTTGTCTGAACCTAGTCTATTCAATTAGTTGTTCATTCAGTAGTATATATGAAGCTAGAAACAGACTAATTGAATAATTGATTGGGGAAAGAAACGGAAATTATCTACATAAAAAAAACAAAAACACAAATATTTATACTAAAAGTTGATATTTATCTAATGTTGATGAAATTTATCTAATGTTAATGTATCTGGTATTGAGTAATATTTTTTCTTTATGTTCTATTGTCATATAATAATATGTATATTTAATTGAAAAAAGATTGTGTGGGGGTGGGTGAGGACAGAAGGACACACACACTGTGTAGCCTCTTTTACCTTCCTGAAGTTTCACGTTAAACCTGAATGTCTGAAGAGATATAGTAAGTATCTTGACCAAAACCTGGTTAGAATCCCCAGTGTAATAAGGATTCCTGCCTAATCAAACTTCTAGTTCCACGGAGTGTGACTATAATAACTTTAATTCAGCATAGGAAAGTTTAAAGTGTGCTGAGAGAGCAAGACTGTCACACAGGCTCCTGTACTTGTTTTGCACTTTGACATTTGAAATAGGCTCCTGATTCCATAAATTAACTTAAATAAGAGGAAAGGAATCATTACAACGTCTGAAACTTTTGTCCCTCCTGTCGCGGCTTTGGATTAATACTAGATCAAATACGTATAAAAAGAAAATCGGATACAATATGAATTGCTATGATTGCCAGTAAATATGGTTGATGGCAATTGCTTATAGAAGAAATATAATGAGTACCTGCCTTGTGCCAGGTTGTGCATTTGGATATACTAGAAATGGTTAGTAGAACAGGTTTCAAAGTGTGAGAAAATGCTTATTGACTTCTTCTTATATTCATATTGGCTTTCATCCTCATTATTGCAGGAGGATTAGCTCTGTTTCTCATAATGCCAGGCCATGGGTCACATGAAAAAACCTGCCACAATTTGCATGAGGATTCACACAGCAGGTCAGTACAAATGAAAATAGAGTGCTGGAAAAGATGGGTCTCTGCAAGATATTGCAAGGTAGGGCATTATTTGCATGTTCTGGTGCCAGGGATATGATAGATTGCTTATATAATTATTCAACTCATCAGCATGATCACTTTTCCACTCTTGGTACATTCTGAGATGTAGTTGTAGCTTTGCATACATTGATAGTGTAGCAGCATGAATCCACGGAGGTTTGATTCTAGTTTAAGCACTTTTACCTGAGAGTGAATGTATCAAAGGCTAGAAGTGGACAGCAAGCGGAAAGTAAATTTTGAAGGCCAATGGTGGGAAAGATCCCCCTCCCTCCCCCCTCACACACATAGCAAGAAAGCAAGCAAACCCCAAACCTCTTCCTGACTGTAAAAAAGAGGAAGAAAAGAAACAATGAATTCCTCTCCCCTCCCATCTCCCAGCATGGATGCACTTCCTAATTTTCCTCTAAATTAGAACAATTAACCAGTGGAACAGCTTGCCTTCAGAAGTTGTGGGTGCTTCTTCACTGGAGGTTTTCAAAGAAGAGACTGGACAGCCATTTGTCTGAAATGGTATAGGGTCTCCTGCTTGAGCAGGGGGTTGGACTAGAAGACCTCCAAGGTTCCTTCCAGCTCTATTCTGAATTTAAATTTAGAATCAATAATGTTGTGGCTTCTGGATACTCTCCTAAGAGAGCTCCAAAACCACATAGTGGGAGAAGGGCTTCACAAGAGTTGGCCAATATCCCTTCTAGGTTTCCTCCAGCCTTGTAAATAATAATGAGCTAGATGGACTAATGTTTGGACAGAGTCTGCCAACTTTCTGTGATCTCATATTTCCAGGGGGTCTCAAAACCCATAGTTTCAGCTGCCAAGAAGACTACAACAGCAGTGCCTGTCACCACCATTGTTGTAATAATGCCTACTTAATATAATTACACTATTTCATAGGCTTATCTAATGAACACCTAGATCATGGGGTCTGCTATACCAATTGCTATTCAGTACCTTCTAGCTAAGGATGGTTTATAGAAGACTCTTACTGCTTCTAATTCTTCTTCTACATGAGCAGTTTGGGATTAAATACATATAATTCAATGAAATGCTACTTAATATTTGTTCTTAAATAAACATGTCACTGAAAAGTTTCCCTTCAGATCCTTGAATATATTTTGTGCAAAACACGGAAACAGTCAAAATTAATGACAGCTGGCCTTAATAAAATATCCCCAGTCGCTTTTGTTACCAATAAATATTTAAATATCAATTTTCCATAGGCTCTGGCAAGTTAGAAACAAATCATTTAGATATGCTAAGATAGCTTTCTTGTGCTTGCCACTTTTCTATTGCTCTTTCAATCAGTGTATAACTATTAAAAATAAAATGGTTGTAATCACTGTGGAAATAGGTCCCCCCATAAGACCATTCTAATAAACTAGCTATAATCCTCTGCTTTCTCATTGTTATTTCAATCTTCTAAGATGGAACAGAAAGAGATGACACAAAGGATTATAACTCATCAGTAAGAAAGCATAGGAAGACTAAGAAAGCTAGTTTTTTTCTTTCTACAGTGAGGCTTATTAAACATGCAAGACTTTCCAATCTGAAAACCACCACAAAATCTGGCACTGTTTTGTGTGTGTATGTGTCTGTGTGTATTTCTGTATATACTTGCATGTGTCCTATTAACCATATAATAAAACACATATTAATTAGAAGAAAAAATAATTTGTATTTTTTTACAAAAAAGGTTAATATAGGGTGCATACATACGGTGAGAAATAATTTATAGGACAAATTCTCCATCAGATCAGTTCAAAAAAGAAAGGTGGAAAAAAACCCCTCTTGGCTCTTGACACTAAAGGCTTAACATCAAATACGGCCAGAAATCCATTTTCACAGTTTTATTGCCCATTCTGGACGCTTCATTTCAAAGGAAAAGAATTTGAATTCAGACACATAAAATTCCCTTTGTTCTCTTGCCCTCTAGCCTTTGGTGCCAATGTGGACAGTTCTGTAGGGAGAGTCAGAGTTTTAAAAAAAAACAGGAAAAAGAAAAAAGAAGCAGCTTAGATACCTGCCTTCAAATCATACCCCTTTGGCTTTGCTAATTAAATCAGGCTTGCAATAAACTTGACAAAGCACTGTCAATTATAATAATTTACATTAGCAAACTGAGCAAAAGAGGCTTTAAACACTCATGTAAAAAAGACACACACAACTCTCATACGGCTTTGGAATTAATCTATCTATCCTAAAGTACAGCACTTTGAATTGCTGGGGAGGGGTCATGATCTAGTTGGACAGCTTGATTAGGTGCTTTTTAAAATCACAGGCACTTTGAAGATGTGTTTTTGTTGGTTTCCTGTTAGTTCTACCTGGCCTTTCCCCTCCATAAGTTATTATTCCTGGTATGGAAGGCAACTTGATTATCAATGATTCATGACTGATACACACATGCATATAAATTGCCTGGGGCCTGCTCACCTGGGAACTCATAAGAGAGCCTCTGCATGTCTAGAACAGGAGTCTCTAGGAGATTTTGCTGACAATTGGTTCTGACCTCTGCATCAGCCACCTGCACCTAGGGAGTTTATCTACTCAGGTATAGAAGTAGGAACAAAATGGAAGCCTCAGCAGTTTCCTTTGGACCTTTTCTTAACTGAGCAACCCCAGGATGTGTTGAGACTGCCATTCCTAAGATTCCCAGTAAGCAGAGTTGTCCATAGTCCTATCATGTCTGGAAGGCATCCAGATGACAAAAAGGCAATCCAGTGCTGACAGAAAGTGTCCTATGTTTTTGAATGGACTTTGAGTAATAATAATAATAAAGTTGGAAGGGACCTTGGAGATCATCTTGATTCTATCCCTCTGTTAATGTAGCCTAGCACTGTGTTGGCTGTTTTGGCAGCTGCAGCACACTGTTGGCTCATATTTAAGTGATTGTCCACTAGGACTCCAAGATCCCTCTCATAGTTACTACTATTGAGCAAAGTACCACCTATACTATACCTGTGCATTTGGGGTTTTTTGCCTAAATGTAGAAAAACCAAATGAGTGAGATACAAGAGCTGCTTGTCACACAGAGCAGTGTTTCCCAACCTCAGCAACTATAGGATGTGTGAACTTTAACTTCCAGAATTTCCTAACTAGCGTGCTGGGGAATTCTGGGAGATGTCTATCCACCCACCCACTGATAGAGAGGATTCAGATAACATGGGACACTTATCCTCATGTTAGTTAGTCCATAAATAACGCTTGATAATTCAATATTTTTTAAATTGTGGTAATCATACCTATATAATTGCTAGTGCTGAGATATAGTAAACTATAAAGTAAGAATTGAGAATCAAGTATTGGATATAATTTATTGCTACCCAGGCAGAGTCCAATCCTGGTTTAGATAGCTTTACAGGTAGCGAGACATGTGCTGTTTGTCCCACTTCCAGTCTATGCATTTGCCAAGCCAGTATAGGAAGAGAATATGTCAATATTGTCTTCTGGTTTGATTCACTAAGGTTTCTCTTACATTCTTCTAATGGGTTATAGAATGCAACTAGAATGGATTGATAACTGGGGAGATAATATAAAATGAGGGGAAGAAAACAGCATAATTTTAGTGACTTTCAGGAGAAAATCCTTTAAAAATCCAATGATATGTACCCCAGGATAAGAGTAAATATTAATATGCACCCACTGTCAATCACATGAATAAAAGGCTTTCATTTAATAGGTGTTTTCCCTTTCTGTCTTCTGTTATCATATTGCATAACCTACTGACTCAATATTTACATTTTGTTTTGGTAGGCTACCTATGACTCTTGCCTTCGTAAAGATTTCCATGGAGTTCCTTTCCACTTTGAAAACAAAACAAAACAATGCAATGTTCTAAAAGTTACTATGTAAGATGTCTTTATCCTATCCATAGTTACTGTAGGTATTTTTTGTTAGAGATAGAATATGTGCAACTAATTAATAAAGTTCTTGAGAGAATATACAAACAAACAAACAAACAAAAAGATTTTTGGGTGACAAGAAAAATATAAATAATGGTCTGATTACAGATTATGTTAATCAAGTAATCTGCAGCTTATCCTCTTTTTTGTATTCTTTCCAGACTAGTGAGATGTTGGAAAGAAAGTACATAGAAGGGTTGTTACTCTTCTGTCTGCCTGGCTGTCAGCAAGGTAAGTTTCTGAGAAATGAACAGAAGGAAGCCAAATTTGTTGTATGTGAATGGGGGAAGTTGAGAGGAAGGGAAGGGAAGATGACACTGAAAGATGAAATGAATTAGGCTGGGGTCTGCAAAGAAAAACATCCCAAGGAACAAAAAATGTGTTTTCCCCAAAAATCCTTATTAAAAAAAGAGATGGGCAGCAGCTTTATATGTTGCTATCTAACCTTAATCAGAACAGAGCTGGAATGGACCTTTGAGGTCTTCTAGTCCAACCCCCTGCTCATACCACAGGTGGCTGTGCGGTCTTTTCTTAAAAACCTTCAGTGAAGCAACTACAACTTCTGAAGGCAAGCAGTTCCACCAGTTAATTGTTCTCACTGTTAGGAAGTTTCTCCTTAATTCCAGGTTGCTTCTCTCCTTGATTAGTTTCCATCCATTGTTTCTTGTCTTGCCTTCCATGTTTTGGAAAATAAGTTGACCCCCTCTTCGCGGTAGCCCCTCAAATACTGGAATACTGCTATCAGGTCAGCCCTAGTCCTTCTTTTCTCTAGACTAGCCATACCCAATTCCATTCTTCACAGTTTTTTGTCTCCAGGCCTTTAATCATATTGTTCTCTTTTGTACTTTTTCAAAAGTCTTAACATCTTTTTTGTAATGTGGTAACCAAAACTGGATGCAGTATTCCAGGTGTAGTCTTAATAAGGATTTATAAAGCGATACTAATACTTCATGTGATTTTGATTCTATGCCTCTGGTTATACAACCAAGGATTGTATTAGCTTTTTTCGCTGCTACCACACACTGGCTCATATTTAAGTGATCGTGTAGTAGGACTCCAAAGTCCCTCTTACAGTCACTGTTTTTGAGCCAGGTTTCACCTAATCTGTTTTTTCTGCCTAGGTGTAAAACCTTGTTCTTCTCCACATTAAATTTCAAGTTGTTGGATGTAAAGATCTTTTTGGATCCTGAGCTTGTCCTCTGGGGTAGTCATATGAGAAAGTCATATGAGAAAGCTAGTCATATGAGAAAGCACATTCAGCCTGTCCTATGTTTCCCAGTGTTCCCATATGCACAAACTCACACAGATTCCACAGAAGGGCACCGCAGAATGTGCTTATGTTCATACAGATGCAATATGTTTATTACACAGAAAAAAATGAAGATGCCTCCTATGGGCACCCCGGGTAAAGAGGTTTGTTTATTTATTTATTTAATTTGTGAAGCCACCCAGTTCCTGAAGAACTGCTTTGCATGTCTTCCTCACCTTATATCTTGTATGCAAATAAGTGATTCTCTAATCTCTAATTGCCACGTAAGATTAAGTTACATGGACTGGTCCGTTTTCCTGCCCACTTCTGATACTTAGCTTTCCAACTTTTTTTTTTTTAAATGAATGCAGACAAATTATTCCTGGATTGTTTGTGGGCAGGATACAGTGACCTATGTAAAATGTATGAGTTGTTTGAGACATTTTTTATTTTCTTTTTTAAGAGTAAAAGTGCTCTAGGTGTCACAACAAGGTGATGTCTCTGCAGGGCTGCTTTTTCACTTGGCAGTTCCATACAACATTCTCATTCCAGGAAGTGCTGTATAAAAGAAACAAACTCTGTGAAAACCATGGATTATGAATGCCCAAGACCCACTTTTATTGTTAAAAAAAAAAAAGGACAAGTCAAGAGCTTCAACCAATTGATACATGTTTTTTACCTATAGAAATTTCCCTTCATGCCAACTTGTTGAACTGAAGGGAGTTAAACTGCTGGTATTTGAGGATAAACAGATTCTAGATTGGCCCAAAATTGAGCTCATTATAATGAAAGAATTTGAACGAACATTTATGAGCTGTGCATGAGATCAGAGATCTATCACTAATCTGGTTAACCTTTGCTTTTTTTTCTTTCACAAGCTATTTCTTTCATAGAACAAATCCTATATCTGTAAATATCCTCTCTTTCAAAAGTGAGAGCTGCACTGGGGTTCCTTTTGAGAGTCATATGAGTTAGGTGAGTGGGATTGATGGGTGGGGTTTGCAATACAGAGACACATTCATGCACATTAACACACATTCTCTCTGCCATCGGCGATCTCTCTCTTTCTTTTATACACAACCACATATTTTTCTTATGATACAAACACAACTGAAGATTGAGGGGAAAGGCTTTAAACCTTTTTCTCTCCTCCCCTTCCCTCCAGTGATGCACCTGGAGAACAGGCTGAGGAAGCACATATATTACTTGGGCCATCTTCTCCATTATAGTGAGTGTTTTTTGTTTAATTGCAACAGATATGGTTTCTACATTAGCAATTACACATTGATTGGGATTTGCATTTTTCTTTGCAAAGCCATGTAAAGTTCATTTCCTTTCTTGATGCTATGTTCTCTAGCAGTAGCTGTTTGATTTTCAGATTAAAATTAGGCATGCAACCCAACCTACTTTGTTGCTGAGAGCTAGACAGATACCTTTAAAAAAATGCATAAATTAATCAGGACAATAAAATGTCTCTGGTTCATTCCAGTGATCAACACACAACATTGAGACTTGAATAAAGAAGGGAATCATCCCTGAATGAATCACAGGCATGGCAAGGATTGTCCTAGATGGAAGGATGTCCTCTATTGCATTATCCTTTTTTCCTCCTTCCCAAGTTTAGCTTTTGGGAGACTTTAAACCAAAGTATACACTAAGGTAGAAGCTTGCAAACACCCAGAAACAAACTAAGCAATGTTGTATATGCAGTACAATGCAGTGAGATATGTGCAGATCTGTACATTGGGGAAACAAAACAACCACTTCATAAACGCATGGCAAACATAGGAGAACAAGCCCATCAGGACAAGATTCAGCAGTCATCTGCAAAGGCCACTCTTTCAAAGACAGTAAAGTCCACATTTTGGACAGAGAGGACCGCTGGTTTGAAAGAGGGGTCAAAGAGGCCATCTATGTCAAAACTGAAAAGCCCTCTCTCAATAGATGGGGAGGGATATGATATCATCTATCTCCAATATATAACACAGTCCTTTCAGCAGTTCCAAGAAGGCTCCACATCCATTTGCACCATTCAGGTGACTTTGAGGACACAGATAAACTTCCAAGTGGCCTCAAAGGCTCTCTAAAAGAATGCAAATGACCAGCTGGCTGCAAGGAATATAAATCCTTCCATTCCTCACTATCCAGTCAGAGCTGAAGAAGCTTCTTGGATGAGAAGTGAAATGTCTTCAAAGAAAAACAAGAAAGTCCAGTTGCCTCATGAAAAAGCACCTTTGGGACAACCACAACCCGGATGACTGAGAATCTTCATAGAC
The DNA here is from genome assembly GCA_023970755.1 of Azemiops feae. Lineage (NCBI taxonomy): Eukaryota > Metazoa > Chordata > Lepidosauria > Squamata > Viperidae > Azemiops > Azemiops feae. Next base: position 1,702,011 of record JALGBA010000234.1, read on the forward strand.
TTTTGGGAGAGCTGGTTTGAAAAGTCAGATATGGTCTGGAGTAATATGAGTAAGACAAAATATTGGCCAAAACCCCTATTTTCTCATTGGTAACAATAAAATGTATTACAAGTAGCCCTTGACTTACGACCACAACTGAGCCCAAAATTTCTGTTGCTAAATGAGACATTTGTGAAATGAATCATGATAGTTGTTAAGGTAGGAACATGACTGTTAAGTGAATCTGGCTTCCCCATTGACTTTGCTTGTCAGAAGGTTGCAAAAGCTGATCACGTGACCCCAGCATACTGCAGCCACCATAAATACGAATCATTTGCCAAGTGGCTGAATTTTGATCAAGTTGACGATGGGGACGTTGCAATAGTCTTAAGCATAAAAAACGCTCATAAGTCACTTCTTTCAGTGCCATTGTAACTTTTAACAATCACTAAATGAACTGTTGTAAGTTGAGGGCTACCTGTATTTTATATTAAATAACTACTAAAGCATATTTATCATTAGTCAAGTGACCAATGTATAATGTTTCTGACTATATTGGAAATCCCATTCTTTGGCTTATAGTTACTTAGAATGATTCCTGCAGTTATTAATCGGCACATGATGTGACTTGAATGCAAATACACCCTCCAGGTGTAATTTGATTTATAACTGGTTGCTTAGCCATTCAAAGTTCAAAATTGCAATGGACCCCTCAAAAGCTGCTTATGATCCAATTTTACAGTTATGACTTATCCCTCCCCCCACGGTCATGTGATTGCATTTTGAGCCCTGGGCAACTGAATCACCTTTACAGCCTTTTGCAGCATTCTGTGATCATAGGACAGCAATTTTTGATTTTTTTTTTTTTTTTTTTTGCTGGATTCTGGCATTTGCTTCTGGTTTACAGCAAAAAAAAAAATACCCACTGGATAAAATGGACTCGCTTAATGACCACGGCTTTTGCTTAATGACTACAGTGTTCACCTGACTGCAGCTTTTGCTTAAGGACCAACTGCAAAAAATATCATAAAATCAAGTCTGGGAACATGATGTTCTGCTTAATGACCACAACAACTTACAACAATAATTCCAGGCACAATCATGATCGTAAGTCATGGACTATCTTTACTAGTGTTCTTTCCCATTGTGGTGGAACCAACAAGGATGGATTTGAAAGTGTCCACCCATGTTTTATTAATAGTTGAGGATATCATCCAGATTGCAAACTACTTCTAGCAAAGGAAAATAGCCATTATTTGTGGGAAGATTTTTATAGCTATCTTTTCTGATCAAAAATAGCATATGCCGCATTCAAACAACATTCTTTATCATGAACATTGTTTGGAAGTTGTAACACTCCAGCTGAACATATCATATGAGCTTGTTCACAGCATGACTAGGCAATGTGATCTAATGGATTAGGACTAGGCAAACTCAGATTCTGGTCCACTGTCAGCCATAAAAATCCAGTGAATGATTTGGGGTCACAGTGAAGTAGGTTCAAAAGGACTCTTGAGGCGGAGAAATATTGTAGCGGGAATGCTAAGCATGGTACCTTTAGCTCCTGGAGGGAAGGAGAAATAAATTTACAAACAAATTTAATAAGCAAACATAATTGTAACATTATTTTGGTTTGCAAGACTCAATGATGTCACTGAGGAGAAGCGATAAAGAGTATTCAGGATTGCCATTTTTGGCAAATGCTGCATTTCTGCCAAAACATCTGGTCACAGTCTTTATAATGTCCACAATTCATCAGTTGATGACTCATGGTTGAACATTTGAATTGTTCCCACCAAAAACAATTATGTCAGAATGAACATCAGGAGATAGAGGAGTCTCAGTGGCCATTCCAAACAAACTGTTCTCCTCATCTGATGTTATGATGTTAGAGAAATAAATATGTATTCTTTGTAATGCCCAGCAGCATGAAGCAGCTGCTGTGCATACGTGCGCTAAAATTGGCATTAGGCTGACATATTTAAAGTGCAATTAGGACATGACTCATTCATATTTCCATCAGTTAACCTCATTGACATCAGTGACACTGCAGAAGAACAAAACCCTTATCATGTGTTTAGCACATGGTCAAAAGTATGTGTGTCCCTTGCCATCTTCTCTCATCTGCTCCTCATTAGGGCTTGAAAAGGAGAGGGAAGGAGAGAAAAGGGTAAAAGAAGATGAGAGTAAGTGTTTAAAAATCAGTCTGCTAGTGCTTGTTGGTGAAAATCTTTTCATTTTCTTAAGATTCTTCTCATTCCTTCGCCTTTCACTTTCTTTGTTATTTACAGAGAAATCAAAATAATTTGAAATTGTGTGTGATAGTTATAGTACATGGCTGGATGTTTGATACTGAGGGTCATGCTTGATGAGTCCATGTACTGAAGCTAACTGCATCAGTTTATCACTCTCTGGATCCCTCTTGGCTAGTACCAGAAATCTTCAGTAAATTACTGAAAAGAGATCTGGTCATTTAGCATGCAATTTAGCTTTGGAGCATATTATTTTACTCTGCTGTAGTGGACATGGTTATTGCATTTTAGAAGATAGTTCAGTGTTTTTAAGCAAGGCTGCTTTGGCCTCTTGGAATGCAGTAAGACCAGTGTGTTGAAGCTGAGAAAGAGTGTTATCGTTGCCACTCCTCAGAATTTTCCTCCTGTTACTGACAGATGCTTCTGGAGGAGAGACAAATGAGACAGTGGGAACTTTTTTAGCTGGTGAGAAGACCTCATTTTCTCAGAACTTTGGGCATACAAAGGGTTCCATACAAGCAGACTCTGAAGATCCTGTTGCTGGCTGCTGTACAAATTGTACGTTCAATGCAAATAACAGCAACAGCAAAAACATGCTTACACATGATTTAGACTGTGAGAAGGCATGGTTCTGGCCCAGGCCAAGGCAGTTATAGATTTACTTTGCGGCTAACATTCACACTTACATGCAGGTGCCCACAGCAACCATCATAGTTAAAACAAACTTGCAAGTTCTTGTAATTCCTCTTAAACTGCAGTAAGCTCTCCATTGGAAATGAGGGTTAGATTGATTTCTCTTTGGGAATGGGGGGACTTTGGTGAGATGTTTGATATCCTTTCTTTATCTTTTATTAGATTTTAAAAAATGCAATGAAAGTATAAAAAAGTTAAAAGGAAGATAAGAAAAAATAAGGGAAGGAAAAGAGGAAGGTAGAAAGAAAATAAAGAATTATGGCTTTTGCTCTTCTATGTTTCTTTCTAGTCATTCTAATCTTACTCTTTTTCTTCCATCTCCCCCCTTACTTTGTACTTTCCTTTCCCATCCCTTTTAACTCTTTTTAGTCCTCAAATTCATCAGTCACCAAATTCAATTTTTTCTTTCTTTCAGCAAACAATCCATGTACATTTCCAGTCTTTCAAAAAGGTCTTTATCATTTTTCCCTGACAAAGTAGTCAGCTTTTCCATTTTTGTAAACTCTGTTAATTTCATAAACCAATCTTTTATAGTCCAATCTTGCCTAGGTTATCATATACAGCAGAGGTCCCCAATCTCTGAGCCGTGGCCAACTAGTGGGCTGTGAGCTGTTTGCAACCAGGTTGTGGAAACGGCGGGCAAACGCGCACATGCATCCCCACTTGCGCAAATAGTGCCTGCCATTCGTGCAAATGGAGTTGCGCGTACACTTACCAGCTGCTCGTGCGGAACCATCCTCTCTTTCCCCCATCCACAAAGTTGGAAAGGTATATAGTTTTAATTTCCCATATTTTTTTTCTAGTTCAGTCTCCATAAAACAAAACAGAAACAATTCTGCTTTCATTGTAATGCTAATCCACAATGTCTTTTGCATCACTGTATGGATTTGCACCCCAAATTTCTGTGTCTTTTTGCAAATTTACCATGCATGATATAAGGACCTTTTCACACTTCAACACCGGTTTATACATTTTTGACAGTTGATGGAGTAATATTTTGTACCTTTTTCAAATGGCATATATTTTGATTAGGGATGTGCAAAAATTTTGTTTGTAAGCAAACCAGTAATAATTGAAACAGTTCTTTCTCCAAGTTTCATTCTTCTCCAAATTTTGTTATACAGTTAAAATGCAAAGCTATAATAATAATAATAATAATAATAATAATAATAATAATAATAATAATAATAATAATAATAATAATAATAATAATAATAATAATAATAATAATAATAATAATAATAATAATAATAATAATAATAATAATAAAGTTGGAAGGGACCTGGGAGGTCATCAAGTCCAACCCCCTGCTCAGGCAAGAAACCCTATACCATTTCAGACAAATGGCTGTGCAGTTTCTTCTTAAAAACATCCAGTGTTGGAGCATTCACCACTTCTGGAGGCAGGTTGTTCCACTGGTTAATTGTTCTAACTGTCAGGAAGTTTTCTCCTTAGTTCTAGGTTGCTTCTCTCCTTGATTAGTTTCCATCCGTTGCTTCTTGTCCTGCCTTCAGGCGCTTTGGAAAATAGCTTGACTCCCTCTTCTCTGTGGCAGCCCCTGAGATATTGGAACACTGCTACCATGTCCCCCCTCGTCCTTCTCTTCATTAAACTAGACATACCCAATTCCATCAACCTTTCCTTATATGTTTTAACCTCCAGTCCCCTAATCATCTTTGTTGCTCTTCTCTGTACTCTTTCTAGAGTCTCAACATCTTTTTTACATCGTGGTGACCAAAACTGGATGCAGTATTCCAAGTGTGGCCTTACCAAGGCATTGTAGAGTGGTATTAATACTTCGCATGATCTTGATTCTATCCCTCTGTTAATGCAGCCTAGCACTGTGTTGGCTTTTTTGGCAGCTACAGCACACTGCTGGCTCATATTTAAATGATTGTCCACTAGGACTCCGAGATCCCTCTCACAGTTGCTACTATTGAGCAAGGTACCCCCTATACTATACCTATACATTTGGTTTTTCTTGCCTAAATGTAGAACCTTACTTTTTTCACCATTGAAATTCATTTTGTTAGATAGCGCCCAGTGTTCAAGTCTGTCCAGATCCTCCTGTATCCTAAGCCTGTCTTCTGGAGTGTTGGCTATTCCTGCCAACTTGGTGTCATCTGCAAATTTGATGAGTTCCCCATCTATCCCCTCGTCCAAATCATTGATGAAGATGTGAAGAGCACTGGGCCCAGAACAGAGCCCTGGGGCACCCCACTACACACTTCCCTCCATGTAGATGTGGTTCCATTGAGGACCACTTGCTGAGTACGGCCGGTCAGCCAGCTATGGATCCATCTGGTGGTGATGCTGTCTAACCCGCATTTTTCTATCTTATCAAGTAGTAGGTTGTGATCTACTTTGTCAAATGCCTTACTGAAGTCCAAGTAAATTATATCCACAGCATTCCTCTGGTCCACTAATTTTGTCACTTGGTCAAAGAATGCAATAAGGTTTGTCTGACATGATCTGTTTTTGACAAACCCATGTTGGCTTTTAGTAATGACTTGGTTTGCCTGTAGGTGTTCGCTGATTCGTTGTTTGATTATCTTTTCCAGAATCTTCCCAGGTATTGAGGTCAGGCTGATAGGTCTGTAATTTCCTGGATCCATTTTTCCCCTTTTTTGAAGATGGGAACTACATCAGCTCTTTTCCAGTTCTCTGGTAGTTCCCCAGTGCTCCAGGATCTTTGAAAAATATAGTTCAGTGGTTCTGAGCTTTGATTGGAATCTATGTGGTTCTGAGCTTTGATTGGAATCTATGTAAAATACCTTTTAAAAGAAGATATTTACAACAGGTGTACACCAAGAAAAAATGTTCAAAAGAAATGCAGAATTTACCTTGTCTATTGGAATTGGAAACTGAAATGAAAATGATTGATGGACTTATGAATGAATAAGACTGGAGTAAACTGCATTGATCCAATTTATTTAGCTATAATTTTGATAAGGTGATATTTATTGTAAGCTACTTTGGATATTCTGGAAAAGTAGAATATAAGTAACTAACCAAAGCAAAGCAAGCCATATCAAACCTATTCCAAATATAATTAAATAATGGAATTTTGGTTGTGAGTGTTTGCTTTTCCCACTGCAGGTAGGAAGCAACACAAATATTTTCAGGGAAAAAAAAAGAACTATTAAATTTGTTGCAACAAAAACTGCAGCTAACTTTCATTCAATGTCAGACAATAGGCTATTCACCAAGATCCTAGATTAAGTGGAAGACTTGGGTTCTCAGTGGAAAATAATTTTTTTGGTATTATCTCCTAACTTCTCTTCTTCATTTTAGAGACTTAAACCTTCCCTGAACAATGTAAGGACATGGAAGAATACATGGAGAGAAGACAGGATGAAAAATTTTATGTTGGGGAAGTGATAGGCTATCAAGATGAAAGGGAAGAAGGAGATAAAAATTGCTCTTTGCCATTTCCTTTTAAAAGAACTTTCCTTCCCACTACAGGAAACAAATTCTCCATCCTTTGGTACGATGGAAGGCTGGACCTTCAGCATTCTCCATCTCTGCCAAATCTCCCAATATATACCGTTTGGAAACTTTTTAAATCTGTCATATCCTTGAGAACATCCTGAAGTCCTTACTGTACATGCTGTTCAAGGCTCATTCATCTAACCTTAGATTAGTTACCTCAGTATCAACGCCCCGTTTGGATTATTAAGATGATTTCTTGCCTCATTGCTCATTGTTAACTATGCCACAAGACATTTAGGTTCTACTTTTGGGGGGAGGGGTTTTAACAGTTTTTTAATGGTTAATCATATTGACTCCACTGTTGATTAGATGAGTAATCTCTCTCTGTTTCTCTCTATCAAAAAGTGGGGTGAGGAGCTTGTTGGAATATTTTAAAATATTCCTCCTAATTTCTTGGAAGAAATTTCTCATAGCACATCCTATAAAAAGGCTGTATTCATGATCAGCGGACGAATGGAAGATTGTTTAGGTGAGGAGTAGAGGACAAGTTTGTGGTTCTCTAGCCTGCCATGCATATTCAGTTGAAACTGTAAACAGCATTATTCATACTATTAATAATAATGCAGTTTCAGAAAATGAGGAGGGACCCAGGAACTGAAAAAGGAGGAATTAACATGTTCACACAGTGAAAGGGAAGAAGAAAAGATTCCCTGTTTTGTTTTTTCCTTTTATCATTTTGGTCCAATGCCTTCAGGGAAGACTTTGAAGTATATTCCTCACTGTATATAAATTAATAACTTAGTATTCCTTTACTTTTATTTTTCCAGGTTTTCTACATTGACAGTTGGCAGTTTTATGCATTAGCTATGAATAAGTGCTGGGAATGAGTAGGAAAATGACTGCAGGAGAAGTTGAAGTGAACTACAGATACTGGTGACCACCGGGCTGTGTAAAGGCAGGATAGAACTAAATTATTGGGTAGAAATCATAGAGAATATGATTTTGGTTGAACATTAAGGGACCTAATGGTAAAAGGAGTTCAGTGGTGCTATAGAATATAGACTGCCTCAGGACACAATGGGCCTTTAAGCAAAGGCTGGAAAGTCTAGTTGCAGAAATTCCTGCCTTGAGCAAGTGGTAGAATTACTGTATATAGTCTCTAAGATCTGTCTAAATTTCCATGGTTCAAGCAACATCAAGTGAGTTATATCATCCCAAGGTCTCTGCTTGCCATCTCTATTAAATATAAGTTTCAAGTCATTTTGAAAAAGTCACCTAGGTTTATTTTTATGCCAGACACCTTTTCTATTATTTTGTAACTTCATATACTTTTTAAGTGATGAACTACAAGTGAAGCTGCTGTTGGAATGAATTGAGAAATATTGGTGGCTGCTGTTAATTTTACTATTGGATTTTGTTTGGTTGTGGTGAAAGTGCCTTGAGTATTGTGGATTAATATAATATAAGGTAACATTGTTGTAAATAAATAAACAATAAATAATGAAGATCTTGAATTGTATTCTTTGTGTGCAAAGGGGATACTTTAAAAAGAGAAGCATTGAAATTCCTAGTAATGGAGAAGTAATGGAGAAGCACAGGTGTTTTAAAAATGAAAACTAACATGTTACACCGATGTAGTTAGTAAAGCACCAGAGCAATATGCTTATCAAAGGATTTGCTAATAGTAAGCTTAGGCTCTGAAGAATATGGGAGTGAATATTCCCAAGGTTTTGTCCATTGCAATAAATCAGTCAATTAATCCCCTGAGAAAATTATATTTCCAAGAACCCATCCTAATCCAGCAGGCTGCTAGACAGAACATGATATATGTATATGTATGTCTCTGTGTGTGCATGTGATGTGTATATGTATATATGTATGTGTATATATGTGTAAATGTATGCATGTGTGTATTCATGTGTGTGTAATCTTATATGCTACTCTAACGAGCAGAAGGAAATTCTCCTCTGTTTTAAATTCTTCTCATGTGCTCTCACTGGTGCCTACCTAGTGGGGGCGGGGTGGGTGGTGGGTGGGGAAGGGAATTAGGTTATTTGCCCAGTGAACATAAATCCAACAATCATTCTCCACACACCAGAACAGAATTAAGCACATTAAAACACAGCTATGTAAGAATGGAATTGCATACTTGCAGAGATGTTTACAGGAAGGAGGTGTTATAAAAAAAATCAAGATGGTGGCCCTAATTATGTAATAGAATCTCTACAGCTTGATTTTTTTTGACTCATATTTCATGGTGGTCTCTGCTTTATGTTTTCTTTTTCTTTCTTTTTCTTTTTTCTTTGCATTCCTAGGAGATTCTACAACCTTTAGGTTATAAACTTTTCCTAGGGATTTCAGATCATTAGCTAGGAGCAACTTCTTCATATGTACTCTGCTCAGATGTTGTTGGTGTTGTGCAAATTCTTCAGGAGAGATATTTGAGAATGTGTGGAGGTAAAGCTGGTTTAAGGATTTGAGAGCACCATGCAACACTAGGCATGGAGCTCCTGCCCCATACACACAGCCTTAAATTAACATTGCACAATCAAGTGAGCCTTGAGAGAAAAAAGTTATTTCATTATTTGAAAAAAGGGAATCATGATATGTTTGCAAGAAACTCATATTAAAGAGACTGACAAAAAGTATTTAACAAATAACACCTTGGGTCTGGAATTTATTTCTGCTAATTCAAAGAAAAAATAATGGGGTAGTTTTGTATATAAAGCCCCAATTGTGTCCACATTTATTGTTTGCTGATGATCAAGGAAGGTATGTAATTCTGCAAATTGAATTACAGGGAATAAAATCTATTTGGTGGGATTATATACCCCATAGCAAGAAAAAGCCAAGTTTTTTAAACATCTGTCTGAACACTTACTCACCTATTCTTTTCAGTATTGGTGTGTAATTGGAGACTACAATGGGGTAGTAACCCCACAATTGGACAGATCAGCTGATAAAGGAATTAAAGAAACACAAGGGAAACTGCCTCAAACTGTTTTCAAGTTGACACTTTAGGTTTGATCGTTGTTTGGAGATGTAAAAATGGACTAACAAAAGACTTTACCTTCTTTTTAGAGAGACACAAAACCTTTTCTAGAATTGATATGATTTGGATTACAAAAAATCTACTTCACAAAGCAATTAAAGTTATTCTTCCAAAAACTTTTTCTGACCATAATCCAGTGTCTTAAATTTGGTACTCAGTCTTTTAAATGGAGATTAAATGACTGTGTTTTGCAGCGACCACAGATTGATAAAGAATGTAAAAAAAGGTACTTCAAGACTATTTTAACAATAATTTAGGTAAGGGAACCAATCTGACAGTTTGGGATGCTTGTAAGGCTGTGATACGAGGACATTTTATACAATAAAACACAACACAACACAACACAACACAACACAATACAGCAATTAAAAGGAAGGTGGATGAAAAATTACAAAAGGTGTTACAAGAAATTAAACTGAAGAAGAGGGAACTCCAGAATTCACCAGAAGATTCTAACATACTTAATCAACTAACATTATTGCAACAACAAATTTCTTTGTTGACTGTTTCAGATATTGAAAAGAAACTTAAATATACAAAACAACACTTTTTTGAGTATCTAAAAGCTTTTGACAGTCGATGTACTACAGAGAATGAAAATCAGGTTGACAAATTGTTTACATATTTTTAAAAACAATATGTGTGGCTTATGTTCATCATATCTAGGCCAATGATTTTAGACAGAAATCCACAATAAGCAAAACTTTAAATCACATGTGAGAATAGATTAGCATATATTTATCAAATGTGTTGGTATTTTTTTTTCTAGGCTGCATTAATTTTCAGGGCAATTTGCATTCCTCTCATAGAGCTTTTCAATAAACAACTAACTCTGATCTATAATACAGTCAGTTTGAACAAGGAAGGTTTCAAAAGGTTTATCCATATAGCTAAACTGAGCCTCAGTCATCTTTGTGCACAAAACACCCACGTAGGCTATTTGTCTTGGACTTGAGTGTTTGGCAGGAAGCCTGACTTAAGCCTTCAGAATGAGAGCTTAGTGAAAAATGCTGGCATTCACTCTGAGTTTAATGTCCACAGCTGACCCCACCCATTGTACTTAGCTGCAAGGTTTTTGGCAAGCATGCACAAACCACAAGACAAGTTTTATCATCTGGTAAACCTGTCACTGGAAAAAAAAGGGGGGGAAAGTTTTCAGTAAAATATTCCAACAATTATAGCACACTTTAATTAGGTGCATAGCACATAATTATGGCTGTTTTATAATGTATAGGGTTTCAAACAAGCAAACATCACTTTCTGGATGGATTTAGCAGTGCTGCCTTTTAGAACAACAATTTAATGCAGCTTAATATTCTACCTATGAATCTGCATGTGCTTCAGACCCAAAGGTTGGCAGAACAGAATAGATTACTAGAGCTATCTACTATGAATCATTTTTTAGACTTTCTATATTTAGGCTTCTGAGGCTGTGTTGTTTAGATCTGACTGGAAATTATTGTTCTTTAATAATCCCATGTTGAACTGATACTTGATGCTTTATTTAATAACTATGGTATTCTGGAAAAAGATTTCTCGGTTTTATGGAATAACAAACCTGCTTTCAGTTTATTACTTATAAAAATTCTGATGGAAAATAGGATAAATTGGAAATCCTTCCATAAAAAATGAAAGATTTATGTGATCTGTTTTGATCAACATTATTGTGTTCTTTCTAAAAAAAACTAATCACCTTGTGATATGCCCAGTGTTTCTTTCCATGAGTATTTCTACATCTCTGTAGTGCACATCAGTGACTGAGGTTCCATTGTGTTATTGACAGAAAGTTATTGGTGTAAAACTGTGACAGAAAGTTGATAAGCCACCAAGCAATGAACTATACTGTTTTTTAAATAATATTTCCAAGAACATTGCTGTAAATTAGTTTATCAGTTTATTTGCAGGTTGAGTAAAGCAGCCAAACATAATTTACCATAACTTCTGACACATGAAACAAATATGCCTTCTCACCAGTCCTTCACTTGTCTGAAATGGTATAGGGTCTCCTGCTTGAGCAGGGGGTTGGACTAAAAGATCTCCAAGGTCCCTACCAGCTCTATTCTGATTGATTGATTGATTGATTGATTGATTGATTCTTAGCCAGTGGTTAGAATGCAGCATTGCAAGCTATCTCTGCCCTCAGCCAGGAGTTTGATCCTGACTGGTTCAAGGTTGACTCAGCCTTCCATCCTTCCAAGATCAGTAAAATGAGGAGCCAGATTGTTTGGGGCAATATGCTCACATTTGTAAACCGCTCAGAGACTGCTATAAAGCACTATGAAGTGGTATATAAGTCTAAATGATATTGCTATTGCTACTTCAATAACTGGGCTGCCCTTCATAAAAGAGGCACATAGAAAAAAGAGAATGACAATTTGGTCAAGAAAAGAGGTTGAGACTTAGAACCATTCTTTCTCTTTATGCCATAAAGCTTTAGTGTTAGCTAGCAGCTGTTAAAAGGTGTTTCAGAATTATTCTCATGCTGAATATTTGAAATAGACAATTGCTAAGCTTTGTCATAAGGAGTGCAGTGAAAAGTTGGACTTCAAAGAAGCAGAATAGAAAGAGTATTGATGCTTTTGAACTTTGGTGTTGGAAGTTGGAGAGGATTCTTGAGAAGAATATGGATAGACAAGAAAACAAACATAGATTATTGAACAAATCTCATTAGCTGTGTCTTCCTCTAGTCTAGAGAATGTATTGCAGCCCTTTTGTAACTCAAATTGAAATCAGTGGATCACGATATTCATGTCTTACTTAAGTCAGGTTTCAGTTTGTACTAAGCACTCAGGTGGATGCTATCCATCTGGGATTAATGCTGCCCTCTGTGTTCCCATAGTGCTGTAGGGCGTCCATGGGCTTGGGAAGTGGAGCTTACTAAGTATCATTACAATCCTGCTTTAGCAGAAATGCAGGGAAGCAGTTTTGTAGTTTTCTTTGGAGCTGTGAGCAAGTGGTTTCTCATTGGTAGAAACTCATATCATCTCCGACTAGGTAGCAAGGTGCTCCTATGCCTTGGTTGATTTCATTCCATTATTTGGATTTGCCATGCTTCTTGCATGGTGGTTTAATTTCCCCCCATGTTTCAAAAGAAATTGCAGTGAGGGGAAAAACAAGGAAGGGGACACAGCACCAGCTAGCTGCAATTTTCAATGCTCATTCTTTCCCAGCTAAAGAAAGGGAAGGTGAGGACACTTTTTGGATACTGCAAAAATTCTGTTGAGGACTAGGCTGATGAAGCCAGCAATCTATGGAAGCAGCCTGGTTTATAAAGGTAATCAGGACTCAATCCTTTGTCTCTGACCTTGGATGAAATAATAAGTTAATGTTATGATATAAAGCCACTGCTCTTTGGTTTGGAAGGACATTTGTTATTCTGGGATAGAGTATCTTAAATTTTATAAACTTAATAATGTTAATAAGATTTTTTAATATTAGGTCAAATCCTTCAACATAGGATACCACCTCTTTTTGAACTGTTCAGCAGCTGCATCTTTTCCCAGGCTCATTCAGCTGCTTTGGCTGGATGAAGGCAGCTAGGAGAACTTTGAAAGCAGCTGCCTGTGCCTAGAAGAGACTCAGTTGCTTTAACAAATCAAAAAGAGGTGCTCTGTATGTGCTCTCGGGTGTTCCAAAGCACCTCCTTCACTGGATTTACACAGATCTAATTATTACCGTGCACATCCTAGGGGGCCCAGTTGAACTAGTTGTTCTGGAATGCTAAAAAAACATCCTTAGAAATCTTTGCCAGATTCTACTTAACCGTCATTTTCATTCCTATATAACAAATATTTGCTGCTAGGCTAAAAGTGTCTCTAAAACTGTATACCAGAAATGTCTACTTTTAATATCCAGGTTAAGAAGCCATGAAAATGAAATATGTACTGAAAAGTCGGTTGGGAGAGAAGAGGCCTTCAGCTATTGTAAGCTTGCCAACTGAGTACTTTAAATTTTGATTCTAAGCTTTCTCCCATAATTGTCACCTATATGTTGAAGGATACCATTTAGGTGTGGGTTTTGCTTGATTGCGAAGAGCACTTAAGAAGACACTTTTTATCCATGCAGATTTGAGTTATTGCTTTTCCAGCTGGAATCAGTTGGCTGGAAGAATCAGCAGAAAGTTTTTCATTGAGTTAAGTGACTCTTTGATGATTTCACTGAAAACAATAGTTTTAATTAGTGGGTTCCAACCTGAAGACCTTTCTTTACAAAATAAGCTAAAAGTATTTTTTACACGTGTAAACTTTCAGAGCAATACAAACTTATATATAATTTTCACCCATAGAAAGACTTTTTTCAATATACTTTTTTCTAATTTATAATCCTTTTTCTATTATATAATAGAGAATGACTCACAAAACATCTAGCACCCATTAAGGTTTGCATTGTTTTAATCCTAGCCTAACTTTTGCTTGCTTCTAATAAACTTTGGGTTTATTGGTTGTGCCTGTGCTGGACTGGGAGGCTCTACTCATGATCACTCATGCTCTCCTGTGCTCTGTTGGGACTACTGTAATGCAGTCTACATGGGCTTTCCCTTGAAGAGCATTTGAAAGCTTCAGTTGGTACGGAATACATGAGCAATGATAATAACTCTGGATAGTGAAATGGGAGGCATAATAAATAAATAATAAATAAATGGCACTGGATTTTTGACAGGTGTACTACTTACTCCTGAGCTGCACTGATGACATGTACTTCCAGTTGCAATTCAAGGTACTAGTTATCAACTTTGAAACTTTTCATGGATTGGGACCAGGTTCTCTGAGGGACCATCTCTTCCCAGTTGATTCTCTCCATCTCATCTGGTCAGGCAAGATGACTGCTTTTGGGATTTTCTTGGCCAAGGAATGCCAGTTGGTGAGTCCTAGAAGACATACCTTTTCTGCTGTAGCACCTGTCCTACAGTCTCCCACTGGAAATCAGGATGTTCCCAATGTCCTGGCCTTTTGTAAGGGCTAAACACTTGGCCCTATGCCTGTGTCTGACACTCTGAGCATTTCTTGGTTGTACTGGTGATAATAGTGGGATATTATGTTTTCTCAGCTGCTGTATATTTCGGTTTTTCTATTATTGCAATTGTTTTTACTTTATTTTAATTTGGTTCACTACCCAGAATCCCTAGTTGATATGGGAAGTCATACAAATTGATTGATTGAATAAATAAATTCATTTTCTCTGAAAGAAGAAATGGTGTTTCTTTATTTCAAACACATATATCCTGAGTATTAGAAGATGTTGCTCCAAATTATAAATATAACAAAATAAATCCATACTTCTAAATTAGAATAAATAAAAATATTTAAATTTAAAACATATTTTTTAAAAATGTTTTCCATATGTGGACTAGATCACTACGCAAATATGTAGCAAACCATGCCAGCTATGGATGTTTTCTTTTTCTTTTCAAGCATCTCAGTAAAGTTGAGGGGATTTATTTCAGGGTAGCCATTTATCTGACCTATGAAAAAGAGGAAATGTATCCTCAAAATGGAGGTGTTGGTTTGCATCAAAATTGCGTGTAGTGACATATGTGCAGAGGTGCAATTGTAGAACACAGTTCTACATATAGAAACATAATAAACTTCCACAAAATGAGAAAAAATATGAGTAGGTTTTAAGCAAAGGGTGTACAAATTCAAAGCAAATTCTTACAGTTCTGCCTTTTTAAAGGCTCTATTTTTTTAAAAAAAATATCCTGCCATAGCTCTAAACATGCGCAAGTATTGCCCATAAATTAAGACATGAATCCATTCTAACCTTTTGAAAGCAAACCTCAGGAAGTTTTATTCACAAGTGCCAAAGCAGATACAAAATAACACCTGGGCCCAGTGGTGGAATTCAAATATGTGAACAAATGGTTCTCTGTGTGGATGCCACTTCCGGAAGTCCATTCTGCCGAAGTGGTGCGAACTGGCTGAATCCCACCACTGCCTGAATCCCACCACTGCCTGGGCCCCTCTATGTATCTAAAATATATTTAATAGTTCAGTAGTACAATATATATGCCTATTAATATGTTAAGTAATATATAATATATATGATCTTAAAGCCACCAAAATCAAACAAAATGTTTTGCATTTTGCCAATTTTTCTGTGAATGTTTGTGTGTTTGTGTGTGTGTGGGCGATGTAAAAGAGCTTACTTGACCTGATCTAAAAGTGACTTATTCTCAGGTATGGTGGTTTTGTCTGTATTTTCTCTTGGATGAAGGAACAGATTCAGATAGGAACAGGAAGATATTTAAAAGTTGCTTAAAAAGGAAAATATTTATCCTTGATAAATGAATTAAATGTTTCTCCACTTTATTTCAGGAAAAACAACAACGCTTCTCTTTTTTATTGAGGGTTTGGAAAACATTGATGCCCAATGATTTCATATTGTTTATTTTGTATTTTCTCCAGAAAGTAAAACATGGCATCCATCCTCTCTTCCCACAGGAACCTTTGAGCCAGATTATGCTAAGAAAGAGAGAAACAAGCCCAGAAATTACAGATGAGATAAAAGTCTTTGAGGAGATTTGAATCTGAGTTTTCTTTAAAGTCTGACAGTCTTGCCATTATAAAATTCATGATTCTCCTAAAAAAAGCTTCTATATAACATTTAGCTGCCGTGTAAGGGCTGGTGTTACTTTCCACAACTCTTCATAGCAAGAACATCATTTTAATTACAAATGTTCTGCAACATAGACCCATTTTATTGCAACTTTATTTCTTCTTCCTAGCCAAATTTTCTAGTGAGAGAAACTAAAAAGATGGTGCTAGGCAGCTTTTAATGGAAATGTTAAAAAATACAGGCAAAGGCATAATTTAGAAGATTTATATTACCCATATATGTTAATTTTCAACTGTGCTGTATAATAATTTAATAATTTGACTAGATGATAAAATATAGAGCTTTAATATTCCTCTCTTTTTTGTGTGGGAATTATGGAAATGGAAAAATTAGGTACATATATTTTATGCCTTCCACCCAGATGTGAAACGTACACAGTTGCTTATTATTTATTTATTGAATTCTTATCCCACCCTTTCTGCATGCAGAGTAAGTGTAATACAACATCTCCCTTCTTCCAAGGTGCAGATATTTTATCCTCATAATCATTTAGGCAGGCTAGGCTGAGAGGACCAGAATCGCTTAAAATCACTGTGGAAAGGAGTTGATATAAGTACTTGTGATATAAGTGCAGTCTTCCACAATCCCAGTTGTTGTCTTAGCTTGGAATAATGAGTTATATTTTAACTCTTTTAGAGGGCAGCAGCTTGCTTAAAGTTATTTAACTCCACTACATCATACAGCTCTGTTTCTCAAAGGTGCATTCTTTGCACAAGACTGGAAATTTATGAGAAAAGAGTGAGTAAAGCACAGAATCAATGCAGCCAATGCACTTCAACAACATTTCTTGAACTTGTGATATAATAACGTTTTCTACCTGTAATCGAATTTCCATTTCTTCCATTTAGAGAGCACACAATTATATCCTTACATTCCATGTATGTGTCTCTAATCCAAGCATCTCCTACAAAATTGACTTATTTCTTCTGGCATCAGTGAAACTGCAGTCATCTGACTTGCCTCCAAGTTAATGGGAGACAATGGCTTAACAGATTGGGGGAGTACCCTTAGGCAGTGTTGCAGTAAGAGGGAAAGTACTAATTTAATACCAATACAGCTAAGGATGACTTAAAACTGTATCATTCTTAGGCTAAGAAAGAAATGATGGTAGCATCTTGGGTCATGGCAGAAGAAAAAACATGTTCACCAGACATATTTGTGTTGTTGCAAGATACACACAAGTAGGGAAAGACCCTGAATATAATAGGAGCTAATTGTAAATTATAATACAATGTATTTTCCTCCTAATAATGGTTTATTTATTTGTTTGTTCTAGTTTATATGTCACTCCTAAGTAGCTAATAACAAATCCATACTGAAAAAAGTAGACAAAATAATTAAGTGCAGTCTTATAATATCTAATGCCCCTAATTCAATGTACCAGTATAAGCTTCATCTATCCTCTAAAGTGTTTTTAAAAGAGCCATGTTTCACAGGTCTTTGAATGCATAATGAGAGAATTATTTAGTTGTCTGGGGAGTCTGAGAAAATTCAACTAGGAGGTCTCTGCAAATGACATCATCTCAGTAGAGGGAATTCTCCTCTATAATATGGTATAGGTTCTCCTGCTCGAGTAGGGGGCTGGACTAGAAGACCTCCAAGATGCCTTCTAGCTCTATTCTGTTCTGTTCTGTTCTAATTATTGGACTCAACTAAAGCAGGCTGTAATGTGGGGTTTTAAAGTGATGGCCAACACTTTGAATTGAAGCTAACTGGCAGGCAATGAAGCTCCCAGCATAGTGGGCAAGGAATGCCCATAATTATTCAAACCAGCACTTGCTAAATCAACTGAAACTTCAAGATGGTTGTCAACAGAGAAAGCAATGCCTCTTGTACCAGAAATGGACATACAGTAACTATAGTGCAAAGACCCATCTGATCATTGCCTCCATCTCTTTTTGAAACAAAGTTGGGAGTTCAGCAGAACTTCAGACTGCAAGCCAGATCTTTCTGGGAGATTGCAGCCCCCTCCCAGACCTAAGCTGAACTACTTCCAGAATAACTGGTTTTCAAATCTGCAACTATTCCATTTGAGATGAAACCCCCACCCCCATTTTGGTCCTAATTGTTTCCAGGCATTTGATGCTGGGCAGATATTGAGATGTTAGGGTATCATCTATATATTGAATACCTTATCATGTACTGGTGGATGACTTCTCACAGCAGCTTCATATAGATATTGAATATTGATAATCTAACAACAGCTCAGCTGCCAGTTTTCTGGCCAACTTTCCCTAAAAAGGATTGGTTGACTTTAAACAATGCTGCTGGATTCTGTTTATGGATGCAATAAGAGTGGAGAAGTCAGCTCATATTGCCAATCATACCACCATGGTGTAAATTTGAACTTTTACCTATGTTGAGTTACAATAATCTTTTTTTTTTATGCCAGCAGCACTCCAGGTACTTTTGCAACTTGCAGAGCTTGGTTTATAAAGGATCTCTCATGGATTTGGAAGCAGGTAAAGGGCATTCAGGAACAATTCTCCAAGAATCACCATCAACCAAGTAGTTAATAGAGATGGTTTCAAAGCTTCTGAAAAATCCCCAAGTACTTTTTGGCAGCCTACAAGATTCATTATGTTGACAGTGCATTGAATCCATTGTTCCTGCTGAAATATTTGGTGAAAATTAATTCCATGAATGTCAGAAAAGTAATCTGATGGGAAATATATTATCTATTTAATCAGAGACTGTAACCTGCTTACTTAAAGGCTAAGCAGATTGACACTATTGCAACTTTTCATTAGTCACATTGCACAGAAATTATGTATAAAGATTCTTGGCTATAGAAGAAGGTGTCTTTGGCCAATCTGAAGGTCTGACACAGTTCAGAGAGGTGTCATAAATCTCTTTGAAATGGACTCATTACTTGTTAACTACAAACGTAAGGTATGAATCATCATCATCATCATCATCATCATCATCATCATCATCATCATCATCATCATCATCATCATCATCATCATCATCATCATCATCATCACCACCATCATCAGCTGAACTTGGTACTACTACACCAGGTAGCACTTTCAGATAAAGGGAAACATCTTTTTATTATTTAACATTTAAAATGAGTGAAAATACAGAATAGCACAGTTTTAAATGAATGTAAGAAATGTGGATGTCTTAATGTTTTCACCTCCAAATTTAGCAAGGCAAATATCCCATAAGAAAATACATACAAAGCTGCTCATATAAGCAAAAATGTCATTAAATTGTGTTACATTAGGGAAAAGTGATGATAAAAACTATGTTTTATATGAAATGAACATAAAGATCGGTATGACATTTCATATAAAGTGTAAAATATCTAAAACTGATATCGGAGAAATAAGATTAGAAAAATGTTGATTTGAAACAACCCTATACATTTGATTGATTAAATGAATAAATAAAAATATGAAACAATGAGAAACCAAAATGGCTTGATTAACCTCTCTGGTCTTGCATCCATATTTTCACTTGCAACCAAACTTTAAGAAGTAAAGAAGTGATATTGTGTGCATATGACTGTGAATCAGTTATCCAGAGTATTCTCCATGGAATTCTCAGTAGCACACACAGGATTGTACTTTGTATCTATTTCAGCTTGTCAAAATATTTGTGAGTGCTGAAAAAAATCACTGTCAGAATATCCATCAAGTGAACAGACTAACTGCATTTTTAGAAAAAAGTAAAAATGATTTTATAAATTATATTTGAGGTGAGCCGAATTCACAGCATATTTCTAACTTGTCTCCAGCAGGTAAACTAAATTAAAGATGGTAGATTTAGGATTGGATTATCCAGTAAAAATAGCCACTTTGTCAAAGATTTCCCCCTTAGCAGGAACAGAGACAATATGTTATGTAACATGGCAATTAAGTGCACCAAATATTATGGGCCATCCATAGATCAGTGGTGAAAAAGACTACAGCTCATTAAAGGCAATCTCTCTCTCTCTCTCTCTCTCTCTCTCTCTCTCTCTCTCTCTCTCTCTCTCTCTCTCTCTCTCTCTCTCTCTCTGTGTGTGTGTGTGTGTGTATATGGGTGACTTTATATAAGCCATGATGTCTTAGTTTCTTTTTGCCATTTGCAAGGCTTAAAAACAATTAAATAAGCTTCACCTAAAGGTCTATTGAATGATTACTATAAAAGGCTTATAAAGGGTACAGAACACATTTTAAAAGTCTTATATAAATAGTACTACTTTGTGCGGTTAGAGCAACTTATGCATAGGGCAGTGAAGGAAGAAATGATGAAAATATTTCATCCAAAATAAGCTTTTTTCTCATTTTTAATTTTTGAAATTGTTATTTTGTAAAAGTAACATAACACTATAAGAGAGGGAGAGAGATGAAGAGAGAGAAGAACCAAAGAAAGATAATTCAAGTAATTTTAAGCACACACAGAAAAAAAATATTATATTTCAAAATGTAATGTATAAAACAGGTATGTTTCGTACCTGAAATGATAATCACAAATATTTTAAAATAATTATAATTTTAATCAAGATTTATAATTATATGACTTCTGTAGGCCTCTATCAAAACAAATTTTAAAGCAATTCTAATCCCGATATTTCCTACACCAATCCAACCCCCTAAATGCTTCTTCTACTTTCCAGTGGTATAAAATATGTTTAAACTGCTGTTAATAAAACATTCAATTCTTACCTTAAAGCTTTTTGAAATCTAAAGTCTGCTAACAGTGGAATTCTACATAATTGTAAAGAAGGAGTCAAGCTATTTTCCAAAGCGCCTGAAGGCAGGACAAGAAGCAACGGATGGAAACTAATCAAGGAGAGAAGCAACCTAGAACTAAGGAGAAACTTCCTGACAGTTAGAACAATTAACCAGTGGAACAACCTGCCTCCAGAAGCGGTGAATGCTCCAACACTGGAAGTTTTCAAGAAGAGAGTGGACAGCCATTTGTCCGAAATGGTATAGGGTTTCCTGCCTGAGCAGGGGGTTGGACTAGATGACCTCCAAGGTCCCTTCCAGCTTTATTATTATTATTATTATTATTATTATTATTATTATTATTATTATTATTATTATTATTATTATTATTATTATTATTATTATTATTATTATTATTATTATTATTATTATTATTATTATTACATGAAATGTGGCTAATTGCCACATAAACTGTGTATAGAATTGTGCAGTTATCCTTCATTTGTTGGTTGGGGAAAAG
Source organism: Azemiops feae (assembly GCA_023970755.1). Lineage (NCBI taxonomy): Eukaryota > Metazoa > Chordata > Lepidosauria > Squamata > Viperidae > Azemiops > Azemiops feae. Next base: position 1,723,218 of record JALGBA010000234.1, read on the forward strand.
GTCTTGATAATATGTTCTACAAATATTGGATCAGAGCAACCAAACAGGGGTCTTCTGGTTAGCCCAAAGTTAAGATGATTCTCATTTATGAAAAGAATGGAAATGGTATGAAGTATTGTGCTTTTTGTAATCAGAAAGCCATATTCTCAATTAAATTAAATTACTTATAATAATAAGAATAAGGATGTGTTTCCAGAGTATGGGCATGTCTGTATGCATGTATGTATGTATGTATGTATGTATGTATGTATGTATGTATGTATGTATAGATAGATAGATAGATAGATAGATAGATAGATAGATAGATAGATAGATAGATAGATAGATAGATAGATAGATAGATAGATAGACTGAAAATTTCCTCTATCAGAAAAAAAATTGTGTTATTGTTTGAGTACATTTAATACTGTAATTTGTATCAATTCAGTTGATAGATCTCAGATGATGTTTGAGCTTGATAATCCATTTTTTGGATACATATTGGAAGCTGAGTTGGCATGCCTATCTCAACCTTATCCAGCCTGTAGTAGGAATTCTGAGAATTATAGTTTCAACACTTCTGAAGGACACCTAATTTGAGAAAAGGTATCTAGTAATGATCTTCTGGTTATGGAAAAGCTGGATACCTCTCTATGTTTGTTTTGCAGTGTGAATATTGTCTAGACATGTCTTACCTTATTTTTGGATACTTATCCCATAAAACCTAACTGGTGCTGATTCATGAAGCCTCCTATATGGGCACATCTGATTATTTGGAAAATCTGCTTGTAGCTCATGTGCTTGTTCACTTGACTGTTACCACCTTGTGATAAAATAGCTACATCATAGCTAAGAGCTTTTTCTCAGCATCAGTTCTATAGAACCAATGTCTAAAGAATTGTATCTGATTTAATAAAATATTAAAACTCTCAAAGTTTTTTTTTCTATGGGCCTTTGTGAAGCTGGTTTTAAGCATTATTTATGCAGATATTTATTGGTAGTTAGATATAGATTTTCATTGTTCATACACTGAAACTGTACGTTTTAATTGTGATCTGAAACTGTATTGCAGTGTGTTACTGTATCAGTTTCTTGATGTTCTGCTTTATTATTTTGCACTGTATCTAGTGACAGGCAAATGAAAAAAATACTACCACAAGTCTTCACCTACTACCAAGAAGCTGGTCTTGATTTTAAAATAGAGAACTATGGGAACTTGTGGAAGCTTTGAAGGGGTTCCTCAAATGTACAGATGTTTCTCCTAAAATAATACTCCATATGGAAAAGATTTTCTGAAGACAACTTGAAAACCATTGAACTAGACAGATTTTTCTATGCAAAACTCAACATCTGTCTTATAGACAATTTTCCTTCCTCATTGACTTTGAAATATTAGTCCCATCGTCATAATAGATTATAAAATTGTTGGCAAGCCCGGCATAAGTAGGTGACATATTTGATGAGAGCTCATTTCTTCTTGATATTACTGATCTGATACCAATGAATACCATAAGTAAATTAGTATTACTCAGAACACCTCAGAGCAATAGTTCATTAAGCCATGGTAGCTTAAGCCAGATTCTTAATCAGTAGCTGCTGGACATTCACTGGCCAACTGGCACAGCCATTACCTTTATCCTCTTCATCTGGAAGGCCTTCCCACGCTACTAGTAGTAATAAATAGAAGAGAGATGATCTGGGTATATGAAAAGTCTACCAGCATGAAAAAAAACCTATGTCTGTCATGTTAAGTTAGCATTTAATGCATTCCTAGGGCTTTCTGTTTCCAACAGTCCAGAAGAGTACATTCCTAGTGCCAAATCTGCTTCATTTCAGAGGTGAAGAAACATTAGAAAGCTTCAAGGCAAACACTTTGAACTGACCTTGTATATTTTATGTGAGTGTAAAATTCAGCATGGGTTGTTCTACCATTATGTGAAGTAAAACAGCCCAGGATGGGTACCAAGCTCCCACTTTCCGTATTCCTGACATGTCATCTGGGACAATCAAGAACCACTGTGATACTATGGATGTGGTGTTGAATTAATACCATGGATCCAAGTTTACTCTGTCATGGAAGTTTAAGAGGTAGCTTTTGGCCAGACACTCTTTATTTCAATCTCTGTCATAGGTTTGTTATTAAGGGGAAAATTGAGGAGACTTGAGCTCCTGATGGAAAAGTAGCATATAAATTTAACCAGGAAGTAGGTAGCTCTCAAGACACTTTTCTGAGATATGCTTGTCTCCTGATCACTAATTTTATTGTGGCATTTTGAGGGATTCCTCAGAGTGATACATTATAAGAAGATGATAGTTTCTGCTTACAGAAAGTAGCTGTGGTTAACTTAAATTGGATTACTCTGAAAATTCCCCCTAGCCAATGGAGGGTGAGTGGTGATGCTACCATGGGACATTGGCAGATGTGATAGCATGGTGGAAAAAGCAGATTCTATCCTCTATAGAATAAGTTACTTTGGAATATGTGTGAAATTAGCCAAAGAAATGTGCTTTGGCTAAAGTGCTGGACTTCTAAAGTAGCATTTTCTTTCAGGCAAATAGCAAAGGTAGGAGCTGCCATTAAATGACTGAAGCCCTTTCCTAGGATGGTCATGGTTGCCATCTCATTCACTCTGGCAGACACTTCTATTCTCTCAGTCACTTGGGCAGTAAAATGGATCAGATTTCTGTTTTACATTTTCATTTTTTATCAGCAGGATCTAAGCAAGTCAGGGTCCACTTGAAACTTTCCAGTAACATCTCTCTACAGCAAGGCTCACTATTCTAGTGCTCATGACCTGTTAAGCTATTCATTTTCATGACTGAGAAGAACTTATCTTTATAGCATGATTTCTTTCCTATCATTTCCCCCATAGATAGGAAAAGAGAAATACTTATTTTCAAATATTCATAAATCAATGACTTTTGGAAATGGAAGTCTTCATATCATTATTATTTTAAATTTGTGATAGAAAAAAATATCCTGAGTTTTAATACTTGGGAGATATAAATGTGACAAATGTGGCCTTGCTATGAATTCTGGTTTTCATAAAAGGCTACTTAAAGACAAGGTAGCTTTAGATCTAGGAAATATGTAAAAATGACTCTTTGTTAATAGGGTGAGCTCTTTACATCTGGATTAGGGTTAATTGATAGGAACCAGTCACCTTTTATTCTCACAGATTCCACCAGAGAAACACTTTGTGCTGATCTGAAAAGGACAGAATTAGGTGCTCCATTTTTACTGTTGATCTTAATAACCTACTATTATAAATACCTACTTTGTGACATCAGTAAAAAGAAAAATAATGGCAATTTCTAACAATAAAAAATTGTTACTTTGTAATTGAAATATTTCAATGTGCATCTCAAAAAGACACCATAGTGGTATAGTACTTATCCACATTTAAATATCTGTCCAGAAAGATATTTTTTTCTTTTTTTTCTTCATTTTATCAGTTCTAATTAATTGAGCACACTCCACCTTTGAGGTTCTTATAACTAGTTATCAGATCTTTTCTTTTCCATCTGTGATTCATTCCTCCTTTTACATATAAGAATGAAAGAAAGTGGTCTCTTTAAACTGCCCATATGGGAACAGATACAAGATATTATGTTGTTTTAGATTGAATTTAGGCAAACCAAGGAAAAGCATATTCATTGAAAATACTCTTATATTCTTAATTTAGTCAAGTGGTAGAACAACATATACTGCAATTTCATTTGTTTCTTAGTATTAAAATTTTATGCACTTAATTTGCTGTTTATACAAACTGAATCACTTTTGTTATTCATTTGTTTAGCTTGCATCCATTTACTTGCAAACTCTATTCCTTTCCTTTTGTTCTGTCTTTACCCAGTGATCCTGAAATTTAATTTTTCCTTTTCCTCCATATTTTGAACAAACATCCTATTCCAGAGTAGCTGTTTGCAATTCAAGGGAACCTTTGACAAGTTTTTTTCTGGTATGGCTTATTATTTGTACTAAAAAAACAACCCCATAAAACAAACAATCTCCCCCCCCCTCAAAAAACCCAAAGGAAACACAAACAAAGCATGCACACTGATTGAATTCACTCAATTAATACTTTTATTTCCCATAAATACAAGGTTTAGGGTTAATTAAGACATTACACTGGCTCTGAGGTTATGTTTTTGTATGAGTGGGCCTGAGTCTCAGAGTTGTGAGTGTGCTTCCTAACATGAACAGAAGATCTTTATGAACTAATATCTATACACATACATTACATACACCATGTTCATCTTTACAGTGTAAACTGAATCCTTAGACATCAAAGCAAAGACATCAAACTTCTATGGAGAAAAGGAGAAACCCCTGTGCTTTCCAGAATATCATCATCATCATCATCATCCTGATTTATAGGGTCATGCAGATTTCCAAATTCCCTTGTCCAAGTTTGTTAAATTACATTAAATTACATTTCATGTAATTTGATAAACATGGTTTTTACAAAGGATCCTTATTGTATTCACATTGGTTTGTATACCTGAAACAAAAAAAAATGCTATAATGAGTACAGAATGATTATGAAACAAAGCTGAATTTTTTAATCCATTTTAATTCTTAGATCATTTGCAATTATGTTCATACTGATTTGAAATGATTTTAGGATTATACAGGGTAAGAAAAAATAGAATTTTAGGGTAGTTCATCTATAAATAAAACTTCTGAAGTCTAAATCGTTCTCTTTAAAATATTTAAAATGATATTTTATTTAGTGACATCTATCTTGATTTCTTTACACAGTACTGCATTCATATAAAATGAATATATAGCCTCCATACTACAAAATAAACAAAGCTATTGGATGTATTTTTTTTAAATCCACACATTTGAATGTCTTTTTTGCAAATCGACCTTGTGAATAAAATTAAATAGTTTGTGAAAATGTCTTCCAGCACATTTTTTTAACCTCCCTCTTCCCTGAATGCATGGAAACACATAGCAAGGTTGTTTACATTTCTTTTACAGTGTCTGAGAATTATGCAGTAGATTGGTGCACACGACTGTTCTCTTTGGGTATAGTTGTCATTTGCGCTCAGTGGGTTGCACACGATTCTGTCATGATTTGCCCTTCATGTTGTCCAATTCTCTCTCCTTTCCTTGATGACCTGCATATTAAACTTCACTACTGCAAGACTCCAGATTTTGGTGGTGCCTTCCATTTGTCAGATTCATTATAGTCACTCAATTGCTCTTCTTTATCATGTCTGCTCTCACTGAACTGCACTTGGCATCCCCTGAACTAATAGATACCTTTCGGAACAGAGGTCTTCAAGGAGGGGGTTGTTGTTTTTTTCTGAAAGGAAGCACATTCAGTATCATTTTAGAGAAGGGAATAAATTTGAATATAAAGCTTGTTTTTTTGGCCCCTGAAAACTGGAACTGCAATAGACTTAATAGTAGAAAAAGAATGAAAAAATGCCCTCTAAATGCAAAAATAAACGCATATGACCATCATGTATCTTCTCCAGAATTAGGTGCAGCCCAAAGGCCTTCTAAAATTTGCAAGTAAGTTGCAGTTTTAAATTTTATGAGGAATGAGGAATAATCCTATTTAAAATACTTAGAATCACAGAATGTATTTATTAAACCTATATGGCTGCCCAACACAGGTACATAACTCAGAGCAGCTAGACTCACAAACTCACAGGGTTGGAAAGGTTTTAGATGACATCTAATCCCCACTCCTGGTTTATAAGAATCCTCTAGAGCATCTCTGTTGGTGTCCAAGCAGCTTCTGTAGGAAAGGTCTAGTGAAGAGCTGAAAACACGTGGCAGATTATTTCACTGGCTAGCAACTTGTACCCTAAAGACATTCTTCTACCTGAAGCTTCTTCCTTGTACTTTTAAACCACTAGTACTGTTCTTGCCTGCTGAGGTAACAGAAAATAAATCCACTCTTTTTCCCCCCTGTGTAACAATACTTCATATATATGCAAAGAGTGCTATTGTATTGCATTTTTTTCTATTCTGTAAGCTACACTCATCTAGATACCGTAACAGCTTTTCCCATGACTTCATTTCTTGGTAGCCTTCTCTGTCCTTTTTGAACAATAGTGTCCAGAACTCAGGACAATATTCCAAGTCAGGCCTGACCATGGCAGTGTCAAACAATGTGATAAGAACTCTGGGTTTCTATTAATGTACCCCAAGTTAGCATTTGCCTTTTAGTGGACACATTGCACTACACTCAGATTTCTATCACATGTACTATTGCAAAACCAGGTTGCCTCCATCTTATGTTTTGTGCCTTACATTTTTCTTACATAGATGCAGAAATAGATATTTCTCCCCAATAAATTCCATCATTTCAGCCACTGTTTACATTTTTAAATATTTTCTTAAAAATATTATCTATCTATGTTTTCAGTCCCAGCTGAAAAGTTGATAAGCATCTTTTCTGCTTCTTCACTGAAAACATGGCTAAAAATGTTGAATAGCACTGTGGATCTCAACTCCAAGCTGAAAGGAAGTTTAGCAAGCTTTCTTTGAGTGCAGGCTTTTAAACAATTGTGAATCTTTCTTATACTTTGTCATTTTAATAAGAAGATTATCATGAGAGACCTTGCTGAAGAATTCTTGGAGTCCAGACACACTAATGTCTATGACATGCCCTGATCTAAGCTAGCAATGATTTCAAAGAAACTAATTAGTTTATTCTGCCATAATTTGCTTGCACCAACCCATGCTGGCTCCTGTATGCCTATTCAAGAGCTCACAAATATATTGTGTAATAATCTGTTCAAGACTTTGCCCAGTATAGTATAAAGCACAGGAAATCAGGAGTCCAGGCAGTGCAAATGAATTTAGGTTTATTGTATGCTAATGCTCTCTACAATAATCTGAACTACTAATAGTCAAAACAAATTGGCATGAACTTAGGTGGGCTGGACTTAGTGCTTAGAAGGGACTCGAGACTGATGATACATTTGACCCCTTCCTCGGACTCAGCCTGGTTATCTCGTACATCTAGACTCCAAATGGACAAGTGCATCTCCTTTCTCTTTTTGAAAATGGAAGTAACTTTGACCCCATTCAGTCTTCTGAAATTCTCCAATCCTCCAGAAATTCTAAAATTCCAAGAATGAGTTTGCATTCTGTGTTAATCATTACTAGTTCTTTCAGTATTCTAGGATGTAATCAATCTGGTTGTGGAGACTTGAACTCAGTCCTACTTGTTTAAAAACAATAGTAAAAGCAAGTCCTCCAGAAAACACAAGGTATATCCCACAGACCACCAAAAGTGTTTGCAAAATTCTAATCTTGACTCTGACACACACGGAAAATTATAAAATACATGTTTGAATAGTAATATGAATTATATTAAACTTAATTTGAATAGAGTGAAGTGAAGGTTGTAGGTCCAACCACTAGTTTTTAAACTGTGTTCCCAAGACTTTCCCATCAAATCCCAAAGGTTCCCCTCAGACTATAAGCAACTCTTTACTTAATCTAATTCTACACTTTAAAACCATCCATCAACAATCTATTAATATTGTCCAACAAACATACTTTCAGTTACAGATACATATGTACAACAACATAGTTCTTGTTGGTAGAACTAATAAACTAATTGAGAAATTGGCAGGAATTTCTGCTCATTTGATCATTCTTTCAAATAATCCCTCTCTTTCAGTGGCCATTCACCTAGGCATAAACTATGAACATAAGTTATTAGAATTAGAGAATTAGCACACAAATGTGTTTGTTTTCCTGTTCCCATCTTAACCCTATTGACAGGGTATCATCAATCATAAGCCTGGAATATATGTTCTTCACATTTATGTGGTATTTTGAAAACTTTAGACATAGCATTTTACCCTGGGACACTGTGTTATGGCACATGAAATATTGTAGTTATTTCACAGTATTAGTAATGAATTAATGATTGTTTTTATCTGGGTGGATCTTTAGATTTATCAGATCTAAGATTCTAAGAACTTATTTTTAATTCCATCCATTTTAATTTGACATTTGTCTTCTGTTTTACATATTGTGATTTGCTGTTACATTTCCATGTTTGCTTCCAGGGCTTAAAAACAGCTTCAGAATTTCTAAAACAGAATTTAGATACTTTCATTTGATGGATTTGTATTTGCCGTAATTACACTGGTTATCTTTACACTTTAGAAAATCTTTCTCCTCACTCTATAATCTAATGCATTTGGTGCCAGATTGTCTTTCTGGAATGACATTTCAGTGTCATTGTTATGCCATCCACTGGCAACATTGACTTGGCATTTTGGTATTTTGCTATTTTGTTTGACCTTTCCTGAGAGGAAAAATATTGGAAATTTTCATATGGGAGAAATGAGTATTGTTTTTAGGATGATGATAAGGTAATTTTCCATGAATGACATTGCCAAATCATAGTTGGTTCAGTCCAGTGGTGGGATTCAGCCGGTTTGCACCACTTCGGCAGAACCGGTAACTAATTTTTTGTTGCCCAGGCCCAGAATGGACTTCCAGAAGCGGCATCCACACGGAGAACCAGTTGTTCACATATCTGAATCCCACTATTGGTTCAGTCTAATAATTAAGACATCAGGCTAGAAACTGGGAGGTTGTGAGTTCTAGTTCGCCTTAGGCACAAAACCAGTTGGGTGACCTTGGGCCAGTCACTCTCTCTCAGTCTTAGGAAGGAGGCAAGTTAAGTGCTTACTTTCTCCTTTTGTGCCTTGGGAAGCAGCACAACTTGCATAATCTGTATTGTTTCAAGCAAGGTTTCCTCTATTATTTGTCTATTGTAAAACACTACTACTATTTGTCTATTGTAAAACATTATTACTCTCTTCTATTTTGAAGGTGGCTGTTCCTTGTTCATGTGCATGGTGTGGAAAAATGTGAGTGCTGCCTTCTGTAGACCTATTTTATTCAATCCAGGACAAGGAGCTCCAGGAGTCAGTTCAGTTCTAGAGGAAGATATGGTATATTCTCTAAACAAATCATGTTCCTAAATCTAGGTTTGCTAAATTAATAGGCATGCATCAATGTTATTAGAATGTTGATGATACCCAATTATATATTTTCATCCCAGGCCAGCCAAGTGAGACTGTCAAGGTTCTGGCCCAGTGCCTGGAGACTGTGCAGGTTTGAATGGGGAGGAACCGTTTCAACTCCATCCTCCCAAGACTGACTGGCTGTGGGTATTTGAGTCATGTAAATCTGGGGAGATTCCATCTTTGACCTTGGATGAAATAACATCCCTCCTTCAAGGTTGCCATGAAATTTAGGGTTTCTCCTGGACTTGCACCTCCTGCTGGAAGAGCAGGTATCAACTGTGCTCCAAAAGGTCATTGCACAACTCCATCTAGTGCACCAGTTGCATCCTTTCCTAGACTGAGGTGAGGTGGGGATGCTTTCAGACAGTCACTCATGCCCTAGTCCCTTGCAGCTTAACTGTTGCAATGCACGCTACTTATGGCTCCCTTAACAACATCTGGAACCTCAACTGGTCCAGAATGTTGTAGCATGAGCAATAATGGACATGCCTTGGTATGCCCATATAATACCTCTGATTTGGAAGCTTTGCTGTATGACAGTTTGCTTCCAAGTGTGATTCAAGGTGCTGGTTCTTACCTATAAAGCCATACATGGCATAGGGCTTTGTTAGTTGAGGGACCACCTGTCTCCCACAGCATCTGCCTAGCCAATTTGATCTTGTAGGGTTGGCATGCTTTGGATTCTTTCAATTAATGTCACTACCGTTAACCTAACTACAAAGAATATAGTTGTACAATTGAAATGTGTTTTGAGGAAAATTGTTTAATGAAAGGTTTTGGAGACAAATTTAATTTAACTTATGGAAGGATGTACCTGAGAAAGGGGAGAAAGAAGCAGAAATATGAAAAGAAGTCGATGCAGTGAAATGGTAATCTCTTGAAAAGTGTAATAGGAGAAATAAAAGCCACTAATAAATTATATTTATGATGGCTGTTTACTCCTGCTCCCAAAAAGAATCAGAAAAGCACACTTATTTCTGTAACGTATGCTGGTCTTAAATTTTATGGAGGAGTGCACATTTAAAATTATTATAATTTAAATAAAAGAACATGTCTTGTCTAATAGGATTGACTGACCCATTTTTGCAAAGTGTCCATGGCTTTGGTTCTCTGTGTTTTTGGTCCTTCATCTTTAAAACAGATCTGAACAGAGACCTCTTCAAATAGAAGACTACTGTCTGTACATGGCCACCCTAATAACATAGATCTTTCTGTTCTTCAGAACTTTGCCCCTTGTGGGAACAAATGCCCTGGAGCTCAGTGTATTTTAACTTTGCCTCCCACAGACCTTTATTTTAGATCAATGTTGTTGACAAGAACTTTTCAAAGTTCTGTCTTCCCATCTGAAGTGAGTCTGGCCCCCTTATCATTGATCCAGACCAGATTGGTTTTATTAAAAACAGAAGTTCCTCCCACGACATGTGGCGATTATTTAGCACTCTGAGGTTTTTTTCCCCTTATAATGGTATTTCCCTGTAAATACCATGAAGCACTGTTAGCCCTCAGTCTGTACACAGAAAGTGCAGGCAAGCTTGTAGAATTAAAGGAAGAGCTATTTGTAGCATACTGGATTGAAGTCTGCTCTGTGCTTACTTTGTTTTACTCATCAAGATGGAAAAAACAGACTCAATTGCGACCAGATGATTCAATGGTCAACATAAGGAAGCAACTGATTGAAAGACAGTGGAAGGTTTGGTTAGAGAAGAATAGGCTTTTAAACCAGGAAAAAAGAGCATCCAGCTTACATGTACGTGGTGCCATGTAGTGATCAGAAAGTCTATTTCTGTGTGTGCATGTGTGTACACATGTTTCTTTAATTTATTTAAATATTTTAGGCACAGGCCTCCTTCAAGATGGATTACAAGAATAAAATAGATTAAAGTCATCATTTTAAAGAAAGCAATGAAAGCTTGATTTCAAAGACATGGGCCAAAAATATATCCAAGCAATGTGGACAGAAAACCCATAAATCTTTTTGCCTTTTAGTACTGTCCATGGGGTTTTCATGGCAAAGATACTGGAGTGGGTTGCCATTTCCTTCTCCAGTGGATCACATTTTGTCAGAACTCTCTGCTATGACCTGTCCGTCTTGGGTGGCCCTGCACGGCATAGCTCATAACTTCATTGAGTTACGCAAGCCCCTTCGCCACGACAAGGCAGTAATCCATGAAGGAGAAAAATCACTTAGTATGCATAAGTTAGGCTTGTGACAAAATGATCTCACCAGTCTTTCTCTGCTTCAAAATAACAGAAAGGCTGTATTTCTACCATATTGAAACAGTGCACAAATTGGAACTCAGTTGCAAATGGGGGCAAAACTGTATCTTGTTTCCTCAGTCTCATTCCTTGAAATGGTATTGGAGAAGAATGTAGCTGGCAGAGATCTCTCCAACAATTGCCTCTTTTTGTTGGAATTCTTTGGACTTAATTCTACTAGATTGGTGAAATGAAATAATTGAGATCTAGAAGATACTTGCATGTGTTAGTAGATTCTTCATTTCCTCACCAACAATTGGGCAAACAAAAACATGCACTTTTCAGTTTGAGAGCTGCTTTTGCAAACTCTTGGATGGTTCAAGATTATTTCAAAGAGGAAAGGTGTTTGTTCTTCCCATCTTTTGCTCATTAACATCGGCAAACGAGATTGCAGTCATCTTTTCATGCTAGAACAATAGAAGCATAGGAAGCCTGACACTTGAAGGATAGGTATGGGAAGGATTTGTTTTCTTATCATTAATATTAAAAATTTTTAAATAAGAAGATAAACACTAACACAAACTAATAGAAAGTAAGGAAGAAAAAAAAGGAAAGGAAAGATTTCTGTTATACATCTTCCCCTGCAATCTAATACATATTCCATAGTACATACCCAGTCCAGAGTCCACTTTTGCTATTTAGAATTAAAGTGAGGGGTCCTTGGTGCTATCTGAGCTTGGTTGTTTTCTTGCAGATGTATCATTACCCAAACTCAGTTACATCAGCTGATGATATTACCTAGCTCAGAGAGCACCCAGGACTCCTCATTTCAACCCTGAGCTACAAATATTCTCTATCGATAGAATTAAGGGTCCCTGCTTCCATAGAATTTGCTTTCCTGTGTCCTTAAGAATCTTCCCTTTGAATTTGGGAAATAAATCCTAGAATTTAAACCAATCCTGCATATCATCAGAGCAACTACTGGGAAACAAAGGGAAAAAAACAGTCCAACTTATCAAAAACAGTACCATAAAAAAACAGATTAGAAACACAAGTTAAGATAGGCAAGAAAATGGTAAGTGAGCACCTGTCCACGCTAGATGAGTTCAAATCACCAGGACCAGATGGAATACACCCCAAGGTTCTGAAGGAACTGGCAGATATGATCTCAGAACCACTGAACTATATCTTTCAAAGATCCTGGAGCACTGGGGAACTACCAGAGAACTGGAAAAGAGCTAATGTAGTTCCCATCTTCAAAAAAGGAAAGAAAATGGATCCAGGAAATTACAGACCTATCAGCCTGATCTCAATAACTGGGAAGATCTTGAAAAAGATAATCAAGCAACGAATCAGTGAACACCTAGAGGCAAACAAAGTCATTACCAAAAGCCAACATGGGTCTATCAGAAACAGATCATGCCAGACAAATCTTATTGCATTCTTTGACCAGGTGACAAAATTAGTGGACCAGAAGAATGCTGTGGATATAATTTACTTGGACTTCAGTAAGGCATTTGATAAAGTAGACCACAACCTACTACTTGATAAGATAGAAAAATGTGGGTTAGACAGCATCACCACCAGATGGATTCGTAGCTGGCTGACCGGCCGTACTTAGCATGTGGTCCTCAATGGAACTGCATCTACATGGAGGGAAGTGTGAAGTGGGGTGCCCCAGGGCTCTGTTCTGGGCCCAGTGCTCTTCAACATCTTCATCAATGATTTGGATGAGGGGATAGATGGGGAACTCATCAAATTTGCAGACGACACCAAGCTGGCAGGAATAGCCAACACTCCAGAAGATAGGCTTAAGATACAGAAGGATCTTGACAGACTTGAACATTGGGCACTATCTAACAAAATGAATTTCAATGGTGAAAAAAGTAAGGTTCTACATTTAGGCAAGAAAAACCAAATGTACAGGTATAGTATAGGTGGTACCTTGCTCAATAGTAGCAACTGTGAGAGGGATCTTGGCGTCCTAGTGAACAATCACTTAAATATGAGCCAGCAGTGTGCTGCAGCTGCCAAAAAAGCCAACACAGTGCTACGCTGCATTAACAGAGGGATAGAATCAAGATCACGTGAAGTGTTAATACCACTTTACAATGCCTTGGTAAGGCCACACTTGGAATACTGCATCCAGTTTTGGTTGCCACAATGTAAAAAAGATCTTGAGACTCTAGAAAGAGCACAGAGAAGAGCGACAAAGATGATTAGGGGACTGGAGGCTAAATCATATAAGGAACAGTTGCTGGAATTGGGTATGTCTAGTTTAATGAAGAGAAGGACGAGGGGTGACATGATAGCAGTGTTCCAATATCTCAGGGGTTGCCACAAAGAAGAGGGAATCAAGCAATTCTCCAAAGCACCCGAAGGCAGGAAAAGAAACAACGGATGGAAACTAATCAAGGAGAGAAGCAACCTAGAACTAAGGAGAAATTTCCTGATATTTAGAACAATTAATCAGTGGAACAACCTGCCTCCAGAAGCTGTAAATGCTCCAACACTGGAAGTTTTTAAGAAGAGGCTGGACAGCCATTTGTCTGAAATGGTATAGGGTTTCTTGCCTGAGCAGGGGGTTGGACTAGATGACCTCCAAGGTCCCTTCCAACTATTATTATTATTATTATTATTATTATTATTATTATTATTATTATTATTATTATTATTATTATTATTATTATTATTATTATTATTATTATTATTATTATTATTATTATTATTATTATTATTGCATTTATAATTCATGATGTCATCTTTAATACATTGATATTATAATAGCAAAAACTACTTGTTTTTACTTTGTCAATTCATGAGTTGTACACAAAATATCAGACTGTTAGTGAAATAGTATGAAAGGTATTAGTGGAAATTTAATCCTTTTTAATCCAGATATTATATTAGCTCACATCTCAGGCAAATTGATATGTATTTAGATTTGGTAAATTTTGGTAAAAATTAGACACCCTGCTTTGCATCTTTCAGGATGAATTTTGGATTGATCTCACGTTTGGTTTCAGTGGTACTAGCCATGGCAAGTTGTCCTATTCCATACTTCAGAGCAGATGTTAGACACAATAATTCCTCTCCGGTGATCTGACAACCCTGACAGCTATTTTTTAGAAGAAAAGTTCCTCACAACACAGAATAAATATGGGGACATGGTTTTCCCCAAATATTTGAATGTCGTATATGAAAATTAAAGGAACAATGTTTATCTTCTTTTCTCTCTAGCATCATAATCAGCTAATGAACCATGCTTGCTCCTCAAGACCAAAATATAATTCTATGGTTAACAGAGTCAGAGTAATTATCAGAAATAAGAAATCAGCCTTCAATAAAATACAGGTCTTGTTCAATTGTTGGGAACAAAAAAAAGAGAGATGTTGGCCAAAGAAATTCAAGCAATTAATAAAATACACTAAAAGAATAACTTTGAGGAATGTTATAATAAAATTAATAATAATGCTAAAATCAAGAACAATACATTTAAATCTGTTTAAAGCCACCCAGAGAGAACATTGGACAACAGAGACATTAAAGGTATATTAGAAAAAGATAGGAATCTACAAAGGTTTTATCTTCACTGCTGAGTATTGCTAATAAATTCATCCAGAGGAGAGAAATAAGATACATTTTATATCCCTCAAACTACATATTAAAAACAGTAATAAACCCTTATGTCCAGCTAGTACCCATCTAAGATGTGCTGAAGAAGATGCTGCAAAGGTTGTAACTTTGAAAAACGGTCATAAGTTTCTTTTTTCAGTGATGTTGTAACTTTAAACAGTCACTAAATGAACTGTTGTAAGTTGAAGACTACCTGTATTAATACTAATGACAATTAGTTATTTTACTAGGAGAATGCAAATAGTGACAAAATAGTGAGGATACTCTGTAGGTCTGCTTTTCAAGATGAATATTATGAATTGAACATAGCAAAATGAAATAAGAGGCAACTTAGATCAAGGCAGAAATATTTCAGCTGATGAATGGTGTAAGTTGATAATTAAGGAACCCCAGACAGCAAGCATCAAGAAGGAGAAATAAGGAAGTATTAGAAGTATCCTACTAACAGTCTATGTATATTAATAGTGGTGTACATCAGGTTTAGCTGAATCTCCTTCCTTTTGCTGTAAAGTGATGAAAAGATGCTTCAACAGGCCGGCCCAAAACAGAACAATTTCCAAAATACTCACCATAATCGTCATCATCATCATCGTCATCGTCATCGTCAACGTCATCAACATCATCATACCATCAACCAGAGAGATAGACAAAACTATTTCTGGTGAAACAATCCAATGTTCACCATGTTTTCTAAAAAACAGGTGAGGGGCCAATTGAACATCAGGGGAATACTATTCCAGAGGAGGAGGACAGTGACTAAAAGACATGCTTCCATAGCTCTTAAAAGGGATAATCACTTACCATGGGCATACATCTCTTACCTGTCAGCCCTTTTAGATAGACCAAACAAGGAAACTAAAGTTATGAATTTATAAAGTTTTGAATACTACTTTTATTGTAAGGTTACAGTAAAAGAATCATGCAAATCTGAATGTGTACCTCCTTCCTCCATTTATTTTCCTGATAATTGGTGAGGTTCTTGTCTGAGACACCATGTCAGGTTACAGTTCTGGCTGGGACTCAGAGTTCTTTTATCTGCCCATTGTCTTGGTTGCAGCTCTTTCTGTTCATAAAATCAGGTATGATTCACCTAACTACCTTGCTTAGCAATAGAAAATCTAGTACTAATTGTGGTCGAAAATACTACATGTAAATGTTGAAAAATATATTCCTCCATTGAAATGAGGCTAGATGACAAGGAAAAGAGAAATGTGCTGCTTTTATGATCAGATTATTATTTTTGTAAAACCATAAAAACTAAAATTACAAAGTTGTTAGTGTGCAGGATTTTTTTTTTACAAAAAACACACTGTTGTACATGAAATGATTATTTAATTTAATCCTTAAAGAAATATTGTATAAAAAGGGAGCATAGAATTTATGTGAATTTTCACATGAAAGATATTTCTGCAGATATTAAACTGAATTTTGAATGGTTAAAAATATTCTTAACACAGTATGCAGTACATGTTTAACTTAATGTTTTCTCTCTGTTGCAGTCAGATATACTACACTGCATCTAAATGGAGCTTTGTCTTCAGAAAAAAAAACCTCATGCTCACTCCTTCGAAATGCAATATCCATCATCCTCAACCTAAATTCCTAGGCAAGAAATACCAGAATCCAATTTAGTGAACAAATTATAGTACTGAACTTTTTTCCCCCTTTCTGCCCAGCCCACATTTTATTAGTAGTAAATCAAATGTTAATAATAACAATAATAACAACAATAACGATAACGATAACGATAACGATAACGATAACGATAACAATAACAATAACAATAACAATAACAATAACAATAACAATAACAATAACAATAATAAAGTTGGAAGGGACCTTGGAAGTCATCTAGTCAAACCCCCTGCTCAGGCCGGAGGGTTTGACTACCATTTCAGACAAATGTTTGTCCACTCTCTTCTTAAAAACTTCCAGTGTTGGAGTATTCACAACTTCTGGAGGGAGGTTGTTCCACTGATTAATTGTTCTAACTGTCAGGAAATTTCTCCTTAGTTCTAGGTTCTAACCCCTGAGATATTGGAACACTGCTATCATACTTTGTAAAAAGTAGCAGCAGTAGCCTTTTGCTTACTACATGGAAAAAAAATCATTATCTATGGCAGAAGTGTCAAACTGCCGGCCCGCGGGTCGGTTTCATCATACTGAAGCCGCACCCACCCCATTGCTGGCAATGCAAAAAGAGTCGCGATATGTTGCGACACGTCACATGACGTGGCAAGTTTGACATCCACGATCTATGGTTTGAGAAGGGCATAATTTCTCTCCCAATCTCCATTTTCTGTTCCTCTCATGTATTTTCAAGATGGTGGATTCTTTTTAACTTAAAGCATCCCATTATTTTCTTTTCTTTTGTTATGTGATGAGTGGAGACATGCACTACAAACTTTTCATTTCAACCATCTTTATAGCTGTATTCGGTAACCAAGCTTGATTATTAAATTTGAACATTATTCTGCCTCAATCCACTTCTGTGCTATGTTCTCAGGCCAAGTTGTCTATGCACAAACCACAAACCAGATGTGAAGCTTAACTTTTTCAGGACTTAATTTTGCCACTTGGTTTGGATCACAGGGAAGTTTTCAGACAGCTGTCTTTGATGCCTTATGTTTGCGTTCATAAAAATTATATGGAAAGTTATAAAAGAGTGATAAGACTTTCCAGTCTTACCACCAAATGGAAAAGCTATCTACACAAAGAATTTATAACCATCTTGTAGCAATTTTGAAAATTTAAAATCATTTTAGTTGATTGTACATTAGCAATGTTGAAAAGAATGTAAATCTATCTAATTGTCTATAGGGTTCATGAAGAGTAGGAATATTTCCTGCATTTTAGACTCCAGAGTTCTATCTTATAAATACAGGGATTGATATTAGAATATTTTATCATAATATTTCTGAGTAAGGGGAATGCCTGCTAAACATCATTTTGTAGATTTTCTACTGATCTACTGACACACAATTGGAAGAAGGTTTTTCTGTTACTTTCTTTACTGAAAGAATAAACTACTGCAAGAATTATATAGGCAGCAGTACAAATCACAGACATACTTAACAATCAATGACCATGGGGCAACCACTGGCTGTGTGCCTACTTTAGGAGTTGCTCTGATGGATGGTAACTCATCCATCTTTGTGAGATACAACTACTTTCTATACTTCTCTTTAGCTGCTCAGTGTTCTGTTTCAGTATGAGCATATTATTCAGTCTATTTAAGTTATTTGACTTGAGCGTTTCTTCTCAAAAAAGGATTTGAATGTAAATTACAATCTAAAAAAAACGTTGTTGATGTTTGATTTGTTGCTGTACTCTGTTTTGTGATATTTAAATAGAAAAATTGCAATCCTTTGATCCAATGTGACTTTTTTCTCTCCAGACATTGTTCACAAAACATTGTTGAAACTTTGAATAACCTTTCAGTCGATCCATTGTAGTGGATGGAACAGTGTTGATGTTATAACTCTTATTACATTTTTCCCAGAAATGTCAGAAAGAAATAGGAACCAAGACACCACATCTAACAGTATTTAGAAAAACAGCATTACTGAATAGAAAAAGATGGACTTTACAAGGGAGATATGAGAGTTATTGGTTTAAACACCTCTCAGCTACTTTTCTGGGGAACATTTAAAATAACCCTCTTTTGAGGTCTTCACATTGAACAAAAAAGGAACAACTGTCTCTGTCTTAGCTGAAAATTCATATTGCTTTACAAAGGAATTATACAAAGGACATTTTGAAATATCTTGTAACAGGAAAAATGATTTTTTGAATGCCCTCCCTGATTTTTTTTTTTAATTGATTTCTTTCAAATCTGGAATAATAATCCTCAGAAATTGTCAGTATTTAGCTACCCAAACAGTATGGAAGGCTTCCCCCTTCACAAGCCTGTTTATGTAAAAAAGGAAAGATTTTTAAGAGGATGAAATGACGGCATTAGGGAAGTTGATGTGCTTTTATGAACTTTCTGATGACCCAGATATAGGATTATGGTTCTTACTGTATTTACCTAAAAGGGCAACTTCTCTTCTCTATGAAGATTTATCAATAAAACATGACAAACCACAGTAAATAAACACTAGCTAATTTAACCAATTCATGCAGAACAATTCATTGACCAGGCCTCTATAAGTATAGGTATAACATTTTCATACAAAATTTTACAAATGTTTGGACAGCAAGCCTTCATTATTGTGTAGAACACAGAATTTTCCAGCTTCTTTGATGATGTCAACTGTAAGATGCATATAAACGTTTGCAGTTTGTACTAAGATCTCTATTTCATATAACATTCAACATAGGGCTTGCTTTCTTCCAGATATATTGGATTAGATTCTTAGAATAATTGGGCATTATGAGAGTTGAGCTCTAGTCTATCATAGCTTGGCAATATAGGTTTAAGGAAGGTTGCCATATGAACTGACATCCTACTTTTTCTCTGCCTCTTAGATATGACATTCAGAGACCTTCCCATATAATTTGTTTTGTCTACTGCTAACTGTTGCAATGACATAGAGTGGAAGGTTGAACTAGATTATAGCTTTTAAACACTGAACACTGTACTGCTTTTCCAGGAGGCTTCACCGTAACTCCGGAGCTCCTTTCTTCATTGCCACTAAAATGCAGTGGTGATGCGGTGGTCACCAGATTGTAAAGCTCTGTGATATTTATACTAAATATGAATATTATACTGAGACTGAGGACTTAAATGTTTGGGTGAAATCATGCCACTTCCTAGAGCTGCTTAGAATTGGACTGAAGAGGTAATTAGTTTCAAGAAGATGCTTGGACTTGAAAAAGTGAAGCATTTCACCTTGATGCATTCACTACAGGGACTGAGATACTTTGCTTTTCAAGCAGAAGTGTCTTTTACACACACGTGCCCAGAAGGCCATAAAAGGCTCTTGAACAAATTGCTTTGCTATTGCTCTGTCGTGCTTAGTCTTTAGTAAGTATTGGGTATCTCAAGCATTGTCAAGAAACCTCAGTCAAACACTTTTACCAAGACATCAGTTGAAGTAAGGCATCTTTTTGAAGCTTCATACAGTTGTGACTAAAGAGTATGGTTAGGGAAAATGCCCCCAAAGCCGACTGTTGAATCTTATATCTGATATCTTATGATTGATATTAGTGATAGCATCACTTTTGTAATGTTCTTCTAGAAAAAAAAAAGGGCCATTTTCCTCCTTCATTCCTTATTGTCTAAATATGTCAAAAATAAATAAATAAATTTCCTTTT
The DNA here is from genome assembly GCA_023970755.1 of Azemiops feae. Taxonomy (NCBI): domain Eukaryota; kingdom Metazoa; phylum Chordata; class Lepidosauria; order Squamata; family Viperidae; genus Azemiops; species Azemiops feae. Next base: position 1,743,313 of record JALGBA010000234.1, read on the forward strand.
TATAAAAGGAAATCATTTATAAAACAAATGATTTGCCAAGGAGAAATATATAATAAGGCCTGGGTTTAATAGAACAACCCATCTATTTGGTAAATTGTATTACAATTAACTAGTAATATTAAACTATTTTTCCAGAAAGTATAATTGGAGCACCCTCTGCTATCAGTAATATTATTTTATGCACTTAATAATAGCTAAGCAAAGGAAATAATAAGGAAATTTACCAAAATAAAACATATGTGTATTCAGATTTCTCTTCAACTGCAAGCTCTCTTTGGATCCATTTAGGTTTCTAGTAAATTCTGCTAAGGCATGAAAAGGGTTATAAAGAATATATGATATACTGTATATCCCATGAGTCAGTCACAAGTATTGTAAGGGCATATCTGTGCTACAGTCTTAAGCTGCTCCTATCTTGTATTAATGCTGGCTTGAGTCTAAACTGTTTTTTGTTTTTAAAAAAACTGTCATTACTAAGACACTTTTGCAGCAGCTTGCAAAAACTGGAAACTCTTTCTCATCAGGCCATGGACAATTTCCTTGCTGCTATATTCTCAAATGACTGGAAAAAATGATCAAATAGTACACCAGCTGACTTATTAAAAAGAACAAAGCACTACAGGAAAAAAAATAGCTCAGCTCAGGAAAAGAAAAATAGTATTTTTTTTAAAAATAGGGTCATTTTCCATGTAAGGCAAATGTTATAACCATTACATCAGTAGGGGGAAAAAATCAATTGCTGTGAGGGAGGTGCAGAAGGCAATCTGCATAACAGAATGTGAACTAAAAAGATATAGGGAAACACTAGCTTGTCTGGAGGTCATATTTGTCGTAGGTGCAGCTTAAGTACAGGTCAGTGTACAATATCACCCAGCTGAAAAACCAACTTTCATTACTTCGTGCATTAATACCTTTGCTTTGTGAGCTAGGTGAATGCAATGCAAAACAATGGATGCTCTAATCAAGTGGGAGAAAAACTAATAAGAACATCACCAGGGTGAGTACAGGTCAATGTCACCCATTCTTGGCCTTCCAGGATGTTTGCTTATCAATACTGAAGAGGTCATAAACTCTGAGCTGAGTGAACAAAATGCCAACAGCTCTATGAATGAAAAATAAAGTTCAAATGGAAGGAAAAAACTCATATCATCATTCAAGGTGTGTGTGTGTGTGTGTGTGTGAGAGAGAGAGAGAGAGAGAGAGAGAGAAAGAAAGAGAGAGAGAGAGAGAGAGAATAACTGTACTAAGGAAGAGAAATAGATATTCACAGCAAGACAATTGAACACTGGCATTTTTCTTTTCCAGGTTTACATGACTGTCCATTGAATGAATATGAATGACCCTTTGGCCGATACATGGAATGAGCCAGTAGAAAGTCAGAAAAGTAGTTCTGAAATAAATGAGATATTGTTTTTAACATCTGATCATCCAAGTGAACTCTGAATATCCATAGAAAAAAATGTAATCACCCATGCTCATTTCAACGGAATGGTAATCTTTTGTGTTTCATGGAATCCAGATAGGATGAAGAATAGGAAGGAAGCACGGGCTGTAGGATACCATTCCAAAACTTCACTATATATTCCCCATTTGGAATAACCAGATAAAAATAGCACTATTAATAACTGGGTACCTAGTGAAATCCATGACTGAGCTAATCAAGGTAATCTCAGATATGGTACTGGAAACTCCAGAATTCTTTCTTTCTTTCTTTCTTTCTTTCTTTCTTTCTTTCTTTCTTTCTTTCTTTCTTTCTTTCTTTCTTTCTTTCTTTCTTTCTTTCTTTCTTTCTTTCTTTCTTTCTTTCTTTCTTTCTTTCTTTCTTTCTTTCTTTCTTTCTTTCTTTCTTAACTGCCCATCTCTCTCATAGAGGGGCTCTGGGAGGTGTACAATTTAATCAATACAATAATTCATACATTGTAGGTCTTATCCTCAGTTTGGTTTTGTATCGGAGAAGAACAAAGGTCTATGGGCATTTCTCCTATCTCCTTTGATTAGAACTTCATATTACACTACTGTGTATTAGCATAGTTGTTTTAAAGAAACTTACCCTCTATTTAATACTAATATCTTTTTACCCCAACAGATGTCAAATACTGAGGTTAGGCCTTTTTGAGCAAGAGACAGCTATGTAAGAACTGCAACAACCACTATGTAGGACAAATAGGCAGAACACTGACAGAGCGCATCCATGAACACCAACTGGCAGTCAAAAGGCATGATGAGAATTCTTTAATTTCACAACATATAGACATATTTAACCATAGTTTCAATTGGGAAAATGTGACAATCCTACACCAGGCCAAATCCAAAAATGCCAGGGAATTTCTAGAAGCCTGACACTCTGACAAATCAGTCATCAATAGACACATAGACACATAGACACATAGACATTAACAACATCTATAGACAATCAACCAGCCCAAAAGAGAAAAGGACTCCAGCACCTCTCCAGCAGTAATCAGCACTCAGATCAGCATAGATTAACTCCAAGGTCAACTTCAGACCAACATTCAAGTAAACAATACCCCAATCAAGAAACTGCCAAAGACCGCCCCCACCAACCCAGACAGGCAAGACACCAGAATATAAATGGACAGCAAACAGCACTCCTTACTAGCACTGATGATGTTACCTAATTAGGGTAATGAAACGTCTTCAAGAAAACAAGCAAGCTCAGAGACCACCACAGACCCCTCACAGTTATGCTTATGTGGGAAAAATAGGAAAATTTATCTGGTTTTGTTTTCTTGAATTGTCAAACAAAAAAAGCAGTAGTTTTGATTTGTTTTTCTGTTTACAATTTCTTCAGATTATCTGGAAATAATGGGAAAACTGGAGTATAGAACTGTAGGGCTTAGGGCATTCATTTCTTTTTGGCAAGGAACGTAGGTTGTTTAAACAAAGTAGACAGATGAATGACAAATGGCTACTCTTTAAATCTGCATTTACAGAATTAGGAATAAAGGAAGCAAAGTTGGAATACATTATGATTGTTGTTAGTCATTAAAGCAAAGAAGCTTCCTGAAAGGATGATGACACTGAGAGATAATCAAGAGATAATTCTCAGATTTATAGCAGATTTAAAAAGAACATTGAGAATGCTAATATTTTTGAAAGATAATTATGATTTATGTTCTATCTTCATTTCTTCCACTGCATAGTATCTTTAAAACCATTCACATATACGTGTAATAGAACTGTCTTATCAATTAAACAGAATACTCACATTATTTTCATGGTCTTTATTTTTATTGACGTAGCAATAAATTACATTCCATTTCCCTTCCAAATCCGGAAAGAGAATGTTGTACAAATGATGAGGTAGTATGCAATTCCGATAACATTGCTAGTTATTTGAATATGATGCACTTCTGCAGATGATGCCAAATCCAAAAGCACATGGTGAATATGCTCTCATGTCAAATATGCTCTCATATTAATATGCTCTCATGTCAATAGTGCCAATTTTAAATGGATTAGAAGGGGTTTCATCTGCTAGTTTGCTTTGGCTACCTTTTTCTATTTAGATCAAGTCCATGTTTTTCATATTGTGGTCCTATGCTCATGTTGCTCAATGTAAGAAAATTCTTCAAAGGCTCAGCTTAAAGTCCTCTTCTTCAACTAAGCATTGCAAACAACCTCCCTCAGAATGAAATCTGGCTTGGCATACAACAAGTTGAAGAAAGTATTTCAGATACTTAGAAGATGTAACTTTGTCAACACTACCTGTTCAGGTCTGATTGCCTGTTTATTCATTTGATTTATAGGCTCTCAAACCCAAAGATTCTGGATGGTGTAAAAAATTAATACAACATCCAATACAATATCAAACTACATACTTACATAACAATGCATTGGTAAACATGCAAGTACACACACCAACCTTCCAAACTCTACCACTCAGGATTTTAAAATCCAGGTTGTTAGAGATTTCCAAAGGATAACAAGGTAGGGTTAGATGATCCTCTGGGGAATGATAGTCCTCAGGGCAAATGCTTTTCCAGGCCCATTTTATGGCAATGGTAAATAAAGAGCAATTGACAATGCCATGACATCATAGGGAACCATAATCACCCATCAGTCTATAGACTATTTCCCTTGATCTGTAGGTTCTCATTACTGACAACAACATGTGCTAGTGTAATCATGCATATACTTGGTATTCCTCGGCCTGGGATGAAGCTGTAGGAACTAATGTATTCTGAGTCAGACCAACTGCTGCTCATGTAGGGGGGGAAAAGAGAGAGAGAGGGGGAGAGAGAGACTTGCTTGAGTAACCGTAATAATTGGAAAATTATTTTGATAGCCTGAAACAATCTAATATATTACAGAATTTTATTAAAATAATATCAAATCAAATTAACTGCTATTCCATAATGAATTAGGTAACAAGGTAGGCAGATATTAATCGGCCTTGGCTTCCAGGCAGGGGAGCCTGGAATTTATTAGCTATTGCGGGTTGTATGAAGACAAAGTCAGGAATCAGTATCACAGACAGCGAAGGAAGCCCCTGAGACAAGCCAGCTTCCCTTTTTCTTTCATGCCCTTTCGCTTTTCCTTCCCTTCTAAGTTCTACTTTATCATCCATCATTAAACATTTATATTCTTCTATGTCAGGCCTTATGCATTTCTTTTAATAAACTAATTGCTTTGCAATTTAATAATTTTACAATTTAATAGTTGTAAACATTTTGCAGCAGATTAGCTCAATGAGTGAGATTCCAATATTGAGGGCAACAGTACTTCACTGCCCACTTATGACTAATCTCTAGGAATAATTTTTTTTCCTTCTGGCTTGTTTGATTAGCTAGAAAAAAATCATTGCCCAGTTAAAGGATTATTTAATATTTAGATGCCTGTCATTTTAAAAAAGTGCCCACTTAAAACTATGTTCCAATGGGTTAGGGAGTCTGGAAAGGTGCCATCTACTATGTCATAATGTTTTGGCTTGCTCTTGCACAACCTGAAGTCTGAGGGCCACATGTTGTGCCCGAGAACTTGGAAAGAATCCCAGGAGTCTAAAATTGCATGGTCAATATAATGGAAAGGGAAAATTATTAAATATAAGGGAAATAAGTATTGGCTTAATTTAATTTATTTTAATTGAATTTAAATGTAAGTGATATATAGTTCTTGTCTAGCCTCATCCATGTCTTGTGTAGACCCAGCCTATATTTTAGAAAGAAGTTACCAATATACCACTCAAAGGTCAAGACTGGCCCACAGCTCTGAAAAATGGCATACCTTGCCCAATGGCATCTCCACTAGCTGGAAGGGAACAAATGTGACTAAGGGAAAATTCTGTTGTTTGGTCTTTCCCTTTCTTTTTTTAGTAAATGAAACCAAAACAATGTTGGCATTTTGAACTGAAAAAGCATGGACTTTAAATAGCAACTTCAAGAAATGTTGGCCATATTGTTCTGGAGTTGTAAGCTCGATACATTTAGAAAGTGGCAAGTTGAAGAGATTTGGCCTAGTTAAAAAGATTTCCTAATGAAATGATCGTTCCCACTGAAAGGATCAGTGTTAGATTATACTGATTGTTGGATTTTAGGATATACGTCAGAGTTAAAAATCATACAAAGGAATTATATACTGTATAGTATAATAAATATTGATTTGAGTTTTTTTACACTCTGAGTTTCAAAATATCTATGAAAAGCACAAATATATAATAAATAAAGCAGCATTAGACTATAGAATATAGACTGCAATTCTGCCTATTGAAGACTAGAGATACCAACAAAGCTCTATTAAACCACAGACCAATTAAGGATAATGGTGGAATAGTTCTGATAGCATGAAAATGTTTTTATCATACTTTTTCTTGGTTCTGTGACAAAAATGTCCATTTATTTTGGTAAAAAAATTGAACAATTTTAAACAGATAAAAATTCAGACTAAACATACAAAGCTATAATTAAATATTTTCTTCAACATTTTATTTTTAACTTATCTCCTTTGTAGTATCTTTTGCCTTGTATGATTTTAAGCAGCACAATTGTAATAATTCCTTTCATGGCTGCTGGATTGAAGCAGTAAGAATTTGATACATATGCAATGACCAACCTTACTTATGCTTTGTATGTGTTTTTAAAGCTCTTCTCTAAAAGTAAATGGGATAACTAATAATGATAATGATAACGTGGAGATAAAATGCTTTCCAAATAGTTTTGTCAGAGATGCATTTTTCATCAATACTATGTGAGATGTCAGAATTATTACAGGAAGAGGTATATTTAAGTAAAATTCTTACAGATCAAATATCCACTATTCTATGATTAAAAAAATCCCTCTCCTGCCATATCTTTACCAAATTAATCTCACAATTTTTGTGGAAATTAAAATTACCTTTTCTCAATTGTGTGTATGTGTGATATAGTATAAAGTATAGATGTAGAGAGTAAAACTTGGAAATAAGACTTTTTTATCACTTACTTCAAGACTATGAAGTACAATGGTGCAATTTACCTAGAGTCAATAGGTCAAAAATGTGAATTCAATACTGGAAATGGATCAATCCATTGTGGAATTTACCTTAAATACGACAATCAATTTATTTTATAATATAGGTAATACAAATTGTTGAACTTGTCTTTTCAATCAATGAAGCTTATAATAACAAGGTTGTAAATTAGAACTGTATTATAGAAGGGGAACTCAAAATATTGATTTTCTTTTAAGTATTCAGAGAAATTTTGATTACAATTCATTGTAAAAGCTCTTTAAAAATAACTGACAATAATTTTATTTTTTGTATCATGTGGCCATTATAATATGAATATTTGCATTCAACTGCAAACACACTACATAGAATTTATCACACTAAAGATAATGTTTATTAATGGAGGAAGTTCATCAGTTCCGTAAGTGCCACTGATGACAAGGAATAAGATATTATCATAAGATGTATGTGTGAATTATGATTCTCTTTTCCCAGTTTGGGGGGGGGGGATCCTTCAAGTCAGTCTTGGTTCCTGGCTATTGCCTGGACCAGTCCCTACAGTTTCTTGGTAAGATTTTGAAGAGGTTTGCCATTGACTTCTTCCAAGGACTGAGGATTTGGGCCAAAGATTTACCCTGCTGGCTTTGTACCTAAGATGGGATTAGAACTTGCTACAACTCATAGTCCTAAGCCTTGGGTCTTAACTACTGCAGCATGTTGGTTATCAAATTATCTTAAAGTTAAACATATGATGAAAGTACATGCATTTGATTTACCACTTAACTTTGGAAAATAATAGAGAATGGTTTAATGATGGCTTCAGAGTAAAAACATTTTTTAAATTAATCATTTTCTTTTAAAGAAAAAAAGAAGAAAAGCTACAAGCATTTTTGATGCAGAGATAAAATATCAATAAGTGACAAAGAAATTAGCAAAGTTGTACAGTCAGTAGTCAGTGTATTACTGATGAAAAATTAATCATAAAGACAAAATAAATTACTTTTGATAATGAAATGAATTTTAAGTATATTTTAATCTCTGAGCTGCTTGTTTTTTAAAGATACCAAAACAAACAAAAACAAATGAAAAGAAAAGAAAAGAAAAAGAAAAACTACTAAAAATATTATAGATAAATATTTCTAAGAAATATTTCAGCTCATCTCTATTGCAGTGAACTGTCTTGTTGCCCATTCAGTTGATGTTTCCTTTCTCAGTTCATATTTCTTACAGCAGTTTTCTTATTCAAGAACTCACTGACTTTAAGGCAATAAGTGACAACAAGCATTTGGTCCAACAAATATCAGAATTGATATTAGTTTAGGCTGCTTTGCTTGCTAAAGTTAATGAGTGCAGGAGAGCAAGGAAGAGCAGAAGTGTTTTGCAAAGTGAAGCCAAGTTATTTTAACTTTTTTTGGCTCTTTAAATTAATCAAGTGAGAACGATTGTTTTAAAGGATGGAAGAGTTCATCATGGCTCCAGAAAAACATCAAGTACAAGAGCCTCGATTATGGCAGAAGACATACAAACAGCCCACGCATTAAGCTTAAAATCTGTGCTCACACCTGCCCCAACTCATTTTCCCCCATTGCGTTTATTGAGATGACACAATGTCAGTAGAATTTTACAAACTTTATGACAAAATTGTGACAGATCTGCAATGGCAGAATGACTTATGGAAATGTTCGAGTGGCTTCTCAATCAAGTCTTTGGATGGTTTATGATGCCATTGTCCTGTAGGTCACAAGTCAAACGCTATTGAGGAGACATCACTTGGGGCTCATCCAAAGCTTTACCATCTGCTGGAAGTGGGAGAAGGAGGAGGGTGGATAAATTTTAAAATAAGAGTCCCAGTGCCTTCAGATATAGGCTCCTGGCAGTTGAATTGCATTTTCAACTCTTCCTAGAATTTTTCTTTAAAGAGCTTTTAAACTATACAAAATTTCTTATTCTGGTAATATGTGGCCTCAGTTTCCCCTCTGTAAAAAGGAACTACAATGGCCTTACTGATGTTAGAAAATACAGACAGTGAGAGAGGGTACAAAACCTCTCATGTACTAAATGCCCTGTATTTGCAGTAGCTCTGAAAAAGAAAAGAAATGAAAGAGGGTCATCCTGAATTATTCCCTTAGTAATAGTATCACAAATTTCAGGAAGCAAGTATCTACCACACTCCAGATGATTTTCTTGCTGTTGGGTCTTTATTACTTGAAAACTTACAAAATATTAAAATAGATGAAGTCCTCTACGGCTACACTATTGATACCATTTTGCTTTGAATTGACAATAGTAATAGAGCTTGAGAAAGAAAAAGAAAAGGTTATCAATTATAAGACTGAGCTCCATCATTGGCTCAGAATAATTGTGCTACTGGATATATCACAACAGCATTTTAAAATATGATGTATAAGGTCACGTTTGAACCAGAAAAGCTGGAGAAGCTTATCTGATATTCATTTCATAGCTGATGAGTTCTACATCAGATTATAAAATCGAATCACATGATTCTCATTTTGAATTGATAACACTCAGTCTATCTATCTATCTTGAATTGATAACACTCAGTCTATCTATCTATCTTGAATTGATAACACTCAGTCTATCTATCTATCTATCTATCTATCTATCTATCTATCTATCTATCTATCTATCTATCTATCTATCTATCTATCTATCTATCTATCTATCTATCTATCTATCTATCTATCTATCTATCTATCTATCTATCTATCTATCTATCTATCTATCTATCTATCTATCTATCTATCTATCTATCTGACATATTGAATATAGCATATGCTGGTAAACAAGAAAAGAGAAAATTCATACCCACAACCTTGCAAATAATAGCATACATATATTAAGTGGCACACAGCAATTTAATTACAATATTTTCTCCACCTCTGAAAGAACAAGGAGGATTATAGAAACTGCACAGATACAAATGTGCATAATTGCATGTGCTACCTCATATGTCTATTTTTTTAAACATCACCTTGTAGGATGTTTGATACTACTGCTTTAGTAATTGGACCTATCGAATATGAAGGATATTCTACCCAGTATACTTTCTTGCGTAAGAAATACACATAACAATTCAGTGAAAAAGTGAAAAAGTGTTGTGAATATTTGGCAATGCATTGGGAGAGCATATAGAATTTAAAATACGTTTTTGACAAATTTTCAGGTTCATTTAGGGGAAAAGCTAATGGCCAATGTAATATAAGGATGTCCAGGTTGTTTTACCAGAGAAAGAGATGGGATAAACTTTATTAAATTTATCTCCTACTTTACTTCTAGGAGCTCAAAGTGGCATACAAAGGTATACAGCTACTTATTCAACGACAGCAATATTTTAGTATTATATATTTATTTCGAAGCTGAATTTCTGTTCTAAATCTAGATTTTGGATTTAAATATAAGTCAGTTGGCCAATCATGACTCCAAAGTCAATTCCTTGCAGAAATATTAATTATTAAAATAAAAAAATTGTAAATAAGAACTTTCTACCCTAATTTTTATATTTTTGTCCTGGTCAATATATTGCCTTATTTTTTCTTTTAAAAGTTATAACAATATCAGCATTACCAAAACTAAAGTGTGAAAACAGCACATACTTTCCTTTTCCTTTTCTCCATTCTCTGTCATATATAAGAAAAATAAAAATAGAGAATTACTTCCAGTGTTGAGCAAAGTTTGATCAAACTGATTTAATCAGTCCTAGTATAGTGTGAAGGCAAAACATTATTTCATATTTGATGTACAGGTGCAGACTCATTATTTCCTGAGCTATGCCTTCTCAAATTTGCTCTAACAAGAACTGTGTTCAGGATTCATGATCATGTGTATGATACCCTTTTAATACTTCTTTTGGGTATTAACAATGCTAATACATGGACTAGTTTTATTATCTATACATTCTCTATTCTTTCTTCAGATCATATCAATATTTCTTCACATTCTGAGAGAAAAGTATAATTGCATAGTGCAAAAATATAAAGCAAGTTTCTTTTTTAAAAAAAATCTAAACACATGCTTTTTGATTCAACAACTTTGGATGTAACTTCCACAACATATTTTACCCTATATGATTTTTTCCAGGAAATAGTAAAAATAAAATTGATGCCAAAACCCAAACAACAACAAAATAGCTAATTACTGTTTCAACACGTGTGTGGATAATGGACATGTGTCTGTAATCAACTGCTTTTCCCCTTTCCATTAGCAGTTGTATGATTGTTCCATCAAAGTTTCATGTTGTAATAGGGACACAGTCTTCCATATTTTTCTGTACATCTCTCACTCATTTCAACATATGCTCACTAGGTGTTGATTTAATTCATATGTATGAATTAGTCATCATAGATCCATTTAAAATGTTACCTTAGAAGCTGCTCAACGATTCTAAATAGGAGCACAATGCTATTGTAGTGGGATTAGTTTACTCATTCAGGTAACAGTGAACAAGGATTAAATACTAATCAAATGACTTGTCTACATGTGTGAATATATTCTTGGTCATTTATCTATTATACAAAAAATGTTTATTTCTCCACGGAACCGGTCCCTGGTGCCCAAAAGGTTGGGGACCTCTGCTCTAGCTAACTGACAAAATATCTCTTTCTCTCTCTTTCACTCACTCACTCACTCACTCACTCACTCACTCACTCACTCACTCACTCACTCACTCACTCACTCACTCACTCACTCACTCACTCACTCACTTTCTCTCACACACAGATATGCATACATACACACATATTTAAAACATTATTATCACTGCAACCCCATGAGGTATATCATTATTTTGGCAATAGGAACTGAGACTGTAAATTTCTGGCTTGCCAATTATTTCATAGCAATAGTTGTTCAACACCTCATGCTATGATTGTAGACTTTCCATATTCTAAGGCTGGGATCCAGTTTCTGTTTTAACTTTGGGAAACATGGGATCTCACTTGAATGGATTTCTTAAAGCAGATCTTAAATGTCACTTACTATCACCTTAAATTGATTGTATTTGATTCTTAGTTATTGATTTCCTGAGTCTCTTATATTTACCCTACATGTTTAAGCATGAGGTATGACACAATTATGCAATGTTGTTTAAATTCTTTTCATTCTCACAAACACCTATAAAAGAACATCTCATTCAAATGTTCAAGCAATAAGACATGCAGAGACAATTCATAGTTTTTCACAGAATAACATATTTTATTACTGTAAAAATAAGAATCCTATTACATATGTAGGATTTTAACAAGTGAGATAGGAATTGTAGGAATTGTGCTTAATAACTTTGTGTTCTTTGCTTCGCAAGACAAGGAATCAGAATGGAATGAAAGGGACAAGCTGAAATGTAACTGGATTTACATACGAATGTTATGTTTTCATTTCATTTCAGTCCAAGCTTAAAGCTTAATATTAAAAGCATTAGCACAGTCTTTTCCATTCTCAGGCATATGAGCAAATTGCCAATATATGGAATTACAATGTACAAGTATTTTTTTTTTAAAAAAAGAAAACATAATTCCTAGTGATGATACAGTTCCTACAGAGTCATCATTCTTTTTTGTTCTGTATTCTTCAGATGACACCTATAATATTGCATATCGTTCTGGCACCATATTTTAGAAAAAAAATATGACATACTAGAGCATGTTTGGAGGAAAGAAACAAGTTGATAAACAGACTGGAAGAAAAGACTTATAAAGAGCAGCTGGAGTTACTAGATATGTTTAGTCAATACTAATAGTTTATTTGATTTATATGGCTGCTAGTCTCACATACGTGACTCTAAATTTTCAAAAAGCTGTTGGAAGATTTGATAGCTACCTTCAAATATCTGAAATGCTATCATGCAGAGGGTAGACTTGTGTGCTGTTTCCAAAGAAAGACAAGAATCAATAGATTTAATTACAAGGAATTAGATTTCAACTGGACATAAAAAAATTGCTAAGAGCAAGAACTGTTCAGCAGTGGAAAGGACTGTTTAGGAAGTGTGGTGTCTCCTTTACTGAAGTGTTTAAGCAGAAACTAGATAGCCATCTACATGTAGTTCTCACTTACTAATTGTCTTGTTTAGCAACTGTTCAAAGTTATGTCGGTGTAGAAAAAAACCTCTAGCTTTGCAACCAGTCCTCACCTTTACAAATTTCGCAGTATCCCAGGGTCACAAGATCGCCATTTGGGTGCTTCACAACCAGTGTGCATTTATGATTGTCATAACATTCTGAGGTCACATGATTGCCATTTGTGTACTTCCCACCCGGCTTGTGACAAGAAGAATTAATGCAAAACACAGAAGTAAAATTGTATGACATGAACATGTCATGTTTTGCTTAATAACCAAATTGGATGTGACTCCATAAGTCTGTCAGGGTCAGATGGTTTTCTGCTTAGTGACCATGGCATTTAGTGATGGATCTGCTGTTCCCAATTGTGGTTGCTAAGCAAGGACTCTCTATATCAGGTATGCTGTAGTAGACAATTCTACTGAGCATGGATTATAGTAGATGATCTCCAAGGTATGGCCACTGCATTCTGCACAATTACTATGAATTACAGTAATCTAAAGATGATGTTGCTATGTGTGAATAACACTTATTAGGCTGTCTCTACTAACTAATTAGTTAGCATTTCACTGTGGCAATAGATGCTCCGGGCCATAGAGGAAATTGGCCTTCCAATGTTAACAATTTTAGGAGTGTTCTACAAATTATATATATTTTATCTCATTCAAAAACATAGAGATTCTTAACTTCTGCAAGATTTATTAATTTTTATGCTACCCATCTCCCCTGTAAAATCATCTATTCATCATCAATTCATATTTCCAGATGATGCAAACAGTCATTTTTCATCATTATTGACATTTTAGAGAGGTTCTAGGACAGTGATGGCGAACCTTTTAGAGACCGAGTGCCCCAAATCCCCCCCACCCCCACTCTGCCTCCCGCCCTGCCTGCTCCGCCCCGCCCACTTCCTGCCCTGCCCGCCTGCAGGGCCACCCACTGCCTTCATGGCCCGCCGCAGATCGCCCAGGCGGCCCTGCAGCGCCATGGCAGCCACGTCCTCCGCCTGCACCCCGCAACATTATCTGCGGGCGAGGGCGGAGTCTTGTCCCTGCTGCCCGGCTGCCATGTTCTTGGCTGCGCTGCTCCATGTGGGCCATGCCCGGGGGTGACTCTCCGGGGAGGGGGCCGTGGGGGGAGGCGGGGCTGGGGAGACAGCATGCATGCCCAAAGAGAGGGCTCCGAGTGCCGCCTCTGGCACTCGTGCCATAGGTTTGCCACCACTGTTCTAGGATCTACATCCAAATTTTGGTGGTGGAGGGGATACAAGTGATTCCGAGACCTTAGCTTGGGCATTTTGATATGATCACACAGACTTTTCTTTTGGCCATTCTCTGCATAAGGTTGCTAGAGCTTTGGAATAACAGATGTCTTTAGCATGGATTTTATCTTTCCCATATTTGTGATATTACTCTGCTCTTGTAAGTTGGCTTTTTTTTAAGAGAAAAATTTATCAAATTTTATTTAATATATAAAATACAAAGAAAAATAGAAATAGGAGAGGAGAAAAGAGGGTGTGAGGCACAAGGGAAAAAAAGGTGTTGACTTCAGACTCTTTTTAGCACAGTACAAGATAAAAACACTCCAGCCTCAACATTTTGCTTTTACACATTAATATATAACTAGCCATTTCTATAACGACAAATTTATCTAACCAACAAAGCCAAAGTCAAAGTTTTTTTTTTTTTTTCAATCACAAGGACAAAATCCAGAAGTGGTATCCAAATGAAAAAAACATACTCAAATATATTCTCCACTTTGAATAGCATGATCAATTTAACAATTCCGATTTTATCTTCCTTGCTGTGGAAATAGTATGTATTTCTATTTGCACCTAATAATCTTTGTGAACTATTACCATTTTTAGTGTGGTATTACACTGCTCTTGTAATTTTGCTTTTAAAATGGTTAGCAATTGCTAAAATGCTTTGACCTGAAAAGAGAGTCCAAATTCCAAAATATAGACATGTATACTTTCATAAGAATTATAATTAACAAGATTATGGCTCCTGGGCACAAGATTTATCTTTTTTTGGTCTTTTTTATTATAAATGACATTCTCAAACCACAAATATTACTAATCTGCTCAGTCAATGAAACAGGCTGTGTTATCCCTCCCTTCCCACTCCAAAGATCTTTATAAACAAAATGCCATATTGCATTTATGTGAAGGCCTCTTCTCTTAGGATTGCATAGAAAACAATGCCTCTTTTCCAACGTTAAAAGCTCCTATCAGCGTACTCATTTCCCTGACATGGCAAAAACCCACAAATACCTCCCAGAATAAAAGATTTCTCTGTGCCAAAGAGGGATTGTTAAAGAGAACAGCTCTGGTTTACCTGGTCTCCCACGACAACAGACTTGATGGCAGCCAAAGAGATCCGAATGCAGTCAAGCGTGACAGCTGACATCAAAGCAGGAAAGCCACACCTTGATCCAGAGTTTGCTCTACCTGCCAGGGCAAACCTATTAACATGACCACCCTGAGAATTCAAAGGAGCAAACACACACATGCACACACATAGCCCTACCTACCCCTCCAATTTCAAAACAATTCTTAAAAATCCAGTCTAGACAGACTTTTCTTCAGAAATCATCAATACTGACCTAATTATTCAGATCATGGGCTTTAGCATTACTCCTTCCAAAGACTCAAGAAGAATAGTTAATTTCGTTTAATGGAATAATTGTATGTCATAATTATGTTTTGTGCGTGTGTATATGTGTGTGTTTAATTTTGACAATAAGGCTTTAGCCAAGTTGCCATTCCTCTTTGTAAATCTGCTAATAAATAGGCTGCTCAGAGAGTGTGTTGGTTCCTCCATTGTTCCCTCTCTAGGCTATTTGGACTAGCTTAGGCTGATGGGGTGTGTACAAGTGTGTATATTTCTCTAATGACTGTTTTTCTCTGTAATTGTCTGGTGGGGAAAAAAAGCTTTTCTTTTCATCCACTAATTCATTTCCCATGAATGGCGAGGGAAATAGAGTAGGGAGAAGGAAAACAACATAACCAGAGGATTTTCAAATATATGGCAAAATCCCTAACCAAGGTTGATTTCTGTAGGTCTTCAAACAGATAGGAGAAATCAGAAAATAGCATGAGTATTACAAACATAGCATAGACAATGAATTATTAGAAAATGGCTGAACATTGTTTTTTGCAGGATCTTCTTCATTCGTAACTTGATATAGATCTTCATATATGGGTCTCCAACTTCCTTATAGAAAAGATATTTTAAAAAGGAATGTGTAGCCCAAAGCTTCTTCTGTATTGACCATTTATTCTGGTTCCCCAGTTTTCCCTTCTATTGTGATTATTTTTTTAAAAAAGAAAAGTGAATACAATACTGGTTAAATTCTCACAGACAGTATATAAATTTCTTGCACTTACTTTAGTTACAGATTGGTCAAGGAGAGTGTGCAAGCATCCTGTTTTCAGTATACAAATATCTCTCCTGCCTCACTGGCTTCTCATAATTCATTTAAACCACAATGGAAAACTTCGGAATCATGGATGAATGGGCAACTATAGAAATTGAAATTGTAAATAAGATAGATTAGATAGATGATAGATAGATAGATAGATAGATAGATAGATAGATAGATAGATAGATAGATAGATAGATAGATAGATAGATAGATAGATAGATAGATAGATAGATAGATAGATAGATAGATAGATAGATAGATAGATAGATAACCTTTATTGTCATTTTTTACTGTGGGCACAATGGCACACATTAAAAATGAAATTTAGTTGCTTGCTCTCAAAGTGTACACATACGTAACATACATTTAAACATACTATATACAACATATGTATAGACCTACACCCTTACATATAAGTAACGTATAAATATTAATCACTGTCCGTCTTGAATACATAATGGAAGGAGGAAGCTTTAGAGTTCACAAGGTTAATACTGTATGGAACAAAACTGTGACTGAATCTGGATGTTCTGCTTCAGATACCACGAAGCCTCCTCCCAGAAGGTAACAAAGAAAACAGGATGTGTAGTGTCCCAGACAATCTTGCGGACCCTGCTCAAGCATTGTGTGTGCTATGTCCTGAATGAAAGGGAGGGAACTGCCAATGATCTTTTCAGCCATCCTCACCACTCTCTGCACCACCTTCCTTTCTGAAGCAGTGATGCTTCCAAACCAGACTGTGATGCTGTATGACAGGATGCTCTCGATCGTCCCTCTGTAGAAAGTGGTAAGAACAGGAGAAGGAAGATGTGCTTTTCTCATGCAACAGAGAAAATGCAGGTGCATTTTAACTTCTTTCTATGGCAGAGTGACCAGTTTGGTAAATTAAGAGAATGTTGTGGATGCAATGTGCCTTGGTTTCAATAAAGTTGCTCTTGATATTCTAGAGGAAAAGATGAATAAATGTCAGATTTGCAGTATTGCAATCCAGTGGATTCAAAATTGGTTAACAACTGCTCTGAAAAGGTTGTCATAAATGGTTCTATATCATTCTGGAGGCAAATATTGAATGGGATCCCCAGGTTCCATAAACCCAGTGATTTTATTTCTAAAGACTGAGAGAATAGAAATGAAGAGATGCAGATGGCACCAAGCTAAAGAATTGCTTAATAGGTTTGAAGGACAAATTCACTCAAGTGAATTACATTACAAATGTAATGTCCTCCATCTGGATTAAACAAAAATCAGATGTATTTGGAGGTAATACAAGTGAGAAGGTCTAGAAATACTAATGGTCTCCAGTTGAATATGAGCAAGCAGTGTGATGCAACAGTTAAAAGGGCCAAGACAGACAATGGTTCTACCATATCTGTTATACTGCACTTTGAAAGGGTTATAGAGAACCTGGAGTGGGTTCAGAGAGAAACTAACAAGGTGACAAACAACTGGAAATCCAGTTTGTTTTGTGTGCTTAATTTGATAAGATGGCAAACTAGAAATATCTAAAAGGCTATCATATGCAAGGAGGACCCTATTCTCTGTTGAAACAGGGAGCAGGACAAGAACCAATGGGTTGAAATTAAAAGGAGTGATGAGGTTAACAGTTGTTAAACTGTTTCAGTAAAATAACATGGAATGCCCTTTTCTTTTCCAACTGAAATGGGCTGGATGGTCATAAATCAAAGATGATTTAGTACAGTAGATTACTGAATTGAGCAGAAAGTTGGACTAGATGATTTGTAAATTCTCTTCCAATTTGTGTATTTGATCACTATGGAAATTAGTATGTGACCATAGATGCTATTTGTAGACTATTGATTGCATCAGTATTAGTTTGAAGGAAATATGTTTTCACATCAAATGAAATAGGAAAAATCATAGCATCATAGGGCTGGAAGGGATCTTGGAAGCCTTCTAGTCCAACCCCCAATTCCCTCAGGCAGGAATCTTTATACCATCCCAGATATACGGTTGTCCAATCTTTTCTTAAAAACCTCCATCAAAGGAGCACCCACAACTCTGATACGCAAGTTGTTCCATCACTGTCAGGAAATTCATCCTTATTTCCACGTTGGATCATCTTTTGACGAATTTCCACCCAGTGCTTCTTGTCCTGCCCTAGAGGTGCTATGGGGAAAAAAGGGTATTTTTCATGTATGTTTCCTAAAAAATCACTAATTATCAACAACTTCCAAACATGCTTCTTATTCCTATTGCATCTAAGTTAATTTTTACCTCTTTGAAAATTATTAATTATACTAAAAAAATATATATGGTAATATATTACTGACATATTGCATGAGAGTTTATGATAGCTAGGTAAACCATTAGTGATTTAGCATGCTGTGGGAGCATATCAAATTGTAGTTATTCAACAAACCATGATTAAACAAACCACACCTTAGTTCAGATTATTTGGGATTATAATATTTTATATTTATAACTATAAATATAATTTATAAATATAATTATTATAATTATAATATTATTTGGGACTAGGGGTGACATGATAGCAGTGTTTCAATATCTCAGGGGTTAGATAGATAGAGAAGCAACCTAGAACTAAAGAGAAATTTCCTGACAGTTAGAACAATTAATCAGTGGAACAACCAGCCTCCAGAAGTTGTAAATACTTCAACACTGGAAGTTTTTAAAAAGAGACTGGACAGCCATTTGTCTGAAATGGTATAGAGTTTCCTGCCTGAGGGAATTGGGGGTTGGACTTGAAGGCTTCCAAGATCCCTTCCAGCCCTATGATGCTATGAGTTTTCCTATTTCATTTGATGTGAAAACATGTTTCCTTCAAATTAATACTGATGCAATCAATATCAGGGGGTTGGACTAGAAGACCTCCAAGGTCTCTTCCATCATCATCATCATCATCATCATCATCATCATCATCATCATCATCATCAACATCATCATCATCATCATGATTATCATCATCATCATTTCCCCAGAAAACACTGTCAACATGCTGGTTGCTGCTAATCGAAGCCATTGTTTCTCAGCCTTGCAAAATGGGTAGACATAGCCATCACTCACAATTCTGAATTCTCAAAGTTCTAGAACACGGGTGTCAAACTCGCGACGTCATGTGACGTGTCATGACATATTGCAACTTTTTCCCCATTGCCGGCAATGGGGTGGGCATGGTTTTGGCGTGATGCATCTGGCCCGCAGGCCGGCAGTTTGACACCCCTGTTCTAGAAGTTGCTAAAGTTGGAAAACACTGATTTCAACCATTTGTTGCTCACTCACAACTTGTCTTGTTCAGAGTGGAACTCCCATTTCCTCCTTTTGTGGGGTTTCACATTGGCTCTTGACAGCAAGTGGAATAAAAAATGTTATTATTCCTGTAGGGAGTGCATAACCCATATTTTATTTCTTGATATGAGATACACATTTGAGTTGCTAGCATTTCTGAAAATACATATTCTGTCAGCCTATTCTGGCTGGTGGAATCCAGGAAAAGGGCCTTCTCTGCCTTTGCACCTGCCCTGTGGAACAACTTGTCCTCTGGTGTGAGATTGGCTCCAACCCTTCTGACTTTCCAGAGCCTAAAGACCTGGTTCTGCCAGTTAGCTTGGGGCTCCAATGGGAGAGTATCTCAATGAAGATGGTTTCTTGATTAACAATGGATCCCACCTTCCCCCCCGCCCCATCCAGCTCCTGCCCTCCCCATCTTTTAATTGGCCATAGTGTTTTGCATTTTGTATCAACTTATTCATGCTTTTAATTCATATAATTTTATTTTTTATGATTGTAAGCCACCCAGAGTTACCTTGAGGTAAGAATGGGTAGCCTATAAATTTAATAAATAAATAAATAAACACATAAATAAATAAATAATAGCTGAAAATTCCCAGGCATCTCCCCTATCATATTTACAAAAGCCCATGTTTGCCATAGATTTTAAGCACAAAGTCCTGAATGGTTCTGGGAAAGACAGGTTTATTAATTACCTGACTTTAATGTGCTTATGAGCCAGGTAAAAGTTCTATGAACTGAGCCAGACAAATTCACAGCCTATATTCTCAGCATCTTGGTTTTTTCTATCTCTGTTTGCAAAGGACTGAAATCATTTTGAGTGTTCTGTCCCAGCCTACATGAGTCCTTGTTATGCTCACAAGGAGAAACCCCTCTTCCAAGAAACAGGCAGGAACCGCAAGAAAAAACCAACCCCTTTTATTCTCACAGACCTGAGTCAATGTCCAAGGAAACAAACACAGTCCACAGAAACTCGACCCTCAACACAAACGGTTGCCTTTGGCAACCAGTACCTCCCACACCTTCCCTTTTATAATTCAGCCAAGTTGTGGCTTCCTAATGTCTTCTCCTTTGCCTTTGGAGCCGCCCCATTGCATTCCTCCTACTCGCTTTTCTTGCCTGCGCTTTCGTGCATCCTGGATTTGTCCCAACTGTTCTTCATCACTGTCCAACTCAGGCTCCCAGCACAGCTGTGTCTCAGCCCAAGCGCGAGTAGAGGGGCCAGGCTCCTCGTCCGACTGTAAGTCTTGGAGCTCCTCAGAGCCTTCCTCTGACTCTAATGTCACTCCAGGCCCCTCCTCCTCATCTGATTCCTCGGACTCAGCTGCCGGATCCACTGGCTGGCGAGGAATCACAACACTGAGAAAGATGCTGTACAAGTGTCACATAACACAACAGTTGTTAGGAAACAATATTTTTCACCATTGAAATAAAAAAATGAGTATGAATAATGCCCAAGATCTAATGCATAGATGGCCCCAGGCGGAAGGAGTAGGAAACTGACATTTTCTTAATACTTAGCTGTTCTAAACATTAACTATTAAGAATGAGATGCTAATAGACTTTGTCTTAGCAAGAAATATAAATAGCCACAAATTATGGGGTGATTATATGGTAATATAAATTTGTTAATTATATAGGCAATGTGCTAAGTCATAATATGGTTTACTTGGCATTGGCTTAGCCTGAAGTAGGATCCAAACATTGCGGTCTACAGATTCATTTGATAAGCATAAAGATTGAGCCAAATCAACTGTACCTTATTCAACAGCAGTGGTATCTGTGGTAATCAAGCCATAAGTTATTGTGATGTGTAAATGTAGTTCTATTCCAGTTTATTTATGTAGAGTATGGCATACAATGTTAGGGAAATCTATACATGTGAGACACAATATTGTCCTGACAACCCAGTTTACTAGTTCATTCCATTCGGCACTTGTGCGCCTATCCTTGGTGCACTGTGGAGGGCAAACTAGCTCTACACCAGTTAGCTAGCGGTGCTTGGGTTGCTGGCTCTTCCAGGCTCCACTGGTCTTGCCTTGCCTCGTGTTGTGATGCCTCATGTCTGGCAAGCTCCAGTGCCAGCTTTCAGTCTCTGCACACATAAATGCAGCTAGATTCCCCCCCCATTTATCTACTTGCAATATTGTCTTCTTTCAAACTGCTGGGTGGGCAGGAGCTAGGGACTGAGCAATGGAAGCTCACTCTGTCTAATGGAGCTGGGCTCAAACCACCAGAGTGCAGACCATTTCTGGCTGGCAGTTCCAGGGTCATTAAGCCTTGTACCACTGTGTCCCTATTCTATTCCAGTAATGGAGTAGAATATAGGAGAAGGCCACCTTCTGTTGTGTACCCAAATTTTAGAATAGAATAGAGCTGGAAGGGACCTTGGAGGTTAGTCCAGCCCCCTGCTCAAGCAGAAGAATCTATACCATTTCAGACAAGTGACTATCTAGTCTCTTAAAAACCTCCAGTGATGGAGCACCTATGATTTCTGAAGGCAAGCTGTTCCACTGGTTAATTTTTCTCACTGTTAGGAAGTTTCTCTTAATTCCAGGTTGCTTCTCTCTTTGGTCAGTTTCCAACCATTGTTTCTTGTCCTGCCCTATGGTGCTTTGGAGAATAATTTGACCTCCTCTTCTTTGTGGCAGCCCCTCAAATACTGGAATACTGCTATCATGTCACCCCTATTTCTTCTTTTCTTTAGACTAGCCAAACCCAAGTCCTGCAGCCATTCTTCATATGATTTAATCTCCAGGCCTTTGATTATCTTAGTTGCTCTTCTCTGAACTTTTTCCAAAATTTCAACATCTTGTTTGTAGTATGGTGACCAAAATTGGTGGCAGTATTCCAGGTGTGGTCTCACTAAGGTTCTATAAAGTAGTACTAATACTACATACTGCCTAAATGTAAAATTGCTTACTTCTCTCCATGTGGATGTTGAGGACTACTCGTTGAGTACGGTTTGTCAGCCAGCTACAAATCCATCTGGTGGTGATATTGTCTATTCCAGCTTTTTCTAGCTTACCAAGCAGTAGGTTGTGGTCTACTTTGTCAAATGCCTTACTGAAATCTAAGTATACTATGTCCACACCACTTCGCTGGTCTACTAATTTAGTCACTTTATCAAAGAATGAAATAAGATTGGTTTGGCATGATCTGTTTTTAACAAACCCATGCTGGCTACTAGTTATAACTTTGTTTGCTTCTAATTGTTTGCAGATCTGTTTTTTATTATCTTTCCCAGGATCTTCCCAGGTATTGATTTTAGACTGATTGGTCTGTAGTTTCCTGGGTCTGTTTTCCCCCCCCTTTCTTGAAGATGGGAACCACATCAGCCCTTTTGCAATCCTCATTTACTTCCCTGGTGCTCCAGGATTTATGAAAGATGTGGTGCAATGGTTGTGAGATAACATCTGCTGGCTCCTTCAGAACTCTGGGATGTAATCTGTCAGGTCCCGGTGATTTATATTCATCAAGGTCGGATAGGTGTTCTCTTACCATTTTCTTGCTTATTTTAATTTTTGTTTCTAGTTTGTCTTTTGCAGTAGTTTTTTTTTTGAATGTTGGGCTATACTTGCTTTTTGTGTGAAGACTGATGCAAAGAATGAGTTAAGCAGCTCTGCTTTCTTTGCAATGCTCCTCACCTGCATCCAATTTGTTTTGCAGGATCAGGCCTTTTACTTATGCATCTGGGTCTTAGCAACCACAAGCTGGCTGTATGTGTAATTGTCTTTCATTAAAATCTATACTTCCTTATTCTTGTATTATGTTCTTGCTTATATTATAGATCATAACCCACCCTGATATCCTACCCTATGGGCAGGCTATACTTTTTTTTATTTAGTTGATTAATCAAATCTCAATATAGATGCAGCTAAAAAGAAAAAAAAAACATTAAAAATAGGAGGAGAGCCATGTTAGTCTGATTGGCCATGATCAGGAGGGACCTTGGGAGTACTTTTTCACTAAAACACATTTTATTAAAAGGCATAAGCTTTTGTGAGTCACAGCCCACTTCATCAGATTTGCTGTTGTTCATAAAAGCTTATATCTTTGAATAACATTTATTACTCTGAAAGATGCTACTCGGACTCTTCCTGATTTTGAAAGAAGCCCTAGAAAATAATGCAGGTCCAGAGCAAAATCCTGTTAGGGCCAGTTTTCTTGTTTGCTGGCCAATGGCCTAATTATAGTTAGGATTGGTCTTTTAGTGAAGTAGAGTAAGAGTGCTACCTCAAGCCAGAGATTTTTGATGTCACAATAGGTCAGCAATTTTTCAGTTATTGTACTGTTCAATATTGTAGTTTTCATTATCAACAAAAGTGAGAGTTTATGGTATTATGTGCCTTGTACACTGAAATATAACTCTAGGCAGTGATGAATTTATAAAATTCACATTGGATTGAGGCCTGTTTTCCTTCCAAAGATTATAGCTACTTAAAACAGAAATGGAAAAAAAAGGAAGCCCATGCAAACACTTTTTAAAATTGGACTTCAGAAAGAAAAAACCAACAACAACCTTGAGATTTGATATTCTTGGATAATTTCTAATGAGAGCACTTTCCCTTTAATTATTTTGTGGTCACCATTTCAAAGGTGATTAAAGCTGTTCTTCCCTAGATGCGGTTACGGATTTAATGCAAACCTAGTCTTTCTTGTGGTTTTTATCACAGTAATTAAATTTGGCTTGCTAACAGACTTTGTGTGGCATGAGGGATTTCACCAAGCAAAATGATTTCCCCTCCAGGTAATGTTAAATTTAGGAAAATATAATTAATTATATCAGACAGGTATCTATTATATATCATGTGCACATTCTTAAAAGGCTAATTGTGTGTCTCTCTGTGTGTTTGTGTGTGTTTCTAAACAGAAACCCTCATTTCTTCTTCTGTTCATTTCTACAGTAGCTTCAAAGACCTATTTTGACAAATCCATCTATGATTACTGTTTTCTGGAAAAAAAAAAATACTTTCCTTGAAAATTAGTTATGCCTAAATAAGAGACGTCCACATTTGGCATTTCAACCTCCTTTCTGCATTCCTTTCAAACTTTTTGTATTCTTACCACATGCTGGTGCTTATTCAGATACTATTCATCTATAGGACAATGACCAGGACTAACCTTACATGAACTGAAGGTTAGTTGGTCTAGACATGCAGTGGAGGAAGACAGTAGAAAGCTATGATGATAGAATGAACTGTACCATATCAGCCTGCTAGTCAGAGATGCCACTTCTGAACAATCCATTATCTCCTTGAAAAAACAAATGTATCAAGAGACTAAACTTAACTCATTTGTGTGTAGGGAGTGCTCATAATGGTCATACTCTTTCCAAAGTAAATAGCT
The DNA here is from genome assembly GCA_023970755.1 of Azemiops feae. Classification (NCBI taxonomy): domain Eukaryota; kingdom Metazoa; phylum Chordata; class Lepidosauria; order Squamata; family Viperidae; genus Azemiops; species Azemiops feae. The sequence continues at coordinate 1,767,880 of JALGBA010000234.1, forward strand.
TTTCACCTCATTCTTAGCAATGCTACTTCAGCAATTTTTAAGAGATAGTTAAAATTTGGGGGCTGAAGTACAGAAAAGCCATACTGTCTACTTCAAAGCAAGTCATGAACAACTGTCTTCCAAAGGAAGAAGTAGCGCTGATCTTCTTTCTGGTTAAGTTTCTAGAAAAGTTCAGGGTTCTGTGGCACAGTTTGAGGATTATGTTCATGACCTTTGTAATATCTGTGCATGCTTTACAATTGATTGTACTGTACATTCCTAATACATTGCAGCAAAAAGTAAACAATATGTTTTATTTAAAGATAAAAGCCTATCATTATTTTTGTAAATGGAACATCCCAGTACGACCTTACTAAATATATTCTCATATGAGGCCACCCCCAAAATTGTCTGGGTTGTTGATTCTAAGGCTTCTGGACTATAGGGCTTAATTATCATTCCATATCTAGTATGATTTCAATTGCACTGGCCATCTAAAAAGAGGCTGATCTTAGCCTATCAGCTACCTGGAAATCTCTAAGTATAAACTAGAGATATGAATATAAATTTTGCCATGAGGTAAGGTTGTTCTTTTTGCTTTCAAATATCTACACCGAAGAGGCTCTGAATTAAAACTTTATTCACTTTTTAAAATGTTTATACAGTAATCCTCATTCTCACGGACCTTTCTTGCCTTAATGAGGGACTATTACATTTGAGAATAAATATAAGATCACCCTTGGATTTCATAATGTAATGGGTTTGACAAGAGAGACTGATGTTTGTGATTTTTGGGTGTCTATATGACACATGATTGATTTCACATTTGTGCATTTATGAGGTAGGAAGAAAAAAGATGGAAAGAATTGGTGTTGCCACCGCTTGGGGGAACGACCTATACATTTTCAGAGCTTTTTGTATCTCAGTATTTATGTTTCCTTTTTAGCTTAAAACAACAAGCTCTTGAAAGCACATTTGTGATACTACAGCATTCAGAACACTCAGCTTCTAAAATACTGGCTAATAATTACAAGGAAGTCATTGAAGGCCCAAGTTTTTTTTTTTGCATGTCTTGTTTAATAAAAAGCATATCATATATCATATAATTTTCAGGTGTCAGATTCAAAGCCTTGTTTTTTAACAATTTGGAATCATGGCAAAAATAACATCGGCCAAGCAGTTTTGCAATTTTATTGACCTTGGCCTTTGATCCATCTGATGTTATCAGCTTCTTGCAGAGCCAAGTGACACCTGTTTTCAGTATTTTAGCTTTGTTATTTTAGCGGTAAGCATGAAAAGGCTCCAGGGGACCAGACTACACTCTGAAAAAGTAGCATAACTGCATTTTTTCTGCTTTTTTAATTTTCTATTATTTCTTTTTTCATTTTTTTAAAAAAGTCTGATGAACATTTCTTTCTTTTGTATGGCACATAAACTGATCCTGTCATCTTACTGAATCTCTATATAAAAGACATTCCAAGGCTGCATTTTAATTAAGATTCTTGTATAAAGTCCTGTGGAATTCCAATGTTGATGTGGCTCACCATATAATCAATGGCTTTTCTGAATTCTTCAGCAGTGGTATTTGCTTGTTGCGTACATTATGGTCTCCAAGTGCACAGTGAAATCAATAGGCTATTTCAAAAATTGTTTTGGCATCTATTAAAGCAGGAGAAAGAAGCCACTTCCTAAAGACATGAATAGATTTGTAGACACAAATTAGCAAAGGTAATGTTTTGTAAACTGGATTGTAAGCTTTCAAGAGTTTCAAAGTTTAAAACCAAGCCCTGGAATAGGGCTCAAAATTAGATCGGGAGAGAGAACTGTAGTACAATACTATATCATCATAGCATCCAGTTACAATAGATAATTAGGAATCATCTTATCTGTAATTTCTGAACAGTCACCAAAAGGAGATGAATGTGTAGAACATTTTAGTAAGCTAGAGACTGTTAGATTGATGGATAAGTAAGGTTAGAAAGTCTCTCATATGGTAGGACTGTAATAACACAATCCAACTTGTTGAAGGGTTCTTTTAATTCATTGATAGAGACTAGGGAGAGTTCACAACAGAACCTATTCTTTCAGGCAGTTTTCATTTACATCTTGAGAGACAGGCAAATATAGTATTTCTGTTTTTTTTTTCCAGAATGAGCTTTTGATTACGAACTTTAATTTGGTCCAAATATCATCTTACTTCCGGGGGGAGGGAATGCTTATTAAATTTGCAAATGACAGCTAATACTCTAGAAAAGGAAACTCAAATTCTTGATAGAGTTAGAGAAAGGGATTGACGGTAACTTAATAAAATTTAATAGAGTTCTTCTCTTAGGAAACATAAATCAAATGCACTGTTATAAGATGGGGTACATGGCTTAGTAATAACACATGGAAAGAAGAAACCGATATTGTATTTTATTGGAATGCAATCATGAGTCAGAAATGTAAGGGAGCTGCAAAATAGATAAATGCAATTTTAGACTGGATTATCAGAAGTATAATTTCTAAAATAACAGGAAATAACATTGTTTCCAGTTCTGAACTCTAAAGATCTGGCTCTTCTCACAGTATTTGGGCTGTGCTGATTAGAGCCTCTTGCTGGGTATTCAATTTATATTGTTGACTAGATGCACAATTATCTTTATTACTACTGCGTGTTCTCTCCTATCTATCTCTATCTATCTATCTATCTATCTATCTATCTATCTATCTATCTATCTATCTATCTATCTATCTATCTATCTATCTATCTATCTATCTATCTATCTATCTATCTATCTATCTATCTATCTATCTATCTCTATCTATCTATCTATCTATCTATCTATCTATCTATCTATCTATCTATCTATCTATCTATCTATCTATCTATCTATCTATCTATCTATCTATCTATCTATCTATCTATCTATCTATCTATCTATCTATCTATCCTATCTATCTATCTATCTATCTATCTATCTATCTATCTATCTATCTATCTATCTATCTATCTATCTATATCTATCTATCTATCTATCTCTGCCTATCTCTATCTATCTATCTATCTATCTATCTATCTATCTATCTATCTATCTATCTATCTATCTATCTATCTATCTATCTATCTATCTATCTATCTATCTATCTATCTATCTATCTATCTATCTATCTATCTATCTATCTATCTATCTAAAGAGAGAACATGCAGTAGTAATAAAAGTAATATATATTTATTATTTTATTCTGTGAGCTTCCCAGAGTTCATTTGAATCTGATGAGGCTTAACTTGAATAAACTCCCTTTCTATGACCCTGTAATCCCTTAATTTGGGGTAGAGTTGGGGCAACTGGATGGATGCCCTTCCTGATGCCACATGGAGTTTACAGCAGATATTTTATTTTCCTTTGTATCCCAGGAGAAAAAAATATCTGCTAATGTCTAGATTTGAACTCTCAACTTTCCGAGCGGGAGGCGAGCATCTTCATCACTAGGCCACCATGATGCTTCAGGCCTAATTTGAATGAAACTTATAAATACATATACTTAAAAGAGTTCAGAAAAACTGGAACAACAAATTGGAGCAGGAAATGGCAACAAAGATCAGATAGTACTGGTCTAAGATGTATAAAGGAGCTGGACAGTTTAGTCTTGAGAAAAGACAGCTGAGAAAGGTAATACTGTTGAAATACCTGAAATCATATCACATAGAAAACATAGGGTCAAGATCTGCCCTCTTTCCTTAAGAAATGCAGGACATAGAATAATGAATTTACATTAGCTTCAAGGAAGGCAGTTTCTGATTGAAAATTGGGGGAAAATACTTTCCTAACAATAAGGGCAGATTGACAGTAGAACCAATTTTTGTAGACTAGTGACAGATTCCCCTTTATTTGTGTTTCAGTTAGATATTGGGATAGTTTTATTTGGATGTTTGCACCAAACAGGGGGCTCAATTTAATCACTAAACTGACTTTTTCAACCAATATGATTCAGTGAGGCATAACTTGTATTTCCCATGATTTTGCTTACAGTTGCAGACTCAGTTCTCAACCGCTACATTTATTTGCAGGCTATGGTCAAGATTTCTTCTATTTGTTCTATAGCTAATGAGTCACCCGTTCAAGGTAGACTGGGTCAGGAAACAGATTCTGCAAGGGACTCTACATTATTATTTCAGAGGATAATACACAATCTTGAAAGCTTGGCAGAATTTCTCTCTCCCCTTTCTTATACCATTATTAAAGTGTCTATAGCTCCAAAGATCAGATCAGTGCAAGCCTGTGACACCCTATGGAACAAAAGTTTAAAGAAGCAGAATAAGAAGAATATTGATACCTCTGAAGTTTGTTATTGGAAAAGATTCCAGAGAATATCACAGACAGACAAGAAACAAACTGATGGATCATTGAACAAATCAATCCAGAGTTCTCACTTGAGGCATAAATGACCAGGCTCAAATTACCCTATTTCAGATATATTATGCAGAGACCTAGCTGTATGGAAAAGGCTTTAATGCTGGGAATGGTGGAAGGAAAGTCAAGAAGAGGATGACCAGCAAAAAGGTGGATGGACTCAGTTACAGTGGCAAGGAGTGGACCATTGGAAGGCTTTACATGTCTCTCAGCTTCCATCTCAAATATGGGAAATAATGATATCATTTACCTTATAGATAATTCTCTACCAAAAGCATTTTGAACATATATGAAGGCAATATAGAAATTTCTTGGTCATACTGTAGTGTATGAAATCACTTGGTCATACAGTAGGAACCCTGCACAGTCTGTTGTCTTTTCTCTGCAGAAATTCTTATTTTGATGGAGAGATTAAAATGAATTGGGTCCAATATCAAGTAAGAATTCTATGACAAAGACTAGACAATCAGAACTTGAAAACTCTGTAAAACTGGGTGGTCAAATTTCTTCAGATGATCAGATTCATGGCTAAACCATTGTGGTTTCACACTTATTCCCCTTCCCTCATCTGTTTCCACACAAGGAATATTCCATAAAACAGACCCATTTAGGAGAGGATTATTTTAATCTAAGAAAGGCTGGGTACATTATCATGTATTCACCGGCTGCTTTATTCCCCTTTTTAAGGTATGTTGTGAATGTAACTGAATATGCATGCCATCTGCCAATTTTGACCACATAAGCCAAGCTGACCAAAGTAGCCAAACATCACTTTTTCTAATGGAGTATACTCACTATTGTATAAAGGGGAAAGAAGGAACATCAGGAATACTATTACTATAATAAAAAGATCACCCAATGATGGCTAGTTAATTACAAGCTGTCAACTAGAGGGGAGAGCAATACTGATCCTGGGGGGGGGGAATGAAGGGTCAGAGCATCCAACTTTCCAATGCTGACTAAAAATGACCAAGAATAATGGGTCCACACTGATCCTGCATCTTTCTTTTTCCTTGTGAGGGAGGGTGAAGGCAATCACTTTTCACTTCCAAATACTTGGGTAGTAAGCTCTGCATACAGTAAAAAAGATGCAATCCTTTTTGTTCTAATCAGCATAACAAGTTTATATTCACTACTTTCTTTGCTTTATTACAAATAAACATCTGCCATAGAACTACATACACTTTCCACAAATACCACTACTATAAAAGCCTGCTATTCATGGATAGGAGAAGTGTGAAAATATGCATTAAGTGGAAGCAGGTCAGCAGATGCTATCAAATGTAGGCAAGTTAAAGAATGAATCTGTGACTAATAGAGAAGGAGTTGCCTGAATCTTCAGCCCTGTCCTAATCTATCTTTTCCTGCCTATTAGTCTGATTATGGGAGGCTGTACAAAATAGTCATCCTTGAGCCAGTTTTATGACCTGTATCCAAAATGTACCATTTTCTCATTAGAAAAGCTAAAATGACCCATTAATCTTTTCTGCTCTCTCATATTTGGAGAAGTTCTGTATTGTTTTTAAGCAGAACTTTAAAAGAGGTGCAATATACTGTAGATTAAAGATTGTTCATCAGATCTCTCCTCTCCTCCCCTCCCTTCCCTTCCCCTCCCCTTCCTTTTCCTTTTCCTTTTCCTTTTTATCTTTCACAAACACATAATAGAACAGGTTAACAGAATAATTCTTTTAAGGCTTTTCATTCCAGAGAATTCTTCAAATAAGTAAAATCTCCTAGTACTTCAGCTGATTGTGTTGTATCCACATTATTTTGATCAGCACACTTACCTATATTGATGTCATAAAAACAGAATATTTGCACAGTGATTTATACCTATGGTAGGTAAGTCTTTTCAAATTACTAAAATTAACTTTTTGTATTTTAAATAAATACATTGCAGAGAAAAGAAATAATTTTGATATGTTTTGACTTGTAAAGCCTTTAGAAAAGAATTGTATGTGGCTAATGATGTACTTTCACATTTAAAAATAGATGGGAGTAAGTCACATTTCCTTATCACAAACTTATTAACAGATTTTTAAGCAAATTATAAAAGGCATTTTATTGCTCCCAAGTCATTAACAACAGAAACAATAGAATAGAAATAAGGACATTTTATAAAATGAAATATTTGGAGGTATAATACATAGACTGCACACTTTTCTTAAGTTTCTAATATTAGCTTTCTGTTTTAATCTGCATCTTTTTAGTGAATATAACTCCTATAATTCCATTTGCGCTTTATTTTATTTAGTTGTAATCTACTTTGAACCTTAGTGTAAAAATATGGACTAGTTTATGAAAAATGGCAGCACCCCCACAGTGACCCTCTTTACAACAGGAATGATATAAGTGAAGGAAATATTAAAATTTGGTTCTCTGCTTGTTCATATATGATTGTAATACAGATAATACTAATTTTTAAAGTCAACATAGTCCAGAGTCATTGGGATTTGATAGTATATAAATTAAATAAATTAAATAAAAATTGCAAAGAAAACCTTTTAAATGAATTTTTAATGGAAGCTAAATAAGCAATACAAAATTTGGGAAAAAAAGTATAAACATTGCTTTGCCTGTTTGGCTAGGAAATGTATACATTTGGGGGATTAAATCTTCAGAGTTTGTTATACCATTTCCATCCCCTACTATTTTCTCCTATCTTTCTTGAAAGCAGTCTATTTTTAGTCTAAAGATCATATTTAAGGAAATATTTAAAAAACCCTCTTAAATTAGAACAACATATAGAATTATAAAATATAAATTATGTAAAAATCTAAAGCTAAACTGAACTGTATGTTCAGTTTGTATGTTAAAAATGTCACTGACACATGTGTTCATTTCCCAAATGGTCTTTTCAAGATTGTTTTCAATCAGAATCTTTTGTAATTTCATCTAGATCAGGGTTGTCAAACTGGTGAAACCGCGCCCACCCCATTGCCGGCAATGGCAAAAAAGTCGACATACGTCACGACACGTCACGTGATGTTGAGAGTTTGGCACCCCTGATCTAGATGCATCAACAAAGGGCCATTCCTCCAACTTGTACCTAACAACATTTTAAAGACCCTATAATAATATCCTTCCCCCCACAATGACTATATGCTAAGAGCCAGCTTGCTCTAGTAGTTAAGGCAGCAGGCTAGAAAGTGGGAGACTAGGCATTCAAGTCCTATCTTAGCTATGAAAGTCAGTTAGGTGATTTATGGGCCAGGTACTCTCTCTCAGCTCAAATCATTTCAAAGTGTTGTGGGGAAAATAGGAGGAAGATGGTGTGGTGAATATATTTGTTGCCTTGAGTTATTTGCAAAAATAATAAAGTGAGATACAAATAAATAATAATAACCCAGTTCCTTGAGAAGGACTCAATAGGCAGACAAAAATGCCAAAACCAGTCTGAACATTTGGCTGATTATGCAACAAACCATAATCATAATGCTGTTGTCTTCCTTTTGTCCCCAGACTGGGATAAACTTGGATTAGCTATTATCTAATAATAATAATAATAATAATAAAGTTGGAAGGGACCTTGGAGGTCATCAAGTCCAACCCCCTGCTCAGGCAGGTAACCCTATACCATTTCGGACAAATGGCTGTCCAGTCTCTTCTTAAAAACTTCCAGTGTTGGAGCATTCACTGCTTCTGGAGGCAGGTTGTTCCACTGGTTAATTGTTCTAACTGTCAGGAAGTTTCTCCTTAGTTCTAGGTTGCTTCTCTCCTTGATTAGTTTCCATCCGTTGCTTCTTGTCCTGCCTTCAGGGGCTTTGGAAAATAGCTTGACTCCCTCTTCTCTGTGGCAGCCCCTGAGATATTGGAACACTGCTATCATGTCCCCCCTCGTCCTTCTCTTCATTAAACTAGACATACCCAATTCCATCAACCTTTCCTTATATGTTTTAACCTCCAGTCCCCTAATCATCTTTGTTGCTCTTCTCTGTACTCTTTCTAGAGTCTCAACATCTTTTTTACATCGTGTGACCAAAACTGGATGCAGTATTCCAAGTGTGGCCTTACCAAGGCATTGTAGAGTGGTATTAATACTTCGCGTGATCTTGATTCTATCCCTCTGTTAATGCAGCCTAGCACTGTGTTGGCTTTTTTGGCAGCTGCAGCACATTGCTGGCTCATATTTAAATGTCCACTAGGACTCCGAGATCCCTCTCACAGTTACTACTATTGAGCAAGGTACCCCCTATACAATACCTGTACATTTGGTTTTTCTTGCCTAAATGTAGAACCTTACTTTTTTCACCATTGAATTTCATTTTGTTAGATAGCGCCCAGTGTTCAAGTCTGTCCAGATACTCCTGTATTCTAAGCCTGTCATCTGGAGTGTTGGCTATTCCTGCCAGCTTGGTGTCGTCTGCAAATTTGATGAGTTCCCCATCTATCCCCTCGTCCAAATCATTGATGAAGATGTTGAAGTAATTAAAGTAATATTTTTTTCCTTATTTGGATACCATCAAATGGCAACTTATATAGTATGTTAGCCTTATTGCTCTCCACCTTGCGAAGAAGTAAAATTAGTACAAGGATTTGAAACTGAAGCAATGGAAGCAGGATTAAGGATTGGCCATGGGGACAGCAGGTGTCTTGCTGGGATACTTTTCTGCCTGGTAAGAATTACAGTGGCCCAGTTTTATTGTGAACAGAAGTGTGCTTTGTGACCTAAGTATTGTATTCTAAAAAAAAAATACAAATGAATGGTTCCCTGTATCGGGGATAGGGTATTATTTTCAGCTAGGGGACCACACTTCCATAATAATGAACATCACTGTCAACAATATCACCATCCTTTGAGAGTTATATAAGGTATGACATTTTTTTCTGCTTTTTAGGAAATTTGGGTGATGAAAAAAGAGGCGAGAGATTTAAGTATTTATTTTAAAACCATGAAAAAAAAATCCTACCTTGGGTATGAGCTCTCTTGGGACATATGAGTAGGTTGCATACAAAATGTATAGAAACAATTACATCTTTTGAATTGTGCTGTTGAAAATTGCTATTTTGTTACTGAATTTCAGTGGTGAGATCCTGTAGCTTGGTAAGCCCCCCCCAAAAAAATCAGGGTCTGTGGTCCACATTTGGTCAACAAAGTTCAGGTTGTACAATTGGATTGTAAATGAATGGATTTATAATGGATTTGCTTCTAATACAATATGACTTTATATTTATTTTTATATATTTATATTTCATATTTCTGAACAATCCATCTTTCTCAAAGAGGGACTCTTGATGATGTACAATGCAATTGTACATATGTACAAAATACATTTTTAGCACTCTAGGATAAATTGTAGCATATATCTTCCATATGAAGTTTGACAGGCCTCCACTCACCTAGTCTTCCAAAAAGCATTAAACAGCTGACTTTTCTTTCAGGTCACTGCTTACCCAAAGTTTGACTTGGCATGAGGTTTTTGTGATTTATTATTTAGGATTTAATCATTTTTAATATGTTTTTATGTTATTTTAATTTTTGATTGGGAGCTGCACGAAGTTTGATATAAAATGGGCAGCCATATAAATGTTTTAAATAAATAATAAATAAATACATTAGAACACTAAATTTCACTTAGTAAACTGATATTTAACATTATAACCTTAGTTATTATTAACAGAAAGTGTTACAAACTTTTGAAAGCATATATAATAGAGGAATTTCAAAATCAAAATTTGAAAGTGTGCAAAAGCCAGTTTCTGAAGGATTGTCATATTTCAAGCTAATACTTTAAAAAAAAAAGTGTTAAGAAAAAGAGAAAAATGTCTTAATCTTACCTTAAGACACTTACCTTACCTTAGATTTCCCTCCCTCCCTTTGTTTAACATTCCCTTTAAAAAAGAATTAGCTTGAAATACAACATTCTTCTTTTGGAAGATCCCTTTGATGACCTATTGAGTTTATTTTAACACATATTCTGTGACTTTATTGCTAGTTTAATTCCTCAGTGACAAATATGAGCACAGGAGAGTGAAACAAAGAATACCATCTTTGTAACTTCTGCTATGAATTCATTCATTCCCATTCAGTGGATTGCAATAATACAGTCCAATTTAGACAGAAGCACAGGGCCTAGAATTTTTGCAAGTGATGGCCAGTTACAGTCTCCTAACAGTAGAATTTGCAAATTGCCCACATACTTTGCTTGCTGACAAAATAGTAATAGAGCAAATGATATTTTACTGTCTTTTGCATGATGGCCCTTAGAGTTTCCCTTAGTCAATAGGCACAAAGTTAAGTATTGATCAGGAGTGATTCAGACATAGGTAAGATAAACAAAAATATCTCAGGGGCTGCCATGAAGAAGAGGGAGTCAAGCTATCCTCCAAAGTGCCTGAAGGCAGGACAAGAAGCAACGGATGGAAACTAACCAAAGAGAGAAGCAACCTAGAATTAAGGAGAAATTTCCTGACAGAACAATTAATCAGAAGCTGTGAATGCTCCAACACTGGAAGTTTTTAAGAAGAGACTGGACAGCCATTTGTCTGAAATGGTATAGGGTTTCCTGCCTGAGCAGGGGGTTGGACTAGATGACCTCCAAGGTACCTTCCAACTTTATTATTATTATTATTATTATTATTATTATTATTATTATTATTATTATTATTATTATTATTATTATTATTATTATTATTATTATTATTATTATTATTATTATTATTATTATTATTATTAAAAATGAAGGAGGAAACGGGGGAAGTTTCTATCTTCAATGACAACTGAGTTCCCAGTTTTCCATTTTCCTGGAAACCTTGGGCATCATTGACTTAGGTATAAGATTTCTACTTCCTGAGATGGCTGTTAGTATAAATTAGTACTCAGATTGATGAGTACTTTATCTAACATAAAGAGCAGGGATAATTTATATTCTCTGGGTCAACATCAGCTCTAAAAAGTAAACCTTGGCTCTGGAGAGAAATACACACAGTATTTGCTGTCCTAATTATTTAACTTTAGTTATCCATTTAAAATTCAGCCCCAAGGCTGGTTAGAAAAACCAGTTGGAATGCAAGTTAGAATGCAAGCATAATAAAACCAAATCAGAATGCCTAATCTATATTGGGCAAAGTTAAAGAGAAAATTAAATGATATTTTGCAGTACGTTATTGTGAAAAGAAATCTAAAAGGACAAAATGCATAGCAGTTGAAGTTAAAATAGTAGCTGGATGAAGGTAAATATTTTTTACATTTTTTACATTTTAAATAAATGTAAAAATAAAATAATAAAATAAAATAAAATAAATCCAGGACTTTGATATTTCTACAATAATAACCCACTGCAGTTCTGTCTTTAAAATAATTACATGATTAAAGTAAAGCCACCCAGAGATACTTAGATTGGTTTATAAATATTACAAATAAATGAAATAAAATATGAATTTCACGCAGGCATACATGCATGTGCAGATCTGTACATGTATATACTGTATGTATACATATGAGTCAATCAATCAATCAAGAAGAGACTGGACCTCCATTTGTCTGAAATGGTAATAGCAGGGGGTTGGACTAGAAGACCTCTAAGGTCCCTTCCAACTCTGTTACTCTGTTTTTTCCCCATTTGGGCTACAGCTCTGCTGAACCCCTCTATAGCCTTCCTTGGAATAGTTTGCTAGGCAGAGGGAATGGATAGCCTTATTTATTTTTAATTATTAGTTTATTAAATTTATATGCTGCCTATCTCACCATTAGGTGACTTTTAGGCAGCTTACAACAATGTTAAAAACAGCAGTATAAAATGTTAAAGTTTTAAAATGATAGATATTTATATTAAAATGAGCAAAGACAGCGAAGGAAGGAAACAAAATATATTCATCCATCCATCCATTCTGCTCCTCTTCCAATGAATGTGATAATAGCTGAGCTTCAATGAGAGGAAGAAAAGAACTGGAAGATGGGATAAGCAAGACTTCCTAGCTAAAGGATAAAGGGCTCCTTATACAAAGATCAGCTTCGATGGGATTTCACATCCACTTCAGCTGAGTCAGCAACATTGACTTAGCCACTGAACATAACAGAGATATATAGAGCTGGTTCTGAATTGTTGAAAGGACCCTATGTGGAAATGCTTCAGTTAAGTACTTTAGGCTAAAACAGAGACAATTCACCTTCACTCATAGGAGTGCACAATTTATGTCCATATGAACTTCTTAGCTGAGAAGAAAATTCTACTGGGTTCTACTCACACATTACAAGTCCAACAACACATTGCCACACATAAATACAAGTTGTTGTTGTTTTTTTTAAAAAATATGCTGCATGTATTAATCATCTCATCAATGGAAAAATGTCCACAGTATAGCCCTGTACTGTTTTCTTAATAGTCATTTACTAACAATAATTCTCACTGCCTTTCACTTTATATCCTTTTTGAATTCTCCAATAATGCTTTGTATTTCCATAAAATTTCAAGACTGCATTCCATGTATCTAATAAAGTGGATTGTGATAGTAAAGATCTTATGGAATATTGACCTCCTTAGCTTTTAAATGGCCTTAAATGATTTTAACAGGTCTGCTCAAAATAGACTCCTCTAGATTTCACCAGTCACCTGAGGAATTATGTTAGCTTCATCTTGTTTAGCTAACTATGCAGGCAAACAGTTCAAAGTAATCCTGTACCTGTTTTGGTCGCAATTGTCTAACAATGAATTTGAACTGAAAACAAAAAAACACAACAAAACATGATGTTTTCAGAAAAAAATGTAGATTTAGTTCTCAACAGATTCTTCTTTTTCACTTCGTATTCAATACATTTTAGAACAAGCCTTTCACAAAAATAGGTGTGTGAAGGTAAATGAAGGAAATAATTCTTAGCTAATACATTAGAGCAACGTATTACACTGATAGGCTGTTAACAACTATCCCTTCAGAAAGTTACAAGATGACAGCAGTCAACAATATATTATAGAGTTAGAATGAGGGCACAGAATGAAAATGCTAATTTTCAGCTATCTTGAAAGCTATAGGTGGTCTTGGCATGGAAAAAAATGCTTTGCCTCCAAGAATGAATCTTTAAGGCATAGCAGGAGGCAGTTCTAACCAAGACTGTCACCATATGTGTTTGGGATTTCTTACACCATAATTAATAATCACTCTGTAGAGATGAATAATTTAATGCAACTTCCTGCACTAGAAGATATAGACATGCAGATGCACACCAGGAGGAACATATTGCTGTACTATCTTCATTCTAATCTAGATCAAATCCAAATAGGAGGTAACTTTGAAACAATCAAATATAATGATACCAAAGAGAACATGGTCCATCTTTAAATATTATATGTAACATATGCTTTGATGCTAACTGATGTGTATGTGTGTGTGTATATACACACACATATATACATACATACAGTGCATTCAGAAAGTATTCAGACCTCCTTCACTTTTGTCAATTTTGTTATGCTGCAGCCTGATTCTACAATAGTTGAAATTCATTTTTTTCTCATTAATCTACACTCAGTATCCCATAACGACAAAGTGAAAACAGAATTTTAGAAATGTCTGTAAATTTATTAAAAAGAAAAAACTGAAATATCACATTGTCATAAGTATTTCAGACCCTTCACTCAGTACTTTATTGAAACCCCTTTGGCAGCAATTTTTGGGTATGATTGGATGGCAACCGTTTGTGGACAACCATTTTCAGGTCCCTTCAGAGATGTTCAAGTCAGGGCTCTGGCTGGGCTACTCTAGGACATTCTCAGAGTTGTTCCTAAGCCACTCCTGTGTTATCTTGGCTATGTGCTTAGGATCGCTGTCATGTTGGAAAGTGAACCTTTGGCCCAGTCTGAAGTCCTGAGTGCTGTGGAACAGGTTATCATTGACAATATCCCTGTACTTTGCTCCATTCAGCTTTCCCTTAACCGTGACCAGTCTCCCAGTCCCTGCTGCTGAAAAATACCCCCAGAGCATGATGCTGCCACCACCATACTTCACTGTTGGGATGATATTGGGCAGGTGATTAGCGGTGCCTGGTTTCCTCCAGACAGAAAGTTTAGAATTGAGGTCAAACAGTTCAATCTTGATTTCATTAGACCAGAGAATCTTGTTCCTCACACTTCAGGTGCTTTTTTGCAAACTCCAAGAGGGCTTTCATGTGTTTTGCACTGAAGAGAGGCTTCCGTCTAGCCACTCTACTATAAAGCCCAGATTGGTGGAGGGCTGTAGTGATGGTTATCCTTCTGGAACTCTGTCCCGTCTCCACACAGGATCTCTGGAGCTCAGTCAGAGTGACCATTGGGCTCTTGGTCACCTCTCTTACCAAGGCCCTTCTCCCCTAATTGCTCAATTTGACCAGGTGATCAGCTCTTGGAAGTCCTGGTTGTGTCAAATGTCTTCCATTTGAGAATTATGGAGCCACTGTGCTCTTAGGAACCTTCAGTGCAGCAGAAATTTTATTGTAGCCTTCCCCAGATCTGTGCGTTGCAATAATTGTGTCTCTGAGCTCTGCAGGCAGCTCCTTTGACCTCATGATTTTTGTTCTGCTACAGTCTGCATTGTCATCTGTGAGGCCTTCTATAGAAAAGTGTGTGCCTTTCCAAATTATGTTCAATCAGTTTAATTTACCACAGGTCAATTCCAGTAGGGGTGTCAAAACATGTCAGCAATGATCAAGAGAAATGGGAGGTGCTGGAGCTAAATTTCAAGTGTTGTTGCAAAGAGTCTGAATACTTATGCCAATGTGATATTTCAGTTTTTTCTTTTTAATAAATTTGCAGACATTTCAAAGTGAAAATTCTGTTTTCACTTTGTCATTATGGGGTATTGATTATAGATTAATGAGAAAAAAATGAATTTCAACAACTGTAGAATCAGGCTGCAGCATAACAAAATTGACAATAGTGAAGGAGGTCTGAATACTTTCTGAATGCACTGTAGGTTTCTTGGAGCAATTCAAAATGTTGTTATTGACCTATTAACTCCTATATACCTTGGCACATGAACTCAGCTTGAGAGGATTTGCAAGGAAGAATGGCAGAAAATCCCCCAATCCATGTGTGCAAAATTTGTTGCATCATACCCCAAAAGACTCGAGGCTGTAATTGCTGCCAAAGGTGCTTCAACAAAGTACTGAGTGAAGGAACTGAATACTTATGCCAATGTGATATTTTTCTTTTTAATAAATTTACAGACATTTCTAAAATTCTGTTTTCACTTTGATATTGAATTCTGAATTCTGAATATATGTATATGTATATATGTATATGTGTGTGTGTGTGTGTGTGTATAGTGTGTGTGTGTATGTGTGTATACAGTATACACACACACACATGCATACACATACATATATGGTATATATTTCTTTTGCTCTCCCTTCCTGTATCTGTCATTTTATCTTTATTTTCTTTTATTTAGGACATAGTAGTTAATTGATTAAATGTTGAAAAGGCTTCATAGCACATACATGAATATGTTTACTCAAATAATTGGACACATAGGGTAATGTACACAAAATCAGTGTTCTTTGACTCAATTTAATATAAGAAAGTCATATAATTCTCACTAAAATTTATGTGAAGATACAAAAAAAAATATTTCAGGTAGGATTAAAGTAGATGGGCATTTTTAAATTTATTTATAATATTTGTATACCACTTAAAGAATCTTCTAATTCATCGGCATATTTTGAATTTCTTCTGTTTTAAAATGATCCTCAATAGATTGAACAAAATAAAATGCCAACATATCAATTTTATCATTATTGACTTTTGGGATTTAGCATTCATGAGCCTTCATATGGAATACTGTTTACAAGTTTGGACTTCACATGTTAAGATATTATTGCAGATCTGGAAAATGTTTACAAATGGGAGTTCCACCATTGATATTGATATGAAGTTCTAACATAAGGCCAAATTATGTTTAATCAATATAACATGATTGTGCCCTTCAAATACTTCAGAGGTATTGCAAAAATATGTTTATTTAGTGTGGTTTCAGAAATGTTCAGAAATGCACCAGTATTTACACAGAAGATGGAGATACTATAATAATAGATTTCCTATATTGGCAGAAGTGTGGCTGGATTAATTTTAAGGAACCTTACAATTCTACTCTCTCTATCTCAAGCATCTGGTATTTAAATGAGGTGTGAAAAATTTACAGTTTGGTGCTTGGTTTAGTGCTTTAGGAAAAAGCCCTCATTGATTTGAACAGAATTAGAGGCTGGATATTTCACTTCAAGGCCTAATCCAAAGCATAATTAATATCACTCATTGGTCAATGTGAGCAAACATAAGTGGCTGTAACTTTTAAAAATGTCAACAGAGTGGGATGGAAATTCTAGGAATAACTCAAGATTTTTAATGCTAAATTGCTTTCATTGTTGTGATTTCATTATTAATGAACATGGTTGGGTATGGCAAACAGAATTACATCATATTTTCTGGGAAGATGAGAAAGCATTTTCATTTGCAGTTTGTTCTTCAATACACAAAGTATACATTAAATATTTTGCCTGGAAGATAGTCTCTACCATTTTTCCAGTCTTTTTTAGTACATCCCCGACAATTCCTATAGTGTGTGCTTGGAAAAAACTACACACCATTGACCTTTCTACAGGGTTCCTGAAAGCATCATTGGTGGCTAGGCCTATCAGTCAAAGATAATACACTTCTCTTCTACCCTCTCTTTCTTCCTTTCCCTATTTTGGTTTATACCAAGTAATGTACACATTGCCTAGCTTTTGTAGATGGTGTGTTTCATTATACAGCATGTCAAAAGTTGCATAATTTCACAAAACCAGCTAGTCCTGACTATAGAGATTTTATTTTGCACACAATAGATTGCAGCCAAGATTCTTTACTTTTGTTTCTGTCTGGGGATTTGGCTGATATTGATCTATAAACCTAGTGTTCAGAAGTCTCAAAAGAAAAAAAATCAGAGTAGCTCTCATGTTGTTCTGTTGCATCAATGATTATTTAGAACATAGAACCAGGGCTTTTTTTGTCATAGAACGCCCAGAACGGAGTTCCGGCACCTTTTTTGGATGGAACCTTGTAAGGTAGGCAAGGCGGGTTGTATGACATGTGTGAGTTCCGGCACCTTTTTTTTTTTCTTCAAAAAAAGCACTGCATAGAACATTTCCTATTGTTGTGCTGTGAGCTCATATAATTGTTTTTATATCTCAGGCTACCCAGAAAGTATAGACTAGTCCAATTAAACCAATAAACCTGAACTAGTTTCTATTTAGCTGTTTATTGCATTCTAGTCAGAATGAGAAAGTTAAAATGCAAGCTGTTTGGCTTAAAGGTGTTATTCTTTTTCCATCTCATGTTATCCGATAGTTTAAGTAAGTCCCCACCCAAAGAAATGCTGGGTGCTATAGAAAAGAGGGAATTCTGCCATTCTGCAAGGCTTCTGATTTGCTGTTCTGATTCCTGCAGATGAAGCTTTAGGCTGTTCTGTCTGTCCCTGGCTTCCTGTGTCTGGATTGGTTTGAGGTTGAGAGTGGTTTCCTGTTTCTTTGAAGCTCAGGGTTAGTCTAATTGAAAAGACATGTCTTGAAAATATGTGTCCAGTATGGTTAAAGAAACTAATCCAACCTTGGTGCTGATAGCTGATAGAAGGCCTCAAAGGATAATTAATTAAAGGAAGTGACTGAGTTAGTGTCTGAAGAGATCTATAAAAGTCGTCAGGTCCTGAATAGGCTCGGTAAAATCACTGGCTTTTGGTAACAAATCAAGTAAACAGGGACAAAAAACAAAACAAAACAAAAGGATAGAAAACAGTACTGTATAATAGTAACACTTTCCAGTCATTTTGTGGCACACTAGTGTGTCTGTATACCTACAGAGAATGATGAGATAAGGGTAGATGGTAACAATACATGTTTTTCAGTGTAAAAGGGCCGATGTAGATATCTCCAACCTGAGACCATAATTAGAAAAGATTACTGGGAAAAGGCAGGGTCATGGGACTATTCTGTTTGAAGTGGTTTCATAAATGCTTTAAGAAATCCTTGCCAGTAGAAGAGGCATATGGTCTAAATGCTAGACCAGTAACAAGGAATCTTACTGTGCTGGTTTAGAAAGAATCAAAGCTAAGCTGAAATAAAGGGGAGGGGAGGGACAGAGGGAGAAGAAAGAAAGGAAGGAAGGAAGGAAGGAAGGAAGGTTCATATAAGAAATTCAACAGAGAAGCATTATATAAAATCCCCAAACTGAGACTGTGTTGGATGTGACCTTTTTATTTAGCTGTGTTGTAGCTGAAGTGGTTTTGCTAAAATCCAAGTTTCCATTGGCCTGATTTGCCAGAATTTTAATTTCCATGGTCTTTGTTTCTGTGTTTCAGTAAATTCACCCCCCCCCCACACACACACTTGTGGTCCTAATGGGCTTCGCTGTATATAATACAGCCTTTTGAAGGTCAATGGAGTTCTTTTCTTTTTTTCTTTTTAACTTGTTCATAAGCAGCATTGAGAAGCAGGTGCAGCTCTTTCAGTGTGGACTCTACAATGTTTCTATACAGCGCATCCAGAAAATGTGTGCCTGCAGGGTAAAACAGAATTATCAATGTTTCCCCATGAGATTTCTGCACCTTGAGAGGCTACCCTCAACTACAGAACAGTTAGCTGCATGGCTGAGCACTGGCAGTAAATGCTTACTTCAATTGTGGCAACTGCCAGTCAGAAGAGGTGCATTTAATCTTGAAGGATAGATGTCTCAAGACATCGGCCAGAATTATACAGAGGCTTGGGATACATAAGAAGCTCTACTGGAGCAGTCTGTGGGAGATAAATATTCCTTCTCCAAAAGGGAGAGAGGGCAGTTAAGTCAATACAAAGTGATGCTTAAGCATTACTCTTTTTTGCTTTCTAGGTTTCTGTTGCATTTGGAAATTTAATTGTCAAAAGGGGCAGCAGGGATCAGAGGCCATGGTAATGAAGCTCTGGATAAGCTTTTATAGCAGATTTTATAGATGAGAAATAAAGAGTTAATTGCAAAATGCTAGTACATAGCCTGATTTCATGTTGGGCATCCAAGGGCATTTATGCCAACAATGGTTTCTGATAGACATGATAGAACCCAAAAGCCTCCCCTGTTCCATTTTAGCCAATACTATCACCTCCCAATCATGTAAAACTGTAGCCATCACAAATAGCAAGGGGGCTAAGCTATGCTTCTTAATTGCTTCATTTTGGTCATCTACACTAAAGGTCCTCCCATGTCAATTTGTGGCTTGAGGCAAAGTAAAAAATTGCATCCACCTTTTTCTGCATTCCATGTACAAAAGTAGTTTGGCAATTGAATCTTATTTCAGTGTTGTTGTTGTTGTTAGTTGTGAAGTCGTGTCCGACCCATCGCAACCCCATGGACAACGTTCCTCCAGGCCTTCCTGCCCTCTACCATCTTCTGAAGTCCATTTAAGCTCACACCTACTGCTTCAGTGACTCCATCCAGCCACCTCATTCTCTGTCGTCCCCTTTTTCTATTGCCCTCAATCTTTCCCAGCATTAGGCTCTTCTCCAGTGAGTCCTTCCTTCTCATTAGGTGGCCAAAGTATTTGAGTTTCAACTTCAGGATCTGGACTTCTAAAGAGCAGTCAGGGTTGATCTCCTCTAGGACTGACCGGTTTGATCGTCTTGCAGTCCAGGGGACTCGCAGGAATCTTCTCCAGCACCATAGTTCAAAGGCCTCAATTCTTTGGCGCTCAGACTTTCTTATGGTCCAACTTTCACAGCCATACATTGCAACAGGGAAAACCATGGCCTTGACTATGCGTACTTTTGTTGGCAGGGTGATGTCTCTGCTTTTTAGTATGCTGTCTAGATTTGCCATAGCTTTCCTCACCAGGAGCAAGCATCTTTTAATTTCTTGGCTGCAGTCCCCATCTGCAGTGATCTTGGAGCCCAGGAAGATAAAATCTGCCACTACCTCCATTTCTTCCCCATCTATTTGCCAGGAATTGAGAGGGCCGGATGCCAGGATCTTGATTTTCTTAATGTTGAGTTTCAAGCCAACTTTTGCACTCTCCTTCTTCACCCACATCAAGAGGCTCTTTAGTTCCTCTTCACTTTCTGCCATTAGAGTGGTATCATCAGCATATTTTAGGTTGTTGATATTTCTCCCGGCAATCTTAATTCCAACTTTTGATTCATCTAACCCTGCCTTTCTCATGATGTGCTCTGCATATAAGTTAAATAGGCAGGGCGACAGAATACAGCCTTGCCGGACTCCTTTCCCAATTTTGAACCAATCAGTGGTTCCATGTCCAGTTCTCACTGTTGCTTCTTGACTCGCATATAGGTTTCTCAAGAGACAAATAAGATGGTCTGGTACTCCCATCTCTTTAAGAACTTACCACAATTTGTTGTGATCCACACAATCAAAGGCTTTAGCATAGTCAATGAAGCAGAAGTAGATGTTTTTCTGGAACTCCCTAGCTTTCTCCATGATCCTGCTATGACCTGTCCATCTTGGGTGGCCCTGCACGGCATAACTCATAGCTTCACTGAGTTACGCAAGCCCCTTCGACACGACAAGGCAGTAATCCATGAAGGGGTATTGTTATGTCCTGGGCCTTGCTGAGTCATTCAGCAAGGCTCAGAAAGGCTGCAGGAAGGTTGCAGAGATGCGGACAGACCACATGTCTGCCCGGGACCTGGACAGGCTGTCTCCGGCCTTGCACGCATGCGCAAGGCAGGAGAATGGCCTGCAATGATTGGCTGTGCATCCCCTTGCAAGGGGAGTATAAAAAGGCCAGTTGCCATTGTGTTCTTGCTTCTGTTCTGTGAATGTACTTAATAAAGAGATCCTTTGTTGTGAACCTGCCTCATCTCAATGTCTGCTTTGCAAGAACAGAACATTGGCGACGAAGGTGGGATTCGCCGCATAGGAGGCCAAAGGAAAAGAAGCTAGGGCCAACTCACCTGAAGGCCTGAAGCGAAGAGAGAAGCGCGGCGTCCAGAAGAAGCAACCGCCTGCCAGTACAAAGACGCTGGAGGTGGGCTTGGCTTTGTGGGACCACTTCTCCTTCCTTGCGGCGAGAGACATTGAAGAGGCTATCGGTCACAACGATGTCCAAGCTGGGCCGTCTTGTCGAGTTCGATACTTCGCACCCAGAACGATGGAACTCTTACGCAGCTCGCGTCGAGAATTACTTCAGGGTGAACAAGATCCAAGAAGAAGAATTGAAAGCTGCTACTTTGCCGTGTGTCTGTGGGCAAGAGACTTTTGACATTGCTGAGAACCTTGTAGCCCCAGCACCACTGGAATCGATCGCCTACTCAGATTTAAAGAAAATGCTGCACGAGCATTTTGAGCCCAAGCTTTCTGTAATAGCTTGGAGGCATCAATTCGAGCAGCGGGATCAGCAGCCGGGAAAATCAGCTGCGGATTTAATTGCGGCTTTGAGGCAGGCTGCTAGGCCATATGCGTTCCAAGACTTGGAAGAGAGGCTCCAAGATCAACTCGTCTGCGGATTGCGAAGCCGTGAGATGCAATAAAAGTTGTTTGCTAGAGCTGATGTTTCCTTCCAAGATGCCCTGAGAGAAGTTGCAGCTGAAGAAGCAGCCGATGGCGCGGTGAAGGCCTTGCGGTCGACCAAGAACCCTCCAGCAGCAGTTCCCATTCATCAGGAGGTCGTGCGAGAGGCATCCGGAGAAGAATCCGAGGAAGAAGAGGTGGACAAACTTCAGCAGTCGGTGGAGAGAAGACTGCAAGAACGCAAAGGACAGATGCCTGCATCCCTTCGGTGTTTCAGCTGTGTGGGTCGCCACAGGAGGGCCGACTGCCGTTTTCGTTCTGCTGTTTGCCGGGCATGTGGCAGGCAAAGCCACATCACATCAGCCTGCATGGGTCGCCAGAAAAACAGGTCCCCCGAAGAATTGCCTCTGAAAGGTACCAAGGTCCCCAGCCAACACAAGGTGGGTTTCTGCACGTCCCGTAGGGGGGTATTCAAAACTGGGGTTCACCGGCCCCTTAAGAAAAAGCTGCAAATTGATGTAAAGTTGCAGGGAGTTCCCCTGGCCATGGAGCTGGACACAGGGTCCGCTCTTTCTATTATTTCTGCAGACACCTTTAAAAAGGTTTGTTCCAGGAGTGGCTCACGAGTCAAACTCAGGCCCTCCAATCTCATCCTCACTGACTTCCAAAATTCACGAGTCAGTGTGAAGGGGGAGGCCACGCTTAGAGTACAGCGTAAGGAATTTGATGGGTTGTTAGATGTGGTGGTAGTTGGGGGTGATCGTACGAGTCTTATCAGACTCGAGTGGTTCGAGGCACTTGGGATCCAAGTGACTGGTCTTAACCATCTACAAACTGCCAGCCTTGCAGGAGTCTGTAAGGAGTTTGCTGATGTGTTCAGCCCAGAGCTTGGCTCATACAAGGGGCCTCCCATTACTTTAAGGTTAGATCCAGCCATCACACCCATCAGGGTTAAACAAAGGAGGGTGCCTTTTGCCCTCAAAAGTAAAATTGATGCTGAGTTGGACAAACTGCTCCAATAAGGCATTCTAGAACCTGTGGATTCTAGTCCATGGGAAACCCCCATAGTGACATCATTAAAAGCCAATGGTGAAGTCCGAATTTATGCAGACTATAAATGCACTCTAAACAAAGCCTTGCAGCAGCATGCATATCCAGTGCCTGTGGTGAGCCACATTTTGGCCTCACTGAAAGGGGGAAAGGTCTTTGCTAAGCTCGATTTAGCTCAGGCCTATCAACAGTTACCTGTTGATGAGGCAACAGCTGAGGCCCAAACTATAGTTACTCACAGAGGGACCTTTAAAGTAAAAAGGCTGCAGTTTGGGTCAATGTAGCACCTGGCATCTTCCAAGGGGTGATGGAGCGAACGCTCCGTGGTATTCCTGGGGTCTGCCCCTATTTCAATGACATCCTCATTGCAGGAGAGTCATCTGGGAACTTGGCTGAGAGGCTGAGAGCTGTCTTGCTGCGTTTCCGCCAAGCTGGGCTGAAGTTACAGCAAGACAAATGTAAGATTGGTGTAACATCCACCGAATTTCTAGGGTTTCGTATTGATGCTGAAGGCATCCACCCTGTAGAGTCTAAATTCCAGGCCATTCAACTGGCCCCTAGTCCCCAGTCAAAAGCTGAACTCCAGGCTTTTCTGGGCCTACTTAATTTTTATCATTCATTTCTCCCCCACAAGGCTGCAGTGGCTGAGCCGTTACACCGGCTCTTGGACAAGCAGACTCCATGGACATGGACAAAGGTCCATGAAAAGGCTTTCAAAGAAGTCAAGGCTTTGCTATCCTCAAATCAGTACTGGCGCATTTCAATGAGCAATTGCCTGTGTGTATCACATGCGATGCCTCCCCTTATGGGGTAGGAGCAGTGTTAAGTCATCTCAAGGCTGATGGGACTCAGGTCCCTGTGGCCTACTACTCTAGTACTCTCTCATCTGCAGAGCGTAATTACGCGCAGATTGACAGAGAAGCCTTGGCAATAATTTCAGGCATCAAGAAATTTCATGAATTCTTGTATGGCCACCATTTTACGGTCTACACTGACCACAAGCCTTTGCTGGGGTTGTTTACAACCAACAAACAAACCCCACACATCATCTCCCCCAGAATGCTGAGATGGTCAATTTTCTTATCAGCTTATGATTACACCCTGGTTCACAAACCAGGGACAGAGATGGGCCACGCTGATGGCCTTAGTAAGTTACCTCTAAAGCAAATAGAGGCAGATCCTGCTCTACACATTCTTTCCATTCAGGAATTGCCTGAATCTCCCCTCAATGCTAGGGATGTGGCTGCTGAAACTGCCACTGATCACACGTTTGCATGCGTGCTGACATGGGTGTTGTCAGGGTGGCCTGACACGTGTACTGGTACAGAGTTCCAAAGTTTCTGGCGTAGGAAGCATGAATTTTCTACATTCAAAGGGTGTATCCTGTGGGGTAGCAGGGTAGTCATCCGGGCCTCATTGAGGACTAGAATCTTGCTCTCTCTGCATGAGGGACATCCGGGAATTGTGAGGATGAAGGCGCTTGCGCATAGCCATCTTTGGTGGCCTGGACTTGATAAGGACATCAAGGCCCAGGTTCAGGGGTGCCAAGTGTGCCAACAGTCATGGCCTGAGATGCCCCAGGCCCTTGTACATAGGTGGGAGGAGACACTCACTCCATGGTCACGTGTACACATTGACTATGCTGGGCCCTTTCAGGGGCAATTCTTCCTTCTCCTCGTGGATAGCCATTCCAAGTGGCTAGAGGTCGTTCCTGTATCCTCCAGTACTACTGCCAGGACCATCCAGGTGCTCAGAGGAATCTTCGCTTCTCATGGTCTGTCCGGGTCTCTGCAACCTTCCTGCAGCCTTTCTGAGCCTCGCTGAATGACTCAGCAAGGCCCAGGACATAACAGGTATTTCAGTGTAGGGTTAAAATTTCTAGTAAGGTGTTTAAGTAAATGCTTTGAAGAAGCTTTGAAGAAGGAATTTGTTCAAGAAGCTGTTATAGAAACATAGATGTACTAAACTGTTCTAATTCTTTCTATGCAGTTACTTCATGTAGGACTGCTCTGAAAGGAAACATGACAGCTCTGTCGCTTCTTTCAATGGACACTACTGTTTGATTAAGACTTTGGTATGCTGAAATCTCTTAATGAGGGGATCCAAAGACCATGTTTCCAGGATCTGATATTTTGTTCACAGGAGCTGATGAAAGTAGAATTGGTTATAACTATTTTCATCAATCATTATCTAGAACAGTGTTTCTGGGAGCTAAAGTCCACATCACTTAAAGTTATCAAGATTGAGATACACTTGTCTAATCAATTTTAGACTGATGGCTGCTTAAAAAAACATTGTAGGGGTAGAAGAGAAGTTGAACTGATCCAGCCCAAACATCTAATGATTTCCTAAATGTAACTGGGAAATTTTCTTACTCACCTTTTGGCAGGAAAGTCCTGGCCAATGCATTGATAGTCTGCACAAATGACATTATTATCCATAAGCACCATTTTTTCTTCAGCAGAGCTCAGAGGACATCTTAATTCACCAGGAAACTGAGAGCAATGAAATTGACTGTGAGAAAGCTGGAATGTGAGTTCCTGGAACAAATCACTCTGAGTACAGAATATAGTCCTTAAAGCCTATTTGTAATTCTTCCTTGTGACAATGCATGCATGAAAAAAAGATTTGTTTCTTTGGCTCCAATGCAACTACACAGAACAGACTAGTGATGCTTTCTTGTACTATGTGGCATCTCCTCCATCAAGATTCTGGAGAATGTTAGCTGGAATGGTCAGAAGCTGGCTGTGAATAATTTTCATAATTTGCAGAAAAGAGTGATCTGATCCACCCTGACTAGGACTCTAGTGCTTGGAGCAGATCATATGAATGCAACCTTGTAAACTGATTATCCTATTTGTGTAGACTCTTTTCAGATTGTACAGCTTGAAGGTGTGGGCATTGTGTAAAAAGTGGTGGTCATCACTGTTTGCCAGTCCTTACCTCTCTTGACTGATAAAGCAGTCAGTTCAGGACTGGGCCATCATTACAGATGATAATGAATTGAATGACAGAATGTCATCCAAAACAGACTCTATTCAAGAATGGAAGCTTAGATAGTGGCTTTTCTAACCTTCCATTGTTGGATAGAGTCTGTTTTGGATAGGGTTACATTCTTTCATAAATAGAAAACATCTGATTTGGAAATTTTGTAGACCCTCAATTATTACTACATTTGTATGTAAAAGCTGTGGTTAAAAATAAGTTTCTGTAACTCACCCAGTCCATTAACTATGGTCCTTTCTGAGTTGGTTGTGATTATTTATGTGTTGGCTACATCTTCCCTGGTTATTGCAGAGAGCTTTATATTGGACCAACCTGGAAAAGTGTCCAGAAATTGCAACTGGTACACAATGTGGTGGTTAGGCTGCTTAACCATTGCTTATAATGCCTGCACTGAATAATCTGCAGTAATTTAGTAGTTGTTTATTGGTATAGTTTAAGGTACTGGTTTTGATCTGTAAAGCCCTCAAAGTTTGGGGCTTTACAGAGGGACTGATTCTTCTGCTGTGATCAGAGGAAAGGCCCTTTTGAAGATCTCCTTTTACCTATTTAGCACTGGAACAGGACCTTAATCTGTGTGGCCTCCAAGATATAGTATAATCCCTGTGAAAGTATTTTTGTCCCCTGCTTTTCAAGTATTTAGAAAAATTACTAAACTTCTATTAGTTAGATTTTTATTTTAATGGTATTGATTTTAATCTTTTTTGATTTTAGTTTATTGCTTTGAAAACTAAAATTTTCTGGGAAAATTATATATAATTTAATATCTCAGTTTTAAAAGGTTAGACTAAAAGTAGGCACCAAAATGTATAACAATAGAGAAACAGGAAGATGGTAAAAATAACATTAATTTAAAAGATCCATTGCATCATAAGATTTATGATCCTTTATTATACAATACACAATGGTGATACATTGTACAGCATTTTGCTTGTTGTGTTATACCTTTTGCAATCTTGGTAAATACACAGAGAGGGAGGGAGGGATTTAAATGGATAACCAATTCCAAGGCTAACCTTGGGACTGGTTATCCATCTAACTTTGCTGGGAGCATAAATTGGATACAGAGCCCGAAGCAATTCAAGGTTTTCATTCATGGAATTGTCCTTGGAAAAGACGCATAACCAATTTTGCATTTTCCATATGGTGTATGTGTTACAAGATCACTTCACCAAGATATCCCACTTGTGCCAAATATTAGGTCAGAATTGGCTTGCAGTCTCTAAGAAAATGCCTTGCGTGAAATACACCAGTTAAAGAAAAGGAGGGAGGAAGAATGACATTAGACAGATAAGCTAAGCTTATAAAAGGCCAGTCTGAAACATGCTAAAGTTTCCTGACTCGACTCTCTCTGTATACACAGACATGATTTCCCCTACTAAATATGTTGGTCTATTTACTAGGGTACTTACCTGTTTAAGACGCACTGTTATATTAAGTAAAACAGAGTGCCTGAACTGATACATTTACTGAGAGCCTATTTGTTTTACTGAAGAATTTATTGCAGCAGTAATAACTGTCAGAAGCAAAGTGTGGTTAAAGTGCTTGAGAAGGGACCAACTGCATAGGGTATCCATCACACTATCGACTTCCTGACAGTGGTGTGGCAAACTCCTTTGTCATAAACTCAAGCACCCAGAGTCAAAACCTAGATCAATGAAAGGGGAAGCTTGTATCCAGCTTTCAGGGAGGGTATCTTTTCTCTTTGACCCATTAGGACAGAAATAACAGAGGCCTCCCTCCCCTCCACCTCCACAGAACACATCTCAGTGCAGTCTTGATTTATAACAAGCCTTCCGGATAGCTGCTAGCTATGGCTTACCTTTGAAATGACAGCTGCTGTACTTTACAAGAGAAAAAAGTTAATATGTGAAGTTTCCTGATTAGACCCCAATAAAAAAAGCCGACCTCTGGAAGTTGCAAACTAAAATTTATTTATTTGTTTGTCAAATTTAGAGACTGCCCATCTCACTCATAGAAAATTCCATTACAATGTATAATTATTTATTGTGTTGGTATTCTCCTTGCTCTCACATCCCGTTCCTCTTTCTCTGACATTCTTTGCATCTATTATGGAAAATAGATGGCTAGCTTCTAAATTATTATATTGACTTCAAAATAAGTATTTTTTCCTGCTAGTGAAAATTCAAAATGAAATTTATCCAATAAAACTTTCCAGAATAAATTTCCCTATCTTTTGTTCAGACTCTCATTACATATATACAATCATAATATCAATAATTGGAAAATCATGTCAATTATTGTTCTAATCTCCATTTCTACTACAATGTGAAAAAAAAGACTTTACAAAAGTCTTTAGAGTAATATTACTATAGCCAAATGAAATGCATGAGTAATGAAAATGTGAAGTTCAAGATGTTTGTGAAGCTTCTTAAATGCTTGAACATTTACAGTATATTTTGTCTCAGGTAAAGGTATCAGTTCTCTTCTTCATTAATCTCTGGGAAATAACAAGGAAGAAGTGATGTAGGCTGGTTCTTGTTTGTGTAGGAACTAAGAAACTACATGTAATAAGACTTCTATGAGAGGCAGTTTGTGCAGTGGTTAAAGCATCAGGGTAGAAACCAGGAAACTATGAGTTCTAGTTTCGCCTTAGGCACAGAACCGGCTAGGTGACTTGGACCATTCACCTTCTCTCAGTCCTAGGAAGAAGGCAATAGCAAACCATTTTTGAGAAATCTTGCCAAGAAAACTGCAAGGACTTGTCCAGGCAGTTTCTGAGAATTGGACACAAATGGAAATTTAAAAAAAGAGTCTGTATCTTTCCATTGATAACGTAAGATTTCATTACCATAATAAAATGTTGAGCCAAGTGCATTACAGTCACCTGGCTCAACAAATTTGTTGGTTGTCAGCAGGGTCCACAGGGTGTGTTAAAAAAGTTAACATGTTAGTCAGTTAAATCCCTTGAAGGAACTTCTATGATGCACCTTTCTCAGGTCAGAAGGCCATAGCAAACTGTATAATGGCAAACAACAATAAATATGTCCTCCTACAATAAATACATCACAAAACACCAAGATAAGTTCAGTAGAAACTCAGTAGAAAGTTCTGTTGTCTCAAATAATACATATGTTTCAAAACACCAAGAGAAATTCAGTAGAAAGTTCTGTAATCTTCAACACTAAAGAGTCTCAAAATACCAAGATAAATTCAGATGAAATTCTATTGAGAATAAAGTAACGAAACAGAAGTCTCTTTCATACAGGAAGTAAATATTTGAAAAATTTCATATTATCACTGAATTATGATTACTGTTACAAGACTGGCAGAAACTAAATTATCTGAAAAGCTCAAACCCTTTCACAACAATTATAAGCACTTGTGGAACACTTAGAACTCTATAGCAATGAGCAATAGATTTTATCTTGTATTAACAGTCCTCGTTTGTTTGCTTGTATGTATATGGAAGGATAAAACTTGCATTTATTATGTCTTCTGAGCTCAAGGGTTTATGTTTCAGTTTATATGTAATCAGTTAACAATCAATATATTTCAACTCAATAGGACTAAAATCCATTTGTCAAAACCATCTGTAATTCATCCTTTTAATGACAAGTGTCGTTTAGTTAATGTCTCCTGTTAAATAATAATGTTGAGGGAAAACCCTTATAATAATCACAATTGCCAGAAAATAATGTCTTTTCCGCAACTCTTTTTTCTCTACCATGGGTGAAAAAACAGCTGGGTAATGAAAGAACTGCAAGGAAAGATTAAACAATTATTCTCCAAATGCAACTGTTGAGGTCAATTTAACAGAATGAAGCAGTTCATAAAATGAAACATGGTTTACAGCCACTTTGTGTGCAGGTTGTTCTAAACTGTTTTACTAACTTACACTGCAATCCCAGGTTCACATACTGAGAAGTAGAGCCCACTGAATTCAGTGAGGTAGAACAACTTGTATGTGTAAATTTTTACTTTAAGAATACAACCTGTACAGTCAGCATGAAATTTAGATTCTCAGAACTGCATAGTTTATGTGTGAAACTACATTGTAAAACTTTCTCCTGTAATCATAGTAACTTTCCTGTTCCACATTACTGCCCATTTTTTCAGACTTTAGGGTGACATAAATGGAAAAAAATAGGAAGCAAATATTTGACACCATCAAATGGTGGTTTTGCAAATCACTAGGTTTTCCTATGCAAAATCCCACATGAACATATTTTATGATTATGTCCCATAAATCCATCACAGTGTTAGGTAAAGATGAAACTATCTTGAGTTCCTGTTTTAAAATTATATCAGAACTAATAAAGTATGACACTTTGGGTATGTTTTCCTCATAACATATAATACCAGTGAGTTCTGGTAAACTAATGTATAATCAATACCTCTTTCACTGGTGACCAGAGGCCTGGTCATGCATGCAGAGAAGTCGATAAATAATAACTGGGGGTTATTGTCATGGCGACGCTAAGCTATTGGGTCATTTTGATTCATTTTAGAACTGACCATGATTCTTAATGACCACTAAAGTTCAATAATAGGCCATATTTAAGCTCTTTGGGCTACTGGCCTCTTATAGCTTTCTATTCCTTCTATTACCACCTATTCCCATTACTCATATCCAGCTGGAGCTTAAGATAGTTTTTTCTATGCCATATTAAGTATTTCAGTAGCAATTATTCTGTAAGTTAAGATTCATAGTGGTACTCTTTATCACCTTGGGAAAGTGAATTATTATTATTATTTGGCTTGCACCAAATAAATTACAAGCAATTATACAGGAATATCACCAAAATTGTAGAGACACCACTTTTCAATATTTAGCATAACATCAGCAGCAGGACTTCAGTGAGTAAATAGGGGAGCAAATGGAAATAGGACTTTTGGGGAAAGATGAGATCGGGTATGTTGGCTAATTGAGAGAAGCTAGGGTGGCAGAGAGACAGTTTGCTGGCTTGCTGACCACATGGTATAAATGAGTGAGACTTATAGCTGCATAAAATGCCACAGGTGGATGAGATTGTGGGGTGAGGGATATGTTTAGTTTTGTCAGGCCCCAGGCAAGCCAGGGCCGAAGAGGCAGTCTGCACTTGAACTGAAATGGAACTAGGTTGCTAGCACACAATATTTAAAAGTTGTTAGAAGAAATCTTTTTCCAAAAGATTGCATTGCACCCTCTCAAATCTTGAATGACTGTTCTATTTCAAGCACAGGAAACCTGTTTATCACTTATAAAGTTATATGAAATTTGATGTAGGTCATCTTACTTGCTTATTCAACATTTTCTTAATTTTTTCCTCCAAAATTATTGTTTACTTCTTGATTCATCTTTTACCATGAATCATAAGCACTTATATGTCTTAAGGCCATTCTAAACAATAATAGAATATATGAAATTCTCAAACTCTTGTTGCCTTATTTTACTAAAATGGCTCATTTGAAAATGATATATTTAAATCAAATAGAATAGAATAGAACTGGAAGGGACCTTGGAGGTCTTCTAGTCCACCCCCCTGCTCAAGCAGGAGAACCTATACCAGGGGTAGGCAACCTTGGCTCTTTTATGACTCGTGGACTTCAACTCTAGAAAAAATGCTCTTCACATGGGCCCACCCTTGAAGACCACTCAGAAGCTGCAGCTGGTCCAGAACACAGTGGCATGAGTAGTGATGCCAAGCCTCTCTATGTCCATGTAATACCTCTGCTTTGTGAGCCATGCTAATTACCAGTAAGCTTTAGGGTGCTAGTCAAGGTGATGATTATTACTTATAAAGGTTTATATGGCTTATAAAGGTTTATATTGCTTATAAAGGTTTATATCTAGGGAATATATGTCTCCCACACTATTTCTTCATATCAGACAATCTGACAGATTTGGTGTAGTGTTTAAGGAATCAGGCTAGAAACAGGAAAGTGTGAGTTCTAGTCCCACTTAGCCATGAAAGTCAGTTGGGTGACCTTAGTCACTCTCTCCCCCAGCTCACTTCACAGGGCTGTTGTTATGGGGAAAACAGGAGGTGGAAGGTTTATTGGGTATGATCACTGCCTTGAGTTATTTGTAAAAATAAAAGGTCAGGAAATTGATTGATCAATCAATCAATCAATCAATCAATCAATCAATCTGGCTTAGAATATCTCTGTTGAGGAATGTTTACTGTTTGCCAGTAAAACATTGATAACATCTTGAAGAAAAAAGACATCTTATGCTCTTTGGCAGGGAGAACTGAAATAAATAATGAACTATGAACAATCACAAAATGAATAAAGCTTTGCAATGAAAACAAGTGGAATACCAACAGAAGAAGCGGTTCTTGCATACCTTTAATATAGTATCTTTATTATTCCTCATATATAGACCATGAAATGTTAGATATTACAGATTTTCAGTATAGATATAGTTTGTTGAATACAGCATCACACGAGTTAATCTGGGAAAGCAAGTAGCTGGGATTAGACAACTATTCAATAGCTCTGTATTTTAAGGTAATAAAATAATGTAGTAAAGGAGATTATTAATAACTAGAGCAGTTTTCCCAAATACAATACCCTCTAGAGCAGGCATGTCAAGCTGCCAGCCCATGGGCCGGATGCATCATGCTGAAACCGCACCCACCCCATTGCCAGCAATGGGGAAAAAGTCGCAATACATCGTGTGATGTCACGTGACGTCACGAGTTTGACATGCCTTCTCTAGAGGGACAGAACTACTGTACAACATTTATAATTTTCAGACACTATATTGGCTGAAATTTATGGAAATTGTAATCCCTTGAAGGGTGCCAGATTGTGGAAGACTAGGCTGGAGCAACTATTCTGGTTTCTGAGTTAATCTCTAAAATTACAGAAGAGATATGGAACAATTTTTGTATGTAGGAAGCTGATGTCTACCATTTTAGTGTTTCATAAGATCTGGGCCAAAAATCCAAGTCACAGCAGCAGCCAGTAATAAGGAAGCAAAGTTGGAGAAATGAATCATGAAGAGATACAGTAAGCTTCCGTAAGTATGTAATGAATACTTCTCTCAAAGTATTCATTACATACTTTGAGATTACAAAATCATGTCATGATATGATTAATTGATTACAGTAATTTATTTGGAGGGATGCTATTTTAAAGTCCAGGCAATGTGACAGAAAAATATTTTTTTCTAGGTCCCATTTATTGCTTAGTAATTGGCATTATGTAATGGATGAGACAAAAAGTGTGCCCACTGTTTTAGATCTTGTGGGACAGACAGAAATGGTGGAAGAGAGGCAGTATCAATGATAGCCAGCCAGAGGCCATGAAGAGATTATAGGTGTTAACCAGTATCTTAAATTGCACCTAGAAGTGTTACAGAGGTGCATCCTTAACTGCTCATACTGCTTCTGAATTGTCTTCAAGGGCAGCCCCATAGGGATCACATTGCAATAATCCATAAGCAAGAAGATCAAGACATGAATGACTGTGTGAAAGGACTTCTGGTTCAAGAAAGATGCACCAGATGAATCTTTGCTAAAGCCTTCCTGATAACAACTGCTGCTTGTTTTTCGAGCAGAAGCTGTGAGTCCAGATGGACTCCTAAAATGTACCTAAATTGTGTTTAGGGAAGTGGCACTCCAATCAGAACCAAAAACAGAGAATCTCTGGCACAGGAAGAGATTCTCCATCCTGTATACCCAAAACATTTTGGTTTTCTCTGGGTTGAGAGTGAGATTGTTCTTTCCTACTCAGACCTTCACTGTTTTAATTCTATTATGTAAAATAATCTTAAATCTATTTTTTTTTAATCTCACCACATGTGGAAAAAATTTTATCCACCATATATGGAAAAACTTTATGCACAAAATGCTGATATCGCATAAAATTTGATTTTGGAACAACAAAACTTTAAATATGTTTTTTACTTTGTAAAACTGTTTAGAATCGAATCGAATCGAATAGAATAGAATAGAACTGGAAGGGACCTTGGAGGTCTTCTAGTCCACCCCCCTGCTCAAGCAGGAGAACCTATACCAGGGGTAGGCAACCTTGGCTCTTTTATGACTCGTGGACTTCAACTCCCAGAATTCCTGAGCCAGCCATGCTGGCTCAGGAATTCTGGGAGTTGAAGTCCACGAGTCATAAAAGAGCCAAGGTTGCCTACCCCTGACCTATACCATCATGTACAGTGTTATTGACTGCCCACTCTTTTCAGTACTATTCTGCATGTGTCAAGTTATTCCCAACTTATATTTATTTTCAATT
Source organism: Azemiops feae (assembly GCA_023970755.1). Lineage (NCBI taxonomy): Eukaryota > Metazoa > Chordata > Lepidosauria > Squamata > Viperidae > Azemiops > Azemiops feae. Next base: position 1,801,937 of record JALGBA010000234.1, read on the forward strand.
AAATTAGAACTAGAAATAATGCTCATAGGCACTACATATAAAGTTCCAAAGGGAATCTCAATTAGTGCAGCTAACAGTCAATGCACGGCAATATCTTACTATATAGAGTGAAAAAGAAATTAGTTTAATGTATAGCTTTGTAGTATAAAGTTCACTATTTGCTAATGCCTCTCCTATATAAACTGATACAGAGACTGAACAGAGAAGGGATACATCCTATTTTAACTCCCCTCGTGGTAAAAATTGTTGCTGATGGATTTCCATTTGCTCTATATCAAACTTGCATCTTCAGGAAGTATAATTAATCTAATAAAACAGTGAGCTTGGATGTGTTTGATAATTTTCTCCACAATCTTTCCCTGGAGATTGAGTCAAATGCCACCTCAAATCTAGGAAGCTGTTATACAGGGTTCCTTGAGGTTGATAGCAATATTTTTCTGCCAGGTAGTGGAAAATAATATATTTCTCCTCCTGGGTTGTCTTCCTGAAGTTCACTTGTTTGTTTGCCAAGACTTGCTCTTGTTTTAGCCATTCAGTAAATTTGTCAAGCAGATGCTTAGCACATAATTTACTAATAACCCTTAAAAGATTGATTGGCCAGAAATACTGAGGCAAGACTGAATATACTATCAAAATGCTAAATATGCCTTCCTGATCAGAATGTACATTGCATCCTGGAACTGGTTTGTGCTGGTGAGTTGGCAACCAACCAACAGAAGCAATGGAATTTTCTCTTTGAATGCTTGCACCACTCTTTCTCTTTTTAAACTCTTTTAAAAATTACATTCAGTAAGCTCTTGTGTACTCTTTTTAGATTGTAAAATTCATGTTCAAGATGATGACCACTGTTCCTCTATACTTTATAAACTCCAGTTAGTTTATCCTTGTCTTCTATGGATTATTTATCAAACTAAAAGGGTTTTATTTCGATTTGATTAACTAAGGAAAACTTAACATTAAAGCTTTTGTGAATAGAAATGCTAGTAGTTATTTCAAATTTCCTTCTTATATTCCTGCTTATGTAAAGATTATTTAAACTGGAAGGTCTTGGGAAAATTTTAAAAATCAGAACATAGTCTAATCAAACTCAGTATGTCATCTTATTTGGGTAGCTCCTTGGTAGCAGATTATTCTTTAGAACTCTCCGAAAGGGTGCAAAATTATGTTCACTCCTGATGGGCATAGGAAAATTCAGAGATTCAGTAGGATCTGATTGATCACATATGCCGAAAATCTTTGAGCTACAAATGAAAAAATATATATTCATAGTTTGTACTGTACTGTATCAAACTTTGTTCTATCAGTATAAATAAAATTTTACTTATTAAAGATAGGTTTTGGGTTTCTTCTGCAAACTCTTTCCTGAATGAGCATAATCCATAAATTCCCTAATTTCAGCATTACATATAAACTGAAAAAAAAACTACATTTAATGCAGGCATGAAAGCATTGTCTTTAAAACTCAATTGAAAACTTAAGTACAGGAAAGATTAGGCTAAAAAGGCAGGTGATGTTTCATGATTGCTATCACAAAACAGATGGACCTTTTTATCTTAAAAGTGATGACCAGGCAATTCATTTGCATTGCCAGCACTCATGAAGTGATACACACATCATGTTCATCCTTGTTAATCAAGTTCAGAAGATTTATTAAGATAATATCATGGAAACGTATCAACATTTTAGCTCTCTAATCTCAAGGTACTTTTTGCACTATAATCTTTAAAAGGACTAAAAACTAACAATGGCTAGGTGTTGAACAGTACAGTTTATAGAGCTACAACAACATATTCTACTGAAGAATAATCTCAGTTGAAATTGGTTGTGGTCATTACAAATTTTATAAATTAAACCTAAGTGTTATAACTATTGTGTGACAGAAATTACTGGAAAATATCTGTTTGGTGAGTTTTACAATGACCCTTCTCTCTAGACGACCTCTGTCCTTAATGAACATAAAGGAGCAGAATTTCATGGTCAGTGCTGAAATTATAGGACTGATAGTAATTCAGTAGCTGGAGAAAAATAGATAGATTTGATATTCCATATTACCTGGGAAGTAATGTAGAAAAGCATGCATATACTGTATATTATTTAGCAGTTATAAAACTATTTTCCACTGCAGTGTGGAACATTGTAACCCAGCAAGAACTGTCAAATGCATAAAATGGCTGAGTTTCACTCTCAGTCAAAGTCAGCTATTACTCTATTAAGATATTATAAATTCAAGATCACTTTAATTTAGCTTTCTCCTTAGCTTTCCTAAAATTTCTCAAGAGCTTTTTGCTCCAAGAGACTGACAGTCTAAGGTCAGAAGATCTTGTCCCAAGCTTCTTTGCCCTTTTTCAAAAATTATAGTGTATGTGTGATCTAGATACATGGAGCATGCTCAGAAGTATGCATCGAAACCAGGAAGATTGAGAAATGAGTTTCTGTATCTAAAGAGGCATATGGAATGTTGTGTCTTAAAGTCCTTAAAGACTCGATATGCTGTAAAAAGACTGCAATTGCTAGTGAAATTACAGTCCACCCAAACCTGTCCTCTTCTCCTTCTATATTATCAGTGTAAGAGAAAGTTGATCAGTGGAGAGGAATGTTTTCTAGAGGTAATAGTGTACCACTTCTGTCTGTTTCTAGTTTTGATAAACCCAATTGTGACCTTTCTGTTATTTATCCCTTCCTACTAAGTTAGCATGCTAACCATACTCTCTCTGAGTTGTGACCAGTGAATATATGATTTACAGGACCACAGGGCCTTTCCCGATTCCTCCCTCTGCATCCATTCATGGTCAAGTCATCATGCTGTGAATGTTTTCTTACAAGGGCATTTTAAGCAGTATGTAGGAGAGGAGGGTATCTCACAGATTTGGTAGTGTATGGAGCTAATATGTGTAGGTGGAGAGATACCTTTACCTTTTACCCCTAAAGATAGCAGCCTAGCATTGAGTTTGAGAACATTTCAATGAAAATTAAAGTGCCATTTTCCCTTTAATTATGAACATACATTTGCTAGCTGCCCACCCAAGCCAGATCTGGATAATCTAGATAATAATTTAAAGACTGAAAACAACTGCAGCTCAATAAAATGGATTTATACTTTAGTTTAATTCATTAAAGAAATCAAATAATACTATTGGACTGTAAGAAATGTGAAAACATTCTGTTCTATAGCCAGGAGCCTCTGGTGTGTTTAAAAGCAAAAGTGATGTTCCAATGCACCAATCATGTGACTGGTATCATAACTGCCTGCTGTGGAGAAATTCTTTTTGATCTGTACTAAATATCGCAGAATTCAATTTTACATAATCTTAATCACAGTCTCTATTTCTTTATTTTTACTACAATACTCTGTGTAGAATTTTGTAAAGCTGTACATTGTTTTATTTTACTCTTTATTCTAAACTAAAACTTTAAAATTAGATCATCATAGGTTTCTATTCTATCTTACAAAATGGGGACAAGCTCTAGAAAAAAGTATGGAACCTGATTCAGGGATGAACAGTTTTATTCAAAATAGAAGTTGCATTAAAAAAGAAAAGGCCTCCAGGCATCAGAAGAAGGATGATTTTACATGTCTGTGGTCCCCAGATATGGGCAGAAATGCCAAATTCACCATTTGGGGGTTGAGAGACTATGGGGTTATCTTATGGCAAGAAAAATGTTTTAAATCTAGAAGATATTTAATGTCCTGATAATGTTTATTTAAGAAATATAAAATCTCGTGCTACTGAAAACGGGCAAGGTGCCGCTGAAGTTTGGTGACATATTTTTGGGAGAGGACTGGGATCTACATAATGAGATTGAAGAACAGCAGGTTACTGGCACCTGTTTTTATTGAACATTTAAAGAAAGCTAATTCCCTAGAAGTCTGAATTCCATAGATGTCACAACAACAACATAAAGAAAATCCAAATTCAAAAGCTAAAAGTCCATTTCGAGAATTGTTGGTAGAAATGAAGAACATAGTAAAACAAAAGAAATTTATTTCAGTTGTCTAAACTGGAAATGTTCTAAAATGTTTCCAATAAAAGTCAGAAATTTCATCTGTACTTAATACAAATTCCTATTATATTGTGTATATAAAGTATATGGACAATGCAATATACAAAATAAAATATTAAATTAAGGTAAAATCATAATAAAATCATCATAATATGGCCCTGTAGAGTCACAATAGAATAAATACTATAGTTTGATATCTAAGGAAACTAACCATCTAACGGCTTCTGGTGTGGCTACGATGAGATCATCCCAGGTGCCTTGAAATTTCCTGAGGAGACATCCTTAGACTATATGTGTTATTGTTTGTTCCGGTGCACCAAAATCATATTCTGGGCTCTCAGCCATTCCCCACTTAAAGAGCTTTGCCTTGGTTCTGGCATGGCCTGTCCTGATTCTATTCAGATGAGTCCCTATTTGGAGGGCAACTGCATTCCTGAAAATGATTTTGTCGGATTTGCGTGATCTGTTTGGTTATGATTAGTAAAGGCCACCCACTTTAATTGCCATTTTTATGTAGATCGTAAGACAGTGGTATATTATCCCAAATTAGTTTCATAGACTTAAGTCTGGTCCAAGGTAGAGAGTCTAATATTTTATGTATCTATAGGAGCTGATGGTGTGTTTATCTTATTCCACTCTTGAATTGTCTGTTGTTGTCACCTGAGATCAGAAGGGGCAATGTTAGAAAGAACATGGAGCCATGAAAGCAGTGTGGATTTAAGAGTTCCAGAGCCATGATGGTGCAGTTGTTAGAACGGGGTATTGCAGGCTGACTCTGCCCACAGCTTGGAGTTCGATCCTGATGGGGCTCAAGGTTGACTCAGCCCAGGCATGTCAAACTCGCGACGTCACATGATGTTGAGTGACGTATCACAACTTTTTCCCCATTGCTGGCAATGGGGTGGGTGCGGTTTCAGTATGATGTATCCGGCCTATGGGCCGGCAGTTTGACATGCCTGACTCAGCCTTTCAGCCTTCCAAGGTCAGTAAAATGAGGATCCAGATTATTGGGGGCATTATGCCTACATTATAAACCACCCAAAGAGTGCTGTTACACTCTATGGGGCAATGTATTTGCAATAGCTAAGTGCTATTGCTATTATTCTCATTGTGTCAATGATATGACAAGTCAGGGAATAGAGATTTTGAAAGAAAAAAATATTGGCAACTACAACACCATATGATAATTTGGGATTTTGTGATCTTATTAAAATCCAATTCTTTAGAAAGCAATTTCAAAGTATAGGAAATCCAGTGGACTCTTGGATTTTGCCCAAAACCTGGATGTTTCTGAGGTAACTATTATATGACTTTCTTGTGTAGATATCAAGTCTACAGATATAGCAATAGCACTTAGATGTATATACCACTCCAAGGTGCTTTACAATATTCTGAGCAGTTTACACTGTCAACATATTGTCCCTAACAATCTGGGCCCTCATTTTATCAACTTCAGAAGGATGAAAGGCCGAGTCAACCTTGAAGTATTGCACAAATAGCATTTTTTGGCATTTGACAACTATTTGGGGGAGAATGCAAAGACTAGATTTAATTTCCTTTGCTTCTGTCTGTTCTTTCCCCTCTCCTATGGTCTATTGCCTGATTTCTGGCTTAACTACACAGTTGGATTAGGGCCACAGCATTAAAAAAAAATCCCTATCCAATAACAACAGATGAAGATAATTTGCTTTGCAATTGTCATGTTGTATAGTGGTGTGTGCATGTGTGTGTTTTAGTATCTCATTGGTATAGTACATTTGGGGGAGAAAATCAGGGCTGATTACAACTTGTTAGCTTTGCCGCTGATCCAGTTCTATTTAAGAAAAAAATATGGCTTTATATTTCCCTCCCACTGATTTTCAACTAAAACAGAACTTAGTTGCCTGCTGATCCTGCTGGCTTTTTAAAATGAAAAACTTATTCTTCTTAAACTACTGGAAAATTATGTTTAAAAATCAGCATAATTTCATTGCCTTTTATTTCTGTCTGTCATGAAAACTGCAAGGCTGCTTTCTGGAGCAGCCCAATGTAATTTAATGTGCAAATTTAGTTATAGTTATGGATATACTGAGTGAAAAATATATTAATGATCCAACGGTATTAGTCACTGTACAGTAAAATTGGCTGCTTTCCTACATTGGGAATAATCTGTTTCTATAGGTGCCTCAATCTTTATTGCAGATAATTGTGCAAGATTGAGTCTTGGCAGGTTTTGTAAGAAACGAATGAATTCAAGCCATGTACCAGCTGTAGTGCAGCCACTTAAATTGCAGAGGGGTGTAGAAATTAATTCAAAGTGATGATATCACACAACCTATTATTTTTAATTGGGAGTAGAAGAGAATTAAGCCCTGGTGTTCAAGGTCTGGAGGAAAAAAATGACAACAGTTTTAAATTTCTAGACCACATGAACAGATTGAACTAGTTCCAGCATGATTTCCCAGGGATATGGAAGATGTCTAGCTAGGTGGAATTAGAGAACAGGTTCAAAAGAGGTAAAATTATTCTGGTTATTGGTAACATATTTGTCTTTCAAGAACAAAGTTTCAGCAAAATGTAAGAACATTTGTTATTTGTTCTAATTGCCCAGGAAGATAGATTTGCATGATTTAACAGAACTCAAATGGTTTTCTCCATTCACTGAGGAACTACTTTTAAATTACACCTCTGCAAACTAAGATTTTATGGTACTTCAATAAATATTAACTAAGCAAGTGATGTACTGCTCTTACGTTACTGGATGGTCATAATGTCTATTTCATGATGAATTTTTTGATGTCATGTTCAGGGAATGATTGCAAACAGAAAACCACAAGGATGGACCAACTGTGTGACTTAGTGTAACCATACGTTATTATCAGCATGTTGTGAGATAAAGCTACTTCAGCCTTAATAACAGTCAAAGAATGACCAGAATCCAGAGTAATTGAGTAGCTGAGCAAAGTTGGCAGCCTGATCTGTATTTCCTCACCTATGGAGCCACCTCACAGTTTCATTAAAAGGCTGTTCCAACAGCTGTTCCAACAGAACCTGATGGAACTTAGATTCAGTCATTTGTTTGTATAGGTCTTGCTCAATATGGCTTTCAAAGTATGATAACATATGGAACTTAATTTATATATGCCATAATGTCATTTGTGATAGTTTCACTTTTTCTCAAATCAAATAAAGTATGCAAGGTCAGTTCAGGTGCCTATACTGTAGAAGCAAGTGTATTCTATAGGAAAAATCAACATAACTTTATTAATTCTCACATTCTGGACATTAACTTACTTTCTTGTGAACTGAGCTCAGTGTTTGAAGAAATGCTAATCCATTTCATTTTATTATGGAGTATACTTGTTGATGACATTTTGAAATTTGAAGTTGTGGCCTGTTTATACATTTTAGTATATCTGACATGGTTCTTTAGATCAGGGGTCCCCAAACCCCGGTCCATGGACTGGCACCGGGCTGTGGCATGCCAGAAACCAGTCCATGCAAACAAGCAAAGCCCCATCCACAGGATGCAGGCAGTACATAAAACCACACCCCCTCTGGTCCGCAGAAAAACCTCTCTCCATGGAACCGGTCCCTAGTGCCCAACAGGTTGGGGACCTCTGCTTTAGATCTTCAATTCATCTTCATTTCTTTTCTATTTGTTGTTTGTACATCTGCCCATGCAGTGACTAGGAAAAATGTTGTTTTGTATAAATTTTACATCACAATTTTTTTCTGGATGTTTATAAAATTGTCACACATGCCTAACCTTTTTATGTACTTCTTTCACTGCATGATCCAAAGACACAACACTGATATGTACAGTAGTTTTAAACAAACATTTAAAATGTTCTGTTTCTTTTTTGCCAAGTTTGGAAAGAAGCAAAAATGTAATATCACAGCCATAAACCTACCAGGCACTGCAAGATCCTCCTGATATTAGAATTCTTATGTAGGATGCTTACCTATTGTTACTTTCCTGTTAAGACATGTATGTCTTTATAATTTTAGACTGCATTTATATATCACTTTTTAATACTATATAAAACAATTGGGGGGGAGGGAAGAGAAGGAAAAAAAGTGGCAAATCATCACCAATAAAGTAGATTCAATAATAATAAGGAAATGAAGCAAAGTCTGGGAGAACATGGTATTCATAAATGGTCTTCATGTAAATTTCCACAAGTCTCTGACTGTTCACCGTGGAAAATAAACTGCTGTACTAAGTATGCCTTTAGCTTTATCCAGTACATCAATTCTTAGTTCTTATCAGAAGAATACATTTTTAGGGGATTGAAGGGACACAATGACAACAATACATTTAGCAATATTTTGGTAGTTAGGGCTGTATATTTAGCAATAGCACTTAGACTTATATACTGCTTCACAGTATTTTACAGACCTCTCTAAGTGGTTTGCAGAATCAGCACATTGCCCCCAACAATCTGGGCCCTCATTCTACCAACCTTGGAAGGATGGAAGGCTGAGTCAACCTTGAGCCTTTCAGGATTGAACTCCTTGCAGTTGGCAGAATTAGCCTACAATACTGCATTCTAACCACTGCATCACCACGGCTCTTTGCTCATCTCACGGTATAAATTCAGTGGTTTGAATGCTATCAGATCCAACTTAAAGATGCATGATTTAGTTATGCCCTCCTTAAATTATTGCAGCATGGTCTGCATAGTTGCTTTTGAAGATGGTTTGAAAGATGATTGAGATAAGAATGCTGCAGCAAAGCTGTGGACTGTAAGCAGATACAAGATACATATGATGTTAGGTTATCCTGTTGGACACTGAACACAAATTAGGCTGAATGGCCAAAGTTATTGACCGGACTACCTTCTGCTATCAAGTGCCTACTATGAACTGTGGATTCTGCTTTCTACCCATCAACATCCATTTGTTTTTGTTTTCTTTCTCTGAGAAAAAAAATGCCTTTGTTTTTCTACCTTATTCTCGGGTGTTTTACAATTTCTTTTAATATGGTTTTATTGTTATTTATATTTTGTTACACACCGCTCATCCTCCCTGATGGTCTCCACTTCTTGATCATAAAAAATCATTATGGCTGGAATTCTATTGGAGTGTCTCTTCACAACTGCAATGTGAAAAGCTATGGAGGATACAGAGCACTGGGAAGATGATTTGACCATGGAAGGTAAGACTCATGCAGATAATTTAGTTACCTTCTAAAAGGCAAACAAAAGAAACCCACTTCCTACTCAAAATAATTTCACTGGCATTTTCTTTTCCTTTGAGGAAAAAAGGTAATTTCCTTTCTATCAGTCTGAAGGAAAATTGAAAAACAAATGCAAAAGAAACTTTAAAACACAGCATTAATTTAATGGAAAATGGAATGTGCACTGTTTGTGTGGCTGAGCCCAGGTTCCCAAACTAGTAAATCTTCCACTTTCTGTTCTTCATGTTAATTACATTTGGTTGCATACTTATTCTTTTCATTTGATTTGGCTGCTCTTGATTAGAGTCTTTTGCTAAATGACTAAACAGCTTACATTTTTTGCCATTTAGTGTTTTTATCATATCTGCAAAATCATTGTGACTGGCTTCTTTTGTTTGGCTTTTTGCTTTTTGTATACTTGATATCTTCTTTCAATGAGTTTTGATACCCATGATATGTAAAGTTTGAGGAATAATTTTTACTATCTCATGGCTTTGAGCAGTCTGTCTAGGGGACAATCTATATCTTTTAAAAAACTGTTTTATAGTTTTGAATTTCTTACTCCTGTTACAGCTTAATTTTTTTTATTGAAGACTCAGCAAGATGCCTGATGAAGGCGTGTGAGGAATTCTTCAAAACATTCACCCGCTTTTTGTAATGGAACTTTTATATCTTATAAATATTTCACCTTTTTGGCTTGCAATAATCTGAAAACTTTTGCAATTCAGTCCCATAGGCATAAACTTAAAGCTGCCTAACACTTTTTAAATACTTCAGCTATCCAGAACTATCTTATCTTCTTAATTATTTTGCATTGCATTTTTGGCTCCACATACTACTTTGTCAGAAAAGAAGCAGTACCTTTTTATGTTTAAAACAGAAACAATCATTATATTAAGTAAATATCTTAAATAATAAATACACAAGCTGTGTACTAATCCTACATAAGGATCCACTACTGTAAGAGTGACTTTGCTTTCTATGTAAGAATCCTTTCATGCAGGATGAAATATCTACATAGGGAGGAAGAATGAGGAACCAGCAATATTAACAAAAACCTAAGCATTAGGACATGAGTGTCAAACTCGATCGTGTCACGTGATGTATCATGATGTATCGTGACATTTTCTGACTTTGCGGAGCCGGGGTGGGTGTGGCCTGCACATAATGCATCTGGCCAGCGGGCCACCAGTTTGACACCCCTGCTTTAGGAGGAAAGGGAGAATTTATAAAAATATAAGTGGATACACCAAAACCAGCCATCTAAGACCCAATTCCATTTTTGCATCAAAGGAAAAAGAAAGTATATTCAGAAAAGAGAACCAAGGACAATACAGATGATGAAGATTTGAATTCAGTAGGAATTCTTGAGAGAGGAATTGCTGTTGAACATAAGTACAGTGCTGAAAGATTAAGAACTTTAAGAAGAAAAAAGTTCATATTATGGTTGTCTGGGATGCAGAATACGGGTTTAGCACTGCTGTCAATGAATACTGAGATACATTCATTATATATGAAGTAAAAGTAGTTTTATAAATAAACAGATAAACAAACAAATAAATAATAAAAAGCCTCATTTCTGTCTAAACTCTGTCTGGAAGAGAGGAAAGCATGCCAAGAGGGGAGGGGGGCAATTCTTTATGTCTATTAAATAGAAACTGATTGAACAAAACATTAGCCAGTTAAGAAATAGGGATAAGGACAGTGAGTGAAGGCCACTCCCTCATCTGTCCTCAACATTTTCCCTAGTAGCCACAAATTCAGGTGCCATGATGCAATTTCAGCAACAGATATTTATTTATTTATTTATTTGTTTGTTTGTTTGTTTGTTTGTTTGTTTGTTCGTTTGTTTGTTTGTTCGTTTGTTCGTTTGTTCGTTTGTTCGTTTGTTCGTTTGTTCGTTTGTTCGTTTGTTCGTTTGTTCGTTTGTTTCACACCTTTATTATTTTTAGAAATAACTCATGGCAATGAACATATTCAACAAATCTTCCTCCTATTTTTCCCACAATAACAGCCCTGTGAGGTGGGTTGGGTGAAAGAGTGACTGGCCCAAATTCACCCATTTAGCTTTTAAGCCTAAGACAGAACTTGAACTCATGGTGTCCAGCTTTCTAGCCTGGTACTTTAACCACTAGACCAGGGGTAGGCAACCTTGGCTCTTTTATGACTCGTGGACTTCAACTCCCAGAATTCCTGAGCCAGCCAAGCTGGCTCAGGAATTCTGGGAGTTGAAGTCCACGAGTCATAAAAGAGCCAAGGTTGCCTACCCCTGCACTGGACCAAACTGGCTCTATTTACATTTATGGATACAAGTAGCAATCACGGAGAAAATTACCATTCATGTATCTATTTATTCTGTTGTCCAAGAACTCGGTGTTGATTAGATCATCAAAATGCTTGTACAAAATACCAATAACAGTCAGACAATAAAACTTCATAATAACAGATGGATTTTCTTCAGTCTTTGCTTCTCACTCCTTTTATTTGTCTGTAATATGATTCAGAAGAATTAAGATTTTCTGCTCATACTGGTATCTCTTTATAGAAGATTTCATGGGAGAATAAGGGGACATGTCAAAACTTGTGCTCTTTTCCATTATATACTTGAGATTTATAAATAAGTTTTCAGTATTCAGTGGACTTTTGTTTTAGTAACTTCTAAAAAGCTTCTAAGATTCATTGTTTTTCAACCAGCCACAATGAGTGGGGCTTTAAGATCATCATGAAGAGCAGGGATGATGATGTTTTGCATGCTGTTAACATTTCTTTTATAGGTATAGAAGCAGGGCAAGTACATTTTTCTTCAGTTTTAGTTTTTTAATAGGATGGCAAGAAGAGATGTGAGGTAAACTTAATCAAATTTAGTGCCTGCTATTGTCAATTATTAAGTTTACTTTTTAGAGCTGTCCATATTGTGCTAACATGGCAAGATTTTTCTAGTTAATTTAAAAAAAAGTTTAGTATGATTATAATTTGCTGTGGGACATTTATTGAAGGTTTGGCAGGATATTCATATTGCTATATAAAGATCTTCCTCTATCATTCTGTGTTCTGAAGCCCACACATCTGATGTTTCCTGAAATCTATTTTTCCGTTCTATTTCTTCCTTCCTTCTGTGTAGCAGCTATTATTTCCTTATTTCCACCTTCTAATACTTCCTCCCTTTTCCTGGAACCTCGCTCCTTTATTAACCTGGATGCTGCCTTCTTCCTTTCTTCCTTCCCCCTCCCAACTATCGTCTTCAGTGCTTTCTCAGTAATATTATGAGATGGAATTGGAATGAGTGGAAAAGGAAGAAAGCAAAGAGGATAAAGATCCAAGGCAACCTGGACTTGTCTTCTGTATTATAACTCTAGGAACTATGAATAAAGGCAATAGAAACATTTTATTTAATCAGTTTGTTTAGTTCTATTTTGGTGCTACCTGACTCCAAAATCACTCTGAAATCTTCACCTATGGCAGGCAGACAATTACCTGGAAGGCTTCTTATACCTAACCTTGGTCAACAAGCAGAAATGAAGCAGTGACAGAAATTTGATAATATATGATGCAATAGTAAAGGGGAAACTTTAACTGCTGTAATTAGTATGAGGTCTTATTCCAAACACTGATAAAAATTGATTTGAATGGTCACACCTTTAGATAGAGTGAGCTAGCTTATCTTAGATACCATTTGTTTGAAATGGTATAGGGCTTCCTGCCTGAGCAGGGGGTTGGACTAGAAGACCTCCAAGATCCCTTCCAACTCTATTATTATTATTATTATTATTATTATTATTATTATTATTATTATTATTATTATTATTATTATTATTATTATTATTATTATTATTATTATTATTATTATATATATTATCAGTAATCATCATCATCATCATCATCATCATATCATCATATCATCATCATCATCATAGCTTATTATGATTATATTCTATTATTATTATTATTATTATTATTATTATTATTATTATTATTATTATTATTATTATTATTATTGATCATCGCACAGTCAGCCAGATGTTCAGACTGGATTTGGCATTTTTGTCTATCTATCGAGTCCTTACCAAGGACCTGGGATAGGCAGATGTGGATGTTTGATGGTATTACAGATATCGTCGCAGGATGGAAGCAGTTCCTAATAAGGCCGCCTTTTGCAATTGACTAATGGCGAATTTGTCAATGCCAATGATGTTCAAGTGGTGCTCCAGTTGTTTTGGGATTGCACCCAAGGTGCCTATTACTATTGGTACTACCCTTGCTTGCCTTTGCCACAGTCTTTCTATTTCTATTTGTAGGTCTTTGTATTTTGTTATCTTCTCCAGTTCTTTCTCGTCTATTCTGCTGTCTCCAGGCACTGCCACGTCCACTATCCAGACTTTTTTGTCTTTCTTATCTACAATTGTTAAGTCTGGGGTGTTATGTTGCAGGTGGTTGTCTGTTTGAATTCTGAAGTCCCAGAGCAGTTTAACTTTATCATTTTCTATGACTTTCTCTATTTTATGATTCCACCAGTTCTTGCTTACAGGCAAATGATATTTCTTGCAGATCTTCCAATGCACCATTGTTGCTACTTTGTCATGCCGCTGCTTGTAGTCAGTCTGTGCAATCTTCTTGCAGCAGCTTACCAGGTGGTCCACTGTTTCTTCAGCTTCTTTGCATAGGCGGCACTTACTGTCTGTTGCTGTCTTCTCAATTTTGACTTTGTATGCATTTGTCCTTAAGGCTTGGTCTTGTGCAGCAGAATTAGTCCCTCGGTCTCTTTCTTCAACTTTCCTGCTCTTAGCCATTGCCAGGTCTTGTTATTATCTGCTTTCCCAGCTATTTTTTTTAATGTACTGGCCATGTAGTGCTTTGTCTTCCCAGGCCTCTATTCTGTTCTTCATTTGGTCTTTCTTGTAGGCCAGTTTGGTCTCTCCAGTAGTCAGTAAGCCTTCCTGATATACTAATTTCAGTGCATCTTCATCATTGTCCTTCAGATATTCTTCCAAAGCCATTTCTTTTTCTTCAACCATCTGATGTACTTGCAGCATTCCACGTTCACCTATTTGCCTTGGTAGATAGAGTCTGTCAATGTCATTGCGTGGATGAAGGGCATGATTCATTGTCATTATTTTTCTGGTCTTCCTATCCATTGCTTTTAGTTCTGCTATTATGATTATGATTATGATTATGATTATGATTATGATTATCCAATTCTGGTACTGTGGAACATTAACACAGAGTTAAATTGTGAACACAAGGACCTCAGGTCAGATCTGTTAAGATTTATATCCTACACTATACATGAAGACATTTTTAGGCTAGTTTAACTGGGCAACTTCTGGTTCCCCAGGCCATCCAATTCTTGAGCCCTAACTTTTAGGGAGAACGTGAATCACAGGTGATCCCCCTCAATGAACTATATTGCTGTATTTTCACCAAAAGCTGAGGTAGGGGGAGACAATCTTATAAATTTCAAATTCTGGGCACATGCAAAAGTTGCTATTATTAAACAAGATCAAGCTGCTCCCCTGCTGGATTGAAATAGCACTGTTTCAATTTTCAAAGGTATTTGGCTTGCATATCCACTGATGCAAAGTCTTTGTGCATTTTTGTTTATGACAGAAAAAAAACCCCACAGTGCTTAACCTGACTTCTATAAATATCATTCAGCAGGGGTGAGGTCTAGTCTTCAAAGGAACAATTTCTCTGAAATATTCAGCTGCTATAATTGTATTATTATTATTTTGGTTTTCTAATCATTGGCCTGGAGGGGGTATTCTTCTGGTTCCAAAAGACTACTTTGCATCTTGAGTTGGGTGAGGAGGTAAGAGAGGATGCAATTTGCTGCTCAGCTTCAAGCAGCAAAGTATCTTGGGATAGCACGGTAAGGAACCTGGTTTGAGAGAAGAAACATGATTCCCATTCAAACTAAAATTATACCCTGAAAGAGCAAAGAGGGCATAGACTTGCATAAACGTTTACATGCATGTGTGAGAAAAATGTAAACAGTAACATGATATATCATATTGAGAAAACTGATCAACTGATCCATGGGATTTCTCAATCTGCAGACCAGGGAACATCACTTAGGTATACAGATTGGTCAATCGCCAAGTGTTCTATTACTTTAGAGATTTTTCTGCTACATTTTGGTGTTCATGCTAAAAAATGTTTGAAAATAATGTAGGGTATTTAAATTTTATTCTCTTACAGCTATTCCTGTGCCTCTAGACGTCAGTTGCTACTTCTTTATAACACATATCCAAAAGTCCCTACTTATTTTTTCCCCTTTATTATTATTTTATTAAAACTGTATGCTGCTCATATCGGTATCAAGCAACACTGGGTGGCTTACAACATGATAAAAACAATGATATAAAACATTAAAATGTTAAATATTAAAATAAACAAAAATAAGCTAGAATAGGAACCAGTATGCAACAGAGTGAAGATGGACTCTTCTCTTTAATCTTCTAAGCACCTCCAATATGGAATGCTCCGATCGGGGCCCCATAATCAGGTTTTGAGGGCCTTTGGGAAGGCAAAGAGAGTGGGGGCAGATCTCAACTTGAGGGGTACGATATTCCAGATATTCCAGAGATTGGTAACATGGCAGAAAAGGATGCTGCTCCTGGATGCTGTCAGCCAGAATTCTTTGATTGATGTGGTCTGCAGCATGCCCCTTCTGTGAGTAGGGTGGGCCAATCCTATTGGACTGAGAGGGTTCCCCAGGTAGCCCGGAGTCATGCCATAAAAGCTTTAAAGGTGATAATCAACATCTTGAATTGGACCTGGAAGCACCCTGGCAACAAGGTCAGCTCATATAAGACTCTATGTAATTTTTACAAAATTGCAATTTCTTAGCTTATTGAAGCTCATAAGGAGTGTTGAGAAATGGCTCATTTTAAAATAATAACTAATCCACAGATACAAATTTCTTCATAAATGAATAGAAAATACTTGAGGTTTTTCCCTCCATCAAATACAATTTTAATCAATTTAACCAACTAATGCATTAGAACTGAATGCATATTAAATGAAGGATGGAACTTTATGGATGCATAAAACAGGTTACTAATTTATAAAATGGGGATCAGATTTTGACTGCAGCATCCAATGTTTCCTAAAATATGGTCTGGTAAATTAAGTGGGGTGAATTCATTCAGACTGCTCAATCCGGAATAATGGAAATAGTATTGCAGATTGAAGATATATTTCTGAATAAATAATTTTCCTAGCATTTATTGAAAAAGGGATATATTTTTCAAAACTGTGGAAAAAGATGATGAAATCGGAACTAAAAATTCAGATTTTCATGGACAGAAATATATGCTATGGGAGATACCTGTTATAATCTCTTGGATGATCTTTAGAATTATCTTACAACATGTTCATATAAAAGGTTCAGATATTGTGCTTGCTTGAAATAAGCAAATCATTTGTCTCTGCCTTTAGTTTTTGAAACACAAGATTGCCAATGCTTTCCAGATAAAATAATAAAACTTTATGCGAAAATAAGGCAAAGTTATGAAAAATCAAAAGGCAAAGGTGAACCCAGATTTCCTATAAAAAACAGAATATATTTGAAGGAAATTTGGGAAAGATTTTGATTTTGATTACTACCATGGACATTTGGAGAAATGCAAAAGCATAGGGTTTCACCCAGCTGTAATCAATTATTTACAAGATACTCATTAGTACACAGTCAAAGGGTGGCATGTTCTAATTTAAATGTTGTGTCTGTAAGGGAGTATAAAAAGAAATGTCATCTTCTAGGCAGTGTTTGTCTAGATCAAATATGCATGTGTTAGTTTTACAGATTGGTGTCAATGCTGCATTTACTTATTTGGGCCAAGTGGTAATGATATGTAGGATTTTTTACTACCTCAAAGAAAACAGTGTACTTGGAAAGTATTTAGGGAATATATAAGAAAATCAGATTTACTTAAGGACGTTTCCTCCTCCCATTTCAGATAAGGGAGAATGTATATATATATATATATATATATATATATATATATATATATATATCTTGGCAAATGGATGCTCTGAGGAGGCACATGGGGGCGCGTGTAATCATCTTGCCAGTTTAATTAACAGTGCTTTTGACTGATATGTGCTAATGAGGATAATGTACAATATTGAGGAAAGAACCCTGTGTGCTATATTAAAGGGACAGGTGTTGGGTGTATTGGAAAGTTCAAGTTACTATAAGGAAATGAAGTGACAGTGACTTTGAAAGATGCAGTGATGGGAACATTTACAAGGATATGCTTAAAAAAAACCCAGATATGTTTGTGGCTCTAATTTACATGTTTAAAAGTGGCTATTACTTATGAGATTAATTTATACAGTATCTATGCCATCATATGGAATCATGATAACAACAAAGCACTGATTATGCTATTAATAATGCAAACAATACAAGTTTGGAGATTCTAAAGCCCAAAAGTTTTAATTCTTCTAGAAATATAATAATGAATTTCCATCATAATTTTGATCCCCCAAAGTAGATATTTTACTTGGTAAGTGATTTTCTTATTTCTCTAAGTAATAGCCACTTTTAGGCATGTAAAAGAGAGGTTCAGGATGGAAATAATTTGAGTGTTAAAGTACAGGAGAATGTTTGTTTTTATTGATAAAAAAAAATTGTATAGCTGTCCTTAAAACAAAACTCTGCTCAACTTTTAATCCAACAATAAAAATGTTGCCTTTTTATTGGGAAACATATAAAATTAATAATAAATAAAACAAAAACAATGAACCCCAAAACCAAAAAACAGAAGCAGAAAAAAACATACAGTATAGGAAGACAAAGATGCTGTTGCTTTCCCAATGCCTCTGAGAGCAAAGGATCAGATAGAAGAAGACAGATTTCAAGTGAACACTCAGAGAATACTCTTAATTGTCATGGCAATTTGATATCCAAGAGAAGATAACAAGAGAGACTGAGATTTCTTACCCCTGGAGACCATGAAGTAAAGCCCAAAAAGCCATCTGTTAAGGATGTACTACCAGTAGCTCTGGTTTTCTCACGATACAAGAGTTTGGATGGCTATAAGGGCAACTTCTTTCATTCCCTGACTGCATATATGGAGGTTCACCTTATGTTTGATAAAACCTGCTCTACCAGTTTGAATTAAGATTAAAAAGGTGTGAGCAGAGCAAACTGGGAAAATCAGGAAGTAGGGTATGGAAAAGACCAGCTGAAACACAATCTCAAAAATGATTATTTGCTAAATCTTTCTCCAGTAAACTACAGTGGTTCTTTGGAGGCAAGGCAAACAGAACTCTAAATCTCTGAACTTTCTCCAGTTCATTAGCATTTAACTTCAAGAGCAATCACTGCATAATTTTGCCTGCGCTGCATAAAGGCTTGATCTTTAGAGTTTCAAAGAGATTCCTGCAAAGTGCTGAGTACCCTCTACTCTCTCAAAAATCAGTACAATAAGACCTTAGCCTTTTCTATTAGCATTCTGTACTCCCTCTTTCCCATCCCCAGCCCTCAATGTTAAGATATTGAAAAAGTCCAGTAAATATTCACATACAGCCTGAAAAAAAAGATAAGGGTTTAGCATGACAAGCTTATTTATCTGAAAGATATCCTTAAAGATTGGCTGAATCCTGTCAGAACTACTAGAGCCTAACAGAAATGGTTTATTTCTATGATCTTTGCTGGAACAAAGTTTGCTGAAATATCTTATTTTAGCTGGAAGCCTCCTCTCACAGGGAAGCTAAGCATTAGTGTAGCAGCAGGTTAAATTCCTACTGAGTATTTCAAGTTGATTTATCATATTTTTCCCATGACCCGTTTATTTTATTTATTTATTTATTTTACTGATGTGGTAAATCAGCAAAAAGACAAACATCTTATATCTGTTATCTTTTACTGCCAAAGGTATCAAAATGCATCCTTTTGAGATTGGGATTCTTTAAAGAATTCAAATGGTAAATATTAGATAATTTTAAAGATGCTGTACCAGATTGCATAGTCTGAATGGCTAAAAATTACACATGCATTTGCATGTTATTTGACATCAAAATGCAAGAGGTTATACTACCTGAACACAGATATGTGAAATCAAGTCCAAGAAAAAAAATCTTTCTGACCACAGTTAGTGGTCCAATTTTTATTTTGATTACCTTTGGAAAACTGGTAAAGATCCCATGCCAAAAAGATGGCCGAAAAGATCATTGGCAGTTCCCTCCCTCCCATCCAGGACATAGCACAGAAGCGTTGCTTGAGCAGGGTCCGTAAGATTATCTGGGACACTACACAGCCTCTTCACAACCTGTTTTCCTTGTTACCTTCTGGGAGGAGGCTTTGTGGTATCCGTAGCAGAACATCCAGATTCAGCCATAGTTTCATTCCATACAGCATTAACCTTGTGAACTCTCAAGCTTCCTCCTTCCGCTATGTATTCAAGATGGACAGTATTTAATATTTATTTGTTATGTATAGTAGGGGTGTGGGTCTATACATATGTTGTATATAGTATGTTTAGGTGTGTGTCATGTATGTGTTTCATTTTGAGAGCGGGCAACTAAATTTTATTTTTGATGTGTGCCGTTGTGCTCACAGTAAAAAAATGACAATAAAGGTTATCTTATCTTATGCCTTGTTTTTTTGTAGAATGCGGTAGTGTGAACAAATGCTGTGGGCTTTCTGGCTGGCATTTCTGACAATTTTATTTTACTAGAATGCTTTTTAGTCTTGGAGGAGTGATAGAATGTTTTGTAGATGAACTATGTATAGTCGTGAAAAATCTGAATGGGCTACCTAAATGCATAATCCTACCTGCCTATAGCTCTATAGGCTGGGGCTTTTTTCAGGTGAATAATGATGGTTGTATTATTTGTCTATTTAGCTGGCAAAAGTTATCATAGATAACAAGGGTCCTGGACTGAAAATGGTGAAGAAAAGGCCAAGGTAATTTTAGTTAGGGCAGTCTTGTATGTGCAATGTTATTGCAGGTTTGGATAATTTGCCCCTTCTCCCCCCCAAATTTTGTTTTTGGACTACATATTCTATTAACCTCAGCCAGCATAGATATTTATAAAACAGTATGGAAACGGTAGTTAAATATTGTTTTACAGGACCAGGGTACCTACTTGTGTTCTAATGCAATTAATGCAACATTTTGCTATTCTTTAATTAACAAAGCCAAGAATTTTGAATGTTTTGTGACCTTCTACCTACTGTAGCACATGACCCATCCAAATTTATTGTTGTTTTTTCAAAATATGATACTGACATCTCCACTATTTTACTTTTTCTAGTCAATTACCTTTCAGCAGATAACTATAAAAATCCTTAAGTGCTTTTAAATTACCAAACTAAATAATTTTTCAGTAGAATGATAGTGCTAGCACTTATGTTATTGTGATTCACTTTGACTAGCCAAATGCTTTGATTAGATTCAGTTTAATTCTGATATCAAGCTAAATTTATGCACTGATACAGACAACCTCTTGTAACCATATAAAGTTTAGAAAGTAAATACATCCAATTCCCCCCCCCCCAGGGAAAGTCAAACATCAGCTGAGCTTAATTCCAGTTCATGTTCATCCCAGCAGCAAATCACTGCTAATAGAATCCATGATAGAATTGTCTACGAATAGTAGCCTACTACGGTATAGAGAAAACTACGAGAGATAGGAAGAATCATTTCCTCCTTGGCTAATGGTAAATGAATAAATCAGTTTCCCTTTTTTTCTCCAGATTGATTAAAAAAGATAAAATATCAACTTGAAGAAGTTTGCAAATATTATTAAATTTGTGTGTATATTTTGATATTCATACTCATGTAATAGATGCATCCATTTGCAGGTAAAAAGCCAAGATGAAAAAAACCCCGCAAGGATTCATATAAAATTCAAAGAGCATTTAAATTGCTCTGCCTAATGAATATATCTGCCCCTTTCACCTTCTCCTATGCTTAATTTCTGTTCTGTGTTAGTAAATGCTGATGTAGATTGCTTGGGATAGTGAGATGGGTGGCATGTTAAACAAACAAACAAACAAATAAATTCTTTAAAAAATCCTATCTCAAAGAAAATTCTCATTCATTCCCACCTCATCCATCTATTTCCCAATCCAATCATTCCCTTGCCTCTTCCTCCCCCGATTCCCTCCCTCTCTTCCTCATATTGTAGAGAGAGATATGTTCTGTCCAGATTTAGTAATAAGTAATTGAAGCCACATTAAAAATGGTTGTTCTTTCCCGGTGTTAGGCTAACAAATAATTCAAGCTGAATTTAAAATGTAGATGACTACATTCAGCTTTTGAGAATTATATTTTTATAGGAGAATAGAAAAGCCTGAACCTTTTAATTCCATCTCTTCCCCAGAATTTATTTCCTTTCTGGTATATAATGTCACCTAAGAATATATCATCCCTACAGTATGAGGTTTAAGTATGTTTGTAAATGAGTTGCAGAGCAGGAGGGTGGATGGGGGGGGGGAGGCTTTGACTAGTGCTGAAAACAGTCATTTTTACAAGAATGGCACAGTGTCTTAACAAGTCATTATCAGAACAATACATTTTATGGCTTTGCTTCAGATAATGTAGCATCTATCATAAAACTTTGCAGAGTTAGTATTACACTACCAGCAATACATCATCTAGTTGTAAATAAGGACAAAAGAAATATTTTAAGTGGATATAGCAAGGAGGAGAAGAACAGTACATACTTTGAACTATAAAGCCACTTAAAACACTTAAAACATATTTAAGTGGATGGTATGGCTTGATTTGTCACCTCTAAATAAAAAAGGAAGTCAAATTTCATTTTCAGTGAAATTGCTTTTAATTTTATTATCAAATAATGTAGAGTAATTTATCAAGCAAGCATTTCTGAAGAAGGTTTTTTTTAACTTATGTTTAAAATGTAAGATGCATTAGGCTCATTAATGTTTCTTGTTTGCAATCAAGAAGAGAGGGATATATAACAACATCTCTCTCCATCCCCGACCCAAAATTGCTTTAGACTAAGGGAGAAATTTATTTTGGTACCATAAGAGCTTAAATTGAATGGTTTTGGGATCAAAAGCAATAGCACTTAGACTTATATACCGCTTCACAGTGTTTTACAGCCCTCTCTAAGTGGTTTACAGAGTCAGCATATTGCCCCCAACAATCTGGGTCCTCATTTTACCGACCTCAGAAGAATGGAAAGCTGAGTCAACCTCGAACTGCCAAACTGCTGGCAGCTGGGAGTCAGCAAAAGTAACCTGCAGTACTGTATTCTAACCACTGCACCACCAGGGCAACATATTTCTCAATAACACTCACCAAGAAAAATCATGGGAAGACTTCATGTCCTACTGTGGGATTTACCATAGGGTTCTGGCCTCAATGGGACAAAGAATGTGGGATTACCTATTTATTTAGAAAATGTTCGTGGATGCCTATCTTATGCAAGAGAATCCTAGGTGCCTCCCAACAACATTCTATAAACATAAAATGAATGTAACCCACAAAACCACACTAAAGCATGATATCCCATCACAGCACCATAACATGCCACCAACTCTACATTTATATTTACCCGGGGTCACTTCTATTCTAAGCCAGGGTGAAGAACTAGGATGAAAAGCCAGATCTTTATTGCCCTCTGCAAGGCAAAGAGGTGGGGCCTCTGAATCTCAGGAGGGAGGTTGTTCCAAAGAGCAACTGCTTTACAGCCCTCTCTAAGCAGTTTACAGACTCAGCATATTGTCCCCAACAATGTGGGTCCTCATTTTACCAACCTCAGAAAGCTGGAAGGCTGAGTCAACCTTGAGCTGGTCAGAATCGAACTCCTGGCAGTGAGCATTCTGCATTTTGCATTCTAACCACTGCGCCACCACGGCAACCATCATGTGAGTTCTTAAATGATGCATGAGCACCTGTGCAACAAATGATAAGATTCTGCAAATGCAGTTTTAATCTGCATTAGTAGAACTCTCATTAGTAGAACTCTGGCTTCCAAATCATAGGAACTATTAAGAAAAAATAGTATTTATACTTTATTTTAAATTTTGGAAATGAGAGAAAAGTAACAGAACTATGGCTCTCTTTCTTGTTACATCCCTCTTTCCTTACATATTTTGATAGTGTTAATGCATTTTTTGTAATGTACACAAATGACCAGCTCCATATTATTGTACTTTGGACACATTATGCAAAGACCTGGAAAAGGTTCTAATGCTGGGAAAGGTGGAAGAAAAGAAGAAGAGGATGATTAGCAGGAATGTGAATAGACTCAATTATAGTGCTGAGTGCACCTTTGGAGGTCCTGAGGGACCACTTTGGGGACAGATTGTCATGAGAAAATTTATCTATATGGTCATTAACAGTCAACAATGACTTGATGGTAAACAACTTGATGGTCAATATAGGTAAGCCATAAGGTCAATTGGAAAATAAAAGCAAAGGAGAAGAAATTATGAAAACATTAGCAGAGGGAAACTTTGATGGGCTTTAATGTACAGGAGACTGAATCATCAGCAACAATCAAGAACAGTGCTGGACACAATATCCACAGTACATATTGAGCTATTCAGTAGCTACTTAACAAGCCTTCTAAATAGACAGAAATCCAAACAATGCATGCTTGTGGTAGGCAAAGTTCAATCTTGGTTGAATTCCATTTGAAAGACTTAGTACTTTCAGTGTCTCTTAAGTGTTGGGGAAATTCAAAGGTAGATGAGCAAGAAAGAAGAAAAATATGGATATAAGGCTTGTTCTTTCTTAAGACCCATGATAGCCATGAGTAAAATAAGTGGAAATAAAAAGTGTTTCTTTTTAAAAAGGTATGGAGTGTCTGTTTGTGTGTGTGCTTGCCTTAACCACTATGCCAAACTGGCTATGGTACCAATATTATAATGTAAAAATATGTACTAGAGTGAAAGACATAAAAATATAACATTTCCATAACAGAAATAATAGCTGCAAGATCAAATCTGTGATCAGACCATATTGTTGGTCTTTTACCTTTTCTTTTCTTTTCTCTCCTTTGTGTTTTGTGAAGGCATCTTGTAATAAATGGAAAAGAGAAAGGACAGAAAAGAAAAAAAGAAGAAGGTAAAAGGCCAACTATATGAAACACCCTGCCATTCATCAAAAACATTTCCAAAGCAGTAGAACGCAGCTTCCAAGATCTGCAAGTGGGCATTGCACACTGCCCAGAGGCTACCACGCAAGGACAAACTATGCATTGTAAAGATTGCTTGGAGGTGGAAGATACTTCTAAAGTAATCTAATGGATCCCCTGCATGGATTGCCCCTGTGACTATGTAGGACAAGTGGGGAGGAAGCTAACCGCCAGATTGCAAGAACCCAGGTGAGTGGTCAGACAAGGAGACATGAACTCACTCGTAGCCTCACATTGCAATGAACAAGGAAACACATTTAATTTTGCAGCTACTAAGTTCAGTGACCATGCAGGTACAAAGGTAGCCAGGGAAATGATTGAAGCCTGGGAAAGGGGCCCCTTGTCAGTTAACAGGAGTGCTAATTTATCACCAGCTTATCAAGTACTTGAGAGCTGAAGGTTTGGTAGCACAAGGAAACAACAGCCAATCATAGGCCATCAACACATCAATCAGCCAATAGGAAGACACCACAGTACGACTCATAGTATAGCCCAAAGCACATTTTTCAGTAGAGAGAAATTCTCTGAAGACGGGCTCCAGTATGAGTCTCAAATCTTGGAAGAGTAAATCTCTGGTCCCGGTGGCTGACCCAGATTCGATCTTGCATCATTATCCTGGGACACATAGATTTGCCTTCATTCATGAAAAAGTAGCTCCTCTTTATTCTATGTTGGACAGATCCAGCCTTGAATATTGTGTTCTATTCTGGGCATCAGATTTTAAGAATTCTAAAAATGGAAATACCTGCAGACAGGGGTAACCAAGAAGTCTTATAAGGAGAGACTGAGAAGTAGGGACATAATGTATGTATTTAGCCTTAAGATGATTGAGTGTAATTAGTACTTTTCAAATAGCTGGAAGGATGTCCCATAAAAGAAGATCAAGCCATCTCAGGCACTGTAGAAGATGACCAGGCTGAGCCTGAGGGTGGGGTTAAAGATATCATCAGATTGGAGACACTATGCTCCCACAAGAGACCTAAGTCCATCCCCCATCCCATGAATTCCATTGACTCTTATCTAGCACCACTTTGCGTTGACCATTAATACATCAGATTCTTGTGCATAAGTAGCATGAAATCAACTCGTAGTGCTTTTGAACTCTATCCCAGCTCCTGGTTTCTTGTGCCTGACAGGCACAGAATAATAGTTTTAAACTACAGGAAGCCAGTAAACAGTTCAGTTGTGGAAGCAATTAGGGAGGGAGTTGGAGAACTCCCTTTCACTGGATGCATTCAAGAAAATGGGAGGTGACCATCTATCAGGGAAGTTTTAATCTGGATTACTGCCCTCAACAAGGAATTAGATTTGATGGCCTAAATGGCTCCTTCTACTCTACAGTAGTTCTCTATTAATCAAATGATGTTATTCAGATTTATATTATGCAATGTGAAATTCTATTATGAAATATAAAGACGTGTGTTTGCATTTGCATATTAATCCTCAAAATATACAAAATGTATATTGATCTGCTGGAAAAAAAAGGGTAAATTAAATCCTCTGGCATCTCTGTTAGGGAGTGCTGTGTGCCCTTGGCTACAAAGCTTTTAAATTTAATATTATCAACGTCTACATTTTGATTTTTGTTGGTTTGTTTACTAGTAAAAAGCATTTATAAGAAACTAAGTTATTACATTTTACTATTTTTCTCCTATTCTCTTTAATGTCTATATTCTGAAACATTTGTTGGTAAGTTTTAAACAGCAGGTGTCAAATGCTGAGGCTGAGTGTAATAATCATAATGATTTGAAGAAAACATTGAGCTCCATGGAAATAGCAATAAAGGGGAGAAACTTAAATATACCTCTCTCCTAGGATGTTGCTGTTTACAAATGCTTAATAGAACTAGATCTTGTATTTTTTTCACACCACCTGGAAAAAGCAACATATTATTTGTATTGTAAATGTTATGTTTTAAAAACACACCAGGACTCCAATCTAACTAAAGTTATTCAGGCTTAAACTCCATTCCAATCAATTGGGACACATTAATTGTATTTCATATTGATTTTCACTGTACCCCCCACCCTTCCATCAACACTGAGCTTGGACAAAGCTGACAATATTGGGTTTGTTTACTTCCTCATTTCCCCAATCTTTAGAAATATATTTGTTTTGTCCTGTTTCTCTTATCAGTATTTGTTTTAAAACAAAAACAAAAAACCCAACCCACACTAACATTTTAAAATGTTTTTATTCACATTTCTCCTCATTTATGCCTTTGTGTATCCATATTTTTCAAATTATACATATCTAAAGCTGTTTTCATAATCTCTATATGTCTGTTATGTTTACTGAATATTCATAATTTTGAGTGCAGCTTTACATATAAAGAAAAGCATTAACAATTTACAAAATAATAAATTTAAATTACACTTTTTTCAGTTTGCATATGGGAAATGTACTATATATTAAATTTGTCTTACTATTTTATTTCCTAATATTTGGTGAAGCTACTACAGATAAGTGGGAGCTATGGTATTAATTCCTTTGGACTGGAATTGGAATCATACTTACCTGGGAATAATTCATTGAAAATAATAAGACTTATTCAGATCATGTCCTGCATGTACCTTCTTTTCTATTATAATTGTCAAGTTAAAATGATATTTGGATTAGAGCATCATTACATACTACAAATGGAGACTTAAAATACATAATATTTTTTAGAGGACTTTTCTGTAATTAGGGAAGGACTGCAGTTTAGGATAGTGCTTGACCAATAATGATTTCTGTTTGTATAATGCCTGTGCAAATTGGCTGCAATTTGTACTTTGCTACTCATCTCATCAAAGCACTTTGCATTGCTCTGTCTGCCTTCTCTGGCACCATCCAGAAGCCAGAATATGTTTCTGCAGATGATGTGCCAGAGGACATGATCAGAGGAATACAAAGCCAAACAACACAGTAGCGTTATTCCACTCTGAAGAAGCAGGAGTTTCTGTGCTTCATGAAGCACCTTTGATGTTTCACTCAAAGCCTCATCACAGGGAAATGTCTCTTTCAGCCTTTCCACACGTTTAATTTATACACCAATTTCAAATGTTCAAAATAGTTTGTGTGTATTATTTCAAAAATTGTTACTTTATACCAAGTAATTACATGTTACTTGAGTAGAGTCCAAAGAGATGACTGAGATGCTTTCAAACTGATCCCTAGAATCTGGAATTGCACCCAGATACCTATTGGAAGTCAGTGCATCTCATGTAGCAGTGGGGTTATATGAACATACTGTGGTGTGCCCAATACTGTATGTGCCACTGCATTCTGGACCAGCTGAAGTTTCTGAATGCTTTCAAGGGCAGCTCCATATATAGAGCATATTGCAATAGTCTTAATTGACTAAGGTATGTATGATCTTGAGGAGTGCCTCCTAATCTAGGAATGGGCATGACTGGCACACAAAATTTAATTATGCAAAGGCCCTTCTAACCACAGGCGATGCCTGGTGATAGTTACTCATGACTTGGTTATCTTGCATTTAGATTACTGTAATTCAGTCTACTTGGAGCTGCCTTTGAAGACTATTTAGAAACTGGGGCAGAATACAGTATCCTGTATCCTGGCAGCTAATAGTCATTAAATCAGGGTAACTCCTAAAGTAATGGGCAGAAGAAATAAACTTGAAGAAGAGCTGCCACCAAGGCAATAGTCACATAAAAGAAATCTAGTCTGGGCCAGTATTGTAACCTAAGTAA
The DNA here is from genome assembly GCA_023970755.1 of Azemiops feae. Classification (NCBI taxonomy): domain Eukaryota; kingdom Metazoa; phylum Chordata; class Lepidosauria; order Squamata; family Viperidae; genus Azemiops; species Azemiops feae. The sequence continues at coordinate 1,829,918 of JALGBA010000234.1, forward strand.
ACATTACAGGACATTTCCAAATTTTCATAGAGAGAAAGAGACAGTGAGAGTGAGAGTGAGCAAGAGAGAGAGGGAATAAATTCTGAGTTATAAGATTCTGTTATTATAATCTTATAATAAAACTAGTATTAACATGCATGACTTTGTTCCTAATATACCGCTATACTGGGACAGCATATAAGGTTTATTAGTAGGTTTCCTTGGGATCAGCCTAAGATCAGACAATATATTTCAATGTTGCTTTGTGATATACTATTTTGATGATCCCTTTTCAGTGCGAAGCATGTACTAAAGTGAGAAAGCATGGAGTAGACAGCGAGAACCATTTTAATGAAATGCATTAATATTTTATATAGCATTCTTCACACAAAATGCAATACCACTGTAACATCTTAGGTTTCTATAATGCCTGTTGTCCTGAAGTCCATGAGTTATACATGGGAGTTTATTTTGGCTTGTATGGAAATTTATTGATCTTGCTACAATGCTTGAGTATCTAAATGCCATTTCAGGAGAGATGAGATGAAGCCCAGGTGGCATATCACTCTATATGTATGCAAATCTATTTAGCTACCATGTAACTATGTGCTTGGCATTTTATATGTCTCCATAGCAAATCTTTAGGGAATATCAAGCTAGATGTGGAAGTGTTTCAGTAAGGGTTGTGAGGTTAGATATTATAGCTGAGTGTACACTGGGTTTTTGTTTCTCAGTGATTTTTATGTTTTTGCTGTCATTGAGAGCTTTTGATATAATTTTTATGTATTATTAGGTACTCAGAGTGTTGTTTACAAGATATATTTGTTTTCTGAGGTTTTCACGGGTGTTTGTATGTAGGTCTTTGGTAATTCGGGTTTTCTCCCGCATAAAATTGGAAGTGTCTTGGCGATGTTTCGACGAATGAGACTTTGTCGAAACGTCGCCAAGACACTTCCAATTTTACGCGGGAGAAAACCCGAATTACCAAAGACCTACATATATATATATATGCAGGTCTTGGCGTATTCGGGTCTTTTGGCGATGTTTCAATGAGGTCCCACTCGCCATCTTCAGGCTGGTGTCTTCGGCTTCGTGCTTGTGCAAGCAAATCCCGCTGCAACTCAAACTAATCCGAGCACAACAAAGACCCCACCCAAACAGAACACACCCCCATCCAATCAGAGCACAGCCAACCCCCCATCCAATCAGAGCACAGCCAAGCCCCTAACCAATCAGAACACACCTCCACCCAATCAGAACACAGTCAAGCTCCCACCCAATCAGTTCATACCCCCACTGGCAGTTAAAAGGAAGAAACAGCTGTGATCACACATTGCTCCTAGAAGCACGAGGCCGAAGAGACACCAGCCTGAAGATGACGAATGAGACTTCGTCGAAACGTCGCCTATATATATCTTTAATGACTGCAAAAATACGAATCCCAGGCATATCTGTTCAATGACACAGTCCTCAATCTCCAGGAGAAATATAAACCAGCTGTTTATTGTTAAAAAAGTTTAAAACAATAAAAACAACTATTTACAATATTAAAACAACTTAGCTTTCGCTGGTCCCCTGCCAGCGTCCTCAGAGTGAAGTTTCGGGGGTGGAGATTACTTTTATAGACCTTGCTAGCCTAATTGCTTACTCATTGACCGTGTGATAGGGCCATCTGTCCTGGCTGACTGTCAGTAAAGTCCTGGCTGACAGTAAAGAAAAAAGAAAAAAGAAATCAGGCAACAGCCATGGCCAGGTAATTCTTTTCACAACTTCATTTTGTGTTGTAATTGCACCTGTTTCTAGAAGCCCTGGTCCCAGTCACTCATGCCTTAGTGACCTCCCCATTGGATTACTGCGATGTGTTCCACATGGGGCTTCCTTTGAAAAACCTAGAAGCTGCTGCTAGTTCATAAGGAGTTATGGATGTGCCTTGGTATGTCTATGAAACACCACTACTTTGCAAACTACATTGGCTTTAAACTTCTGGATACAATTAAGTGTGTTGGTTATTGCGTCCAATGCCCTTCATAGCATAGATTAAATTAAATGTGAGATTGCTTGTGTCCCATTAATATTGTTTTCCCCACCAGATTCAATAGATTTGGAATGCTCTGAATCTTTTCTATAAAGCAATGATTTCTGATGGAACCGAGGAAGTATACAGTACCTTCTCTGTCATAATACCTGTCCTATGGAACTGTTTGCCTCCTCAGATTTGCATGGCTCACAACCTTATTGGTCTTTTGTGTACAATTGAAAACCTTCTGTTCCTATGAGCATTGGTCATATTGTTGAGTTAGTGTATTTCTAAAGGTTATTGCAGTATATTGATTGGGGTCCTTGGTTGTCAGTCCTTGTATTGTGTTTATGAACATTTGTTAGTAAGCTGCTCAGAATTGCTTGTGAACTAAATTGTTCTTTAAAATCTTAAGGCATTAATTGTGAGTGTTGGAAAGTTATTATTTATCCTTGATAAATAAAGAAACAAACTGCAGCAACTTTAAGATACATGGCTGGGAATTCTGGGAGATAAAGCTGTAAAGGCTGAGAAACACTGATCTAAATAAGTTTCTACAGTATACAAGCCATAGGAAGGCAATTTGGGTTTTGGATAGCTTTAATTATTTCAAAACTTATTGTCATGCAGCAATTGTATTTAAAGAACCTCCTCTATATTTCTGCGGCTGCACCTGCCCTATGGAACATCCAAGATTAGGCTGGCCCTCTCCTAGGTGTCCTTCTGAAAGGATCGTTCTTTGCCATTTGTCCAGGAGGTGAGACAGTGGAGCCCATAAAATGGATGTACCCTTTTTGAATTATTGTGCTTTCCCAGGGATTGTATTGTATGTCATTAACTGCTTAATTGTTTTAATGCTTGTATTGTTTGTATGGCTATTTTATTTTTATTTTATGGAAGGAGGGGTACTGTTTATGTTTTAACTGTAAGCTGCTCAAAATCATGAAGATGAGATGGGTGGGCTTAAATAAATAATAAAATGGTCATTTTACTTAGTAGGTTATCGGGAGTTAAATGAAAATGCTGTATTCATCACAGTGTGGCATATATAACATGTGTTTGTTTCTATATCCTTCTGTCCTCTTCCTGCATAAATATCATTTGATGCTAATTGGATTGTTTTTGCCAAGCTTGATATAGCTTGTTATCTTGCCTGATTGACCTAAAAGACATCTCTGACATGTTTTAAATAAAACAAGGATCAGTTAATAAATAAGGTCTTATCTCTGCTTGGTGAAAGAGATTATAATCACAAATGGTCTTTAATATTCCTTGAAGATCCATAATTCATGGGGACATAATTAAATTATTATTTTGTATGATTTGTAATTAACAAAGAAGATTGTTCTTCAAGAAATGATCTTCCATTATTGTAAGATTGAAGACAACTTTGCCCGAGTGTCATTTGTTCTGACTGATAGATATTTTTGAGAAATTAGATCCTAGCTACTTTCAGATGCAGAAAAATGGACTTAATAACTTAGATGCTTTAATATTAGATTTTCATCCAATTTAAAAAACAAAAACAAAAGAACAATAACTCTATTTGTGGCTAAGAATATAAAAGCATATTGCTCTGTATAGTTTTTACATACTGCAATGCATTTTTATTTTGAAGCAACAATTTCTAGCTTCTTTTCTGCTTTCCTTTTTTAGAAATAAATACTGATTTTACCATAATGTTTGAATCCTAACTTGTCATTTTTATTACAACAGCAGGAGCAGCAACCATCTGAACCGCAGAAAACAAATACAATACAAATGTCAGGAAAACACTGTCAGGGCTGGAGAATGAGTTTCTCCAAATCTTCTAAGAGAATGTTCCGTTTGTTTCAGATGCAATCCATGTATAGATTATATTATTGATATTTGATTTCAGTGACCTAGCTTAGGCAATTGCTGGCTACAGAATTAATATCATAGTGTGATCATAAGCACGGAAGTATGCTAAAGTTTACAGTTAGAAAAAAAAATGAAAATCAGTGAATTTCATACATAGTTGAGTGCTACTTGAACACAAACTTTAACCGTTGCATAAAAATAAATTAATGTTAAAAACCCTCAACTTTCTCTAGGATTAGCTTGGATCATATTCATTGAAATAATATTTTTCACTTAATTTAATTCACTCATTTAGTTTAGCTTTCCACAACTTGCTTTCATCCAGATTGTGGCAACTTCCAGAATTCCTACCCAGCATGGTAATTTGCCACTGGTAATTAATTCTTATTATCCAGTTTAATACATCACAATCAGAGCTGAAAAAAAGAAATGACTGCATCATTTGGGCAGTGAGTAAATATGCTGGATCTCCTATCATCCTTTTTTTTTCCTAAACAGTAAATCTAGCAATGGTTTACCTATATGCAATTAAAAAAATCTTCTTCAAAATTAGAATTATTGCTAAGAAACAAATATTCATATATTTTAGCTATTCAGCGTATTCTATAAGGTTGAAAATTATGCCATCCTAGGCAGCACCTATAGATCTTTTCACATTGAAAAACTGACATGTTTTGTTTCAGTCCCTCTGCCTTTTTATTATCATATTTTATTACATTATAGGGTGAAATAAAAAAAAATCTTACCTTAGGCTACTGAATGCATATAATTCCGCCCCCTTCTTTTCCATGCAGGTGTCCCTCGAGGTGCATCATGTTACTGTCTCACACTCCTTTGTCATATCTTATTGTTTTCTTGTTGATTGGGCTCACATTTTGAATCCTGACGAAGGAGGCTCAGTCTCAGAGTATTAGCACCAGTTTGTGCTAATGCAAAATGCCAGGGCATCATTTCTATAGGCAAACAAAAGATACATCTCTTCCCCCACCACAGAAACAATCCCATGAAGGTTCAAGGCTTTCTAAAATAATGTTATCTCGAAAGAAGACTCAGGACTTTTTAATATAGAAGCATAATTCTGTTTTGAATATGAAAGACATGATATCTTTTTAGCTCTGTACACTTAGATAATACAATTTTCAAGGAAGACCTAAAGTTCCCAAAGTAGGATTAGGGAAGATTTATTCCTACCCGGCAACCCTTGACAGTTCATCTGTTTATGGCAGGTTTGGAAGCTGTAGAAAGCAGGTAATGGCTGAAAATGGCTTCTTTCTCCATACTGCTTATACAGTATATGTCTTATCTCCACAAATGCCTAGTGGGTATAGCTCACTTCAAATACATTATAACCACATGAATTGAATAGAACAATATTCGAAGCAATACTTATGCATGGAACTGTTGTTTCCTGTAACTTGGTACAGGAGTGAGTGTTGTGGCTTTTAGGATTTTCAGACCCACTATACCTAGAGTTACTCGAGATCAAACCTGGGACTGTTGCCTTATAAACAGGGGTGTGCAACTCAGCAGATTCAAATCCAGCAATTTGAATTTGTAATTTGAATGATCAAGGTTGTTCAAAGATTTGATTAAATAAAAGTCTGTGCACACATGCACAAAAGTCCATCAAATCTTCCAATTAATTGAAAGATACCTATTTAAATGTTTTACCAGTTTGAATCTAAAATTTAGTTTAAGGGGATGAATCAATTGAATCACCTTTAAATTGAAGCTTTGCATAAGCAAACAGGATAACATGCTGTGTTACTCAACTAAACTATGATACAGCATTATGAGGTGAAAGGGAGGAGGTTGTAAAATTCAATTATCTTTCATGAACGAAGGCGAATATTCGTGTCCCAGGATAATGTTGCAGGATCCAAACTGGGTTGATTGCCAGGAGTCACAGGTTTTGTCTTCCGAGCTTTTGGACTCATGCTGGAGCTCCCATCCTCAGGGAGCTTCTCTCTCTAGCGACTAGAGAAAAATTCCCTCCAGCACGAGTCCAAAAGCTCGGAAAACAAAAAACTCTGGTCCTGGTGACCAACCCAGATTGGATCAATTCTCTCTCTCTCTCTCTCTCTCTCTCTCTCTCTCTCTCTCTGTAAATATCTATTTACACAGATTTATTTATCTGTGTGTCTATCAATTATATCTGTTTGTCTGTCTGTCTGTCATTATCAAGCCATCTGACTCCATAGCAATTTTGGGTAGCTTTCAATTAACTAGGGAGGAAAGGAAGAAAGAATGTATTTGAACAATGTGTAAGAAGATAGGGGTATCAGTAGAATTTGTGACATCAGATTCCAGCTCATCCGTCATGCACAGTTATTCATTTAATATTTCTCTATTGATCAAGACCTTGTGAAAAACAAAGTCATCCCACTGAGTTTGATTATAAGATACTGTAAAGTTTATGAAGAATACTGCTGGGGACCTATCACAGCACAGCTACTTTCGCCTATCTGTTGTTAAGTTACAAATTATGCTGTAATCTATTCTGTAATGCAGCCATCTGCAACCTTGCACCCTCCAGAATGGAGATTTCAGCCTTTATAATCTCCAATCAGCATGGGAATGGACTTAGTTATGGATAGATTGCTTTATATCTGGTGAAGACAGAATTATATTTCATTCAATATATGGCACGGAGTTAGGTTCTCTCTATTTAAAGGTATGTTCCAGTGGTATACAAGATGACATTGACATGCTTTGTCATTGATGTAGCAACAGCTAATGTAAACAACTTATTATTATGTATCAGGCTGAAGACACGTTGTACTCTAAGGATTTATATGCATAATTCCAATTAATGCTTATAGGTGTTGTACTCTTGATTCTCATGGGATCATAAATACAATTGCAAGGAAAATATACTTATAATATAGCTCAATTTCCATTCCCTTGAGTTTCCACAACATCAATGTTCCTTAGGGCATAAGTCATCATATATGTTGATGCAGTTCTAAAACAATGGAGAACATTCTCACTAAACATATTACCAAGGAATCAATCTCACATCTAGATGTTTAAGTCACCACTTTGGAGTTGAATCAGTTTCTCCAATAATAGATAGGGGAAGTTTAGGTTATATCCAATTATTGGCAGTTTTTCATGTTGTCCTCACTTTTCCTTATTTATTTGTGAATTATTATTAGAAGTCATGAAAATGCATGTTAAATATGTATTTTAGACTCATTTTCAAAGTAAATACATAACATATGCATTTAGCTCAAACATGCCATTTTATTTCCATTTTAGCTGACTTAAAATCAAAAACTACATTGTAATAAAGGTGGGGTATAAATAAATAAATAATATAGGACAATTGTGGAGGCTTTTTGGTTAAATGATCTTATCAATTTTAAGTTCTTCTACTGTTTACATATTTTACAGAAAAGGTTTGTACACATATTCATATGCACTTTTGCATTCCCATCTAGCATCCGAAATGTTTTACTATTTTTGAAAAAGATTAATGATAGAGAAATACAATATTTTCATATATGTCTCCAGATGTATCTACATATATCTCCACATGTTTGAATTTATATATTTCCAATATTGGAAAAGTGCAGAAGAGGCTAAAAAAACCACTTTTTTAAGGTGACTTCAGGTGCATAAAATCATGTGCCACTGAAGGAAAATAGATAGGAAGATACTTTTCTGCCTTTCCCAGAATGCTACTTTTACAGTTACTTCTGTGGCAGGGGAAACAATTCAATTGCAGGGAAAGAAGATTTTGAGAGATAGGTGTGCCCTCATCTTATAGTTGTTAGCATTCCAAAGGTACCTGATTTGCTGTTGAAATAAACATAATTCTGGACTAAGTTGGGCTTTGATGAGAACCAGCAGGTCAATCTTTCAATTCTAGAGCTTTCAACTAAATACCAACACATTTCCTTATATTCTAATTTCATTCATGGCCAAAATATTGCATCACTTTCTCCTTAAGATCTTGCTTTAAAAATGGCTTTAATTCTTTATTTCTCTTTTTTTAATCTCATATTTAAAATATCTGTTTTGATGATGTGTCATAAATAATTAAAACGGTATAAATATAATCTCTTTTCAGATCATATGATGGGTTATCCATGGCCTAACCAGGTCAGGCAACATCTCTCTCTGATATATATTTTTTTATATGGCACTCAAGCCTCCTCAAATCATATTGATTAAAGTGGCACTTTGTAGAAATTCTTCAGTGTGATGTATCACTTTAAAAATTCCCAATAGGTGTGTATCTATTTAACATACCTATTTCAGATTTTCAAAAATCCAATTCCCGTTCTTCCCTCACCTTAAAAAAAAAAAGTCAAAGAGTTTTTGGGAACCCTAGTGCCATTAGTAGAATTCAAAGTCTGTGAATCAGAACATAGTTCTTGGTGCAAAAGACTTGTTTACTCTAAAAGCCCTTGCTCAGAATAAGACTAAATGATATGGGAAATAAGTTTTCCCATTCTGCTTTTTTCAGATGATTTATCCAAATCCAAGAGTATTTTAAATCCATCATCTGGGACTATGTTAACAATTTACAAATCCCCCAGTGGAATTTCAAACCAAAGTTGGTAAACATTGAGGTGCAGTTGTGGGAGAGATTTTGGTAACTTTGTAAAATATATTATAAATGCCTTTATAATTCATGTTTTTGGCTTCTGCCATTGTTAATATTTTGTTTGTTTTCTTTATGTATTTATACATTTTGCTTTGGGGAGGAAATATTTTTTTATTGCAAGCTTGATTGATGCTGTGAGCCTGCTTACTTTCAGATAGGGATGGTGAAAATGCTGGCCTATGTAGGATGACTGTTTAAAATGGGTACTGTAGAACGATTCCAAGCTTTAATATTTCTTACAGAAGTTTGGTCTTACAAATAATTTATTTTGTGAAGTGCAAATTTCTTCCTGGATAGAAATGATTTTGATCACAAAGTGAGTTTTTTTCCAAGGTGCTGCTTATTAATATTATTTAGACATTGCAGTTTCTGAACACCTATTTCCTTCTGTCCTCTAGTAGAAAAATCATTATATTAGGAAGCTAGGTTACTAAAGGAAACCATATTATATATTTTGAAATATATTTCATATTATATATTTTGCTTCTGGTAATTAAGAAAACTTTAACATCGAAATCTGCTTTATCAGAGTCTTGAATATTGTGTTTTCCAGGTAGAGCAATATCTTAGCTCTCATTGACATAAATCCAATATTTTGGGCAGAAAACTTTCTTACTTTTTCTAAATACAAAATTAATTTTTTTTTGAAATTAAGTTAAAATACAAAGATGATTAGAGGTCTGGAGGCTAAAACATATAAGGAATGGTTGCTGGAATTGGGTATGTCTAGTTTAACGAAGAGAAGGACGAGGGGGGACATGATAGCAGTGTTCCAATATCTCAGGGGCTACCACAAAGAAGAGGGAGTCAAGCTATTCTCCAAAGCGCCTGAAGGCAGGACAAGAAGCAACGGATGGAAACTAATCAAGGAGAGAAGCAACCTAGAATTAAGGAAAAACTTCCTGACAGTTAGAACAATTAACCAGAGTCGTTGGAATGTACCAACTCCTAAAATTCTTACAGGTATTGCTGCACCATCAGATTTTCCTCCCCACAGTGCATGGCAACATGTGGAAGAAAGCCTGAGGTTGGTGCAGGAATACCCATAAGAATTTTAGGAGTTGGTACATTCCAATGACTCTCTGCCTACTCAAATTCCACTAACTTGTTCAGATCGAAGAAGCTGCTTGGATGGACAGCAAAATGTCTCAAACCAACAAGAAAATAAGTCCAGTTTCCATAACTCCCAGACTAGGGTAATAACATTCAAGCAACAAAGCAGCATAGCTTTAGATATTGTTTGTAGTCTAAAATACTGCTAATGAATTAAGATTGCCGGGAGAAATATCAACAACCTAAGATATGCAGATGATACCACTCTAATGGCAGAAAGTAAAGAGGAACTAAAGAGCCTCTTGATGCGGGTGAAGAAGGAGAGTGCAAAAGTTGGCTTGAAACTCAACATTAAGAAAACCAAGATCATGGCATCCGGCCCTCTCAATTCCTGGCAAATAGATGGGGAAGAAATGGAGGTAGTGGCAGATTTTATCTTCCTGGGCTCCAAGATCACTGCAGATGGGGACTGCAGCCAAGAAATTAAAAGATGCTTGCTCCTGGTGAGGAAAGCTATGGCAAATCTAGACAGCATACTAAAAAGCAGAGACATCACCCTGCCAACAAAAGTGTGTATAGTCAAAGCCATGGTTTTCCCAGTTGCAATGTATGGCTGTGAAAATTGGACCATAAGAAAGGCTGAGCGCCAAAGAATTGAGGCCTTTGAACTATGGTGCTGGAGAAGACTCCTGCGAGTCCCTTGGACTGCAAGGCATTCAAACCAGTCAGTCCTAGAGGAGATCAACCCTGACTGCTCTTTAGAAGGCCAGATCCTGAAGTTGAAACTCAAATACTTTGGCCACCTAATGAGAAGGAAGGACTCACTGGAGAAGAACCTAATGCTGGGAAAGATGAAGGCAATAGAAGAAGGGGATGACAGAGAATGAGGTGGCTGGATGGAGTCACTGAAGCAGTAGGCGTGAGCTTAAATGGACTCCAGAAGATGGTAGAGGACAGGAAGGCCTGGAGAAAAGTTGTCCATGGGGTTGCGATGGGTCGGACACGACTTCACAACTAACAACAACAAATTTATTTATTAAACTGGTATATTGCCCATCTTGCCGGAGGCGACATGGTGCCTCTTCAGGAATTTCCATTGTGAATATACACCTATATTTGTGCAAATTAGAGCTGAAATGCAGCCCATGATCCTAATTGCATGCATGGGGTATGTCACCACAGTATACTAATCTATTTTTTTCTAAGTGTGCTTTGTTGTTTAGATTGCATATTTTGACCAAAACACAGTCTTAGGAATGTGCTGGAGAGTCTTGCAAATACACTTGTTTCCTAAATTTGAGAAACGTCAGCTAAGAACTGAAATTTAGAGAAACTGGCCAATTCCTGAAGCAATGTCTGATGTCTGCAATGTACAGAATGACAGGAAACGATTGAGACAGAGATGTTGTTGCTCAGTCAAAAGACAGATCATGTAATCTGAACTTAGTTTTAGCTGCATTGCTCCCTTGTCTCCATTCAAGGTGTTTATGTATCTTTTTTTGACCCCAGATTTATTTGCTGAGAAAAAAAGAATTTAACTTGTTTTACAAATGTGTCAAGGACAGATCTATACATTTTGATAGATTTGGTGTCCAGGCTGCTCAGTTACCTGGTCTATCAGAAATAGTAGATTGCTTCTCTGACAACATTAATTTCTGAAGATGTCAGATCATGCCAGAATGGTATATCACTTAATTACAGCTCACCTGGATAACAGTGGTGACCTTTATATGCAGCTTTCATTCACTTGAATGTTCAGAAATTTCACCTGTTCCAGAATCCTGCATTTACAGAAGTAAATGAAACACGAAACTCCTTTCCAAAACCTTTCTACAGATTACCCTTCTATTTTAAAATAAAATTAAAAGTATAAATATATCTCTTGGAACCACAGACTACTTAAGAATGTGGCATTCTCCCAACTGATTCTCTTGATCTTCTCAATCCACATCACAGGCTCATTTGGTGGAAATGTGAGAAAGTATTTGCTTTCTTGTCCAAGGTAGATCAGAGCTGATCTTACTTTGTTGTGTTCTGAAAACAGGCACATTATTCAAACAGTTATTAGAAGCATTAGATAGTTTATTTGTTGAATGATTTTATTATGCTTTTTTGCCATATTGATCTGTTTTAATCTTTCAATTGATTATTTTATGTTTAGATATACTATTTTATGTTTATTTTTCTTATTGTGAACTTCTCTGAGAACTATTTTTGAAAACAAAAGGATATAAATGTAAGAAACATATTACTTGATTTCCTTAACTATTTAATTGACCTTGCATGGATCTTGCTGTTTAGGCAACACACACACACACAAATCTGGTATCTTCACATGACAAAAAGAAATGTTGCTATTTTCAAAATAATACAGCCACAAGTGACATTTTACCTCAGCAACAAAGCTTACTGTAACAGAGGAGAGGTCTAAATGCAGGAAGAGAGAAAAGATTTGCAGTATTACTTAACATGTTGTTTATTTGTTTTACACCTAATCTTTCCAATAACAAATCCCTGTTTCATCAAACTGTCCAATCCTATATAAATATAATTTTATTTTAGTCAACTTGAACTCCTCCACTATTTCAGTTGCTTAAAAAACAAAAGCAACAAATCAGGAGAACGAATATAACAATATTGGACTATTTATTAGGAGGCCATCCAGTACTTTACCTACAACCCACACAAAAACACAACATTGAAAAAAAACCTATGTGATCCTGTAAGATTAGCATCACTGTCATCTGTTACTGTCCCAGCCCAGCTCTGCTTCCCTGAGGGGGTGCCCAGCCATGCTTACCTCCTTTTCAAGGCTGCTGCTGCCAGGCCGGACATGGTGTGGTGAGGCGAGTCCAGGTGGGGTGAGGCAAGCAAGGTCACTGAGCTGCAGCTGCTGCCTGGCACTGCCAGGCTCCACATGCTCACCATCTACTGTGCGCATGCCCTGGGGAAATGCCCAGCTGGGCTAGGTGAGCTAGGGCTGAGGCGGTGGGAGCCAGCCATTTCCAGGGCGGCCCCATGGGCCAGATCTAACCACATTGCAGGCCAGATCTGGCCTGCAGGCCTTGAGTTTGACATGCCTGTCTTACATGGATTAAAAAAAACAAGCACAATATGTAACACTAGGCATCCAAGAATGAACAATAACTAAATTTACAAATGAGAAAAAAATTATATCAACAGGTTTCATCTAACTACCTGAACATTGGGGAAATTGCCTGGATCTTCCTAGAAGTGTTCATATACTATAGGGCAGGTGCTGTCACCAGGAAGATATAACTCTAGGGTCCAAAAAAATGACTTTGTTTGATAGAAGGGACCCACAAAATGCCCTTTCCATTGGAACTGGTGGAGGCAAGCAGAAACAATGGGAGAGAGGTGGTCCTGCAATTAGCTTGGTCCTATGCCATGTATCAAAGACCAAGGTAATGTATGTGACAGGGAAAATAGAGGAACGATTGCCAAAAAAATAAAAAAAATAGAGCAATGAAGGGTTTGGAGGGATTTTTTTTGGATCTTGCTAGAAAATTTAACTAAATGGGAAAAAAATGAAAGAAAACGTTTTAAGCTATGGAGATACTACTAGAAAGTATTTAGCAGTAGGTGCTCTGATCTGAGAAATGAATGTTGGTCAAAAGTAATGAAAATGGCTGTGTATACTTATGACGGTGCACATATTTATGGAAGTGAGAGTTGACAGAAGAAGGGTAAAATGTAAGTTAATGCTGTTGGAATGGTTTAATTAAGAATCCTGTATCCTAAAACAAGAAGACATCGGGTCAAGAATGAATAAGTGCTGAATGAATGTACACTGAATACAACTGTGAATGACCAATATGAAAGAATCATATTGAAGTGGTTGAGCCATACTGAGGGAGTGAACGAGGGCCCAGGAGGAAAACTGAGAACATGTGATTCAACAGAATTGATGATATCTTGAAAGGAGAGAAAGGTTTAAAGAATAAAAGACAGTATATGAAGTAGTGAATGAACGTGATGGCAGTACAGATGGTTTGCAAGTTCAGAAAGGCTAAAAGAGTTAAAGGAACAGCAAGATACTTGTGTAAATTAAGTTTAATTTTCTTTTTGTTCAGAATAACAGGATAACAGAACAATAGAGTTGAAGAGACTTTGGAGGTCTTTTAGTCCAACCCCCTGCTTGACCCTATACCAGGGCTCTGCAACCTTGACAACTTTAAGACTTGTGGACTTCAGCTCCCAGAATTCCTCAGCCAGCATAGGGAGCTGAAGTCCACAAATCTTAAAGTTGTCAAGGTTGCAGACCCCTGCCCTATACCATTCCAGACAAATGGCTGTCCAATCTCTTCTTAAAAACCTTCAGTGATGGACCACCCACATCTTCTGGAGGCAAGCTATTCCACTGATTAATCATTCTCACTGTCAGGACATTTCTCCTTAATTCTAGGTTGGATCTCTCTTTGATAATCTTCCATCTGTTACTTCTTGTAACAGGTGCTTTGGGTCAACCCCCTTTTCTCTGTGACATCCCCTCAAATATTGGAAGACTGCTATCATGTCCCTTTTAGTCCTTTTTGTTAGATTAGACATACCTAGTTCCCCAAACCATTAATCTTACTCTTTAGTCACCAGTCCCCTAATCATCTTTGTTCCTTTTCTCTGTACTCTTTATAGCAGAGATCACCAACCTTTTTATGATCCACAGACCGGGGGGACCCCTGCTTTATAGAGTCTCAATATATATATATATGTTTTCTGAGGTTTTCACGGGTGTTTGTATGTAGGTCTTTGGTAATTCGGGTTTTCTCCCATGTAAAATTGGAAGTGTCTTGGCGACGTTTCGACGAAGTCTCATTCGTCATCTTCAGGCTGGTGTCTCTTCGGCCTTGTGCTTCTGGAAGCAATGTGTGATCGCAGCTGTTTCTTCCTTTTAACTGCCAGTGGAGGTATGAACTGATTGGATGGGAGCTTGGCTGTGTTCTGAATCCAACGGATTCCAAAGAAATAAGATTACCAACTTAATCCAAAAAGAAACCCCCACTAAAATCCAAGACATAGAACAAGAAAACGGCAAAGCCCTCCTCCCATACATAAAAGGCACCACAGACAAAATCAGCAAGATCCTCCACAAACACAACATCAAGACAGCATTCTGCACAAACCGAAAAATATCCACCATCCTAAGAAACCCCAAGGACAAAACTGAGTTAGAAAATCAGGGAGTATATGAAATCCCATGCACCGCCTGCCCCACCACATACATCGGACAAACCAACAGAAGAATAAGCGCACGCATTGAAGAACACAAGAACTCAGTCAGAAAAGAGGAACCAACTTCCTCCCTGGTCCAACACCTCAAAGCCACAGGACATAAAATTGACTTTAAAAATACCAGAACTATTGCCAAAACTGAACACTTTAACAACAGAATAATCAGAGAAGCCATCGAGATAGAAAAACGTCCACACAGCATGAATAAACGAGATGATACCTCCCGCCTACCAGCCATTTGGAAACCCAGCCTTATTGACAGACGAATCCCTAGCACAAGGAGCGACACTGGACCCACACTCACGAAGACCACACATGATGTCACCACCACACATCCACGCAAAAAGCAGACTCAAACCCGCACCGATGATGAGGCACGACCACAAACCAGAAACCAGACCACAGCTGCATCATTAGCCATTTCAAACCCCTCCAATCCATACATGAAGCAAACTGACACCCACCTTGATATGGCATGACCACGAATGCGAAGCCAAACAACAGCAATGCAGCTCTCCATCTCAAATCCCCCTGCAACTCAGACTAATCCGAGCACAACAAAGACCCCACCCAAACAGAACACACCCCCATCCAATCAGAGCACAGCCAACCCGCCCATCCAATCAGAGCACAGTCCAAGCCCTAAACCATCATAACACACCTCCACCCAATCAAACACAGCCAGCCCCACCCAATCATTTTCATACCCCACTGGCATTTAAAAGGAAGAAACAGCTGCGATCACACATTGCTCCTAGAAGCACGAGGCCGAAGAGACACCAGCCTGAAGATGACGAATGAGACTTCGTCGAAACGTCGCCAAGACACTTCCAATTTTACATGGGAGAAAACCCGAATTACCAAAGACCTACATACAAACACCCGTGAAAACCTCAGAAAACATATACATACAAACACCTGTGAAAACCTCAGAAATATATATATATATATATATATATATATATATATATATATATATATATATATATATATGATATATTATAATATATATGTTTTCCTGAGGTTTTTCACGGGTGTTTGTATGTAGGTCTTTGGTAATTCGGGTTTTCTCCCGTGTAAAATTGAAAGTGTCTTGGCAACGTTTTGACGAAGTCCCATTCGTCATCTTCAGGCTGGTGTCTTCGGCTTATATATATATATTGTATATATTGTATTATGGTGACCAGAACTGGATGGAGTGTTCCAAATGTGGTCTTAACATCGCAGTATAAAGCAGTACCAACATTTCACACGATCTTGATGCTATCCTTCTGTTGATACAGCCTAGGGTTGCACTGTCTTTTTTGTCAGCTGCAGCACACTGCTGGATAAAACTGAAGAGGTTATCCAGTAGGACTCCAAGATCATTCTCACAGTTACTGCTTTTGAGTCAGGTACCACCTATTCTATACCTTTGTACTTTTGTTTTTTTGCCTAAGTGTAAGACTTTACTTTTCTCACTATTGAATTGCATTTTTTAATTTTCTTTACTTTCATCTGCTGCCTTTAATTTCTTTTGCTTACAATTTATTATTCTTTTTCTGCACTTTTCATGATATTGCTTACTCCATAAGGAAATATTGAGATGACTATGTATGTAAGATTTGATAAAGAATATCTATGTACTTAAAAACAACTTGTTGGCATATAATCCACCAGTCAGGAACTGTGACAACTTTGTAAATAAGAATAATCATTAAAATGTATTAATATTAATATGTAATTACTGAACATATACAATATTTCCAAATCATATGACTACAGAATTGGAAGGATCCTCAGAAGATGTCTACAAATTTCTTGTTTGGTTCAGGATAAAAATTGAATATAGTTTTAAAACTGAATATAGTCTATAAATATATATATAGTCTTAAACTGGTAGCATCTGCAAAGAAAAATGGTATGTGGGAAAAATTACTGGAAGATGGTTGATTGCTATAGGAAGAATGGATTGCCCTTTCTTTTTATTTTATTTTATTTTATTTTGTTTTGTTTTATTATTTTATTTTATTATTTTATTTTATTTATTTTATTATTTTATTTTATTTATTTTTTAATTCAATTTGTATAGCTCCCCATCTCATTCAATGACTCTGGGCAAATTACAATTAAAAAAAATTACAAATAAAATATAAAAACATTTTAAAACAATAAAAACAATAAAAATCAACAAACGAGTTAAATGCAAGATAAGAATAATGAACAAGAGTCTCTTCCACTCTTAGTCCTTTGAGCCTCTCTTTTAAATTTAAGCGGTTCCATCTATTCTTCATTTCTATTTTTAATTCCTTGGATTCCCTTTAAGAAATTCCATACAGCATCATATTTTGATCTCTTTCTTCAAATAGAAATCCTCATTCCTACACAGTCTTCTGTTTAAATCCCTAGGCCAATCATCAGCATGGAATAAGCTTTACCATAGCTGTAAATGGGTGTCCTTTGCTATGATCAAATATCCCGTCTTATGTCTAATCTTCATGATTTCATTGAAATATGTCCATAATGCCCATCTACATGCACAGGCTGGCATTCTATGAGTAATGCGTATATGGTAGACAAATAATGTGTGGTAGGGAGTATCTTATATTTCCTAAAAGATTCATGCCAGAGTCTTTGATAAGTTTGGCAGTCAGAGGTGCAATTTAAAAGATTTGGCATTTTTTTTATAATCTGTAAAGGCTCTGCACTTTTAATTGCTGCATGACAGACATAAAATAAACAGCTGGCAGCCCTATCTGGTGTCATAGCACAAGTAGATAGGAGACCATTTTGATATTTTTTGAAGGCATTTCCAGCATTCCATAACTGCTTGAGGTTTTTTTTTTAAGGTTTTAAAAATATTCTGGTTGTGGCACCTTGAAGGGCTTTGACAAAATATTGTGGGAGAAAATGTGCAACACATATATATATATAAAAATATGTGAAGAAAATACTGTAGGTTGTGTTGAAATGTCTCCCACTTGTTATTTTGAAATTTCATGATGGTTCTCAGCATCCGTTGCCTGGCTTCAAAATGAAGATACTGGATATTATAGAAAGATATTGCCTAAACTCATATTCATGGCTTAGATATATCTCAATAAATCATGCTCCATAAGAAAGATATGTCAGCATATATTCTTCTCCTTTTTCTTTTTTGCCTTAAATTAAGACTACTAAACCTGAAGTACAAAATCTCAATCGTTCACTAGATGGCAGCAAAAAGATAACAAAATGAAGACTTTGCTGCCATCGTGTGGTTATTCAGATTTTTGTTAATATATTTTATATATTGTAGTGTGTTAAACAATATAAATATAAATATATTCCTTCTTACCCTTTGGGTGGTATATGTCTTCCTCAATCTTGGGTCCTATACCAAAGGTCTGGGAGTTTGAGGGTTCTGTACAATATCTTAGCTATTTCTAGCACTGCATTCTTCTGGACCAAGAGTCCAGTTCTCTGATAACGTTCCTGGGATTTGTTTGGAGCCATTCCCCCAGCTTAGGAGTCACAGCCCTAAGTGCTTCTACCACTGGGACCATTTTGGCCTTTACTTTCCAGATCCTTTCCAATTCCTCCTTCAGGCTCTGCTGCTTCTCCAGCTTCTCATACTCCTTCTTCTTGATGTTGCTATCACTTGGCACTGCTACATCTATCACCACCGCTGTTTTTTGGTCCTTGTCAACTACTACGATGTCTTGATGATTGGTTAGAACCTGCTTGTCTATCTGGTGAGGCTTAAACTCTAGATAGAAAGCAGAATTCCAAATCTCTATGGTTGCCTGATCTTTGTTCAGTGTGTCTAGGATCTGCAGTATCAAGTTTTCATAATACTCTGGATGTAGCATTCTTCCATATTATTGCAGTAGGACCTGAATCTGTCATTTGGTCTTGCTTATAATGGTGCAGCTTCCATATGGATCTGCTTCTGCCATACTTGGTTAGGAGAACTTGTTTGGTGTAGTTATATTCTGTAACATTGTTGTTCAGCATCTGTGTTATTACTTACCTAAGAAATAAATATAAGCCAATTTGTTGCAGTGGTTAAAGGCACAAGGCTGCATACTAGGAGACCATGAATTCTAATCCTGTCTACCTAGGTGACCTTGAGCCAGTCACTCAGCTCTACAGAGGGAGGCCATAGCAAGCCACTCCTGAAATCTTGCCAAGAAAATTGCAGGCAGTTGCCAGGAGTAAAAAACTGACTCAGTGAATACTGAGGAGATCCAGTAGCCCATCTCAAGTTGCTTTGTTAAGTGTCCCATTAAACTTGGAATGTTATATTTATCTGTATAACATTAGGGGAGGTTCATGATTAAACTTATCATGGATAGGTTTTTTTAAAAAAAATACTTTAATGTACATTTAAATATACTCATTTCTCCGGCTGAGTAGTGACACGAGAAACATTTGTGTTTTTACATAGAATTTACAGAACAAAATAATCAGTGTTGATTTAAGTATATTGACCCATATGAGCTTTAAAAGTTATATTCTACCAGATATATTCTCTGTTCTTGATTACTATCATGTCAAATTGCAACTTCTATATTTGAAACAAACTTCATGCATGAGGGGAAATATCCATTTCAGTGATCTTTGAATTGGCAGTACTGTATAATGGAGCTCATTTACCCATTCTGTTGAGAGCCAAATGATAAAAATCAAACCTTGCTTTATATGAGAGGCCTAAACATAAATATGTCATATATTTCTTTCCACCATTGTGAATAGGTCAAGAAAATGGCTTCAATTTACTTTTGAAATGACTTCCTCAATCTCTTTATTTAGAGAGAAATATGCTCTGCTGCAGAATAGGCAAACTGGTAGTTGAGTGAGGGCTCTTACAGTGGTGAGGAGAGATACAGGTAATCCTCAACTTACGAACAGTCACTTAACGATTAGACTCCTCAAAGGTACTTATGAATCAGTTCCAAAATTCTAATGGCTGCTCCTCCCACAATGGTCATATGACCACATTTCAAGTGCTTGCAACTGGCCCACATTTATGGCTGTTTGTAGTGTTTCACAGTCAGGTGACTGGAATTTATTATGTTTTTGTCAAAAATTGGTGTTTATGTCAAGTTTCTGCAAAAATGCCACATAGCCATCAATAGGTTCAAATAACGACTGTGGGGTTCACCTAGCAACAGCAGTGTTTGCTTTACAAATGTTGCATTTGCTTAATGACTACTGTTCTGTTCTTGCAAAGCAGACATCGAGACAAGGCAGGTTCACAGCAAAGGATCTTTTTATTAGGTACATTCACAGAAAAGAAGCAATAACACAATGACAACTTGCCTTTTTATACTCCCCTTGCAAAGGGACGCACAACCAATCATTGCAGGCCATTCTCCCGCCTTGCGCATGTGCGCAAGGCCGAAGACAGCCTGTCTGGGTCCCGGGCAGACACGTGGTCTGTCCAGGTCTCTGCAACCTTTCTGCAGCCTTCCTGAGCCTTGCTGAATGACTCAGCAAGGCCCAGGACATAACACCCCTCCCCTCTTGGATTAAACAATACTGTGCATATTGTTTAACATCATACACACACCATGGCTGGCCGGTTGGCCCGTTAGGCAGTCAACCTTACTCCTGGCAACCTATTTTCCTTCAGGTCCCCGTGGTATCCACGATCTTTCACTCTTTGACAATATTTGCACCGCAGCACTATAGTTGTTGTTTACTTTCTCAGATGGCACGGGCTAATAACCCTCCTGTGTAGTGAACAGGGACCTTACATATTCATTTAAATACTTAGGAGGACCCTTGACCCGCTCTGATCTCCATGGAGCCAGATTAGGTGCAGGTGTCCTTTTAGGTGTGGGATTAGGAATAGGTGCCTGGAGTGCCTGCTCCCGGATTGCACAAAACAAACCAGGACTTTGTTGCCCAGAAAACTCAGGGGTTCCCCCTGACTGCTGACTGGCTGGATCCACTAGACCAAAACCAGAGTTCCTTGGTGGGGTCGAGTTCCCCGAGTCCCCTGGTGGGGTGGAGTTCCCCAGAATTCCATGGGACTCCTCTTGGGAGCACTGTCCCTCGAGCCCAAGGCCAGCAGCAGGAGTACCCTGAGTAGCCGATTTACGGCCATTTGCCCCTAGCCAGGGACCTCTGCCAGAGTCAGGAGCTGCCTCCATGACAAGACCCCCGGAGTCTATGCCAGAGTCAGGAGCCGCCTCCATGGCAAGACCCCCATCTGGAACATTTGGATAAGCGCCCTCATAGAGAGACTGTGGTCCACAATTGTAATTGGGGTCCCCCTCCCCCCCGAGAGCAGAGCCAGGGGCGGAAGCATGGCCAGGAAGCCTCCAGCGCAATGTGGCATCTAAGCACACGACCATCCTCCAAGGCCACTTCGTAGGACAGTGGCCCAGAGACCTTACATACAATAGCAGGTACCCAGAGATGTCCATGCCCATAATTTCTGGCCCAAACCGGGTCACCCAATTGGAGTCTCCTAGGTGCCCACGGTTGTGACACCTGTGAAGCCACCTGGTCTGGGTGCAGCCTGTCCAGCTTCATAATGAGTCTGCGACCCAAGCGGAGTTCAGCTGGGCTCTTTCCTGTAGCTGTGCAAGGTGTGGTGCGGTGTGCAAGGAGAAAATCAGCTAACCTGTGATGCCAGGGTCCTTGAGTGATTCTCTTTAATGCTTCCTTGGTGGTACGCACCATGCATTCAGCCTGACAATTGGTGACAGGGTGAAAAGGAGCAGACGTGGCATGCCGGATCAAGTTGGCTTGAAGAAACGCCTGAAACTCAGAAGAGGTAAATTGGGGACCATTGTCTGATACAAGGACATCAGGAAGACCATGGGAAGCGAAGATTCCTCAGAGCACCTGGATGGTCCTGGCAGTAGTAGTGGAGGATACAGGAATGACCTCTAGCCACTTGGAATGGCTATCCACGAGGAGAAGGAAGAATTGCCCCTGAAAGGGCCCAGCATAGTCAATGTGTACGCGTGACCATGGAGTGAGTGTCTCCTCCCACCTATGTACAGGGGTGTGGGGCATCTCGGGTCGCGACTGCTGGCACACTTGGCACCCCTGAACCTGGGCCTCGATGTCCTTATCGAGTCCAGGCCACCACAGATGGCTGCGCGCAAGCGCCTTCATCCTTACAATTCCCGGATGTCCCTCATGCAGAGAGAGCAAGACCCTAGTCCTCAATGAGGCCAGGATGACTACCCTGCTACCCCACAGGATACACCCTTTGAATGTAGAAAATTCATATTTCCTACGCCAGAAACTTTGGAACTCTGTATCAGGACACGTGTCAGGCCATCCTGACAACACCCATGTCAGCATGCGTGCAAGCATGTGATCAGTGGCAGTTTCAGCAGCCACATCCCTAGCATTGAGGGGAGATTCAGTTAAGTCCTGAATAGAAAGAATGTGTACAGCAGGAGCAGGGTCTGCCTCTATTTGCTTTAGA
The DNA here is from genome assembly GCA_023970755.1 of Azemiops feae. Taxonomy (NCBI): domain Eukaryota; kingdom Metazoa; phylum Chordata; class Lepidosauria; order Squamata; family Viperidae; genus Azemiops; species Azemiops feae. The sequence goes on from JALGBA010000234.1 coordinate 1,852,088, forward strand.
GGTAACCTACTAAGGCCATCAGCGTGGCCCATCTCTGTTCCAGGTTTGTGAACCAGAGTGTAATCATAAGCTGACAAGAAAATTGACCATCTCAGCATTCTAGGAGATATTATGTGAAGGGTTTGTTTGTTGGTGGTAAACAACCCCAGCAAAGGCTTGTGGTCAGTGTAGACCGTGAAATGGTGGCCATACAAGAAATCATGAAATTTCTTGATGCCTGAGATTATTTCCAAGGCTTCCCTGTCAATCTGCGCGTAATTACGCTCTGTAGATGAGAGAGTTCTAGAATAATAGGCCACAGGGACCTGAGTCCCATCAGCCTTGAGATGACTTAACACTGCTCCTACCCCATAAGGGGAGGCATCACATGCGATGCACACAGGCAATTTCTCATTGAAGTGAGCCAGTACAGCATTGGAGGATAGCAACGCCTTGACTTCTTTGAAAGCCTTTCATGAACCTTTGTCCATGTCCATGGAATCTGCCTGTCCAAGAGCCGGTGTAACGGCTCAGCCACTGCAGCCTTGTGGGGGAGAAATGAATGATAAAAATTAAGTAGACCCAAAAGCTGGAGTTCAGCTTTTGACTGGGGACTAGGGGCCAGTTGAATGGCCTTGAATTTAGACTCTGCAGGGTGGATGCCTTCAGCATCAACATGAAATCCTAGAAATTCGGTGGATGTTACACCAATTTTACATTTGTCTTGCTGTAACTTCAGCCAGCTTGGCGGAAACGCAGCAAGACAGCTCTCAGCCTTTCAGCCAAGTTCCCAGATGACTCTCCTGCAATGAGGACATCATCAAAATAGGGGCAGACGCCAGGAATACCACGGAGCGTTCGCTCCATCACCCCTTGGAAGATGCCAGGGGCTACATTGACCCCAAACTGCAGCCTTCTTACTTTGAAAGCCCCTCTGTGAGTAACTATAGTTTGTGCCTCAGCTGTTGCCTTATCAACAGGTAACTGTTGATAGGCCTGAGCTAAATCAAGCTTAGCAAAGAGCTTTCCCCCCTTCAGTGAGGCTCACCACAGGCACTGGATATGCATGTTGCTGCAAGGCTTTGTTTAGAGTGCATTTATAGTCCGCACAGATTCGGACTTCACCATTTGCTTTTAATGGTGTCACTATGGGGGTTTCCCATGGAATCCACAGGTTCAAGAATGCCTTGTTGGAGCAGTTTGTCCAACTCAGCATCTATTTTTCTTTTGAGGGCAAAAGGCACCCTCCTTTGTTTAACCCTGATGGGTGTGATGGCTGGATCTAACCTTAAAGTAATGGGAGGCCCCTTGTATGAGCCAAGTTCTGAGCTGAATACATCAGCAAACTCCTTACAGACTCCTGCAAGGCTGGCAGTTTGCAGATGGTTCAGACCAGTCACTTGGATCCCAAGTGCCTCGAACCAATCGAGTCCTATAAGACTCGTACGATCATCCCCAACTACCACCACATCTAACAACCCATCAATTTCCTTACGCTGTACTCTAAGCATGGCCTCCCCCTTCACACTGACTCGTGAATTCTGAAAGTCAGTGAGGATGAGATTGGAGGACCTGAGTTTGACTCGTGAGCCACTCCTGGAACAAACCTTTTTAAAGGTGTCTGCAGAAATAATAGAAAGAGCAGACCCTGTGTCCAGCTCCATGGCCAGGGGAACTCCCTGCAACTTTACATCAATGTACAGCTTTTTCTTAAGGGGCCGGTGAACCCGAGTTTTAAATACCCTCCTACGGGACGTGCAGAAACCCACCCTGTGTTGGCTGGGGACCTTGGTACTTTTCAGAGGCAATTCTTCGGGGAACCTGTTTTTCTGGCGACCCAAACAGGCTGATGCGATGTGGCCTTGCCTGCCACATGCCCGGCAAACAGCAGAACGAAAACGGCAGTCGGCTCTCCTGTGGCGACCCCCACAGCCGAAACACTGAAGGGATACAGGCGTCTGTCCTCTGTGTTCTTGCAGTCTTCTCTCCGCCGACGGTTGAAGTCTGTCCACCTCTTCTTCCTCGGACTCTTCTCCGGAGGCCTCTCGCACGACTTCCTGGTGGACGGGGACTGCTGCTGGAGGGTTCTTTGTCGACTGTAAGGCCTTCACTGTGCCGCCGGCTGCTTCTTCAGCTGCAACTTCTCTCAGGGCATCTTGGAAGGAGAGATCAGCTCTAGCAAACAACTTTTGTTGCATCTCACGGCTTCGCAATCCGCAGACGAGTCGATCTCGGAGCCTCTCTTCCAAATCTTGGAACGCACATGGCCTAGCAGCCTGCCTCAGAGCCACGATGAAATCCGCAGCTGATTCTCCTGGCCGCTGGTCCTGCTGCTCAAATTGGTGCCTCCAAGCAATTACAGATAGCTTGGGCTCAAAATGCTTGCGCAGCATTTTCTTTAGATCGGCATATGCGATCGATTCCAATGGTGCTGGGGCTACAAGATTCTCAGCAATGTTAAAAGTCTCTTGCCCACAGACACACAGCAAAGTAGCAGCTTTCAGTCTGTCTTCTTGGATCTTGTTCACCCTGAAGTAGTTCTCAATGCGAGCTGTGTAAGAGCTCCAGCGTTCCGGGTGCGAAGTATCGAACTTGCCAAGACGGCCCAGCTTGGACATCGTTGTGACCGATAGCCTCTTCGACGTCTCTTGCTGCAAGGAAGGAGAAGGGGTCCCACGAAGCCAAGCCCACCTCCAGCGTCTTCGTACTGGCAGGCTGTTGCTTCTTCTGGACGCTGTGCTTCTCTTCGCTTCAGGCCTTCAGGTGAGTAGGCCTAGCTTCTTCTTAGTAGGCTTCCGATGCGGCGAATCCCACCTTGCAAAGCAGACATCGAGACGAGGCAGGTTCACAACAAAGGATCTTTTTATTAGGTACATTCACAGAACAGAAGCAATAACACAATGACAACTTGCCTTTTTATACTCCCCTTGCAAGGGGATGCACAACCAATCATTGCAGGCCATTCTCCCGCCTTGCGCATGCGTGCAAGGCTGGAGACAGCCTGTCTGGGTCCTGGGCAGACACGTGGTCTGTCTGGGTCTCTGCAACCTTTCTGCCGCCTTCCTGAGCCTTGCTGAATGACTCAGCAAGGCCCAGGACATAACAACTACTGTAAGAAAGGTCACAACTTACATCTGTAATGGGAAGGCTCCATTACGTTCATAAGTGAGGACTATTTGTTGGAAAGGTTCTTATAAGAACTAATTGCTGGTTTTGTCACCTAGAAAATCTTTGTTATTCAGGTTTATTATTGAGTTTAATAATTTTGTAAATCGCCATATAACTTTAGGAAAAGTATAAAGTGGTTAGAATTACATTTTAAAAGTAAGAATCCCTTTAAAGATGTACAATGAAAGCAAAGAACATGGAATCAGGAGGTAAATTTCTATAAGTATGCTAACATTTTTTAGGGGACATTACTCCAAAATAAAGATCACCCTCTCAGTGAAGTAGCATTTTCTAATGCTCTGTAATCCTTTTACTTTGTCTGGACATTTTTTTCCTTTATACATTATGGACTTAACACTTCAGCTCACAATATGCTGGCAGCAATGCAAAAGAAAATGTAGCCCAATTCCATGTTGTATTTTTATATCAATCTAGCTTTAGGTGTGCAGAGATCTTATGTTCATCAAGTGTATTCAAGTATGCATTTTAAGACTAGCGCTTTTGCAGAGCTAATTTTCCTTGTCAAAGCAAGTAAAAGCAATTATGCAATATAAACATGTGATTTCTTTTCATTGGGTGGACTGTATTTTTGTTAACCTTGCATTCTGAAAATATACCTTTAATTTCAGTGGAAAAAGCATTTTTTCATGTAGAAAGAATAGAAGGTGAGTACTGATTGAATCTGGTTTCCATTACCAAAAATTGGGTGGGGTGGGTAGTTTGGGTTGAGTGTGTGTGTCAAGGGGATTCTATACAGTTGGTTGGCTGGTATCACAAATTCTATGGTGTGTTTATCCCACTATTCAACATTTCTACAGCAGGGGATAATTTCTTTTTTTTAATATTGAAAGAAACAAATTGCTAACATCCAGCATGCTCTGGCACAAATATACGCAAATACATCACATACTATATGGAAACATTTATTTATGGACCAAGAAAGAGCAATAAGGTAGGCTGGAGGAAATGGCCTTGTGTTGAATTCAAATTAAAAAGAAAACAACAACAAACAAAAATGATCATTGAATTTTCCAGTTAGAACAGGGAGGGAGCGTAACTCTCAATGTATAACCACAGGGCTGAACATTGAACATCGTGGGTGCTTTTTCTACTAGCCATGCATGAAATAATAATAAGAGGAGAGTACCTCTGAGCATGGCCATAGGATTCTGGTTCACTTAATGGTTTGGAACTTCTTGTTTTGTGAAACCTTGGCTCTTGTTTCAAATCTGCCAGTTCACAAAACCCACACAATTAATTGAAAATGCTTCTTTTCATTTGGATCCTATACTTAGCCATTTAATATCTTTCTTTCTTTCTTTCTTTCTTTCTTTCTTTCTTTCTTTCTTTCTTTCTTTCTTTCTTTCTTTCTTTCTTTCTTTCTTTCTTTCTTTCTTTCTTTCTTTCTTTCTTTCTTTCTTTCTTTCTTTCTTTCTTCTCCTTCTCCTCCTCATCCTTCTTCTTCATTCTAATTCTAATCCTTTCTCCTCAGACTGGGGAGGATGACCTTTTAGAAAACAATTTAATAGATGTTTAATCTAGAATTTACAATGTTACTTTATTACCTTCCCCCAAATTAGCAGAGAACTATTTTGATTTTTTATGGGAAACAGCATTTCACCTGAGCTGTTGGTTTGAATAAGCTGTGGTGGCACAGTAGTTAGAATGCAGTATTGCAGGCTGATTCTGTTGACTGCCGACTGCCAGCAATTTGGCAGTTCGATTCTCACTGATTCAAGGTTGACTCAGCCTTCCATCCTTCTGAGGTCGCTAAAATGAGGACCCAGATTGTTGGGGGCAATATGCTGACTATGTAAACCACTTAGAGAGGGCTGTAAAGTACTATGAAGTGGAATATAAGTCTAAGTGCTATTGCTATTGCTTTTCGGTCCAGACACAACCTGCAGGTTCTTGATTTTTTACTTGTGAGAGGTTTGACTTAGAAAGAATCCTTATTACTTCAAATGCATTATTTCTTCCATTTCAGGCCTTTACATCCTTTATCTTGGTTTTATTTTTAATGTCTTAGCTAGTGCTATGCAGGATGGCTTTTTCTGATTTTTCCTTCCTTCAATTTTATGAAAGAAAATTACTTTTCATTTTTTTTTAAAAAAAGAAACATTTAATGTCCTCTCTCCCAAAGCTGCAAGTTCTTGAAAGGAGATTAATTGGTATACTGTTCAATTATGTCTTCTGCTTTATGGATTCTCTCGTACAATATTTTTCAAACTTGGCAACTTTAAGATGTGTGGAGTTCAGCTCCCATAACTCTGGCTGAGAATTGAAGTCCACTCCTCTTAACGTTGCCAAGTGTGAGAAACGTAGCTTCTGCACTGAGCATGGGGCTGGACAGGAAGACTTCAAGGTCCATTTCAACTCATACTTTCTTTGATTTACCCATCATATCTTATTTTCCTCTTTATTTTATTTATTTTCTATTTATTTTAGATAATTTATAATTTAGTTGATCTGTTCTTCAATCATCACGCCCTGTTTGGGTTTATATTGCCTGCTGGTTTATTTTATATTATATATAAAAGCATGATATAAAAGCATAGAAAGGGCTCTATTGTGTTCATTTCCATAATTTAAGCCTCAGTGACCAGTTTGATGGAGCATGTCATAGCAGCCAAACATACTTCTTACATTTTAAATAATTAACTAGAGAGCCTGAATAACCTGCTGCTATACATAGCAGTAGGAGGCTGGACTGAGTATCAATCACTCAGTCCATCAAAGTGCTAAGTACATCATCTGGGATCCATAATTCATGGAGAATTTAGAGTTGCACTTGGGCACTTTGTTTCTTATAGACAAACATTCCCCCTAGTGATTTTTGTGCTTAATCTGAACAAATATATATGAATGACGTGAAAAAAAGTAAGAGGTTTTTTTTAAAAATGTTGAATGTGGTACAGAATGACATTTCATTCCATATGTCTTCTCTTCTCACCTTACTAACCTTAGGGCTATAAGGAGTGGCTTGGTTTTTTGTTGCACAGAAGCAAAGGGGTTTTCCTCACTGAGGTGAGGACAAAATCTGTTTCAATGAGACATTTCAGGAGACCTCCCAGCCTGAATCTGACAATTTTGGTAGCTGGAAAAGGCTTCTGTATATGTGAGCTTCTGTATATGAATTTCTGCATCTAAGCTTCTTCAGCACTTTTCAGTGGGTGACCAGAACCCCTGCACAGAAGTAATTAGAAGTGCCCAACTCAGGCTGTGAGAGGAAAAGATAATAGAAAGAAAAATGGCTACTTTGCATCACAGATTTGGCTCAGTTTCATGACTCAGTTGAATCTAATCAAACCACCTCATTGAAGCTTTGCAAACCCCTTTAACAATAGATTTCTTTGACTTATTTTGAATATTAGTGTTATACAAAATGGCAGCTGTGACTTTGTGCTTGCCCTGTTTCAATTTCATGGTTGCGGCTGCCATCTTCACCTTTTTGCTCTTGCTGCCCCATCACTTTCCTCTACTCCTTTTCAGTCTGGTGACCTTCATATTTATTTGCACAGAATTTCCATAATCTACAGGAAGCAAAGGGTAAGATGCATGTTTTAATCTAATACTGTGTTTCTTAACTTCAACAAGTTTATGGAGATTCTCAGTCATCCAGGTCATGGTTGTCCCAAAGGTGCTTTTTCAAGAGGCAACTGATTTTCTTGTTTTTATTTGAAGATGTTTTGCTTCTCATCCAAGAAACCTCTTCAGGTGTGATTGGATGGTGGGGAATGGAAGGATTTATACTCCTTGCAGACAGCTGGTCATTTGCATTCTTCTAGAGAGACATTGAGGGCACTTGGAGGTTTATCTGTGACCTCAAGGTCACCTGAGTGGTGCAAATGTGGAGCCTTTTTGGAACTGCTGAAAGGTGTGTTGTAAACTGGAGATAGATGATGTCATATCCCTCCCCCTACAAACGCATGGCACAACACAGGAGAACAAACCCATCAGGACAAGATTTAGCAGTCCATCTGCATTTAAAAGACAATGGCCACTCTTTTGAAGACAGCAAAGTTCACATTTTGGACAGAGAGGACCACTGGTTTGAAAGAGGGGTCAAAGAGGCTATCTATGACAAAATTGAAAAGCCCTCTCTCAATAGAGGGAGGGAGAATACGACATCATCTATCTCCAGTCTACACAATCCTTTCAGCAGTTCCAAGAAGGCTCCACACCCATTTGCACCACTCAGGTGATATTGAGGACACAGATAAGCCTCCAGATGGCATCAACGACTCCCTAAAAGAATGCAAATGACCAGCTGTCTGCAAGGAATATAAATCTTTCCATTCCCCACCAACCGGTCAGAGTTGAAGAAGCTTCTTGGTTGAGTAGTGAAATGTCTTCAAAAAACAACAAGAAAGTCCAGTTGCTTCTTGAAAATGCACCTTTTGTTTCAACAACTTTAAGAAGTGTGGACTTCAACTCCCAGAATTCCCGAAACCAGCATGATGGCTGGGGAACTCTGGGAGTTGAAGTCCACATTTCTTAAAGTTTCTGAGAATCAGAAACACTCATCCAATGCAGAATACCAATTTTGTTGTTTTATTGTAAGAATTATGCTTTACAATTACATTATCTTGAATATATATTTACAATAGTCTAGAATGATCTTCAGAGGGCTTATATATTTTGGGAACTTCATACAGTCACTAGCCCGCTGTCAGAGGCTCAGCAGAGGCCAGAAGGTCAATTCTAATTCCCTTTTCCCCTGTATCATTTGGGTAATTCGCATGTAATCCACAATGGAATATAATCTCTTCTTCCCTAAAAATGCATATCGGAAGCAATATACTTCTTTTTACCAAGCACCAGAGCGTTGATCTGTTCATAAAAGCCAACCATAATTACAGCAATAATTTCTCCATTGCAGCCAAAGCTTTTTATTTAGGGCAATATACAGCTATGTGCAAGAGGCAAGGAGAAGGCCCCATTTGAGACACTTAAATCCCACTTAAGCCCTTGAAGGCTTAACTAGCATTGAGGCCTTCAGCTGGTGCCCAAGCATCTCAGCCTTAACAGAGAACTGGGCAGACAGTACATGATTCTCATGTGGGAATTCACTGGAGTGCACTGTTGTTGGCATGTCTCCTTTAAATTACTCCCCCCTCCCTTTTTTTTGCTGGCTCATTGCCTAGTTCTGCAGGAAGGAAAAATGTCAACCTGCCAAAAGCATCTTCCATTTGCATTCCAACCCATTTGAAAGACCATCCAAACTAAACAAAAAAATTAAAGGGGAGAGGCAGGGACTTGTCCAATTTCCTGCCTTGATCCCTTAGGGAAACAGTTTATTAGTGAGCATCATTGCAAAGGCAAAATGGAGTGAAATATATGAATGAGAGAAAATGGGAGGAGGGGAGGAGAGGAGGACACAGACAGGCAGGAAAAAAATCATTTAAATCATCAAACTGACATGAAGTTTAGAAGCATAGAAATGTTCTTTATATTTAAGTCTGCTTCTTCAGGTTGTAAATATTAAGAATTAAAACATGGTCCAGATATCAGGAATGAAAAAAGGAAAGGAAAAGGGGCAAGGGTTTCAGGTGGAAGAGGAAAGGGTACAAAGGGCAGTTTGTTTAAATAAAATTTAGTTTTAAAAATCTAATATTTTCTCTTTTTTGGTTCCTGCTTGCTTTTTTTTGTTAAACCATAATGCTCTAACTATTTCAATTGTGATTTGCAGAATACTGTGCGGTATGGACAAATCTAGCTTGTGTTGCATTGAACCATGTTTTGATTAATAATTTACTTATTCTTTATAATAACAATTTTGTGTCTTCACGACAATCTTGACTATAGGCTACTGCCTGGAAAGATCCCTGCAACTTCCTTGGCAACATTGTCAGACCTGATTTACCATTTCCTGCTTCCAAGGGCTGAGAAAAAATGACAGGCCCAAGATTGTCCAGTTGGCTTTGTACCTAATGCAGGATTAGAACTTGCTATCTTCTGGTTTCTAGCTTGGTGCCTTTAACCATTGCAAAAAAGTGGCTCATACCTATTCCTTAGGTAAACAATAATACAGAAACTAAACAACTGTATTAGAGCTGAATGACAAATTAAGTCATCTGCCAGTTTTGTGCACATTTATTCACAATTATGTTTTGGGATGTTTCCGTATCAATCTGAGATTTTTTTAAAGAAGCTAGAACTTACACTATTTTAAACATAGTTTGAAACTGCACATTTTCCGACTAAATATGCATCTTTTACACATTGGAGCTAAAACTGTGTATTTGTGTGCTTTATCCTACAATAATGAATTTTATGACTTGGAACAAATGACGGTATAGCTAAATTTAGAAAAATGTGAAGAGTGAAGTGTGATACAGATTTGTTTGTTTAAGTAAGTCAGGACTGAGCTTTTTCTACCAGCACTGAAGAAGACTAAAATTCCCTCAGGTACAGCTTCTCCTAATACCTTGTTGCGATGTTTGTAGAAACTGCAGCTGCTGAATGTTGCCCTGGTTTCAGAAAAGTCCTCATATGTGGAGAGAGTGTTGTTCTTTGGGGAATATGGTCAACAGATAACATCAACTGTTCGTTTTCACTGTGGACCTTAACTACTAACGGTTCAAATTGTGCATTAAAATATATTACTATGGAAATAAGTACTGTTTGATTAATTTATGGGACACCTATGTCTTAATTTTGAAGAGAATAGGGGTACAGTGGTATCCTTTGTGGGAGTCAAAAATCAAGATGGTAGTTAAACTCATATGACTGAAAACCAATATTTTCCAGTGTTGTGATGCACATAAAAAAGGGTTGGAACTTCAATCACATCAGCACAACTAAAATCTTGACTTTTCTAATCATCCCAAGAAGTGTGAAAATGTTTATCAAAATGTTTTTTTTAAAGTCTTCTTGGAATTTTATGTAGGTTTTATAAATAGCAAACAGACTTTTTCCTAGTTGTGGGGCAAGATCAGCTGTGAATTCAGGAAAGGGAAGAAAAAAGGTGGAGTATGTTAAAGCAATGCACACATATGGAATACTATCCCATTATTCTCTCATTTACCTGAAAATCCTCAAGGACTTCCCAAACCTGGTGCCTTACAAATTTGCTAGGACTAAAATTTTGCTCAGTTCCAGCACAACTGGAAGTTACCAGGCTGAGGAAGACTCTCTGCTAACATTTCTCTAAGAAATAAAATCTTACTGTTTTCTATGGAGTTTCCTTCATACAGAATATTGTTGCAAACTCTGGTTGGATGTCGTGATAGAGAAGATGTGCACACAAAGATCTTAATCTTCTCTTCATAAAACAATCCACTAAAAGGTTGTGCCAAAGCTTTTCTTCTGGGAGGGAGAGTGTACTCTGGCTCAAGCACTTTGTGTTTTCCTCAACGATTCCCTAGTGCATATCTGGCAAGATCTCAAAACATTCTTAACACAAATTGTCTTTGGTCAATAAATAGCAGAAGAGAAGTGTCCTGGAAGAAAAGATTTATTGCAAGAGTGATACAAACACACCCATAAATCAGAATGAAATGAGAGTGCTTTCAGGTAGCAGTGCTGACATTTATGCAAATCTTAGTAAAGGCAAGAATATATTTACAGCACACTGAATAATGCCTCATTTTTTTATGAGTAGCCCCCAAAGCTAGTTTATAAACAAAGAAAATCATCCAAAATGTCACAGAAGATCTTTTTTTTTTTTTTTTTTAACTTATATAGTGCTGTTCTATTCTAAGTTAAGTACAGCTTAAACAAGGGCTTATTCACATTGCCAAGTTTCCCCATTACCAAAATGGGCCAGCAACAATTTCTGGAGGACAGAATGAACAACAAAATTCCATTAATCTCCAGTCAACACTAAATTACCCCAGGGCACATTTTTCTGCTCCAGTTTTGTAGTATAGTTTTCCATGTTATGTTAAAGATGATAAGTAATCTGGAGGCTATACTGTCTAAGGAAGCTAGCCTAACAAAGAAAAAAAAACTTAGGAGTGACATTATAGCTGACTTCCAATATTTGAAGGATAGTCACAGGAAGAATGGGTCAATTTATTCTCCAAAGCACTAGAGGGTAGGACAAGAAACAAAAGGTGAAAGCTAGTCACAGGAGTTCCAACCTGGAACTAAGGAGAAATTTCCTGACAATAAGAACAATTACGGAACAGTTTGCCTCTGGGAGTTGTAGGTGATCCATTTCTGGAGAGTCTATGATTCTGTGACTCTTACTTCAAGATTTTGGTCCATCTTGGATACTATACATCAGTTGGCTATTTTGCAGTGGAAGAAATATCCTTCAACTGAATTAATATTCACCATAGGGTTTTACAGCATCTTTTATCATAAATACTACAAGAGCACAGTGGATGGAACACTTGCCCTTCCCATAGAAAGTGGTTTCACTAGGAGAAACATTTTTAATTGCTATTTTTCTTTTCTGAATTAAAAAAGTTCAGCATTGTACTATTTCAGCACTGTGATTTTTTTTTACAATCACCCTGAATAGAACATTTCACCCTCAGCTCTCTATCAATAGGTTATTTAGGCTATTTGGGATCTGAGGGTCCCCACAGACCTACCTGCATGTATGTCACCACCTGTATATCTGAGGCAGCCTCCAGATAACTACGAGTACAGTGCATTCCCTATTATCCCGGCTTCAGAACTTTCATACCCCAGTAATCCATGGGGAATGGAGGAGCAGCTTAAGGTGACTTGGTCAAAGATTATGACTTATTTGATCTCAACTAATCTGGCAGGTCCAAAAGGTGCTTTTCCAAAAGGCAACTGGACTTTCTTGATTTTTTCCCCTGCAAATGTTTTGCTTCTCATCCAAGAAGCTTCTTCAGTTCCCTTGAAGCTTCTTGGATGAGAAGTGAAATGTTTTCAAGGAAAAAAACAAGAAAGTCCAGTTACCGTTTGGAAAAGTATCTTTGGGACAAGCATGACCTGGATGATTGAGAATCTCCATAACATTTGGTCTGGCAGGTCTACAATAGAACTGCCCCCTTCCATCTAGTCATTGGGTTTGGCACTGTTTGCAGAATCTCAGTGTCCTCCCTCCCTCCAGTATGGTTTGGTTGTTCCATCAACTCTTTCACTCTGTAAGTTAAACAGTATGAAACCCTGCAATTAAGTAGCCTATCTTTGGTTAACCACATAATTTAAAATATAATGGAAAGATGGATCTTATAGTTCCGTAGTTTGTATAGCAAGAAATTCTTTCCCCAGTGGCCATTGCTTCCTTGGCTCTTTACTTCCTCTTCTCAGTTGATGTTTTATGTGTGGATAACATTAGGCAGGGGTTAGGGAACCACCAATCATGGCCTTTAGAATGTCATGCATTGAAGCTGTATGGACCCCTTTGGGGCATATGGTAGAGGTGTTAGAAGGGGACAACATAATGACAATGGTGTAATTTCCTATCAATTCCATGACTGAGATCACAGTATAGCAGCTGTCTGGATGTGGCTTGAAAGGTGATGGTTTGTCGAAAAGTATTATCTAAGATATCTGATTTAATCCTCAGATAAGACCATCAAGTGCATTCTTGCATCCCTCCTAAATTCCAGTGTTTCGAGACCAGATTGTCAAATTCAGTTGAAATGCAAAGGGAAATAAACTGTTAAAATATACTATAAATATATCACACTTGGGAGACAATCTCTTGACCTGTAGAGATTGTTGTCACCATTTTCTCTATCTGATTAATAGGTGATTACTGTTGTTCTGAGAGAGTCTGGTATGAAGTGTTAATGAATTAATGGATAGTGCAACATATCCCATTCATTTCCCTAACACAGACATCATGAGTTGGTATAGGTATAGGAGCTGGTCTGAGCCAAAAGGCTGAGCCTATTTGCCATTTCAGAAGAGGAGAGCTCTTTAGGGAAAGAAAAGGAGATGAAACAGAAGAGACTTCTACTGTTTCCTTGAGGCAATTCATATGTTGAAAAGGCGAGTTCATAGTAGACAGAGGTTTCCAATTGAAAATACCACTGGTTGGAGTACAACAGCTACTCTTTCATGCTTCTTTTAGTCTAAACAGTTTCTTTAAGTGTGACAGTCAGTAGATCATGCCAAAGACTATAGAATTAATCAGCCTCATTTTCCTATAGAAAGAAAAACCTGTAGCACATTTTTGTCATCAATTGTCTATAGTAGATTTGACTATGTGGGGAAGAACCATAATTATGGAGAAGAGAGTGGGAATCTAGGATGAGAACTATGAGTTCTTCAGGCCCACACATCTACCAAGCCTGGACCCATTTCTTCATTTCCTTATTGCTGTGCCACATAACTGGTTATTATTAGGGGGAAGACAGAGAGAAGAGTGAAGAGAGAAGAAAGGAGAGAGAGAGAATTTGTATGTCATCAAGTCTTTTTTGATTCCTAGCAACCACATACAGTAGATAGATCTCCATGATGAAGAATTATAGAAGGTGTAGGAAAATATTCAGTGGAATCAGGATATTAAGTCAATTACACGTTAGAAAAGGAGTGGGACCCCCACTTTTAAGCTTCCCACTCCTTTTGCAAAGGGTAGTAGTAAACTGGAGCAATGGATCACGAAAACTTTCTTGGAATAAAGGTAGCCCAGGTTTGCCATATAATACATACTTAGTAGTCAGATTTTCTGGGGTTTGGGAGATCAAGAAAAAGGAAAAAAAATACTTTAATAAATATGGAGAAGAAAAATGGTAAGAGTTTATAAAGAACTGCAGTACAAATTAATACACGTTTATTTAACAGTAAATTCCATTGCATTCAGTGCCACATTTATAAAATGCTTTGTGTTTATATCTCATTGTATACATCATATACATCTCATTGTATATCCAAAGCTCACTACATATGTCTTAGATTGAGGTGAGTCAGAACATATAGATAATTTGTTTTATATATTTTTGAATATATATGAATAAATTAAAGGAAAGCATGACAATGCCGTCATCAGGAATGGAAGTTCATCAGAATGTCACACAGCGGGTCCGTTAATCCCAGAGGTATATTTAATTAGGCCACATTGAATGAGCTGCATGAGAAGAGGATAAAAATACTGCTGTAAATAATTGGATGGATCTGAGGCTGGACAATGTCACTGCTCAGCTTAGATCTATGCCACTTCTGGCTCATTTATCCTACAAAGAAATAGAATAATGTAATGCACACTTGGGTTGTGTGGATTAGATTAGAATTGGGGATACACAGAAACTATAAACCTGTGCTCAATATCATAGGAGGTTGTAATTGGAATCAAAGCAGAAATGCATGTGGATGTTGGTCAAGACAACCTCTGGGATTAACGGACCTGCTGTGTGACATTCTGATGAACTTCCATTCCTGATGACGGCATTGTCATGCTTTCCTTTAATTTATTCATATATATTCAAAAATATATAAAACAAATTATCTATATGTTCTGACTCACCTCAATCTAAGACATATGTAGTGAGCTTTGGATATACAATGAGATGTATATGATGTATATTTCTTTGTTGTCATCTCTTTGTGATGCAACCAAATGCAGGCATGAAGCAGCCCTATATTTGTGGGTACTTTTCTTGTTCTATCCGAATCAAGCAACTGCCTTCTTGCTATCAATATGTGTCTAACGCATATATCTTGCAGGTACTCCAGTAGCTTGACATATGTATTAGATGTGCTGACAGTAAACAGGAAGTTATCCAAAAAATTTTTTGGGGGGGGAATTACAAGGTAGCATGTTAGCATTTACATTGTAAAGCTGACAGCATTTCAAAGTTTTGGTGAAAGAAAATGTGTTTTTGTATGTGAAAATGTTTCTTGTTTCTATGCTAAAAGCTATATGTATGCATGTTACAAATTTTGTTTTTGATAACAAGTAACAGCAGAAACAGAAAATATACTGGAAAGAAGTATATGTGTTACTTTAGGTTCCTCTTAAAGAATGCTAAACTGTAGTTTGAATTTTCTTTAAATACACCTGAGTGTATTTACATTTACATCTAAATCATCTAAATACTAAAGCAAGTACCTTGAATTATTTGGGATCTATGGTTCCCTTGGGAATTCTGTCTTCAAGGAGACCATGTCTCTAATATAATTCCTTTCATTTCTGTTTTCTCATCAGCACCATTCCCTTCTATAGATTATCTGAATGGGAAGCATCTCTCCTTGAGGGAGATGAGCAGTCGTCTATGGAGATTCTCAGTCATCCAGGTCATGGTTGTCCTAAAAGTGCCTTTTCAGTTTGAGATGCAGACAACACAGACTCATCCCCAACAGCCTGACCTGTGTTCAATAGTGAAGGGACACAGGGCAGAAAACATCCTGCAGAAAGCACAGCTCCACAACACAGTCCTTTCAGCAGTTCCAAGAAGGCTCCCCCACCCATTTGCACTACTCTGGTGACCCTGAGGACACAGAGAAACCTCCAAGTGGCCTCAACGACTCTCTAAAAGAATGCAAATGACCAGCTGTCTGCAAGCAGTATAAATCCTTCCATTCACCACCATCGAGTCAGAGCTGAAGAAGCTTCTTGGATATGAAGCAAAACGTCTTCAAAGAAAAGCAAGAAAGTCCAGTTGCCTCTTGAAAAAACACCTTTGGGAGATGAGCAGTCTAAAAACACCTAAATAGATAGATAGATAGATAGATAGATAGATAGATAGATAGATAGATAGATAGATAGATAGATAGATAGATAGATAGATAGATAGATAGATAGATAGATAGATAATAAAAAGTGCCTATGCGTATGCTCTCTCGCTCACACATTACACATATTGGATTTTTCAAGAAATCTAGTTAAAGAATTGAATTTTGTTGAGCTAAGGCATATCTTGTTGAATATGCCTGATTGCTTTATACAACATCTCACACAGTTGGCATTCACTGAAACAAAATCAAATAATCAATTAAATGTTTTAAAAGTAAAATATCACTCAATTCTGAAATATCATAAAATGTCATATTATAAAAATAACGTATATGTAGATACCCTGAAATCTCATGTTAATTTCAGAATACCTACTGTAAATTTTACATGATTGAGATTTCAATATTCTAATGTAAAAATCATGTGAAATATTGAGGATGAAATTTCAGCTCTTTACATCTTTCTTTCTTTCTTTCTTTCTTTCTTTCTTTCTTTCTTTCTTTCTTTCTTTCTTTCTTTCTTTCTTTCTTTCTTTCTTTCTTTCTTTCTTTCTTTCTTTCTTTCTTTCTTTCTTTCTTTCTTTCTTTCTTTCTTTCTTTCTTTCTTTCTTTCTTTCTTTCTTTCTTTCTCTCTCTCTCCCTCCCTCCCTCCCTGCCCTGCCCTGCCCTGCCCTGCCCTCCTGTCTCCTCTCCTTTCTTTTACGTTCCTTAACTTTTTTCTTTCAGTTTCACTGTTAACACAGATAATATGATGGTATTGATTGCCTGAAAAGAGCTAATCCTAATTTTGCAGATCATTTAAAAAATTCCATACACCATAATCTGCATTGCATGTAAACATTTTGTAACCGGAAATTTAAAAGAAAAAAGGTGTTGCTTGAAAAGTTAACACTGACCTTGTAAAACCGAACTGAAGAGATCTGAATTTTACTGACTGCAGTAAAACAAATAGGTTAAGCCTCATGTCTAGAAAAAAATGGAGAAGTAAATCAATTTAATTATTTCTGCATATCATTCAACAATGATTCATTTTATACCAAGATGCTTTCCTCAGTTAACTAAAGTGATTGAAGTTGATCTTCACTGATAATCAAATCAGCAGACCCGCCTAGTTTTCTTTGGGGTTGTTTCCATTACAACCAAATTTTATCTTCAATCCTCACATAGCTTTCTTTTTTGTTTCTTGTTTAAAACTTCTATAGTTTTTGACAGCCAAACAGCAAAATATTTTTCAAAGTAATTATCACACTACAGATTGGTTTGCTGAGAATCCCAAACATGGACTTTCTGTACCATTTGTTTTTGTTCTTATTTCTTTCCTAGCTATGGTTGTATGTTGAACTGCAGAATTTGATTTTCAGATCTTGGTGTTCGTCCAACCATCAATTTTTAATCAAATAGTACTATTGTTTTTCATTTGTTCTAATTTTTTTTAACAATGTGTCAATGACTATATGAACAGATGAAAGTTTGAAGAAGGCACCCTTGTGAATAGACTGACAATAGCAATTTCAGTTGTCTGGAAACATGGGTGATGGAAATGGATATATACATGATTTTTCATTTATATTTGTTTGCATGGCTATGCAGAAACATGAAAAAAGATACAAACACAAAAACATTTTGCTTAATATTGTGCTCTTATATCATGGCCTCTACAGTAGCTGATCAAATATGTACTTTATTACTTTTAGTAATGCTACAGCTTTAAGATGACTCCACACTATTTACTGAATCTTTTATTGTATGTTTCAAAATTCATTGGAAACATTTTGAATATTAGTATAATATATTTTGCTAACTGAACTATTTCCATTGTTGATTTATCAAGACTATCACTATTGGAAAGACCAACTAGATTGGATAAGTGAGATAAATCGGTGCAGTTTTAAAATTTTAATTTATCTTCTGTTCTAAAGAGATGCCAAGTTATTAAGGGTTATTAAAATAAATTGAGGGCAATTAGGATTGTGGATCATCAGGGTCAGAGTGATGTGTGTGCGCGCGATATAATATCATATAATATATGTATTTGAAGTACATCTCTAAATTGGTCTAAGCCACATTAAAAAAAAGATGATGAAGAAGAAATAATAAATCATCAGCTATAATAAAAATGTTGCAATGAGAAAATAGTTGACAGTTTTGCTGATGCTGATGAGACAGAACAAGATCTAGCTTGCTCCTCTAGATTATCTAGCTTCTTTTACCTATCACTATTTTTTTTTAAAAAGTACCTATTGGATTTTGAAAACAGTTGTAATACTATGCACAATTAAAAAGGAATAATTTGCATTAAACCTACGCACCTTGCTTCTGAGTGAACAGGTTTAAGACCAGTATATGCAAAATGGAATATTCACTATATGCCTTGTAAAATCAACCTTTTCGGAAAGCACTACTTTACATTACAAGTAGAGAGCTAGCATGTTTCAATGCCCTCCCTTCTAACATAACTCTTTTCATAGAGAAATGAACAATCAAGAACAAAAATATGCTGAAAGTTTATCTTTGTCAAACTAACTTTCATTCAATATCTATGCAATATATTTCCCCAGATTTTCAAATTTCTTCTGAAATTCCTTGAGTGAATCAGAGTTATCATGGCATGTCTAATGGAGTTTTAGCAAGGATCAATAGGAGATAGAAAAAATGTTATGGTATTCAGCATTCATTATTTAGTTAGCTAGCAGTGCTGTTTACCACACTACCCCATGCCTCTTTCTCCTCTCTTCCAGTCTCTTAAAGCCAGTTAGCGTTCTGCCACCAAAAATGATCTGCGGATGATCTTTCTTCCATTTTCTTCTTCTTCCACATAACTTTGCTAACACAGGTAGTCCTCAACTTACAACAGTTCCTTTAGTGACCAAAGTTACAACGACACTGGAAAAAATGACTTATGACTGATTTTCATTTTCCATTGCAGTATCCCCATGACCACGTGATCAAAATGTAGATGCTTGTCAACTGATTCATATTTATGATGGTTGCAGTCTTCTGTAGTTAAGTGATCACCTTCTGCAACCTTCTGACAAGCAAAGTCAATGGGGAAGCCAGATTCACTTAACAATTATGTTAGGAATTTAAAAATCACAATGATTCACTTAACAATGGTGGCAAGAAAGGTCATAAAATGGGACAAAACTCACTTAACAAATATCTCCCTTAGCAACAGAAGCCTGGGGCTCAATTATGATCATAAGTTGACTACCTCTACCTCTGTAACATTCTAAATATTTCCATTTAAAATCCATCAACAACAACCCTCACATTGCACACTGGAAATAAAGGGAATAATGTGCTAGAGAAGAATGCATTCAAATTGGTCATTTGAAAAAAATATTAAGACTTCCATAACAGTGAGATAGTTAACTCTGATAGATGCTGAGTGGTTGGTTTTCACGAGGTTTGTTTTTTAAATCATCAACATAACTTTCAATATTTTTCACCCAAGTGAAAGTATGTAACTTTCTATTGCCTTGAAGAAATTTGCTGTGTGCTTTATTTTTTTAATTTTTGACTGAATTTGAATGTCTTGCCTAGGCCTAATGGCAATACATACCTTGAAGAATGCCATAGTCCCAGATAAAGGACAGTTTGATGATGCTAGGCATTCTGTCTCTCCCTACATCCTTCCATCCTTCCCTTTATTTTTTTTCTTTTCACAGCTTTAATTTTAATTTATTCACAGTACACTATACATTATACGCATATTACATGCCATACAGTGGAAAAATTAAACGTTTTGTAGTATCAATGACTCTACTTATTCATGCCTAGGATAGCATAACTTGACTGGAAAAATCTAGTTGATGTCTGGATAAACAAAAAGATACAGAAAAACAGATTCAGAAATTGCTGTCATTTAATAGTGGTCTAGATTGCATTTGCAATCCAGATATTTGGTAAAT
Organism: Azemiops feae; assembly: GCA_023970755.1. NCBI lineage: Eukaryota > Metazoa > Chordata > Lepidosauria > Squamata > Viperidae > Azemiops > Azemiops feae. The sequence goes on from JALGBA010000234.1 coordinate 1,871,752, forward strand.
CCAGATATACAGTACAGATTCATGCCTTCTCCCAAACTGAGTGGGGCAAAAATACAGAAAGCTCACATGATCAAAAGTAAACAAAAGGTCAAACGAAATATAGATCATTGAAAATTTAGATAGGCTAAAACTGTCATTGTTGGCTAAGCCTTTGAAAAAAAGTTAGAAGAATCATGGAAATATAAAAAAAATGTGTCATAAGTTGAAGATGAGAAGACCAAGTCTAATAAGAGAATGCACAGGAAAATGATAAAAATATGTTGGTTTTGCACTAATTACAGTTTATTGCTCCAGGCCATTGATGCCATTTTCTGACATGCTTTTCCATCCATTCATTTTAATAGTGAAATTGCTCAACTATTTTTAGTGGGGAAAGAGATTGATTATATTTCTGAATATGATCATACCATTTATTTATAGTATTTTGAAATATTATTTAAATACTTTTGGTAGTACTGTAAATATAAGCATCAACAATGCAAAAATAAGGTAACAATAATTAAATCAGAGAAGAGCAGAAATATAAGGTTTTAATCATGTGTAGTATGTCTGATTCAATTTGATATAAGAGTAGCAACACTAGTTATTTTTCATAGACTTTTGATCTATTTTCAGTTTTTTAAATATATCAAACTCTCACCAAAATTAGGGCCCTTTTCAATTACTATTTAATGTGATTGAGTGTCTAATGGTACCAACAGCCTATAGAAGAGAGAGGAAAGTAGTGAAACTACCATGTGATCTCCATGGTTCTATGAAATATATTCCAATTTAATACCAGAACAATAAAATATTCAGTGTAGTTTTTCTTAAAATAGTGAATACACAGTAGCGTGGACCAGGGTCTTCCTTTTAACTTCTTTTTCCTTTCTACTAGGTATTTTATTGTCATTTTTTAGATTCACGTTGGGGAGATTTATAACCTTATTTGGTTGTTGAGAAGTGGCAGGACACACTTCTTTCTGCTATGTATAAATCATAGCCTTCTTTCTTCCTTTGTGAGGAGATAACTAATAATGCAGCCTTTTCTAATATGAGGGCCTTTCAGCTTTATAGATCTGAACTTCCAGAATTCCCTGGTCAATATAGCTGCTGCTGAAATTTCTGGGAGTTGAAGACCTCATACTTGGAGAATGCCTAGGCTTAGAAAAGCTGGGCTTCCCCCACACTTGAACTGAATTGTCAGAAGCCAAAGAATGTAATAACTATGAATAGAAGAGTGTATAATAAGAAACAGGATACTCACATAAATATTACTTGACCATCTGATAATTAAAGTCAGCACATGAACCCCACACCTCACCCACAAGATTAATTTTCCTTTGAAGAACAAAAAGATAAAGGCAATTCCCTTTCCATCAAATTGATCAAGAATGGTCAAAAATATATGAAAAGGGTTTCAGTGCAACACTAACGTCATATTTAATTTGGCAGGATTTAAACGCATGTGAAACTAATTTTTTTTTATCTCTTGCCCATCTCCATTTCTAAACAAACTATATGAAAATAGCCTGCTGCCACCCCAGGGTGTGATGATACCGTGAGATACTGCCATTCATAGTATAGTGGAAGCCCTTAAACATTCTGGCCTGGAGCCTAATGAGATGTCTTAACTCCTTCCAAAGTTTCTTTTCTTTTTCTGTAAACCTCAGCAATTCGGTACATGTTACAACTGATACAGTTAGTGATGTATGCATGAAGGAAACAATACATCAGTTAAGCAAGGTGGTTTATTCTATGATTATAGCAGTCATTCCATGGATATATCAAATTATTCCTGGTTGTTTCAGTTGTTTCCTTCAGTCCAGGGAACTATGAATTTCCCTTTTGAATGAATTTGAATGGACTGAAAAATGAGGAGTTAATGATCTTAAACCAGCTTTGTAAGATATCATTGAACATGTTCTTAGAGCTGTCTTCAGTTGAAGAAAAGAATGGAATATGCAATCCCTTAATGAAAGACATTGTAAAGACTCTGGATTTATCTCTGCATTAATACTCCTAGTTTGGCATTTTTCATCTAGCAAAATAAGACTTTCTGCTTCCCAAATTTCCAGTTTCATCTTCTTTAGCTCAACCCAGTTTCATACTTATCCTCCAGGGTAAAATGGCAACCTGGAGGCCCACATAACATCTAATAGGGATTGTTCTCCTCAGTTTCTAATTAATAAAGTACTGCTAGTATAAAATATTGTAGACATAAAATATACCAGTACTTTCACACATAAAACACATATACACATAAAACAATAACATTTTCTTCTTTGCCACCATACAGTGTAACCATTTGCTATCATAGCACCTGGGCAGAGGGTATGCCATGTACCAGATCATTCTCAAAGTGAGTAGATAGCTAAAAGAATTATCCCATTTCCACATCCTTTGACACATCTATTAGATGTGTTTCACATTTTTATGAAATTTTCAGAAGTGTGAATGGATGAATATTTATGATACCAAGTACTCATGTTATTTCTTTTTTAAGAAAACAGATTAAAAAATCTTTTGACAGGAACTCCATTAGCCATGGGGGAGGGAGAGGGTAAATAACACGTGGGCTTAGAAGTGTCCACTGTCTATCAAATCTGCCCATCACTGGAAAATACCAATTTTCTTTCTTTCTTTCTCTCTCAGCATTAATATGCTTAATATTAATATCATTTTGATGTTTTCAGACCTTCATGATTAATATTTTTACCAAAGCATTATGGGAACCAGTATAGTAATGATAATGGTATTCAGTTCAGTGTTGAATGTTCAAGTTTCCACTTGACCATAGATCTCATTGCACGATTTTGGACCCATTAAATCCAACATAAGCTTGCAGGTTTATTGCTGTGAAAATATGAGCTCTTTGAAAAAAGTGTATTAATACAAATAATAGTATTAATAGTGGCATCATCATTACAACAGATTACTGATTGTCCATCATGCTGCACAGTAAACTGAAGTCAATAACGCTAGGTACACAATAGTAGACAATTCTGTGGGAATTGTTGCTCTCTGAGCTTGGTTGTTTGCTTGCAACCATTTCATTACCCAACTAGGTAAAATCACCAGTGCTAATGTGGGTGGGGCGTGTTCCCTGTTTATATACAGTAGTTTGCCCTGCCAGAGTTGGTGAGGGTTTTCTCCTCGGTATTTCTTTGATTTGGGTATTGTTTTCTGCATTGTTTTAGCAAGGTTTCCAGTCAAGAAACTAACTAATCAATCCTTAGGAACATATATTCTTTTCTATAAGCAGCCAATTCAAATCTTGGCAGTTCCCATAACAGTTTAGGGGCTACTATTGCATCTTGCTGAAACAAGTGGCTATTGTAATGTAAATGCCTCCTTTTTTCCTTTCTGTCCACCCTTAATCTCATTCTAGCTCTTAGCCTTGGATGATGCAAATCCCCAATTTTAATATATACTGTACTTATGTTACTGATAAAAATCACAGCATAAGGTTTCCCCATTGTTTTAGACCTCTATTGTTTTTCTGAGTTCAAACACACTAGTGACTTCATTAGTCATAGTGCCTGATATTTTTCAAGCATGATGTGGTTATTAGTATAAAAAAATGCAATATTAGCGCTTTGAATGTTGTATATCAAACACCACATCTCATTTTTTCCCACCCCTGCAATAATTTTAATTGCCACTTTTTATATCTTTCCCAGCTCTATAATATATTCTTCTGGTGGCTCTTCCTTTTACTCTTACAGGTTTGTAATGTAGGATTGTCTGATAGATAAGGACTAGTTTACGATCATTTGATGTACTTTTCAATGAATGGGGATTTGAACCAACCTCTTATGCTGCAAATGAAGCTTAGCTAGGTGATCCACCATATTCTTTTTCTGTAGTATTTAGTTCCCCCCCCCCAACTTCCAACATGGCAATACACTTGGGTTAATGACAACTGGCCATACCCAACTGGCCACGCCCAACTTGAGTTCGCCTTGGCGAGTTGGCTGAGGCGAGTTGTCCCATTTCGATACACTCTAGGCAGAAAGCAGAATACTTTTCATTGACATGACTGTTACAGAGGTAAGGCAAAAACAATGTGATTTTCTTCAGGACTGGACTCATATCATTTTTTAAAAAGAGATTTTTTCTGGAATGCTGCCTAGCTATATCTTTATATAACACTCATAACCAAGGAAGTTAGTGTCTTGAACTGAAGTTTAAATCTGTCACTTCTAATATAAACCTTTTTATAGACCTAGAATCCAAAACAACAACCAAAAGAGGATACTTCACTTGCTCTTTACCCATAAAACTGCAGCCTACTTTTACATAGATTGCCTTCTATTTTGCCCTTGAAGAGACATCATTGGCTTAGTTTTCCCTGGAATATCATGGATAGATCTTGTCACCATAATTTAGGAAACAAAATGCATTGCAATCCAACATTTTATTTTCTCCATGGATTTTTTTAAAAAATAAGAAATATTCATTTATGCATGTCCATTAGCAAGCTGAAACTGCATAGTCCAGATACATATATTCTTCCTTTACCTATTGTTTGGAGCTGAAAATAACAACAGTTACAAACCTGCCAGTATTGTTCATGTTTGCACAGAATTATGAAAAACCTGGATAAAATAAAAAGTTCAATTTACTATGAGGCACGGCACTAAGTGTCTTAGTTTAAGGGGATCTGCCATTTCTAGTGTACACAAGATTTAGTAAATCCTGAATGTGTGTATCTGAATGTTCTTTTGGGTATATAATTTGCATGTTTATGAGAACATGCCCTTAGAATTGCACACTACTCCTCACTAGGGGTTAAGAATTAATTTTTAACCTTGCTTTTGGTAAGCAGTCTTAAAGGCTTCTTTCTCAGCATGGAGTTTATCTGGCTTACCAGACCAGTTAAGCTTGGATCTTAAATTTGTGTCACAAATCTAGCCAGAGGCTCAATTTGGACTTCCTCTGAATACTTTTATATTTGTGTTTGATCTCAAAGGAGGCTTGCCAAATGTTTTAGACATAGCTGGTTTTTTTTTTCCTGGGGGGTTAGGAAATGTGAGAGGATAGAGTGTCATTTAAAAAGGCAAAGTTGAAACTAGAAAATACTGCCTTTTTGCACCAGGTTCAGTTTCACACAAAACATTTCTCCTATATTTCCATTGTCCAAGAAAGATGATTTTAATCATGAACTTATGCTTATGTAAATGATGGATCTCATGGTACAGAGCTCAGACTTTAAATCCAGTTGTAAATCTTATGCAAAAGATGTCCATAATGTGCAACATTTCCAATATTTTTTCTTAAAGTCTATCCGTTCCCTCTAATTACATGTGTGTGGCATAAAAATCTTTATCATACATGAAATAAATACACTTCAATGGATAAGATGAAGGAATATAACTTTTAGAGACAGCATGTAAATACTTAATTTTGACAGCTGACCAATATCTGGTGAAATGCAAGGGTCACTTTGTCATATATATATTGTGCATTTAGAAAGTATTCAGACCCCCTTCACTTTTATCAATTTTGTTATGCTGCAGCCTGATTTTACAGTTGTTGAAATTCATTTTTTCCTCATTAATCTACACTCAGTACCCCATAATGATAAAGTGAAAACAGAATTTTAGACATGTCTATAAATTTATTAAAAAGAAAAAACTGAAATATCACATTGGCATAAGTATTCAGACCTTTGCAACAACACTTGAAATTTAGCTCCGGTTGCTCCCATTTCTCTTGATCGTTGCTGACATGTTTCTTGACTGGAGTTGACCTGTGGTAAATTAAATTGATTGGACATGATTTGGAAAGGCACACACCTCTCTATAGAAGGCCTAACAGTTGACAATGCATACTGTAGACAGCAAAAGCCATGATGTCCAAGGAACTGCCTGCAGAGAGACACAATTATTGCAAGGCACAGATCTGGGGAAGGCTACAATAAAATTTCTGCTGCACTGAATATTCCTAAGAGCACAGTGGCCTCCATAATTCTCAAATGGAAAATATTTGGCACATCCAGGACTCTTCCGAGAGCTGATTGCCCAGTCAAACTGAACAATCAGGGAAGAAAGGCCTTAGTAAGACAGGGGTCCCCAACCCCTGGTCCGTGAACCGGCACTGGGCCATGGCATGCCAGAAACCGTTTCATGCAAACAAGCAAAGTCCCTCCATGGGATACAGGCAGTACACGAAACCATGCCCCCTCTGCTCTGTGGAAAAACCTCTCTCCACAGAACCGGTCCCTGGTGCCCAAAAGGTTGGGGACCTCTGTAGTAAGAGATGTGACCAAGAACGCAGTGATCATTCTGACTGAGATCCAGAGATTCTGTGTGGAGATGGGACAGAGTTCCAGAAGGACAACCATCACTGCAGCCCTCCACCGATCTGGACTTTATGGCAGAGTGGCTAGACAGAAGCCTCTCCTCAGTGCAAAATACATGAAAGCCTGCTTGGAGTTTGCAAAAAAGTACCCAAAGGACTGTCAGACTGTAAAGAACAAGATTCTCTGGTCTGGTGAAACCAAGATTGAACTATTTGGCCTTAATTCTAAATGTTATGTTTGGAGGAACCAGGCACTGCTCATCACCTGCCCAATATCATCCCAACAGTGAAGCATGGTGGTGGCAGCATCATGTGGCAAGTTCTTCAGCAGCAGGAACTGGGAGACTGGTCAGAGTTGAAGAAAAGATGAATGGATCAAAGTACAGGGATATCCTCAAAGAAAACATGTTCCACAATTTTTGGCTGTGGTTTGTTCTCCAAGCTTGTTTTAATATAATTCCTGAACATTTTGTTATCAAACTAGGTAACATGATCAGCAGGATTTTCTTGTCCTATTCTCTTTAGCTCATAAGCGTCTTGTGTGCCAGTGTGGTCAGTTGTTTGGAGCTATATTTGAATTCCGAGTAGCTGATTGGTTCTCTTGTTGATTGGCACTTTGAATGGTCTGGTTTCTTACATATTGATATGTTGGATCTAAATCAATATGTTTGTTAACTGCTCCTTTGGTGGAAAATCAGGTCTCAATAAGCTTACGCCCATATAACTTTGAAATAATAGGAAATATTTGTAGCTTGGGTTTTAGATTTTGGCTGTGGTTTGTTGGAGACTATTCAAAGTGCCAATCAACAAGAGAACCAATCAGCTGCTCGGAATATTTAAAAATTAAACATCTGTTTGAATATGGTTAAAGAAATAGAAAGATTTTGGATATAAATGATTAGTTTAAGAGGGATGAACCCCTCAATTAATACAGTTTTTTTTCCCTTTTTTCTTTTGTGTTTTGTTTTTTGACATGAGAAATAGAAAAACGTTGGGATGGTTTATATAAAAGAAATGTTTTCTTTCCTTTTTTTTCTTTTTTTAAGATATGAGAAATGTAAAAGTGTTGGGATGGCTTGTATGAGAAAAAAGACTTATTTCTTCTGATTGGTTGGGTGGCCTGTAATATACAGCTATGGCAATGTCACTTTTCCCCCTTTTATATGGACCCATATACATTCTGGAGGGATTTTATCTTTGATCACATGCATTTCTGTAGATATGTAGTATTCTCTTACATGTAGTGAAAGTCCCCCTCCTCTTTTTGTAGATCTATTTCTTTTGAACAGTTTGGATCCATACATCAGTACATTCCAGTCATGGGTTTCGTCCCACCAGGTTTCTGTAATGCCAACTATGTCATACCTACCCTCGTGTACTATTGCTTCTAGTTCATCCTGTTTGTTCCCCAAGCTTTGAGCATTTGTATATAAGCATTTAAGACCTTTATGCCTGTCCGTGGGTATGTTTCCTGAATCTCCTGATTGTTGTTGGAGTTTTTCTTTTTTCTCATCACTCCCTACCTCATTGTTTGATTTGTTTTCTTGGGATTTCTGACTGGCTTTGTGTTCTAGGGATTTTAAAGATTGGTCACCTTTCCCCCTCAATTTTACTTTAAAGCCCTCCTGATGAGTTGGGCCAGTCTTTTTCCGAGTACATTTTCCTGTTTTCATGAGGTGCAGCCCATCCCTTGCCAAGAGTCCTTCACGTAGGCAATGCAGTCCATGGTCCAGGAAACCAAAGTTTTCTTCTGTTTTCACTTTGTGACATCCAGGAAGGGAAGTTGCTTGTTAGCTTCTGTTTCCATGGTGAACTGTATTTTGGGGTGTAGGCTGTTGAGGTGTGTGAGGAAGTTGTCTAGTTTTTCTTTCCCATGTGGCCAGATTATGAAGGTGTCGTCTACGTATCTGAGCCAGAGTTTGGGTTTGTGATCAGATTTTTCTAGAGCTTGGGTTTCAAAGTGTTCCATGTAGAGGTTTGCAATGACAGGTGAGAGGGGTGACCCCATGGGTGCTCCTTCTATTTGTTTGTATTTTTGTCCATTATAGATGAAGTATGTGTTGGATAGGCAATGGTTGGTCAGATCTATATATATATATTTCTGAGGTTTTCACAGGTGTTTGTATGTATATGTTTTCTGAGGTTTTCACGGGTGTTTGTATGTAGGTCTTTGGTAATCTGGGTTTTCTCCCGCGTAAAATTGGAAGTGTCTTGGCGACGTTTCGACGAAGTCTCATTCGTCATCTTCAGGCTGGTGTCTCTTCGGCCTCGTGCTTCTAGGAGCAATGTGTGATCGCAGCTGTTTCTTCCTTTTAACTGCCAGTGGGGGTATGAACTGATTGGGTGGGAGCTTGGCTGCGTTCTGATTGGGTGGAGGTGTGTTCTGATTGGTTAAGGGCTTAGCTGTGCTCTGATTGGATGGGGGGTTGGCTGTGCTCTGATTGGATGGGGGTGTGTTCTGTTTGGGTGGGGGCTTTGTTGTGCTCGGATTAGTCTGAGTTGCAGCGGGATTTGAGATGGAGAGCTGCATTGCTGTTGTTTGGCTTCGCGTTCGTGCCATATCATCAAGGTGGGTGTCAGTTTGCTTCATGTATGGATTGGAAGGGTTTGAAATGGCTAATGATGCAGCTGTGGTCTGGTTTCTGGTTTGTGGTCATGCCTCATCATTGGTGTGGGTTTGGGTTTGCGTGGATGTGTGGTGGTGACATCCTGTGTGGTTTTCGTGAGTGTGGGTCTAGTGTCATTCTTTGTGTTAGGGACTCGTTTGTCAATAAGGGTGGGTTTCCAAATGGCTGGTAGGTGGGAGGTGTCATCTCGTTTATTCATGCTGTGTGGGCATTTTTCTATCTCGATGGCTTCTCTGATTATATACACAGCATACCCCCACTGGCAGTTAAAAGGAAGAAACAGCTGCGATCACACATTGCTCCTAGAAGCACGAGGCCGAAGAGACACCAGCCTGAAGATGACGAATGAGACTTCGTCGAAACGTCGCCAAGACACTTCCAATTTTATGCGGGAGAAAACCTGAATTACCAAAAACCTACATACAAACACCCGTGAAAACCTCAGCAAACATATATATATATATATATATATATATATATATATATATATATATATATATATATATATATATATATATATATATATATATATATTTGTGTGTGTGTGTGTATGTGTGTGTGTGTGTATGTGTGTGTTTTCGTAGATTTTCACGGGTACAGGTATGCAGGTCTTGGCGTATTCGGGTCTTTTCCCATGTAAGATTGAGAGTATCTTGGCGATGTTTCAACGAGGTCCCACTCGCCATCTTCAGGCTGGTGTCTTCAGCTTTGTGCTAGTGTGAGCAAAGTGTGATCGGAGCTGCCGTCCTTCTATAAATATTGGAGGGGGTGTGCTGGCTGACATCTGTTTGAATTTTACTGCTCTGCCTCTCCCCACCTGCCCCACCCATCAGACCCTGTGCACAAGAATAATGCACCCCAAGGAACCCCTACCTGAAGGCGATATGTCATCTGTGGTCTACCAAATCAATTGTAATGACTGCTCATGCAATTATATTGGAGAAACCACAAAACACCTCTGGACAAGGGTCCAAGCGCAACGAACAACGATCCCAGGTGTGGGCGCATACGATCGAGCATAACCATACATTCAACTTTGTAGGGGCCAAAGTCATTGCCCATGATTCGACGAAAGGCGGCCGCCTGCTGAAGGAAGCCTGGCTATCTAATCAACACTCTATCAACCGACACATCGAACTGTTGCCAGCTTACCAGGCGTTGCGGCAACATGAATCATCACACAGGGGGCCAGAACAGATGAATCAACAATCACTTCTCTCCCATTTAAACAGGAGAGCAAAAGACCACGATTGCACACCAACTGACATATTGGCGCGGCAGGGGACTACGTTGATTGGATGCACAGAAGAGCAGACCGGACTTACAAACTTTAGGAGAGGACATCGAATCAACACGACCAATGATGATGGCACAGCGGAGAGATTGTGAGCTGGAACAATGGCACTGCATGTGGGGGACATACCCAGGCATGACAGTGGGGGGAACAGTCAGGTGGCGACGTTAGATGATTGCGCGCTGCAAGATGAACGTTCTCGGGGCAGGTGGGGAGAGGCAGAGCAGTAAAATTCCAACGGATGTTGGCCAGCACAATAGAAACAGGATCGATGCAGCCAATTGTGGACGGGTGGGGGACGGACAGACCTATGACACGCTCATTGTCCAAATTGTTCGCTTCTCAAAGACGAGCGTTCCCAGATCCTGGTTTATACTTTGACAACGTCAGCAGTCGCTGACGAAAGCTAAGTTTTTAATAAAGTTTTTAGTCTTGGTGATCACGTTTTTAGCAGTTTTTTATCATATATGTATGTATATATGTATATATGTATGTATATATATCACATTTATATATATATATATGTATATATATATGTGTGTGTGTGTGTGTATGTTTATGTATGTATGTATATGAAAATGAGCTAAATTTATTTTTATATATTTAAAAAAAAACCAGACATCCTATTCCTAGAATGTTGCTTTAATTCTGCCTTAGTTTATAGACCTGACATTGAAATAAAATAGCATGCTTCCCTACTGCAGTCAGCTTGGTCAAGGGTTAAAAATGGCTGAAGTGAGCAGAGATGCTTTCACAAAAGTAAGATGTGTTTTCATGTTCAAAGTGATATAGGGGCCTAGCTCTTGAGAAGAGTTCTGAAAAGGCCAGCCAAAGAGTGTTCAAGAGATTCTCCACACACATGGAAGCTGAATTATGCAGGTCTTGTCAACAATTCCCTTCAAAAGAGTAGAGCTGGTAAAAAGAAAGAAAGAAGGGTAAAAGTATGTGTCCATCCTCTTAGAAAAGGGGGAATAGATGCTTTTTATCCAATGCCCCAGAACTGCTTGTTGGGATCAGAACATTTGCACTCCCTTGTCAAAACTAAGACAAAAGGCATTTTGACTGAGAGGATAAACAGATGCAAATACCTAAATGGCTGCTGTTGGCATGGATCCAAGGGTTGGGGTTATTCTTTACAAAGGTTGAGCTGATTAGGCAACTAAAATAATAGCCTTTTCTTTTTTAAAAAAAAAGTTTCTGTTTTTTTTTCTTTCTTTCTTTTCTCCTTTTTGGCAAATTCTGGTCACACTGCTTCTCTTTTGCATATTTGAACATTGAACACACAAGGCATCTTTAAAACATAAAGTAAATAAAATGTCTTTCTTTCTGTGAAGATCAAATGAGATTAGCCTGAATCTAAACATGTCAGATATATAGCTTCCCACCACCTGCTACACATACCACAGTGGTGGCCCAAAAGAAGAACAGGAATTAAAAGAAAACAAAACACAAAACAACATCCATGTGGTCTGGTGTTACCAATGGCATCTTTGTGATAGGCTAATGATTCTCAAAGTGTGAGGTGGCCCTGCTTGGGGAGGCACAGACAGTTGCTTAGGAAACATGATCTTTTCCCAAAATCCCCTGCTTTCTGGAGGCGGGAATAGATCCTGGATCCTTATATATATATTGGATACAACATTAGAAGCTATAGGACCCCCTTTTTTATATGGAATGCCAGCCAAATAGTTTTATTGGAGTAATTTCAGAGTACTTTGGAAAGTATGTGGCATAATTGCTGAAACATAAAAATTATTTCAGTTATTTTTAATTCTGTTAATTTCTAAACAATCTCTTCTATATAATTTTCTTCCTTCTGACCCAGAAGAGGCAAAGCATTCCTTGACTGTCACTAAGTTTTATTATTATTTAAAAAGTGCTGCAGTAGGATGAAACCATATTGGCACAGAAAATATCTGTGCAGAAACAATCCGATGATATATATTTTACTTCCAGCTTCTCCATTGACTCTGCTTGTTGGAAGCCAATTGTGAAGCATGCAAAGGGTGATCATGTGACCGTATGACACTGTGATGACTATAAACGCCCCCAGTTACAAAGCACCTGACTCTTGATCACTTGACAGTGGTCCTAAATTCAAGGAGTGGTCCTAAAGTTACTTTTCCTATGTTGTCCTAACTTTGAATGGTTCCTGAATAGGGCAGTCATTAAGCAAGGTCTAGTAAATGGGCCTCACAGAACACTGCTGTTTGCTTTTTCTAAAAAGACTGCAACTGTTACATACTTTTAAAAATACAGTATGAAAATCAAGACATCTATATCAATCATGATACCCATATATAAAAAATTACATTTTGTCTGCTTTCCTTTTTACAAGTGGGTCAGAAAAAAAATCCTATTTTGTAGGACAAAGCCACCTGTCTGGAAGTAGTATCAAAGTTTAGATACCTTAACATGTTATCTTTTCATATGACATCTGAATCATCCTTCAGGTACCCTCAAATTTCACTGAGGAAATGTGGGAACTGTGCGCAGGTAGTCCTCAAATTATGGTCACAGTTGGGACAAGAATTTCCATTGCTAAGCAAGGTGGTTATTAAGTCAGTCACACCTGATTTTACCATCTTTTCTCTACAGCTGTTAAGTGAATCGCTGCAGTTATTAAATGAATCATGTGATTGTTAATCAAATCAGGTTTCCCCCATTGACTGCTTGTTGGAAGTTGGCTGGGAAGGTTGCCTATATGGTGATCACATGACCCAGGACCCTGCAACCATCGTAAATACATGCTGGTTGCCAAGTGCCTAAATTTTGATCACATGAATATGAGGATGCTGCAATAGTTGTAAATGTGAGGACCAGTCGTAAGTCACTTTTTTCAGTGCCATTGTAACTGATCAGTTGCTAAATGAATGTTTGTAAGTCGATGACTAAGCGTATTAATTTACAAATTGTGGGCTGATTATTTTTTTAAAAAAAACATGCATGTTAGTAAAGACAATTGCTAGAAATAGTCATCTTTATTGATTCAGAATGGATTTTACCTGCCATTTCTCTGCATTCCATTGTTCTTGGGCCTAGTCTGGCAGTTCCAGTATTAAAGTCCAGAATGATATGTAATCATAGCAGAACAGTAGTAATTTTATTTAGTATGCATTTATGATATGCAGTGAAGCTCTACTACTCTTCTAATCAGCTACTGGACTATTTGATGAGGCCTCAGAATGGAGAATTCCATAATTTCTGTGACTTCACCAGGCAAATTGTGTTGCCTTTATGGTACAAAATGCTGAGACAACGCCTAGGAAACAATTGATACATGGTGAAACTTACTCTTGTATTCATGATCTCTCTGATCTGCTAGCTCTTTACTTTAGAAATAATCTTCTGCTTTCCACTATAATAGTAGCCCTTATAATGATAGCCATTTTGAATTTCCAAGTTTTGAAAGCACTTCCAGAAGACTTTCTTGGAAAAGCAAAATGGCAGTTTTGTGGAAAGAATTTTGCCTCAGTCTGAAACAAAATATTTTTTCTTGCCTTATGTCTGAATCACATACATAGCCTTTACATTTTTATCTCATAATTTTGTTCAAGGAGTCAACATTTTTGAACTGAAATTGTCTATCCAGTGTTCTTTCTATATTGGGTCTGATTTCAACATACATGGCAAGTGGTAGATTTTGATGGATGAATATAAAAGATAAATTATTTGTGCAAGCTCAAGACTGCACAGTAGTAATTAGCAGACCAAGCAAATATATTTCATTTCAATTGTCCACTTGAGAACAGATTTCCAAATGTTAATCAAGCTATGTGAAATCCGACTCAATATAGAAAGAAGCCAGATACTGAATTTAGTCCATAGGGCACATTTTGGTCTACCAAAATATCTAACAAAGGACTCTCCTTAATCAATGTAGCTGTAGTATGATAAATTGTGAGTAATGTTTTAATATGAACTGTTATACTGGCCAGGAAGCTGGACTTCATAGTTGATGGTTTCATATACTTCATATAATTGATGATTTCCAACTTTATGATTCTTTGATTCCAAGGTGTTTGATTAGCTGATTGATTCAATTACATATATATATATATATATATATGTCTTTAATAATTTTAAATATTGGAATCCCAGGTATGGACATTTAAAGTCAATTAAATAAAATAATGAACTCTGGGATATTAGAAAAAGGCTTCTTTATTGCTGAGCTTTCGTTAACAACCTGTTAACATCATCAGAGCAAAGGGCTAAATGGCAAGGGAGCATGTGCATAAATTCACATAACAGTTGGAAAACGGTTACATTGTGGCATGTGCACATAGCGTGCTTAGGAAGCTCGTTTAGAAAAAATCACATTGACGGTAGTAGGTATACAGTAGAAAGTCTCCCGACAAGATTTAAAAGCCACTGCCAGAATTCTTGCCCCATATAACATCAACATCGCACACAAACCCAACCAAACATTACGCTCCAAGCTGATGCGGCCCAAAGAACCATTACCAACCAGTGATTTATCCTCCATCATATACAAAATTGAATGCAATACATGCCAATGTAACTACATTGGAGAAACATCAAAAAGACTTAAAACAAGAATACATGAGCATGTTTTAGCAATAAAAAGGCAGGAACAACGCTCCCAAGTCTGGACTCATATATTCGAACATGGCCACACTTTCAACTTTAAAGAGGCAAAAGTCATAGCTCAAGATTCCACCAAAGGCGGACGTCTTCTAAAAGAAGCTTGGTTTTCAGACTGCCATTCCATCAACAGACACATTGACCTACTACCCCCTTACCAAACCCTAAAAAGTCACTTACAGCAACACAAAACACCTAAACACTTCAACTCAACCAACAACAACACGATAACACCACCTCAGCCACATGCCAAACTCCTAACCAACATAACAGACACCCTTTCTTCAACACAACTCTTTTCATCTAATCCAAATAAAGAACACAACTCTAACACAACCATGACAACTTGCACAACCAACACAACACATCCTGACACTTTCACACACAGAAGCAACAACACTACTGACCACTGCATCCATGACACAAACATCCAAAACATAAATCCAATCTCACAAGACACTCACACACAACAAAACATACACACACAAGACCTGAACAGAAGCAGAATATTAAGACCTAGACCAGAATTGACACCTGCAATAAAACAAGCTGTTACAACCCAATTCCAAAACTCTGCAAAACCACCCACAACAGACAAACACAACAAACAACCACACACAAACATTCTAATTGATTATACACAACAATACACACACACGCAGCAACCTTACTCTGGAAAAACTGCAAAATCCAAAAGAGTGACTCCTATAACAATAACAATTCCACAACGTTCCAAAAAAAGGGGGGGGGAAATAAGGACAAGCAAACCACTTACATGCCCTACGAGGGCATCTACTTTCTCTCCCTGCAGATCCGGTCCCACAGCACCTGCACGTGAGAGGGCAAGACGAACATCAAAACTGCCCTCTACGGAAGGAATCCAGCCGGCACAAGACTTCACGCAATGCCCCGAAAAACCTCGCGCCGAACAGCTGATGAGAGCGATCCGACTTACGCGCCAAACAGCTGACAGATCCAGTCCCACAACACCTGCACGTGAGAGGGCGAGACGAACATCCAAGCTACTCTCCACTAAAAGAATCCAGCCGGCACAAGACTCCGCGCGGCTCCCTGTTAACCTCGCGCCGAACAACTGACAGGCACGCTCCGGCTTGCGCGCCTGACAGCTGTCAAGCGCGACTTTTAAATCTTGTCGGGAGACTTTCTACTGTATACCTACTACCGTCAATGTGATTTTTTCTAAACGAGCTTCCTAAGCACGCTATGTGCACATGCCACAATGTAACCGTTTTCCAACTGTTATGTGAATTTATGCACATGCTCCCTTGCCATTTAGCCCTTTGCTCTGATGATGTTAACAGGTTGTTAACGAAAGCTCAGCAATAAAGAAGCCTTTTTCTAATATCCCAGAGTTCATTATATATATATATATATATATGTTTTCACGGGTGTTTGTATGTAGGCCTTTGGTAATTTGGGTTTTCTCCCGCGTAAAATTGGAAGTGTCTTGGCGACGTTTCGACGAAGTCTCATTCGTCATCTTCAGGCTGGTGTCTCTTCGGCTTCGTGCTTCTAGGAGCAATGTGTGATCGCAGCTGTTTCTTCCTTTTAACTGCCAGTGGGGGTATGAACTGATTGGGTGGGAGCTTGGCTGTGTTCTGATTGGGTGGAGGTGTGTTCTGATTGGTTACAGGCTTGGCTGTGCTCTGATTGGATGGGGGGTTGGCTGTGCTCTGATTGGATGGGGGTGTGTTCTGTTTGGGTGGGGGCTTTGTTGTGCTCGGATTAGTCTGAGTTGCAGCGAGATTTGAGATGGAGAGCTGCATTGCTGTTGTTTGGCTTCGCGTTCGTGGTCGTGCCATATCATCAAGGTGGGTGTCAGTTTGCTTCATGTATGGATTGGAGGGGTTTGAAATGGCTAATGATGCAGCTGTGGTCTGGTTTCTGGTTTGTGGTCGTGCCTCATCATCGGTGTGGGTTTGGTTTTGCTTTTTGCGTGGATGTGTGGTGGTGACATCCTGTGTGGTTTTCGTGAGTGTGGGTCTAGTGTCATTCTTTGTGTTAGGGACTCGTTTGTCAATAAGGCTGGGTTTCCAAATGGCTGGTAGGCAGGAGGTATCATCTCGTTTATTCATGCTGTGTGGGCGTTTTTCTATCTCAATGGCTTCTCTGATTATTCTGTTGTTAAAGTGTTCAGTTTTGGCGATAGTTCTGTTATTTTTAAAGTCAATTTTATGTCCTGTGGCTTTAAGGTGTTGGACCAGGGAAAAAGTTGGTTCCTCTTTTCTGACTGAGTTCTTGTGTTCTTCAATGCGTGCACTTATTCTTCTGTTGGTTTGTCTGATGTATGTGGTGGGGCAGGCGGTGCATGGGATTTCATATACTCCTTGATTTTCTAACTCAATTTTGTCCTTGGGGTTTCTTATGATGGTGGATATTTTTCGGTTTGTGCAGAATGCTGTCTTGATGTTGTGTTTGTGGAGGATCTTGCTGATTTTGTCTGTGGTGCCTTTTATGTATGGGAGGAGGGCTTTGCCGTTTTCTTGTTCTATGTCTTGGATTTTAGTGGGGGTTTCTTTTTGGATTAAGTTGGTAATCTTATTTCTTTGGAATCCGTTGGATGTTAGTACATTAGTGAGAGTGTGTAGTTCGGTTTTTAGGTGTTGTTCATCAGCTAAGCGTTTTGTTCTTGAGATGAGTGTCTTGGCTACGGAGTTGATCTGTGCTGGGTGGTGGTGTGAGAGTGCGTGCAGATAGCGGTTTGTGTGTGTTTTCTTCTGGTAGATGGTGTGTCCTAGGGAGCCATTGGATTTCTTGTAGACTAAGACATCCAGTTTATATATAAACTTGGGGCGATACCTGGTCATCACTTCAGCCTCTAGTTGCTGTACGACCGCCTCTGCGATAACCCCCGAGATTGGAGATCCCATTGGCGTCCCTTTAACCTGTTCGTAAATGGTGCCCTGGAACGTAAAATACGTTCTAAGACACAGGGTCATGAGTTGTATAAGGTCCTCGGTGTGGAGTGACTCCTGGTATGGTCCTTCCTCTTGCTGAAGGCGGCTTCTTATCACTGAAATCGCCAGATCTTGTGGGATGGAGGTGAAGAGCGAGGTGACATCAAAGGGCACCATGATCTCATCCTCCTCTATCCTTAAGGATTTTATCCTTCCCAGGAACTACTAGAGGCCAAACTCTAGAGGCCAAAGTGATGACCAGGTATCGCCCCAAGTTTTGGGTCAGATACGTGGATGACACCTTTGTGGTCATCAAGAGGCAAGACAGTGCCCGGTTTATGAATGAGTTGAATTCGGTCTATCCTGACATCTGCTTTACAACTGAGGAAGAGACTAATGGCACGCTTGCCTTCCTGGATGTACTTGTCAGCTGCCAGTCTGATGGCATTCTCCATACGACTGTTCACCGTAAGCCAACATACACCAACAGAGTCTTGCACTATAGGAGCAATCATCCAGTGTCACATAAAATTGGCTGCATTAGGACACTGTTTAAGCGGATCAACACTCACTGCAATACGGATAGGGCAAGAGCTGAGGAGAGGAGCCACCTTTACCATATCTGCAGGCGGAATGGCTATCCAGTACAATTCATTAAAAGGTACAGCAGACCATATGAGCCTCGCAGGAGCCAACACACAGGCACGCCTATGGCATGGACAACATTGCCGTATATCAACGGCGTGTTCGAGGCAACAGCATGGATATTAGCTCCATATAATATTAGCATTGACCATAAACCATGCGTGCCAAGGTGATGCACCCCAAAGAGCTGCTCCCCAACGAAGAAAGATCTTCGGTGGTATATAGAATAAAATGTAAGAACTGTCACTGCAATTACGTTGGGGAGACGACCAAACAGCTCAGGACCAGGATTCACGAGCATGAGCTGGCCATTAGACGTCAAGAACAATGTTCACAGGTATGGGCACACATGGCCAGCTGCAATCATACATTCGACCTTGCAGGGGCGGAGACCATCGCCCACGATACCACCAAGGGTGGACGACTACTTAAGGAGGCTTGGTTATCGGACGGACACTCGATCAACCACCATATAGATCTGCTGCCTGCCTATCAAGCACTAAGGGAGTGGGAGGAGCAATGTAACAACTTGCAACAAGTGCGACGAGCACCGACCAGGCAGGATCGGAACTACAGACCCATGCAACAAAGAACTACAACTGCCGAAAGAGAGGAACCCTCAGTGCAACCTATACAACAACCTATACAAGAACCAAAGAGGGCACAGCAAAAAGGAGGGATGACCGCAGGACAGGAGGCGTTAGGGAACCAACTTACAGCAACAGGCACTCGGACACGAACCAGGCAGATAAGGAGAATGACTATGAGTGAAGAAACGATTCCCGAGTCTAGGCACACACAGATTGATGTGGGTCATGTGATCACCATATACATAGAAATATATATATATAGAAATATAGAAATATATATATAGAAATATATATAGAAATATATATAGAAATATATACATTTCCAGTGTATTAATAAATATCATTAAGTTATATTCATACTTGTTGTATTTTAGATATGTTTACTATTTATATGTTCACAAGTGATAGCAACCATTAGCCATAAGTTAGCTGGAAATAGACTCAATGGATGCTTTTCTTTGAGTTATCTGCAAACCATCTGTCTGCTTTCTAATAGTCATGTCATGCCAAACTGGAACAATAACTACTTCTAGCCTTGTTCTCTCTCTGGCTTATTTTGCCTGAAAGTACTTCTAAAGTAGAGTAAGGGTCATACATACAGCCACTGAAAAATAATAGATGATAAACTGTAATTATAGCACTGGGAAAGGAGTTAATAGAGGCATTCATGACCAAACCATGATTGGCAGTGAATGTGTTGTGTGAATGTACCTTTTGGAAGCAATTGTGGTAGCAGATGTACCATAAATACTAAAATTAAAATCTGTTTTGTTATTATTTACAGTATTCACTATAAGAGCTCTTTATATACAATCCTATGCATGTTAACTGAGAATCAAGGCCAAGATATATGAGGAAAAAGTTATTGCCAATTATTTTGCAACACACCTCATTTCAGCTTAGTATAAGGATGTTGCCTTATAGCTTGTAAGAACTATAAATAATGTCTAATATTGTGAGATCAGCCATTTATAAAAGGCTCAGTGGACTCTTCAGCTTATATCAGTACAGAGGAAAATAAGTAATGAAAAATAAAACAACTTTGAGCATGCATCAAAGAGCAGTGTGTAAAGCTTTAGCCTTAGTTCTGCAACTTCTGGCTGTTGTGGTATTAGCCATATCCTTAACATGACCTTAATACAGTTTTGTGGATTTATATTTGCATTATTTTTTTATTATTGCCTCAAAGAAATGGTAGGTGGTTCTTCACAGCAAAGGCCTAGAGCAAGGTTTTGAATATTAAGAGCATGACATTAAACTTGCCAAAACAAGGTAAGGCAATTTGGGACATATAAAAAGAGATGGAAAATGTAAGAAGAAGAGACCTCCAAATGCTGATTTCACATCCTTGAAATCATTTATTTTAAGTTATATTTATAAGCAAATCTCTTAGAGAAGACAAATGCTTAGTTTTATGAATTCGTAATACCTAAATGTATTCAATAAGTAAACTATATCCTTGTTACTAGATATCATATTTCCACAGCTTTTAAGGACCAAAACCATGCTATGCTGTAGCTCACACTAATATAACCTGCATTTGATGCCCAAAGTATAATGTAGCCATAGATTGGAGGTTTTTTTTAAAAACAAACAAACAAACATTTGGTTTATAAATAAAACAAAAAGCTTTAGGAGAATTTTGAGTGGGGTGCATGAGATGTATATTTTAACTCTTTTCCTCTCACTTTAATATGTTAAGTTGTCCTCCATCTTCTCAAGCTTTCAACAGCACACCTTTGTAGATCATTTCACAATAACAGTCAGAATGACCTTTTCCACAGTGAGGTCTACTGTGATGTACAGAAAAATTTAGAGCTGAAATTGGGGCTCGCCTTCCTACAGTTTAGTAGAGTGCTCAAAACATTTTAAGCAGGTTTTTTTTTAAGCCAAAATGTAATAATTTTATTTTTGTCTTACAAGAACTGCACATGGAAATGGATAGCATATAAAACGTTAAAATAATTAAATAATTGTACTTAATTGGCTCCGTATTTCTATGGCTCCTTCTCTAGGCATCAATACATGCAAGAATGCAGAGGAACTTTAAGAACTTGTGACTAAAATAAAGAAGAGGCAATGATAGCTGAAGAAAAGGGAAGACCTGAAGAATGGGAAGACATATTTTAGGTCTGATATTTTACAAAGTCTTGAAGAAGATTGTGGTCTTAATATCCCAGCACTTGGATAAGTAAAACTGGGGAATTTCTAGCAGTTACTGAGGAAAATATTGGGTAAGATGGATATAGTGTCAAACTTGATACAACAAATTTTCCTAAGTTTGATTTCCTAAAAAGTACACAGATGTTGAATCCTGAATACAGGATACAGGCATAATGCAAGAAAATAAGATACTATTGAGAATGAGAGGCTGCTACTGAGAAAGATGAAACCACCTACTTTTCCAATAATTACCTGCAATGAACTCAACATGTTGGATGTGCTGCTTAGAACTAGTTCAAATTAAAAATAAAAATTATCTGTAGAAGAACAGGTCTCCATAGTGGCTCTCCAGTGCTCTACTGTCTCTTCAGGATTCCCAATGAATCCCTGAATTTATTCTTTCATTCCAGTTTACCCTTTGCTTTTATACTTATGGTTTTATAGAACTACTTACCTGGTAAATAATTAGACCTATGTGAACAATTTGCTGGTGGACAGGGAATACACTTTTTTTTTTGTAAAATGGCTTCTAAGAGTTACAGACTGTGGAGTCAGTGATGTCATTATGCAGTTGGGGTGGCTGCAGGCATAATTGGAAGGATTTTAAATGGCAAATTGGTATTTAACCTGTCTAAGGCTTAAGGGACTCACTTTGACCCTAAGTCCCTCTTTCAACCACAAAAAGAAAGTTGAAATGCTGAAAAGTTTGATTTTATCCATTCTGGAGATATTTTGGATATTCTTGAGCTGGCATAGAAGTACAGGGAGCCCACTTCTGACATTTAAAAAAATATTCAGTAGACTTTTCATGGTGAGTCCACTGTAGTATCTGGCAAGACTTTTATTTTGATTATTGTTGAAATGTTTTCCTAGTTTGCTTGAACTTAGAGGAAAGTTAATCCTGATTGTAGAAAGGGGTGAGAGAATGCCACTGTCCCACAGAAATCCTTCTAATACAGAAATAAAAGTAAAGGGATGCTCATATTAATGGATGCAGTAGATGGATGGCAAAAGTACAGAAATAGTTGGCATTGCCATCGTTTGGATTTTCTTTTTAACTTTTCAGGTAATCCCCCATTCATCTACTAACCCAGGATAGCCCTGCTTAATTTCTGCTGGATCAGCTACATGTTGTCACCTGCTGGGGCTCCCCTAAAGTAGTTTTCCAATGATTAAACATAATATTTTATTTCTAAAAAAGAGAATAGAAGCCAGTGTTTAATTGAATAAATGATAACTAAGAAATAGTTTCTGAGAGTAGTTTGGTGTAGTGCAGGCATGTCAAACTCGCGACATCATGTGATGTCGCGCGACGTATCGCGACTTTTCCCCTGGCAATGGGGTGGGCGCGGTTTCAGCGTGACGCATCTGGCACACGGGCTGGCAGTTTGACATGCCTGGTGTAGTGGTGTAGTGGTTCAAGGAACCAACCTAGAAATCAGGAGACTGTGAATTCTACTTCTGGCTTAGGCACAAATCTAGCTGGATGACTTTGGACCAGCCTTAGGGAGAATGCAGTGGCAAACCACTTCTGAAATTGTTGTTGGATAGTCACTTGGCTAGTTTACTTATCCATCCATTCTGTTAATGTTGTTGAAGAAATTGTGTCTTGAGAGATCTCAGGCATAGTTACATATTCAATCCCTGTAACCACTTTAACAGGGGAAAATCCGGTACTGCTATCTACTGCATTATTGTATGCTATTTCAGCAAATGGTGACAGTTCAGCCCAATTATTTTGTTGATAATTTACATAGCATCTTCTATGCTCCATCGAGCTGCAAGGATGACACAGACTTCCTAAACAAGCTGAATACATTTTTTGGAAGATTTGAGGCATCAAATAGCACTCCTGCTAGGAAAGCTGTGCCCCATCCTGACGAGCAAGTGCTTAGCTTTGATATCACCTCTGTCCAGAAAACACTGCGGAAAGTTAACATTCGGAAAGCAGCAGGCCCAGATAATATCCCTGGATGTGTTCTTAGGGAATGCGCAGATGAGCTGGCTTGTGTTCTCACAGATATTTTCAATCTCTCAGTGGTCCCATCGTTTTTTAAGATGGCCATCATTTTGCCAGTGCCAAAAAAGTCCACAATTACAGGCCTCAATGATTACCGTCTAGTTGCACTGACATCCATCATTATGAAATGCTTTGAGAAGCTGATAAAGAACATTATTGTATCTAGCCTCCCGCCAGCATTTGATCTGCTTCAGTTTGCTTACCGACCAAATTGCTGTACAGAGGATGCTATTTCTTTTGTTCTCCATCTGAGCTTGAAGCACATTTGTTGTTTGTTGACTTCAGTTCAGCATTTAACACAATAATTCCCCAGCATCTAGTAGACAAACTGGGCCTTTTAGGCTTAAACACTCCTTTGTGCAACTGGATTCTTGATTTTCCTACTAACAGACCTCAATATGTGCGAGCTGGAACAAATATTTCTAACACCATTTTCTTGAGCACAGGTTCTCCTCAGGGCTGTGTCCTAAGTCTGCTGCTGTTCACCCTGTTGACCCATGATTGTAGTGCTAGTTTTGCCACCAACCATATTGTGAAGTTTGCAGATGATACAACAGTAGTGGGCCTTATTCATGATGACAATGAGGCTGCTTACTGCAAGGAGGTTGAGGTTTTGGTGAACTGGTGTAAGGAAAACAACCTGGTTTTAAATACTGGAAAAACCAAAGAGATCATTGTTGGTTTCAGAAAAGGCAGGCATAGCCACACTTCTCTGTGCATTAATGATTCACCTGTGGAGATGGTTACCAGCATCAAATTCCTGGGTGTGCAGTTAACAAGTAGGCTGGCTTTGTCGCTCAACAATGAGACATTGGTGAAGCGGGCACAGCAGTGCCTGCATTTTCTGCATCGCATGAGAAAAGCACATCTTCCTTCCCCTATCCTTACCACTTTCTACAGAGGGATGATCGAGAGCATCCTGTCATACAGCATCACAGTCTGGTTTAGAAGCATCACTGCTTCAGACAGGAAGGCGATGCAGAGAGTGGTGAGGAGGGCTGAAAAGATTATTGGCAGTTCCCTCCCTCCAATCCAGGACATAGCACATAAGCATTGCTTGAGCAGGGTCTGTAAGATTGTCTGGGACACTACACATCCTCTTCACAATCTGTTTTCCTTGTTACCTTCTGGGAGGAGGCTCCGTGGTATCCAAAGCAGAACATCCATATTCAGTCACGGTTTTGTTCCACACAATATTAACCTTGTGAACTCTAAAGCTTCATCCTTCCTTTATGTATTCAAGATGGACAGTGATTAATATTTATATGTTGCTTATATGTAAGGGTGTAGGTCTATACATATGTTGTATATAGTATGTTTAAATATGTGTTATGTATGTGTACACTTCGAGAGCAAGCAACTAAATTTCATTTTTAATGTGTGCCATTGTGCCCACAGTAAAAAACATGACAATAAAGGTTATCTATCATCTATCTATCTATCTATCTATCTATCTATCTATCTATCTATCTATCTATCTATCTATCTATCTATCTATCTATCTATCTATCTATCTATCTATCTATCTATCTATCTATCTATCATCTAATCTCTACTATCTATCTTCTATCTACTATCTATATCATCTATCTATCTATCTATCTAATCTATTTTATCTATCTAATCTCTATCTACTAATTATCTATCATCTAATCTATCTTCTATCTATCTATCTATCTATCTATCTATCTATCTATCTATCTATCTATCTATCTATCTATCTATCTATCTATCTATCTATCTATCTATCTATCTATCTATCTATCTATCTATCTATCTAGTTATATAAAAAATTGAAAATCCCAAAAAGCTCTGCAATTGCTTTCTGGTCCAATTGCCTTTACTTTCCCTGGATCCATTTCTATGCCTCCTGCAGAAACATGATACCACAAGTAATCTAATCTGGAGTCAAGAATGATTTGAATATATGTGCATGCATATAAACACATACACACAGGTTTAAATTAAAGAGGAAACATTTATGAAGAAAGAGACAATATGAACTATTGAATCAGCATTTAATTTATTGGCCATAAAAGCAACAATGAAATTGAGGAAAATCAAGAATGAGAATAGATTTGTACAGATAGTACTTATTCTTAAATTTAGATCAAGGCTAAAACTGAATAACCGTAGTATCAGGCAATTTAGTGATAGGCGATGACATTAACTACTTTCCCAGCAGATT
Organism: Azemiops feae; assembly: GCA_023970755.1. Taxonomy (NCBI): domain Eukaryota; kingdom Metazoa; phylum Chordata; class Lepidosauria; order Squamata; family Viperidae; genus Azemiops; species Azemiops feae. Next base: position 1,897,090 of record JALGBA010000234.1, read on the forward strand.
ATAGCTCCAAATCCTTATGAATTGTATTTTGCTACTTTTCTCAAAAGGCTAATGAGATGGAAATAGAATAGCCTTCATTGCAATCTGGTGCCCTGTAGTGATGTTCAATTACAATTCCCACTATTGAGAGCCAGCATGGTTTATTTTCCTGAAGAAGAAAATAGCCTGAAGGCCAACAAGATCTGTTCTTCATCTTGCCAATGAATAAGACATGGAATTAGGGATTTAAGATAAATAAAGCCAAATCCTAGTGAAATGTTAGGAAAAAGTTCCCAGAAATATCAATGGAACAGTGGAACCAATTTTAAGGGAGATGGTATATTTCCCTCCCTGCATATGTTTGAGCAGAGACTGGATAGCCATTTGTTCAGGATGCTTTAACTTGGATTCCTGAATTGGGTTGTGTGGAGAATATAACACTGAACTCTAAGGATTCAAATGGTATTCTGAGGAATGGGTGAGGAACTTTACCATAGTTTTATATTTGAACTATATGAACTTTCAAACTGAAAGTGAAAAAGAATGTTTTTCTTTCTTGAGTAAAGCTTCATTCTGATAGTAAGGGAATATGAAAATCTTATTCCAAGTGACACTTCATCAATAGTGCATTTCTGTAGTCAAGATGGACAAGCAGTTATTGTCAACATAAGGTCTGCAGAATAGTACACTGAATCTAATAAAAATCTATCTTTGCAACAAAAATAAAAGTTATCCTGTTTTACCTCTTCCAGAGAGGATAAGTTAGCTATCTTAAAGGGAGCACTGTTATTAATTTGGACTGTTTTCCATAGGGATAATAATAATAATAATAATAATAATAATAATAATAATAATAATAATAATAATAATAATAATAATAATAATAATAATAATAATAATAATAATAATAATAATAATAATAATAATAATAATAATAATAATAAAGTTGGAAGGAACCTTGGAGGTCATCTAGTCCAACCCCCTACTCAGGCAGGAAACCCTATACCATTTCAGACAAATGGTATAATAAGGTTTATTGGAACTAGATTTCTGTTAAAGCACATGGTATAAGTTAATTGTATGAAAAAAAATAAATGGCTGCAGGTCAGAATGTTTTGTTTGAAATCAGGAAAAAAAGGCAAGAATTGCAGAGGATATACCATTTTGAAATATGCAGCCCAAATAGGCTATTTAAAGATGTGTAAGGAGGATGGGTTATACACGAGTCTTTTGTTTTGTATCTGTTAATGGATGTCTGTTAAATGGATAGTTCAGTCAACAATCTGACCTCTGACCAAGCCTGAAAAAGTTTGACTTGTTTACTTGTATATAGGTAAATCTCTCAAAATAATCAGGGCTCCTATTATTAGTAATTGGGAGGAGGTGATAGAGTCCCCATCAGCAAATTAGCAGCAGAGAAAAATGGCAAGGATGTCCATTGCCATCACAATCTTCACAAATGGCCACATGTTGTTCTGTATGGACCTTAGTTTGTTTGCCTATGGAATCATATTTATGTATAAGCCACTCAGAGATGCTTTGCAGACTGAAATAGGCAGCATATAAATTTAATCAATCAATCAATCAATCAGGATTTGTACACTGTCTTTTATCATTGTATTTGTTTAATTTGAAAGCCATGTAAGGTACGCAAATACATTTTTGAAACTCATGTTGGCAAATCAAGGAGAGTGAAATCAAAACAAAAAGTGTTTGGGTCTAGACTTCCAAAGTAAAAGGTTATTTTTCTTAAGTTCCATCTTCTTTTTTGATGAATTGATTTTCCTCTATCATTCCTGCTTTATTTAGTCCTAAATCCAGTATATTTCATTTTAGCTAGTCAAAATGTAGTTGGTATGAAGCCCCTTGTAGTTGGCAAGACCAAGTAAGCAAGAACTACACAGATTTCAGTAAGTACCTTGAATGCTACTCTGAATTAAATACTAAACTCTTGGAAATGAATGAATTTCCCAAATGGATTTAAGATGGAATCTTTTGAATACTTTGAAAGGCAGTTTCCCACATCTCTCCTCAACTGGGCTGAGTCACTATTTAGAAGATAATCTGTCAACTGACTCGCTCACTGCTATCTCCTCCTTTCCTTTCCTTTCTCAGCCTTCCCATAAACTTTCACAGCCCAAGGAGCAAACTCGGAGTCATCAAAATCCTTAGAGCTGCAAGTTGTATATCCATGACTTAAGATTTTGTCTTCATTGTAGCTGTACATTTTGTGAGATTCCAGAGCTCATAAGAGACAGATCTGGAGTTCCCTAACTATACCACTACAGATGAGAGATAAAGGATCCTGATTATGAATTTTCTTCCCCAAATCCTTCCTAGAAGTACAAATACGACGGTTATGTTAAGTAACAGAAAAAATTAATAGTTCAGCTTTCAGAAGTATAAAAGTTTATAATCTATATTCAGAAAGAGTTTGGTGACTTGAAGTGAATAATCCTGTTTTATATATTCTAATTTTGCCATCTTATTGTTCTGCTACGTAGATCAAGCCTAAGCTAAACACTATTGCCATTATTTATCCCTATGTCAACCAATTGTTGAGCTTCTTTTGAGACTAAGGTCTTCAGATTTATTGGGGAAAATTGGTTTTTAAAGCGTTAGAGTTTCACTTTCTCATCCCTGATCATTAGTTATGCTGGTGCCACATTTGTACTATTATACTTAAAAGATTCCTACGGTGAAGTTGCCCATATAGTTCTTACAGCCAGATACATGGCTGATTATTTAAATAGGAAATATGATATTTAACCTGAAATAAGATTTAAATTTATTTCTCTTTAGCCTTGTTTGTGGACTTCCTATATAGGCCCTCAGTTGGCTATTATAAGAAACAGAATGGTGAAGAATTTGGCTGATCCAGCAAGATATCCCAGTGTTCTTATGTGTCTGACTGATGTAGAAACATTACTGAAGCAAGGCTAGTCTTTAGAAAAAGGAATTAAAATACTATTCTCAGGGGCTGATGAGGTTGAGGAAATAATTTCTTGGAAAGTCTCTGAAATCTTATATTCTTTATTGCCTCTTGTCACATATTCCTTTATGAAAAATAAAAGAAGAAACAAAGAAATTTCCCATGATGTACCTGTTCTTTTATTAGGGTGAATAACATCATGGAAGACCACTGTGTTAAGACAAAAGAAAGTCATAACAGCAAAATAAAAACTATTGTACTACATTCCATCCAAGCTTTGAATCATTGAATTGGCTATTTGTGAACACTGATGAACAGGTTTCTGTTTTATATAGAACAGCTAGTTTAAAGGCTGAGACGCTTAAAGGGAATTTATTTTATTTATATCAAGCCACCAAACCCCAAGATCTGCGAACTACCATTGATAAGAGAGTTTATGCAGATTGGTAGTCCCAAAGCAATCTATAAGGTCCCTAAAATAAATGACTGGAAATAAGTAAAATTGTTTTGGATGATCCTGATGTGATCTATAGTTTTTGAAAGAAAAATGATAGTTCAACATTGTCATGAATATTATAATATACTGAGTTTGGAAATCATCCTAAAAATTGGGTTATATTGAGTTGTGGATTTTGTTATATAGTTGCTGTACAGGTAATGCTGATGCTAAATCAGTTCTATCAGGACACCATTTAAGGAGGATACAGGGGATTTTGATTCACTTCTCAAGTTTATACTTCAGACAATACATGAAAAACATTTATCTCTCTGGCTGATTCATAAACTATTCTTATAGCTGGAGTGCTATAGTGAAACACTTAACAAAATAACTTTTGTACTTGTAATGGTATATCTGGATAACTTAAGGGAATGAGGGGAAGAGATGCTGCCTAGAAAACAATCAAACAAGAGAGGGAGGATTCCCCTCAAGGTCTTAATGGTCAGAAAAGGAAATTAGGAAGGACTTGCCCTAATTGATTGACCAGATAAAAGTAGTTTCATAAAGTTTGTACCTTCAGACCTCCAAGATTCTATTAATTCTACATTAAAGTGGAATTAGCTTATCTAGTTGTGTTTTCTACCTGGTTTACCTGGGAGAGCTGACAGCACTCTTCATACCAAAACACTTTGCTATACTGTTCAAGCAGGAAACTCTATACTGTTTCAGACAAATCATTGTCCAATCTCTTCTTAAAAACCTCCAGTGTTGGAGCATCCACAACTTCTGTAAGCAAGTCATTCCACTGATTAATTGTTCTAACTGTCAGGAAATCTCTCCTTAGTTCTAGATTGTTCCTTCTTTGATTAGTTTCCATCCATTGCTTCTTGTCCTGCCTTCAGGTGCTTTGGAGAATAGCTTGACTCCCTCTTCTTTGTGGAAGCCCCTGAGATATTGGAATTCTGCTATCATATCACCCCTCGTCCTTCTCTTCATTAAACTAGACATACCCAATTCCTGCAACCATTCTTAGTATGTTTTATCTCCAGTCTCCTAATCATCTTTGTTGCTCTGCTCAGAACTCTTTCTAATTAAATAAACATCACCTAAAATAATTCCTTCTATTGCATGAGTAAATTATAATTCCATCCCATTCAGAGATTTCTAATTCTGCACAAGAGGAACTTAAGGATAGAAAAGTGTATCAATTTATTCCAGCTTATACCAGTAGTACTTTCTTGGAGTAGAAAGGAGGAGGTTGCCATAAGAAAGAAAGGAAAAAAGTGGGGATTTGCTGCAATTTTGGAGAAAAAAAATGAGTGAAGATTACATATAAAGTAGATTTGCTGGGGCATCTCCAAACATGAAATATACATCAGCTTACATGTTTGCTGTTACATTTATAATACTAAAAACGTTGGTGTTTTCGGTAACTGGAACAGTCTGTGGCTCTGTCTTGTTTAACTTCTTAATATTGACAACATCTGGATAGTGCTATATACCACAGTGACAGAAAAGCTTAAATAAACCATAATAGGCACAATAGGATACTAAGTGAGTCTCATAAGGGCTACAAGAGTCATTACCTTTCTGTTAATAATCCTTGTTATGTGTTAATGTTTGTACAGGTAGTCCACAATAAACAAAAGATATATTGCTCCAAAGAGACCAAACCGTTTTATCACCTGAAGACATTTCAGATTAAATAGCCCTTGATGTAATAAAACTGTAAGATTACAAAGGACCTACAGTGGCCTAATTCTCCAAAAATGTGCATTCTCTGAAGCCTCCATTAATCCAGTGCATTTGAGAAACAATGTGGATGATGTTTGAGAGAAACGGGTGCCAATTACATCAGATCATGACACAGTTTTATTGGAACAATTCTCTGTTAAGGAGCCAGTATTTTATAGCAATTAGGACTGGGTAAAGTCAAGATCAAATTTCTACGTGACAATACATTTTATGGATTATCTAGATAAATGATGGAATATTTTTTTTTAAAGTAATGGTCAACCATCTAATTGCCACCTGATAAAATTCATTGTTATGAATCAAAATTCATTTGTACATTAGGTATATATGCCTAGAAGGTGTTTGTATTTAGGGAAGTAAGCTGAACCATATGGGAGAGGACAGACTCTTACTTGCAGTTAGCAGCTTTATCAGTGCTTTTGTGAAAATATTCATAGTAGTATATGGTATCAATAAAGGTTGAAACTCAGGAGAAGAAAACTATTTGGAAAGAAGTATTTCACAAGTGTGTGTTTTTATATTGTATGGATTCTCAACACCACCTTCAAGTAAAATCTCATTCACCATATAATACAGCAAAAAAGCAGGTTTTTTTTGTTTAAAAATCTCACCAGAGATTAAATTCCCAACCCTACTGGCCTTTTGAAAGACCCTGAAAGATTTTGCCAATGGGCATGGGCACCAGGCAATGTGGGAAATATATTGAGTGTTTTTGGTGTTATTGTTGTATTGAGTGTTATTGCTAGATGTGATAATCATGTCTATGAATTTTGTGAATTTTTATGATGACTTTATATATGAGTTTGTACACTTTTGTTTTAATTGTCATATATTTAGAAGAGGGCAGCTGTATAAATTGAACAAATAAGTAAATAAATATTTGCTTAAATGAAATGCTTAGGTTATTAGACCAGTATAGCTAAAAATGAAGGTTTTCTGATGAATGTTACAAATAAACAGAACAACTATCTAACAACTATTTCTTTTTTACATTGCATAGATTCTCAACATCATCTTCAAGAATCACCATACAAGACAGCAAAAAAGTAAATGTTATATAGCAGATTTGGTTTTTTTTAAATGGTAATCCTTCAAAAGTACGGTATTTTTGCATATTTTCCTGACAATTAACAGATTTTTGTGTCACAGAAACCTTACTATGACTGAATATGAGAGAGAGAGAGAGAGAGAGAGAGAGAGAGAGAGAGAGAGAGAGAGAGAGAATTGGCATGAACTGCAAGGAGAGATTTCACTCAGATATTTAGGTATCAAAGAGCTTGATTTCCTTCTCTGTCCCTCTCTCCGCTGAACACAAGCCCTGCTATTAATAATTGAAGGTTGCTTTTGTGGAGAAAACACTATCCTTATCCATCATTTTAAAGATAAAAGGTTTTTTTAAGATCTTTTTTTATGGCAAATCAAACAATCCAACAGTCAATGACTCACAAGTCTCACAACTGGCTCCAAGTTTCTGCCTTTGAAAAGTTTGCCATTTTGACTTAAATATTGAGATAATTCTTTTTTTTTTTTTACAAAGAAGATGCATCATTTGAGGATTCAAAGGAGCAAAAGAGAAAATCCTCATTTTTCTTGACAGAAGGCTTGCTGTGCTCTCCACATTGAGGACTGGCAAATATGAACAGTCAGGTTTACACTTTTATCCCTTCTTGTTACCCAACATGGCTTTTAGGACTTTCTCCAAATGAAGTACTCAGCAAGACATCAAGAGATGAAAGAGATGGAGGATAAACTCACTCCCATGTCCAGGATTTAACACTGTGATTGATAATGTCCCTATACCTGTAATATATACATTAAAAGCTCTTTGTGGTTTTGAGTCAATGTATCTCATAGATGCGCAATGTTTCTTTCCTCATCTAAACTGTAAAGGGACAAAATTATCAAGCTAAAAAGAGAAAAAGAGAGAGGAAATACCTTCACCACACTGACTCTAGTGCAGAGTACACAGGATGGAGTGGACAATGAAAGCCTCAGTTCCTTCTTTAAAACAAAATCTAAATTTCATTCTTTAGTACTTGGCTGTTAGCAAAGAAAAAAATTAACCACAGTGTACAGGTAGTCTTCAACGTACGATCACAATTGAGCCCAATTTTTTTGTTGCTAAGTGAAACATGTATTAAGTAAATTTTGCCCCATTTTATGACCTTTTGTGCCACAGTTGTTAAGTGAATCACTGCATTTGTTAAGTTAGTGATATTCTTGTTAAGCAAATCTGGCTTCCCCATTGACTTTGCTTGTAAGAAGATCACAAAAGATGGTTACATGACCCTGGGATACTGAAACCATCATAAATATGATGAGTCAGTTGCCAAGCATCCAAATTTTGATCATGTGACCACAGGGACACTGCAACAGTTGTAAGTGTGAAAAATGGTCATAAGTCACTTTTTCAATACCATTGTAACTTTGAACGGTCACTAAATGAATTGTTGTAAGTCAAAGACTACCTGTAATATAGATCTAGATACCACTCACTGCTATGAGTCAATATTTAAATACATTATTAAGAAATCATTATATACTTTCAAACTACTGATAGATATAAGATAGAAAAATGTGGGGTAGACAGCATCACCACCAGATGGATCCGTAGCTGGCTGACCGGCCGTACGCAGCGTGTGGTCCTCAATGGAACCACATCTACATGGAGGGAAGTGTGTAGTGGGGTGCCCCAGGGCTCTGTTCTGGGCCCAGTGCTCTTCAACATCTTCATCAACGATTTGGACGAGGGGATAGATGGGGAACTCATCAAATTTGCAAACGACACCAAGCTGGTATGAATAGCCAACACTCCAGAAGACAGGCTTAAGATACAGGAGGATCTTGACAGACTTGAACACTGGGCACTATCTAACAAAATGAAATTCAATGGTGAAAAAAGTAAGGTTCTACATTTAGGCAAGAAAAACCAAATGTACAGGTATAGTATAGGGGGTACCTTGCTCAATAGTAGTAACTGTGAGAGGGACCTTGGAGTCCTAGTGGACAATCACTTAAATATGAGCTAGCAGTGTGCTGCAGCTGCCAAAAAGGCCAACACAGTGATAGGCTGCATTAACAGAGGGATAGAATCAAGATCATGTGAAGTATTAATACCACTTTATAATGCCTTGGTAAGGCCACACTTGGAATACTGCATCCAGTTTTGATCACCACGATGTAAAAAAGTTGTTGAGACTCTAGAAAGAGTACAGAGAAGAGCAAGAAAGATGATTAGGGGACTGGAGGCTAAAGCATATAAGGAACGGCTGCTGGAATTGGGTACGTCTAGTTTAATGAAGAGAAGGACGAGGGGGGACATGATAGCAGTGTTCCAATACCTCAGGGGCTGCCACAAAGAAGAGGGAGTCAAGCTATTTTCCAAAGCGCCTGAAGGCAGGACAAGAAGCAACGGATGGAAACTAATCAAGGAGAGTAGCAACCTAGAACTAAGGAGAAACTTCCTGACAGTTAGAACAATTAACCAGTGGAACAACCTGCCTCCAGAAGCGGTGAATGCTCCAACACTGGAAGTTTTTAAGAAGAGACTGGACAGCCATTTGTCCGAAATGGTATAGGGTTTCCTGCCTGAGCAGGGGGGTTGGACTAGATGACCTCCAAGGTCCCTTCCAACTTTATTATTATTATTATTATTATTATTATTATTATTATTATTATTATTATTATTATTATTATTATTATTATTATTATTATTATTATTATTATTATTATTATTATTATTATCTTAGAAACATGCAATCACTTTATAGTAAAAATGGGAGGACAGTGAAATTGAGAAACACATTTAACTACCAACTTTCAATGGAATTATTGTGTATTTAGACTTACAGGGTCTACTCATTGTGTAGTTAGATATTAATTCTAATGTCTAGTCCCACTCCTTTCCTAAAATAGAACATATTAAAATTGTCTTCTCTGACATAATTTCCTCAGATTATCTCATTTAATCATGGCTTGAATATGGGCATCTACTCATAGGTAAATATTTCTTCCCTCCCTCCTTTAGCAAGTGTCCATTTTTAAAGGAAGAATGCTTAACTTAAATTGTATGACTTCCTTGAGAGTGTTCATTTCTCTTTTTAATTTGTGATCCATACATTTTAATTTGTGATCCATATCTTGTTGGATTTATATTGCAGTAAGTTCAAATAACCATTAAGCTTGCTTGATATAACTGTTTCTCCTACCTTCATTTAAAAAAAATCCCCCATTTTTTTAAAAAAAACTTTACTTTTCCTTTCCTTTTAAACACAGATAGATTCAATATCGTTTTGAGTCTTTTCTCGGGCATTACTTTTTCAGAGCAGCAATCCTGCAAGGTACAGACGAGGAAATGGAGGTTCACTCAGAGTGGCTTACCTAACAGACCAAGGTGATTCATAGCACAGAAACTGGTGAAGCTTCAACACCATCACAGCTTGACTTTTGATAGTAGATGGTCATACCATTTAGTGTCACACAATAAAATCATGGAGAAGTTAAGAAATGTGCCCCCCCAAATAGATGTTTAGATTAAGTGTGAACATAGGTGAGAAAAGGCATTTTTCTCACAACCCAATTAGTGAAATACAAACCATGCATTTCCTTGGGTAAGCCTTTCACTACATATATAATATGCAATGTACTATGCTGAGAGGCACCAGTAAGCTTCTTTCTTATCTTATGGTTACCTTAAAAGTGGAGCATGTGTTCGTTCGGAAACCAACCCACAAGCGCGGAGAATGAACCTTCACCCTCATTGGAGCATATCCTGATTGTTTTCATATACATAAGTCTGATTCTACATATGCAGATCCTAACATTATTTTCCTTCCAAATTGGAGGACAGGGGAGTGCTGGTTTCCACCTCTTCACTTCCCTTTAACACAGTCTCTATGAAATACTGCCATTCTTAAATTAGCTTTTTTTAAAAGTGCATTTTATAGTCAAGCAAGCAGTAATTGGACACTGTGACTATGAGTGGCCCTTGTGGTGTTTGGATCAAGTCCAAATGTACCTTCTGTCTGTCTCTGACATAGGCAGACAATAGCAGTATTATTTACTATGCTAGCTGTGTGTAATTCGACAGGCCAGCTGCAAGAACAAAGAGCCACTAACATTTTGCCCAGCCCTATTCCCAACTGAAGGCCCATCTACATTTCATAAATTATTTCCTCAAATGGTAGATTCTCTTTCCTCTCTCTAACCCTGACTGTGCTAATTTGAAAACTAAACGTTCGCCATAAAAACACTATCTCCTTTCTTTGCCGTCACTCGGGTATTGTGGGATCTTGCCCTTGAAGCTATCACCCCAGAGTCATTACATTCTCATTATTTATTATTAAATACAATTTGTCTGATTATGTCAGACCTTGAGATCAAGGATTTATTCTTTGCTCTGATATTTTTCAGGATCCAAATTGCTACAAAGCTTCTTAAAGGATAGGGTGAGAAACAGCGTATATGTATCTGTGTGAGAGTAAGCTTCACCTAGCAACTAGATGAAGCATTTAGATGGATGGAGTTTTAGGTATGAGCAGATTTTCTAATTATAAATATTTACACAGCACTTTTTGAAGGCTTAAAAAAACTCACATGGACTGCTTATATTATATCTTGCCTTACCTCCAAGGAGATTAACAAAAGTAGTTCACTCTTTACTTCTTAATTCCTCAAAAACATGATAGATCGTTTTGCTGAAAACACTAAATTGACCTAGGGCCTAGGCCATTCAATAGGTTTCATGGTTTAGTGGAGATTTGAACTGGTAGCTCCCCAATTTTATAACAACACATTAATCACTTCAACTTACAGCACAGTTTGTTAAACTTTGACAACTGTGCAAATAGGCTAATATTATTAATCCTTTATTCTGATGGCAGTTGGAAAGGAAGGCGATACTGAAATCATCATGTTTGCAAGATGGAGATAATAAACACAGCCATCTTATAGCATTGAAATAAATGATTATAGGGACCAACTGTGTGAAGCTACGGGAACATACTGAAGTGTTAGAAAGACCTGTTGTAACTAATATCCAAATGCACCCCATGTTCATTCTCTGCTTGGCATTCCTGAAATATGAAGATGTCTCTACTGCATACCTGTCTTTATCAGCATCCATAATCTGAACTGTTGAATTTACTTGGAAGATTGGAATAAGTGTGACAGATAAAAGGAAAGTTAAGCTTGAAAGAAGTAGTAATCCATCAGTTTTGAAGTTACAAGTAACGGAATAATATGTGATTGATAGAAATTTAGCAAGTAATATCCAGGAATTGCTTCGTTTATTCATTCAGACATTCTCTAGGGATTGTCAAGAAATGAGGTATTTGTAAAATTTATCCAGATATGAAAGGTTCTTCTTAGGTCCAGGAGGGCTATTTGGACAGGATATAAATTGGTTATTTTCATATTATGAATTTGGTGTTCTTATGTTTCCATATTGGATCCTTGGAACATTATGTTTGGCTACAACCTTAATCTGCTGAGATTATCAACAGTAATTTTGGGTATAGATATTATTAGAATTGTTTTGGTTTTATTTTTTTTCTTAACTAAGAGTTTAGCCCTTTTGAAATCCAGAAGATTAACAGTCTCAAAACATCCAAATTAAGCAAAAGGGTTTGCAAACTAGCAATGGCTTATCATTTGATTGATAAAGTTGAAACAATAAAGGGTACCTGAGAAGTATTTTATGTGGGATCCTTGGTGCTCTCAGAACTTGGTTGTTTTCTTGCAAATATTTCATTACCCAATATTACTGATGACGTTACCCAGTTGGGTAATGAAACATCAGCAGAAAAACCATGCAATTCAGAAAGCACCAAGGACCCCATAGTTCAACCCTGAGCTACAAATAATCTTTTCTGTTGAAGTATTTTATGAAAGGCAGGAGAATGGCATGGGGGCAACAAGACCAATATATTAAAACAATCAGAATTACATTTGTACCCACTCACCCTTTTATCTCCAATTAAAGCACTGAATTTATTTATTTTTATTCCTGGGGCAACAGTTTTCCATTTGCTCCATCCATTTACTCTTCTTTCAACCTTATCCATTTAACACTTGAGCATGACTTCAGCAGTATGAGCTGGAATCTGAGTGGCCCTATCTTAGAGATCACATGCTGGGAATAAACAGCAACAGAGCATTCCTTTGAGCCTCCCAATCATTCCTAATGGTTCATCATTTCTTCTATTGTAGGACAGACCAATGCATATTAGATGAGCAACCCTAATCCTCCATCAAAACCGCTTTGCTTCAGCAGCACCAGAAGTCAACATCCCGAATTTCTGTCAAGTTTTATACTAAACAACTTGTAGCACTTCAAATATTGCAGTATTATAGTCTCGGTAGCTTGAATTATCATGATCAACAGAAGTCAATAATAAAACATGTTGCAAACTGTAAATATGCAATATCTGTGGTGGTAGAACTTGGCTGACCTTGGCCTATATAGTAACAGATAAGATTTCTTCTGTTTCCCAGGCTAGTGTGGATTGACTTTGAACAAATGGCACTGTTATTAATGGGACAGAAGCAATGGACAACTCAGGGAAAGAGCCTGAAGATTTTAGATTCTGAAGGTATCCTACCCTAAATTCTGTTCTGAATCCAAGACTTCTTAAGTGAAGGGATTTTTGAAAGATACTTCACTACAACACAATATCTTGCTATTGAGTCAAAGCAATGTGGAACTATCAGAACATTTTATATTATAAGCTCTGATCTTCCAATAAGAAGTTCTTCCTGGTTCTTTATTTTGCATGAGAAAGGGAAGCTAATGAGAATTTGTGTGTTTGTGTTTGTGTGTTTCAGAAGAAAATGAAACATGAACAAGCAAAAAAGTCAAAATTTTAATCAAGAAAGATTGTCAATTGAATAATAGGTATATTACAAAACTTAGACAAAAAGAACAACAGCATTAGATGATCATATTCCATATAGACTGAAAAAATAGATTGTACAAACTATGTTGCTGGTGATGATGAGATAACAGAATCATAGAATCATTGGGTTGGAAGGGATCTTAGAGGTCTTCTAGTCGAACCCCCCTGCCTGAGGAGATGAGGTAGCTGGGTTTAAATGAGGAAACCAATTGTATCAACAATCTTTATTTTAATGTTCTCTAGTTGCCCTGAGTGTACAAGATTTGTAACTACCTAAATGTACATTTGTAACAGCCTAAACAGTAGCAAGTAATATGTGAGTAAACAGTTGTTGTGCAATTGTGCAGGCCTATATTTGACAGTCTTCTCCAGGAAGAGGTTTCCATGGCTGGAAACCTCTTTTCTTGTAGCTAATCACATTAACTAAGATGATGGCATAGTAGCAAAGCCCTTTCCTCTGAATTGGAAGAAGAGCATAACAAAAATCAAAATATTAAATGTCTACATCTCAGATTCTTTGCCTGTAATTGCTAACCCTCCTCCCTTTGGTACTACAATTTTCATTGCAAATTTCATACATCAGGGACATTAGTACAGCCTGCACACTGATAGCACAACTATAACTAAGCACCAAATCATCAGTTCTTCTCAGGCACCAGTATTCTGTCTGATACTCTAAAGTTTTTAAAGCAAAATAAAAGGAGTTGAAATTAAACTTCACCAAGATATGTCACTGAATTCCTGAGAATAGGTATTCATCTATATACCAGGTATCCAAATTTGAAATAGCCATTTGAATGAAAACATTGGGCTTAATGAATAATATCAAACATGACAAGTATTTGTCAGGATTCTTGGAGAAAGATGAGCTTCAAACAATGACACGGAGGTTTGATTGATTTCACAGTGAGAAAATCAGATGCTTTAAGTTTGTGGACAGGAATGGTAAGATAGCCAGCTTGACAACTGCAATGATATATAGAAAAGATCAAGACTTGACATCCTAAATGTCATGTGCACTGAAGTAGGTCTAGCTTTTGTACATGAAAACACTGAAGTTACATCCCTTATACCTTTGTACACAGATCTGCATGATCAAACACGAATACTGCCCTTCAGACATCAAATACATTAAGCTCTCAAACAGCTGCAGAAGTTTAATCACCTAAAGGTCAGGAAGGACTTCATCAACTTATCTAATTTGCTGAAGATTCCAAATGAGGTGGGTATGCATATGTAATCATATTAAAAATGTTGGATATTGTTCCAGAAAATTGATCCCAATGACCTAAAGGGCCCTTCCAACTCTATGATTCTATGATTATTTACTTAGGGATGTATAAACCATACTATTGCTTATATTTCCATTTGACTCCCCTTATCAGAATAACACTGAAGTAGAAATGGGCAACGCATAACTTTGGAGTCACATGAGGTTGTTAGTACCTTTTTTTTAGAATCCTCACAAACCCCAAGAAACTGGGGTAAGAGAATTGCCTATTTCCCAGTAGAAGTGAAATCAAATAGGTATGTAAAACATACTGCATCATTTAAAGCCATTCAAGTGAACTGTGTGTTTGTGTGTAATGGAATGAAAATCCTGCCACTTACCCATGGTAACATTTTATTGCTACCATGGACCTTGGTTGCCAAAATATTCTTTCATTACCTGTGACTGTCTACCTCACCTCGGCTACACAAATGTCATCTGCATCCACTTCCTTACTAAAAGAAATAAGCTGAAATAATTTATGGAGATGGTATGGCTGTATTTATCTCATTGATCTCAGTGAGATTGAGGTTATTTATTTTTATTTCTATCCCACCATTATTATTTTTTTACAAATAACTCGAGGCAGTGAACATATCCAACAAACCTTCCTTCTCCTATTTTCCCCACAACAACAACCCTGTGAGGTGAAGCTGGCAATAAAAAACTGAGAGAACTCCATGATAGTGAATTCCACCTTATTCTGGATTTCTCTCCTTAGCCCTAAAAAATCTCAATATTTTCAGTTTCAAATGGCACTGAAAGGCTTATGTTATGGGTATGGGAGGGAAGTACCAGGTCCAAATCAGTTTTTTAGGTCATTTTAAATGTCTATGTAGATTCTCAGTCATCCAGGTCATGGTTGTCCCAAAGGTGCTTTTTCACAAGGCAACTGGACTTTCTTTTTTCTCTTTGAAGATGTTTCACTTCTCATCCAAGAAGCTTCTTCAGCTCTGACTGGATGATGGGGAATGGAAAGATTTATATTGCTTGCAGACAGCTGGCCATTTGCATTCTTTTAGAGAGTCATTGATGCCATATGGAGTATTATCTGTGTCGTCAGGATCACCTGAGTAGTGCAAATGGGTGTGGAGCCTTCTTGGAACTGTTGAAAGGACTATGTTGTAGACCAGGGGTGTTAAACTGCCGGCCCACGGGCCGGGTCGTCATGGCGAAACCTCACCCACTCCATTACTGGCAATGGAAAAAAGTTGCGATATATCACATGATATTGCGAGTTTGACACTCATGTTGTAGACTGAAGATAGATGATGTCATATTGTCTCCCTCTCTGTTGATAGAGGGCTGTTCAGTTTTGACATAGATGGCCTCTTTGACCCCTCTTTCAAACCAGTGGCCCTCTCTGTCCAAAATGTGGACTTTGCTGTCTTCAAAAGAATGGCCTTTGTCTTTTAAATGCTGATGGAGTGCTGAATCTTGTCCTGATGGGTTTGTTCTCCTATGTTGTGCCATATGTTTATGAAGTGGTTGTTTTGTTTCTCCAATGTATAGATCTGCTCATGGCTCTTGATGTGTTTTAGTTCTTTTTCTTTTCCATCTTTCCTGGTAGGTAGGCCTTTGTGCTCCAGTGGGTAGTGAGAATCAAAATGTAAATACTGATCTCTGTGTGTGGGTTTTCTGTAAATTTCAGTGTTAAGGCTTCTGTCTTCCTTAATGTATACTGCACTGTCCAAGAAGGCTAGACTATTTTCCTTAATATATTCATGTGTGAATTTGATATATCTGTTCACTGAGTTGATATGTTTGGTGAATGCTTCCAATTCCTGTGTTTTGATCTTGATCGAAGTATCGTTCACATACCTATACCAGTGAGTGGGTGGAATTCCTGTGATGGAGTTTAGGGTTTTGGTTTCTATCTCTTCCATGTAGAGATTGGCCACAATGGGGGACACAGGTGATCCCGTGGAGCAGCCGTGTTTTTGTATTAGGTCATTTCAATTATACTGGTCAGTAGATGAGATACAGTAGGTTCTAATTATGGTAAGCAAAGAAAATAAATTGCGTAGGTCAATCTTACACTCTCAACTTGTCTACTTACGAAGCCTACCAAAGCACTTGAAGGCAAAGCTACATTATGTATTATTTATATCCCACCTTTATTATTTTTATTAATAACTCAAAATGGCAAACAGACACAATCCTTCCTCCTATTTTCCCCACCACAACAACACTGTCAGGTGAGTTGAGTTGAGAGAGTGTGACTGGCCCAAAATCACTCAGCTGGCTTTCATGCCTCAGATGGGACTAGAACTCACAGTCTCCTAGTTCAGGGGTCCCCAACCCCCGGTCCTTGGACCAGTACCGGGCCGTGGCATGCCAGCAACCAGTCCGCACAAACAAGGAAAGCCCCATCCACAGGATGCAGGCAGCCCACAAAACCATGCCCCCTCCAGTCTGCAGAAAAACCTCTCTCCACATGTCCATGGTGCCCAAAAGGTTGGGGACCTCTTTCCTAGTTTCTAGCCTGGGTCTTAACCACTAAATCAAATTAACTCTCAATATTTGTTAGAGCTACCACATCTAGGGGTGTGATCAGGTGTGATGGCTCAGTTGTTAAAGACACTGAGCTTGTCAGCTGGAAAGCTGACATTCTGTGTTTGAGAGCTGAGCACAATGTGATGGGGTGAGGTCCCATTACTTGGCCCAGCTCCTGCCCACTTAGCAGCTTGAAAGCATGCAAATGTGAATAGATAATTAGGTACCACTTTGGTGGGAATGTAACAGCATTCCATGTGCCTTAGCATATACTCATTTTGGCCATATAAAGTGTCTTTGGACAACGCTGGCTCCCTTGGCTAAGAAACAGAGATGAGCGCTGTCCCCCTAGAGTCAGACATAACTGGACAGAAGAAATCTTTACCTTTACCACATCTGGGTTGCAAAAATTCATTCAACAGCTAAATGGGAGCAAATGGGTTTTTATAGCTCTTTGGTACCATCTAGTGGTCATCCAGTTTGTTGCAGCCTAGGTTTAATAGCCCCAAATGGTTTTTCTCCTTAGCATACTGCAGTTCAATCTCGAACTCCTGAGAATGATCCAGCCAATGTTCTCTCCAACTAAGCCACAAAAAAGCATTAAAAAATAGCTATTGCAGCTCCACCCACCACGTGATTTTTTTTTTTTATTGCGCTATTTTATTTGGTGATATGAAAAAAAATGCTGCTGTCAATATAATGGGGGGGGGGGGTGAACCATAGTGAGACCTCTATGAAGGAAAAGTTTCCACAATTTAGAGCATTCATACTGCCAACCACCACAGATATCCAGCATTTCAAGCAGAACTCACAGCAATTTCTGATGCATCACAGATTGATGCAGCTGAGCTGAAATAAATTGGTTTAGTTACCCAGTGAAGGGAATGATATGGGACACTGGGACATGGAGCTGATTTGGGGACAATGCAGCTGCCCTAAGTACATTCTTGCTGTTTCTGACAGCTCCATCAAACACAAACGGCAAGAACACTTTAGAGATTTGTTCTCAATGGTACCTCTTCATTGGAGTGAGATCCTGCTGATGGCTGGACAGTTGGATATCTTCTGAAAACGAAGTATAGCTGTAAGAATTTAAATACATTATGTTCCTGGGATAATCAGGAATGTCAGTAGGGATATTTTAATTATTTGCTTTTATAGTAGTTTTATAATACCCCAGTTTGATTTGTGGTATTCGGTCTGCTTGATTCTTAAATATGTAGATATTTTAACAGCCTCAGGATTGGATTACATTAAATGGAAAGTAAAGTAACATTCTTGCATTTTATGAACCTCATATGGAGTACTAAAATAATTATTTTGGCTAAACAGACAATTAAATGTATTAGTTTTATAGAGGATGCACAATCTTTGTAATGAAATGTGCCAATAGCTGACCATATAATTTAACTCTTGTTCAATAATTTGTGTAACAGTTGGCATGTGGTTTACTTTTTTTCCTCTCTTGCTCTCTATTTTGTGGGTTTGGATGAAAACTCATCTATAGTAGTCTTAAAATGATGTGACTTGGTTATGGTTGGGGTTTCAGCTGGTCTCTTTGACCACAAACCACAATGATAAGGCTTTAGGCAGACCTATCATAGAGTCCTGTTTAAACCAGCCACAAATGATGGGGATCAGTACCACCAGCTGGCCACAGAGTAATAGAGGCTAATCATAGTTAACCTTTTCCCCATCTAGAAAACTGAGCATCCACCCACGGAAAGAGCCACTACACATGTCTTAAAAGAAATCATTGCTTAGCATACAACTTTAAGAAACAACAGCTGTTTACTCCTTCCTGAGTCAAGTCATTCTTGTGACTCTGTACAGACCACTGGGAACCATTTTCTTGCTCAAGTTTATGAAGCTAACATTATTGGCTAATTGGTGCATGAGTATTATGGTCTTAGAATGTTATCTTATGTTCAGAGTTTCAGTTTTAATCTGGATGTTCATTTTAAATGTGATATTGAAAGTGATATGCAAAACATAATTGTACACTTTCCTTGTGTCTAATGTGCAGAGTTATAGCTTAAGAATTTTGTTTATATAAACTCAGTAAATGATTGTAGTATTGGATATGTAAAATTCCATTTTTGAACAGCTTTTCTGCATAGCCACATAGAATATGCATACAATTCTGCACATTCTGCATATATATCTAAAATGCATTTTTGGAACAGCTTTTCTGCGTAGCAGCCATCCTATTTTTATCAGAATAATATTACTCTAAACTTCATTGGGGAATACATTTCAGTATTTGGACCCAATGGGAGTCTAGTTCTCCTATTTTGACCAGCTGTTTGTTCTGCCTGTAGCTGGCTAACTGACCATGTAAAACACACACCAAATCAGATATGGATGTCATACAAAAAGAAATTAAAGAGTTTATATAAATTGGAGCATACTCAGATTTTGGCAACATATATTTCAAAAGCTCATTATAATCAGCAAAAGAAGCCTAGTACCCAGGCTGCCATCTATTCTAAATTATTCCTTATTTCAAATTTCTCTTTCTTCCTTCTACATCTTTTGAACATCAGGAAGTTAAAATTTGTACATCAGCAAGTCAACAACTCTCAGGCAGAAGTGCAGCCTTTTATTCTTAGACCCCAGGTCACAGTACTACCATTCTATTAGTTCTTAGGCCGGATAAAAATCTTAAATAATTAATAAATACATAAATTAGCCTGGAATAGTAACTTGGCAAAGAAATACTAGCATATACAGAATGAGTAAAACATGGTACATTTTGAAATCTGTTTGACATTCTATAACCTGACATCATCAATGGAAAGAATACAATTTTTAAAAACTTCAGTGTATTTTCTATCTCTTATGCAATACTGATGATTGTTTAATATTGTTCAGACTTTGGATGTCCTTTTTTCTGTATATTTTCTCTGTATTGTAGTTTTTAGAGAGGTGATGAGCAATGTACTGCCATAAAACAACTTGGGCCAAACCATTTCTTTCTCCAGTTATACAATGGCCCAACATTAATCCTTTACAACAGAATTTTGACTGAACCATTGTGAGAAATACCTGAATACTGAGGAAAAGCCCTAAAATAGAGGCAGCGTAATCTAAACAAACCAAACAAAAAAATAAGTATCTTTTAAGAAAGTACAGAAAAAAAATAGAAAACCCTGACCCATGTATGATGCTATACAACCATCTTTGCCTTATCAGTCCCTTATTATATTTGTAACTCATTCTGCTCCCAAAATATTAACATCATCCCTGGCCACCAAAATGTTATACATTCTACTCTTAAAATGTTAAGTAAGGATGTGGAAAAATTGCTTGTCCAACATGTTAATGAGAACTTGTATTTCATATTTCCTGTGAATTATATAGTGAAATGCAGTGATTTGACAAAATTACCTTTAAAAAAAAAATACTGCAGTACAATGCAAGGTATGCTGTTCTGTATGGTACCATTCAAAAATCAAGTCTGTTTAAGTGTGAAAAGAGAAGACAAAGGAAACTGCATCACATATAAGGAAGTATATTGGGGAAAAGGGTTCTCTCATAACAGCTACCTGACATGCTGCTTTTCTATACATAGAGAGGAATATTATTGTATTTGTTGTTATTTGGCATGGGGGAACAGGCAGTTTATATTTGGAATATACAATGACATCATCCAGGGAAAAATATCCTTTGAATGTGCTGAAAACATAACCTGCTTTTTAAAAAAAAAATGAGAAAAAAAACCCATAAATTCACACCATGTTGTCTTAGGTGTGGAGGTATATTCACAAGAGCAAGAAAAAGGGGAGGAAGAGAGAGAGATTATTTTCAGACCTTTCCCCCATTACTTGCCATCTCATTTCCTCTAAGCTTAGAAATAATGTCAGATAAGCCTTTTGCATGTACTGTGGAGTGGCTCCATGTTTAAATACATTTGGCAATATGCAGCAAAATCCTCTTTCAATACATCGCACGACAGACAAACAGAATATGGGTAGCTCTCCATGTCTGTCAATAGAACAGGCTGCGCCTGTGTCGCACAAACTGACCTTTCTGGAATTGTTCAAATTTGGCAATGAAATTGATAGATTTACATGATGCATATGCAGCCAGCCGCTCTGTCTTCGTGTCCTTGTGCTCATTATAAACAGGCAGGGACACCGTGCTAGGTTTACAGAGGGATGATAAAATATCCCATGGCACCTGGGCTCCCTACAGAGCTCAGAAGATTTATTTTCCTTGAGATGAACTCTTCTTCCCAGGGACGGTTCCTTTACAACCTGTCTACTGGTGAACTCTACTGGCCTTAAAGGGATCCCTTTTCTGGAGGGAAGAATATTTTAGACAGTATCCAATAGAGCAGCTGCACTCTCAAAACCGTGGTTTAATAAAGAATTTAAGTTTCTTCAGTTGTGCTGAATTGTGATTTTAGAGGTTGTGATTTATTCCCAAGGGGTACAATGAGTGATTTTGTTTTTGTTTTTTTTCGTCTGCACAACAGCTTTTCCTTGGTGGGGAATGGGCAGATTCTTCTTTCTCTGTTAATGGAGATATGATAACCTTGAAGAAAGTGGCATAGATGACACACAGTTGTAAGTAGAGGGCAATAAAGCCAGGCCACAAGGAAGTTATGTACTAAGAGTCACACTGCTGTAATTAAACATTACTTTTCTTTTCTAAATGTGTACTGTGTTTCTCTGAAAATAAGACCCGGTCTTATTTTTTTTCCTCCAAAAGAGGCACCAGGGGAGTGTCTTTTCCATGGTCTCACCTCATGGCGGCAGCACTGACAGCCCCACCCAGGTGGCCACTTCTGTGGCTGAAGGAAATGCCTCTGCAGCTGAGAATGGAGCTCCAGCCTGCATTTTGCCATCAGAGGCCTTTCCAAAAAGGCTTCTGATGGCGAAATGCAGGCAGGGAGATGCCGCAGAAGAAGTGGACTGGCGAGGAGAGGCAGGTGTAGATTCATGGGAGGCCTGGTAAGTGGGTGCAGGGCGCGTGGGGCAGCTCCACCACTCCACCTCTGCCCTAGCTTGATTTTTAGGTATGCGCCCCACCCCAAACTAGGGCTTATTTTGGGGGTAGGGCTTATATTAGGCCCACCCCCAAAAATCGATCTAGGGCTTATTTTCGTGGTAGGTCTTGCTTTCATGGAAACAAGATAATATTATTTCCTGCATATTTCCATGTGAGATATTTCTTGCATAAATTACCAATGCTATTCAAAACTCTCCACTTTGGATCAGTGTTTTGGAAACCATCATAAACATCTTGCCCATAGGGAGTTTTGCAAATCACACTTTCTAGGTGGAGACGAAATCAACAAAGCAGTTTACAGCATCTTAAGTATAACCAATTGTATGAGAGCAGACTTTGGTATGCATTCTAGTTGTGAAAACTTAGGGCATTATAAATATATCTAAGGATAAGGCTCTTTGCTGGGGGCAAAAGGCCAGCACAGTAGCCTCTAGTTGTCCAGTGAAAAGCCTATGGAGAAGTTATGGCTTGAAGCAATGTTGAAAATGTGCTACTCTGCAATGAAACCGAACAGGAAGCAAATTATCCCAGAACGACAAAGTAAATGCGCCTGCATTTTCTGCGCCGCATGAGAAAAGCACATCTTCCTTCCCCTGTCCTGACCACTTTCTACAGGGGGACAATCGAGAGCATCCTGTCATACAGCATCACAGTCTGGTTTGGAGGCATCACTGCTTCAGACAGGAAGGCGGTGCAGAGTGGTGAGAATGGCCGAAAAGATCATTGGCAGTTCCCTCCCTACCATCCAGGACATAGCACAGAAGCGTTGCTTGAGCAGGGCCCGCAAGATTTTCTGGGACACTACACATCCTCTTCACGATCTGTTTTCCTTGTACCTTCTGGGAGGAGGCTTCATGGTATCCGTAGCAGAACATCCAGATTCAGCCATAGTTTCATCCATACAGCATTAACCTTGCGAACTCTCAAACTTCCTCCTTGCGTTATATATTCAAGATGGACAGTATTTAATATTTATTTGCTATGTATATGTAGGGATGTGGGTCTATATATATGTTGTACATAGTATGTTTAGGTGTGTGTCATGTATATGTTTCACTTTGAGAGCGGGCAACTAAATTTCATTTTTTATGTGTGCCATTGTGCCCACAATATAAAAATGACAATAAAGGTTATTTATCTTATTTATCTAAAGATTCACTCACTTAGGACAAGACAAGACAAAGCAGATAAAAAGTAAAAGAAACCAGGAATTCTTTTATTTTAATGTTGTGAAGAGTGAAGAAAATGAAAGCCCTCACCCCCACCCCCACCACCCTGAAAAGGACAAAACAAAAGCTGAAAAGCAGCAGGTAGACTAGCTACTGAGAGACTATATTACATGTCCGACAAATAGGTTGAGAGCTAATGAAAGATAAATGGGGAAAATAGGCTAGAAAAAACAAGTCTTTTTCTTGCTGCATCTCTCTAAACAAATTCTAGGGGGCAGCAGACACTCCACCAAGGGTCTATAGGTGAGTTTGCAAAAGTGATAAAACTAAGTCATGGTTACTGATCAAAAACAGAGAGTCCATAAGATCAGTCAAATCCTTCCACAGCTTTGCAGGTACAATCTATTTAATAAACTTCACCAGTGCTATATTTCCTGTTAGTGTTAAATTTTCTATCAGTGAGAACAATTAATCTGTGGAATGGCTTGCCTTCAGAAGTTGTGCATGCTCCATCACTGGAGGCTTTTAAGAAGAGACTGGACAGCTATTTGTCTGAAATGGTATAGAGTTTCCTGCCTGAGCAGGGGGTTGGAATAGAAGATCTCTAAGGTCCCTTCCAACTCTGTTATTCTGTTATCATTCTGTTATCATTCTGTTAAGTGTTTGAGACTTGAAAGCAAAACAACCCATGCAACTTCAAATCAACTTTGCGTATACTTATTTTTTAAAATAAATTTTATATTATAGATGGAATTGCAGTTGAGCTTCATTTTTATGGCTGTTGATAATTTATGTATGTTCACTTATTTAAAATTATGTTTGCACTGAATTTCAATTACAATTTTTCAAGGAAAGGTAAAAATTCTCTTCTCATCCACATCTCCTGAAGACTGGAATACAGGCATCTTTCTAATTTTATTTTTCTCTGAATCCAAATGGATGTTAAAATTAGAATCAGGATAACATATATTTTAAAATGTATAATTTGTGCAAAAATTAATATATTCCTTTCCCCCCTGCTCAGCTAATAAGTGAATACCGTTCAAAGTTACAATGGCACTGAAAAAAGTGACTTAGGACGGGTTTTCACACTTATAACCATTGCAGCATCACATCGTCAAAATTTGAGCACTTGGCAACTGGCATGTATTTATGACAGCTGCACCATCTCGAATCATGTGATCACCATTTGTAACTTTCCCAGCTGGCTTCCAACAAGTCAATAGGGGAGGCAGAGTCACTTAATGACCATAGGATTCACTTAACAGCTGCAGTTATTTCCTTAACAAGTGTGACAAAAAAAGGTCTTAAAATTAATTAATTTTGAGATGAGATGACAATTAACCAGTGGAATGGCTTGCCTTCAGAAATCGTGGGTGCTCCATCACTGGAGGTTTTTAAGAAGAGACTAGACCCGGGTGTCAAACTCGCAACATCACGTGACGTGTCGTGACATATCGTGACTTTTTTGCCATTGCCGGCAATGGGGTGGGCGCGGTTTCACTATGATGCATCCGGCCTGCGGGCCAGCAGTTTGAAACCCCTGGACTAGACAGTCACTTGTCTGAGATGGTATAGGTTCTTTTGCTTGAGCGGGGGGCTGGACTAGAAGATCTCCAAGGTCCCTTCCAGCTCTATTCTATTCTATTCTATTCTATTCTATTCTATTCTATTCTATTCTATTCTATTCTATTCTATTCTATTCTATTCTATTCTATTCTATTCTATTCTATTCTATTCTCAATTGTGGTCGTAAGTCGAGGACTACCTGTATGTATTTCATACCAATGCTTAAACTGCAGATTTTGAAAACGGAATGGAAATAATTTCTAAATGAAGAAATAAAGACATGCAATGCTGTCATGCACTGTAAATAATGATGTCACTGAGGGTCAATGGGAAGGAACAAAATAAGGAGTGCACAGTTATTATTTATAAATCTCTTTGAACAAAAATAATAACCATCTTGAAAGATATATTCCCCCCCTCCACAAATGGGTAACGGTTTTCTTACTGTTGTATTTTTTTTTTTAAAAAAAAGCCTATTAGTACAGCTCCGATTTAAGTATATGCAATTTTTGAAACAATCACTAGCATCACTAGCATCAATAAAAATAAAATCAATTTAAAAGGGGAGGGGGCACCTCCTAAACCTTCAGATTAAAAATTAGCAGATCAATTCTATTGTTCTACAAAACTTACTCTAAGTTCATCCTTTGCGCCCCTCCCCTCCTGCCCCTCCTTCATTTACTAACTGGTGACTTTTCATTCTATTCGCCACTATTGCAAACTTTTCATTCTCTAGTACTTGAAATATTTATTGTAATGTTAAAAAACAAAACAAATTTCCAGGAAGTGCCTCTGGGTTGCTAAAATGGCAGCCTAATATTTTGTGCTCTATTATTTCCTTAATACTTAATGCCCCAAATCTCTGGATTCTATAACAGGAGAGGATATAGATGAGATGTAGATTACCTTTTGGTTATAAATCATTTAGATTCCTTCTGGAATAGGTGAGCAAAGGGAAGAAATGACTGATGGGGATCTTGCAGGAATGTCAGAAATGCAGTCCCCCCACCTTTTTTTTGTGCTTATCTTAAACTAGGCTCATGATTGGTTAGTTCTTTGCCTTATGGAAGGACTTTTCAGGCTCTTGCATGGAGAGAATCCCTCATTTTAAGGGGGACCGATGCACCCGCAGTTTCTTGACCAATGCTAGCTAACATTCTTCCCCCACCTCTGTTTCATCCTGAAACAGGATGCTCCTGCATTATTATTAAACTTTCTGTGACTACACCCAGTGCTCAAAGGCTGTCTCTAATTTAAAAACACATGACAGGTAACTAACACTGTGAAATAAAGCATAAAAGAAATAATTATAGCCGCAGGAATCCAACTCCTACGCTAGCATAAAACAAACGTTGGGATATAGGTCTTGAACTGGGGCCTGAAGCACAGCACTAGAAGTTTTGCAAAATGGTTGCAAAATGGTTCATCAAATGGTGGGAGATTTTGAGTACAGTAGTTTTGCACAGCTTGTGAGGGAAAGATCAGGATTTTGTGCATGCAAATAGGTCAGATGGTTGAAGGAGAGGAATGACTGCTGATTACTGATGTCGTTTTAAGCTTTCACAGTGCAGAACAGATCAAACTAGACAGTGTTAAATGTACTTTTGTTGAGAGAAAAGAGACTGATACTTAATAGTACTGCAATGGGCAGAAGAGAAAATTTAACTTTTCTTACTTGTATTGTGATCCTGACTTCTTTTTCTTCTTTTTCGTTTTTGATCTGCATTGTCTTACTGTTTCTTTCTGACCTAGATTCTGGGACAACTGGAAGCAAGTTATTAAATATTAAAGCTCTTATAGAAGACAATCAGCATGTTCTAACTATGCTTCCTTCTTGGTATTTGCATAATTCTTATTCCTATGATGTAAATGCATCAATGCAATTGCCAATGAGAAAGATTGCTCCATTTCATATTTCCTAATTCTAAGTAAATTCCACTGAAGAAGTTATTCATCTGGTCCTAGAGAGACATCTGCATATCACAAAGTTATTGCCCTCATTTAGTTATGGCAGGTTACTTTTCTAAAACACACACAATGTATTTTTGACAGAAAATCAACTAGTATTTACTGGGCAAGAAAAGCCTAGCAGGCAAGTGCCAATGTAGCAGTAAGCAAGGAAAAATGCTGCTGTGGCAGTGGTGACCCTCTTTTTTCCCCACTGAGGTCATCGGATACATTCCAATGGTGATTAAATAGAACCTGTGTGAACCTGCATTCTGCTCACTCCCAGCAACGTGGGACAGTGGGGCATGCGGCCAGGAATTGTGATGGAAGAGAGGAGGAGGAAGTGATTTTTATAGCCTAATTCCTCCTACTCAGATGATAGTGGGCGAGCTGACAGGGATGGCAGTAGCATGTCGTTGTGAAAAGCAGGAATTCTCAATCAACTGGGAGAGAAAATAACACTGAACAAGCCCAAGCTTTGGATATGTTCGGCCCCATTTGTGGAAGACTTGTTAGCATGGAGAAATGAGGAAGCAGCAGGGATCAATTGCCCAGGTCACAATCACATATAGAAAGGGAGTATTTTATTTCTTTATTTGTTTTTATTTATAGCTCACCAGGAGTTCAAGGCAGCTTATACTGGGATCTCCCTTTATTTTATCCCTACAACTACCACCCTGTGAGATAAAATGGACAGGGAGAAAGAGAACTCACCCAAGGCTTGGATGGTTGAGAATGGATCCAGTCTCAAATTAATTATTTTATTAGTGCTGGAAAATCAGTGTTTCTCAACCTTAGCAACTTCAAGGGGTGTGGATTTCAACTCTGTCAGAAGAAAAAATTGGGGTTCCACCTCAAGCCCTGATTGCACAAGCATAAATAAAAATGACATCCAGACAGCTGTGAGGAAAGAAAAAATATTCCTAAAAGCAAAACAGTTTGCCTTTAGGGGCAGCTGCGGAGAAATGGGATACAGCAACAGACTTTTATAGGGTAGTTTGTTTGGTAGTTTGATGTGTCTACATGCTGATTCTAGGGTGATACTTGAGGTGTGTGTGTGTATGTAGGTAGATCACTTATGATGTTTATTCTTGTGAATATGCAGTTCTGCTGGGAGACCTAATTTAATTAACTCTATTGTGTTTGCAGACATTATCCTTTGATATGTGGACTAGGTCTGGGTAACTTATTTGGAGGTTTGAGGAAGTTTAAATAAAAGATTTTTCCCCATTTGCTATTTTTACTTGATTAATTTAGTTTCAGCTTGACTGTCAATTATCTAGTGGAGCGCTGATTCTCATTCCATTGTGGATTCTTTTAATGTTTTAAGGGAAAATGGGAACAGTATAAAGAATAAAATATATTTTGATATAAAACTTCCCACAACTCCCAGAATTCTCTAGCCAGCATTAAGGTCCACACATCTAAATGTTGGTGAGGTTGAAAAATACCGCCTTAAGCCACTCACATCTATTGGAAAGGGTAGGTGGATGGAACAAATATATGTCAGGGAACCAAATTTTCAGAACTGTGGTTCTAGCATATATGTTGCCAATTTGGTTCCTCTTTAGACAGAAAATAATCATGGCTGAATCCTCTGAAAATTAAAGAAATATTCAAAGATTATTATTATTATTATTTTTAAAAACCTCACCTCATTTGATGCTGGTTTGCATGAGCCCATACAGTGAAAATTCAAACTAGGAAGATAAAAAAAATCTACCACAGTTCTATAATCTGCAAAAGTGGATTATACTATGGCATAGTTTTACTGCCACCGGTCAGTCTTCAACAGAAAATCCATGCTTGGTAGAATTTTGCGAAAATATATAATATTTTAAAAGAAAAATACATTAAAAACAACACATACTAGGTGTTATGTCCTGGGATTGCTGAATGACTCAGCAGGCTCAGGAGGCTGCAGAAGGCCTGGGCAATCCACGTGGTTGCCCGGGACCAGACAGGCTGTCTCCCACCTTGTGCGCATGCGCAAGGCGGGAGACTAGCCTTGCATTGATTGGTTGATACTGTCCCTTGCAAGGGGCTATAAAAGACCATGGCGCCATTTTGTCTTCTGTTCTGTTTGTGATCTCAATAAAGACTTGTGTTTGTTACTCCTGCCTCGCCTCGATGTCTCTTCAGCTGAAACAGAACATTGGCAATGAAGGTGGGATCCGCTGCAAGAAGAAACAGGAGAAGCTAGGCTGACTTACCAAAGGAGGCCTGAAGCACTGAGAAGTTCGGCGTCCGGTAGAAGCGATTGCCTGCCAGTACGAAGACGCTGGAGGTGAGCTCGGCTTCAAGGGACCCCTTCTCATTCCTTGCAGCGAGAGGCATCGAAGAGGTTACAGGCTGTAAAGATGTCAAAGCTGGGCTGTTTGTCAGATTTTGACACGTCTCACCCTGAGCGCTGGAGTTCTTACGTGGCTCGGGTGGAGAATTACTTTAGAGTTAATAAGATCCAGGAAGACGGCCTCAAAGCTGCTACATTGCTGTGTGTCTGTGGGCAAGAGACTTTTGACTTTGCAGAAAATCTTGTAGCCCCAGCACCATTGGAATCAATTGCATACACCGATTTGAAGAGGATGCTGTGTGGGCATTTTGAACCCAAGCTATCAGCAATTGCTTGGAGGCATGCATTTGAGCAGAGAGATCAAAGGCCTGGTGAGTCTGCCACAGACTTTGTTGCTGCCTTAAGACAAGCAGCTAGGCAGTGTGCTTTCACGGATTTGGAAGAGAGACTCCGGGATCGGTTGGTTTGCGGACTGCGAAGTCGTGAGCTACAACAGAAACTTTTTGCAAAGGAAGATGTATCGTTCCAAGATGCTCTGAGAGAGATTGCAGCTGAAGAAGCAGCAGGCAGCACTGTGAAGGCCCTGCAGCTCGCCTGGAACCCCCCAGCGGCGGTCTCAATCCATCAAGATGTTGCTTGAGAGGCATCCGAATTGGATCCGGAGGAAGAGGTGGACAGGCTTCAACAGGCCGAAGTGAAGAAGCCTCAAGGGCACAGAAAAAGAGCAGCAGCATCCCTTCGGTGTTTCGGCTGTGGAGGATGCCACAAGCGAGCTGGTTGCCGGTTTTGCTCCACTACCTGCCGGGAATGTGGCAGGCAAGGCCACATTGCATCCGTCTGTTTGGGTCGCCAGAAGGAACGGTCTACAGTAGAATTGCCTCTGAAAGGTACCAAGGTCCCCAGCCAAAATAGGGTGGGCTTCTGTGCGTCCCGTAGGGGCATTTTCAAAACTGGGGTTCACAGGCCCCTAAAAAAGAAACTTTGCCTTGACGTGAAGTTGCAAGGGTTCCCTTGTCGATGGAGCTGGACACCGGGTCCGCTCTATCAATCATCTCCTTAGATACCTTTAATAAGGTTTGCCACACAAGTGGCCTTCGAGTCAAACTAAGTCCTTCAAATTTAATCCTCACTGACTTTCAAAATTCGAGGGTCAGCGTGAAGGGGGAGGCCACAGTCAGAGTGCAGCGTAAGAGTTTTCAAGGACTGCTAGACATGATGGTAGTTGGGGGTGATCGCACGAGTCTTATAGGACTCGATTGGTTCGAGGCCCTTGGGATCCAAGTGACTGGGCTGCACAATCTGCAAACGTCAGGCCTTGCAGATGTTTGCAAGGAGTTTGCGGATGTGTTCAGTGCAGAGCTTGGTTTGTACAAGGGGCCTCCCATTGCCTTACATTTGGACCCAGCCATCACACCCATTAGAATCAAGCCCAGAAGGGTACCTTTTGCCTTGAAAAGCAAAATAGATACAGAGCTGGACAAGCTGATCCAGCAAGGCATTTTAGAGCCTGTGGACTCTAGTCCATGGGAAACCCCTATAGTCACGCCACTGAAAGCCAATGGAGAGGTCCGGATTTGTGCGGACTATAAATGTACACTTAATAGAGCATTGCAGCAGCATGCCTATCCGGTGCCAGTGTTGAGTCACATTTTGGCCTCCCTCAAGGGGAGGCGGATCTTTGCAAAGTTGGATTTGGCTCAGGCCTATCAACAGTTACCTGTTGATGAGGCAACGGCTGAGGCCCAAACAATTGTGACGCATCGGGGAGCCTTTAAGGTAAAAAGGCTGCAGTTTGGGGCTAATGTAGCCCCTGGCATATTCCAAAGTGTGATGGAGTGAATGCTCCGTGGTATTCCGGGGGTCTGTCCCTATTTTGATGACGTCCTCATCGCTGGGGAGTCATCTGTGAACTTAGCTGAAAGGCTGAGAGCTGTTTTGCTGCGTTTCCGCCAAGCAGGGCTAAAGCTGAAGCAAAACAAGTGTAAAATTGGAGTCACCTCCACTGAGTTCTTGGGATTCCGTATCGATGCTGAAGGCATCCATCCTTCGGAATCCAAGCTTCAAGCGATTCAGCAGGCCCCAAGCTCCCAGTCGAAGAGTGAGCTTCAAGCCTTCCTGGGGCTGTTAAATTTTTACCACTCATTCCTTCCCCATAAGGCTGCAGTGGCTGAGCCGTTACACCGGCTCTTGGATAAACAGGCTCCATGGAAATGGATGGAGGTCCATGAAAGGAGTTTCACAGAGGTCAAGGCCTTGCTCTCTTCAAATGCGGTATTAGCCCATTTCAATGAGCAATTGCCTGTGTGCATAGCCTGTGATGCATCCCCTTATGGGGTTGGGGCTGTACTGAGCCATCTCAAGGCTGATGGGACACAAGTCCCTGTGGTCTACTACTCTAGGACTCTCTCATCTGCAGAGCGTAATTATGCACAGATTGATAGGGAAGCTTTGGCAATTGTGGCTGGAATAAAGAAATTCCACGATTTCTTGTATGGCCGCCATTTCACGGTTTACACAGACCATAAACCTTTGCTGGGTTTGTTTACAACAACAAAACAAACCCCACACATTATATCTCCTAGAATGCTGAGATGGTCAATTTTCTTGTCAGCATATGACTACACCCTGGTTCACAAACCAGGTTGGTCTCAGCAGATTACCTCTACAACAGATAGAGGCAGATCCTGCTGCTGCTCTTCACATTCTTTCCATTCAAGAATTGCCTGAATCTCCTCTCAAGGCTAGGGACGTGGCTGCAGAAACTGCCACTGATCACACGCTTACACGCGTGCTGACATGGGTGTTGTCAGGATGGCCTGACATGTGCCCGGGTGCAGAATTCCAAGGGTTCTGGCAAAGGAAGCATGAGCTTTCTACTTTCAAGGGGTGTCTCCTGTGGGGTAGCCGGGTAGCCACCTCTGGTGGCCTGGGCTTGATAAAGAGATCGAGGCCCAGGTGCATGGGTGCCAAGTCTGCCAACAGTCAAGGCCAGAAATGCCCCAGGCCCCTGTACATAGGTGGGAGGAGACACATACACCATGGTCGAGGGTACACATCGACTATGCTGGGCCCTTTCAGGGGCAATTCTTCCTTCTCCTCGTGGACAGCCATTCCAAGTGGCTAGAGGTTGTTCCTGTTTCCTCCACTATTACTGCCAGGACCATCCAGGTGCTGAGAGGCATCTTCGCCTCACGTGGTCTTCCAGATGTCGTTGTCTCAGACAACGAACCCCAATTCACATCTTCTGAGTTTCAGGGTTTCCTTCAAGCCAACATGATCCGGCATGTCACATCTGCACCGTTTCATCCAGCTTCCAACGGTCAAGCTGAGCGTATGGTGCGTACTACCAAAGATGCTTTAAAGAGAATCACTCATGGAAACTGGCATCACAGGTTAGCTGACTTTCTTCTTTGTCACCGCACTACACCTTGCACTGCCACTGGGAAAAGCCCAGCTGAACTCCACTGGGGTTGCAGACTCATCACTAAGCTGGACACTGACCGGGTGGCTTCACAGGTGTCACAACCGCGGGCACCTAGGAGACTACAGGTGGGCGATCCGGTCTGGGCAAGGAACTATGGACCTGGACATCTCTGGGTGACAGCAGTGGTATGCAAGGTCTCTGGGCCACTGTCATACGAAGTGGCCTTGGATGATGGTCGTGTGATCAGACGTCACATTGACCAACTGCGCTGGAGGTCATCCAGCCACTCTTCCGCCCCTGGCTCTGCTCTGGGGGGGGGGAGGACCACAATTACGATTGTGGACCACAGTCTCTCCGCCAAGGTGGACCTTCAAATGTTCCTGCACATGTTCCTGAAGGGGGTTTTGCCATGGAGGCGGCTCCTGACTCTGGCACAGGCACCGGGTCTATGGGACATTGCTGTCAATCGGTTACTCAGGCCACTCCAGCTGCTGGTCTTGGGCTCGAAGGACAGTGTTCCCAAGAGGGGTCCATTGTGGATTTGGGGAATTCCACCCCACCACTGGACTTGGGGAACTCCACCCCACCAAGGAACTCTGGTTTGGGTTTAGCGGATCCAGCCAGTCAGCAGCCTGGAGGGTTTCCTGGATCTTGGGGGCATCAAAGTCCTGGCTTGCCTAGCCCAACAGGCGAGGTGGCACGCCAGGCACCAATGCTGGCTCCAAGAAGGTCAGAGAGGGCCAAAGGTCCACCGAAGCATCTAAAGGACTATGTGAGGTTCCTGTCAAGTATTAGGGAGGCTTACTAGTTCTCTAGAACTCTGGACACTCATAGAAGGGTGTTCTATTGATAACCTGAAACAATATGAGGTATAAGGGTCTCCCTGTGTGCAGGCATAATCGTGTTAGAATTAATAACATGATAATTGAAGAAAAAACATGTATATGTAGGTTGCTTTAAAACTATAAGTATTCACTTATTGTTTTATCCAAGGGGGGGAGGGGTGTTATGTCCTGGGACTGCTGAATGACTCAGCAGGCTCAGGAGGCTGCAGAAGGCCCGGGCAATCCACGTGGTTGCCCGGGACCAGACAGGCTGTCTCCAGCCTTGCACGCATGCGCAAGGTGGGAGACTAGCCTTGCATTGATTGGTTGATGCTGTCCCTTGCAAGGGGCTATAAAAGACCATGGCGCCATTTTGTCTTCTGTTCTGTTCGTGATCTCAGTAAAGACTTGTGTTTGTTACTCCTGCCTCGCCTCGATGTCTCTTCGGCTGAAACAGAACACTAGGAATAGTTGATATAAAATAAAACTTGTATATGGAATATGAGGTTCAAAAGTGATAAAATTACATAGAACTGTCTAGGAAAAAAGTGAAATAATGTGAGAAAAAATGTATCTGTTCCAAAAATGGCTATAGAGGGCTAATAATTTCTTCTTACAGAATAGGATAACACAGGAAGATATACACAACACATATACAAACAAATTGGGACTGATGCAAACATCCCTGATTCAAACTTTTAGTGGGAAAATTTCACCAGCACATTGGAACATTTTTTCCACTGCAACATTTAAACTATAAAACAAATAAGAAAAGATGGCATAAATGTCCCCTCATCCTCAGGTTACTCCTATTTGTTATTTTTAAAATAGTTGATTAAAAGCTTAAAAGTGTTCTTTATGCTGGATATTTCCTTGGATAAATCCTCCAGGCTAGATACTGAAGCATATGGAAGCACTCAGTATAATTTTAAAACACAATGAAGACCCAAATGCTTAATATCAACATCAACAGAAACATTTCATTCATTCATTCATTCATTCATTCATTCATTCATTCATTCATTCATTCATTCATTCATTCATTCATTCATTCATTCACTCACTCACTCACTCACTCACTTCTTTGTTGGGCTATCAGTTCTATCAAGCTCTGAATGCAGTGCAGGACTCTTAGCAACTGTATTTTATTTTAATGCATATTTACAGCTTTAACAATTAAATGTAAAGTGAAAATCCTGAAAACTGTAAGCTTTTTCTCTTATGTCTTGAGAAATGCCTAGAGACTCATCACAAAAGAGAAGAGGGCATGAAGCAGGACAGATGTAATCACCCCAGAAATAGAAAATCTAAATTTGGTCAATAATTTCCATCCCTCTTAGCAATCAGGATTTGTATCTTATTATTTATTCATTTACCTTTCTGGCCCTCATTATTACAAAGCCTCGGGGTAAGTTTACAATATTTTAAAACCCATAAATAAAATAAATATTAATGTTTTATAGATCACTACTAAAAATTAAATTACTAGTGTATTTTTCTCCCATACTGAATATAACACTGGCCTTTGAATCAGAAAAGCTAATATGATATCTAAGGACTCTGGAAGGAGGAGACCCCTCTTGCTTTTTCTGTTTATTTTAGACTTCAAATAGCCAAACCAATAAACAAAAAACTAGCAAATTGACAATATAACATACCTGGTACGTAACACTCATTCTCTGATGTTCCTATTTATACTTTTCATTTGATTAGCAACAAATTATATTGTTGTAGTACAAATTTAATACATTGATTAATTATGTGTCATCAAGGTGATTTCAATTCCTAGTGATCACAACAGAAAGGTTTTGCCATGGTAATCTGTCCCTAACCTGCTCGTTCAGATTTTCAATATGCACTTATTGCCACTTAACTGATTCCATCCATCCCCCTTACTGTTGGTTGTCCTTTTCTTCTCTTTCCTTCAAATTAAATAAGTTTAAGTCATACAGATATGTAAATAATTTGATACTTCCTGAAAATTTAAATGTTAATAGGGGAATCACCTAATTATAAGCGGATGTAATACGTTTAGCATGAAGAATATTATGGAAAAACGGTTGCACTGAACTCTAGGGGAAAACAGACACCTGTTCTGGAAATGGTGGTTTTGGGGGGGGGGGGAGCTGAAGAATTTTCTTTTAGAGGTAAATATAACTGTAGCAGACAAAATAAAGCTCAGGATTTAATAAGAGCAGAGTTATTTCTATGACAAAGGAAGAGACAGTAGAGGAATTAAAATTTTCCTTAAATATATGCCGCAGGTCAGGAAAAATACTACCAGCATGGTTAATGCATTTAGGGTCCAGGAACCTGTTAGAGAGAAAAATATTATTTTCTTCAAAATGGGGAGGTCTTCTTCAAGTCAAAGGCATGTATCTGAATAATTTTAAAAGCAGATTAGCATTAGGCTTGATGTCTAGATTATCCCCAGCAATAAAGAACCATAGAATCAGAGTATTGAAAGAGATCTTGCATATTTTCTAGTCAAACCCTTGTTCAAGGCAGGAATCCTCAAAGGTAACTTGCCATTGCAAACCCATTCCTGGAGAACATTAGCAGGATATTTCTTTTTCCTGCATGATTTGCTTGTGAGATTTCCACCTATTTCTCCATTTGGGGCATGGACATCAACAATGGGAACAGTTTTGATTGTATAAGTAACATTTTTTTTCCATGTGGAGGGATAAGCAGTGAAGCATTTTGTTAAATTAGTATCATTGAAAAATCATTGTCTTTCAATAAAATTAATGATTGCAATATGCTACGGTAAAAAAACCCAAGGAAAATGGAAACCCTGGAAAAGAAAAAGTGGAAAAAATGAACAAACTAACTGAAAGTAGTTAAAACAAAAATGATTTGGTCATCCACAAGGACTAGGATTAGAGTTAAGAAATGTCTTGCTATATACACCATACACACCATTCAATAAATAGAGTTCGGATGCCAAGGGAATATGATAGCAGCAATGGCAACTCTCTGTCTCTTTCTCTGTCTCTCTGTCTCTCTGTCTGTCTGTCTGTCTGTCTCTCTCTCTCTCTCACACACACACACACACACACGTTGGAGCAAAACTCCCCCCAAAGGGTTACTCTGAGAGTGTACCTCATACTGACTTCCTCTGTCTTCTATTCCCCGGCAAGGAATTTGGGGGACAGGGGGACAATACCAAAAGGAAGTTTTGAATAACCATTTTAACTATTTAACCCTTCACTTCCTAACATGCTGAAAATGGACTTCATAGAAAGTTTTGAATTGGAAAGAGGCAGGATGGCCTTCCATCCTGGAGCAATCCAAAACTATCCCATTCCACTTGGGATTTAGGGCTTTCTGACATAGCCCCATTCAGAAGTACAAGTTTTATTAACTTAAAACTATCACTGTCTAACAATAGATATCATTTAAAGAAAGGGTAAATTGTTAAATAACTATCTCCTTTTTATGAGCCCGTAAACAATAATGACCTCACTAGCAATTGTATATATTTTGCACATGCTGGAAATTGTTTGCAACACATTAGAAGGGAAATCTGTGGATGTTCCCAACTATTAGAATGAGGTTCAGTCATTGAGCCAAAACATGCATTTTTTTAAAAAAATAATGATAATGCAAGCAAGATTTCTACATGTGTTTCAGAGCTGTATGGGTCCTGGCACAAGGCAAAAATAAATAAATCTGAGGGGCATATATGAGCCGCTTTAAAACTTTCCCCCCCCCCCCACATCCCTTGAGTTTTACTGAATTTGCAGCCAATAGTGATTAGCAATGAGGAAAAAATGAAAAACCTAAAACAAAACCTCACAAAATCCTAGGCTTCAAAGAGGCAATAGTAACTCTAAATTTTCTTTTGAGAATAAAAAAAAAGTAGACTGTATCATCTACTAAATAAATTTTAAAGAAACCTACTGTTTGATTTAGAGTAGTTATTCATTACCTCTAGATTGTTGAACTTTTACTCTCAGAAATGCTAGATGTTGGATATGCCATGCAGGAATTATGGGATGGAATGGGACAACTCACCGCAGCCAACTCTCCATGGCCAACTCACTACGATTAACTCACCTTGGAAGAATTTCGGCCTGGATCTGCACAGGGACTATCCGGGCATGCTGTGCTTGCTCTATGGCTTGGCCAATGGAGCATATGCCTTAGCTGCTGGCTGCTGGGACTCCACTCTCTGGCTCAACCCAATCTTGAGGACTTCTAACTTGAGAAAGTTTAAACTTAAAGCAAGACAAGGCTCGCTGCAATTTTTCCTATGGTGAATTGTCCCATATCGAATTGTCCGTGGCGAGTCAGCTGGCGAGTTGTTCTAGACACTTATGGGAGTGGAAGTTCAACACTACTACTGGTAGTAGGCAAAAGTTTGGGGAAGGTGGATATAATGGCAACACCTCTATACAGTATCAGGGCTTTGCAGCTATTTAGAAGCATCTTTCATAGACTCTGACCCCTTGCTTCATTCCTTGTCTGGTTTGGGAAATGAATTAACATATTTCTGGTTCTGAGCCAGATTATTTGAAACCAGAGCAAAACCTTTTTTTTCAGTGTTACAAAGCTTGTAGGAGAGGTTTTTTCTATTAGTGACAACTCTTTGCTCAACTTGCCTCTTAAGTCCTATACTGAAGGCAACTGCTACTCTCTCATTCCCACAGAGTCCCTAGTTTCTGGTGTCTGACCCTTTCCTTGCCTATGTCCCATTTTAGGCTACTGTATTTTTAGATGGATTTATTTTTCAATACAGAAATGTGTCATTTCCCCACCTCCTGTCTCACACCCCAGTTACTCTTGCAACATTCAGGCTTGTTTATGTCTATAGGGAAAAGTACTTACATGCAAAAATGTCAACATGCTATCATTTCATTGCCATAACTTGCACAAGGCCTTTAAATACAGGATGAATAGCACCTTTGTAAGAGGAACTTCCACTAATACTAACCATTCAGATTTGGGAGCTTTTTTGCAATTCAAGAAAGAATATATACTGAAAATAAGGATGGAGAGTGACACTAGCAACTCCTTGTATTTCATTTCTCTTCTCTTTGGAGAGATGTTAGGGGAACTTTGTTACATCAGGTTGCCAATTGCTTGGGTGGAACTCTGGCTAAATTATGTTTTGTGCATTCCCTTTGTATCTGGCATGTTCTCAAATGTTGAGATCTGCAGAAACAAATCACTGCTCTGTTTGCTTTACAAGAAAATACAGAGTGAAAAGGTATAGAAGTTGCCTGAAACAGCAAATTATTTTTGCATGCAGTAATACATTGAAAGAGAAAGAGTGAATTCTCTTGAATGCAGGGATATTGCCATAAAATATATATATTGCCATTGATACAAATATTTCTAGATCTTAAAGTAATTTTATCTAAGGAAGTTGATGGAAAGAGCGTCCCATTCATTATAATTGGCTTCCTTAAGCCAGTTGAATTGGAAGGCCACTGATGAAGAGGGAAATTGCAAACAACAAAAAACATTTCTCCAATTTTTTTTCTTTAAAACATATGCCGTAGTTGGTAGAAAGTTGGTGGAAAGGATGGAAAACTTTCCTTCCATTTCCTTCTTATATTATTTTTCCTTACCTTAGATCAGGGGTGTCAAACTGCCGACCCACGGGCCGGACGCATCATGACAAAACCGCGCCCACCCCATTGCCGGCAATGGGGAAAAAGTTCTGATACGACGCACGGCGTCACGTGATGTCGCGAGTTTGACATGTCTGCCTTAGATTGTAAGACATAATTGGAAGTAGTTCAGTGCAAAGCATGGAGTGGTAAACTTAGATTCAAATCCAAATGTGCTTCAAAT
Organism: Azemiops feae; assembly: GCA_023970755.1. Taxonomy (NCBI): domain Eukaryota; kingdom Metazoa; phylum Chordata; class Lepidosauria; order Squamata; family Viperidae; genus Azemiops; species Azemiops feae. Next base: position 1,935,903 of record JALGBA010000234.1, read on the forward strand.
TCAAAATCAAGCTACCTACCTATTGGCCTACCAGACATGGTTATTATAAAAATAAAAGCATGTGCATATCAGGAATTGGGTAATGCAGCTTTGAGGGAACTAACTTTTATTAGAAACATGTGGTTTAGCAACTGGAGACAAATGCAGACCAGCAGTTTTGGAATGTATTCAGCTGTGATGATAAATAAAAGCTACTTCTTAAAAGCGAATCTGAGAGGCCAACATTTCTGCAGCCAGGCCATACGAGCACTCAGGAAAATTATCCCTAATGACATCCTAGGACAGGGGTGTCAAACTCGCAACGTCACGTGACGTGTCGCTACGTATTGCGACTTTTCCCCCATTGTCAGCAATGGGGTGGGTGCGGTTTCGGCATGATGCATCCGGCCCCTGGGCCGGCAGTTTGACACCCCTGTCCTAGGGGGAAGTGAGCCAATTTCTCCTTGCTTTGGGAGCTCTTTTATTTCCTGAAGTCCATACCTTAAAACACCTATTTAATTTTATTTTCTGCCAAACACACATGGAAAGTGAACTATTGTTTTTTTGGCATTTTCCTTTTGAATTCTGATAACACAGTCTTAGGGGATTCTCATGATACAAACAGAGCTTAGGTCCTGCAAGCAGTCAGAAAGCTGTAAATCACCATTTCTGTCTTGAAGGATGACACTTGCTTATATGACCACTTATCTGTATTTGTGCTTGAATAACCACATTTGATGTAGCTACATGCACACATAATTCTCTGAAACAATAGAGGGGAGAGTGCTACAAATTAGGAAAGGGAGCCTAGTCATAAACTAAGGGGACTGACTGCCATGTAAGCTGAGAAAATTTTTTAAGAAATTTCCAACAGAAGCAGTATGAGCACTCCATGTCAGTTTTTCCTCCTTGAGTCTTTATCCATACACAGCGCCAACATCATGTCTTTCAAGAAAAGTTTTGTGGGACAAGAGAGATGGTCTGTTCCCTACAACCGAACAACATCCACAGCAAATCTCTATTCATCAGTTCATCAAACCTTCATACATCCTGAGCAGACTTTTTAGGCAAGTTGAAAGTTAAATTGCTCTTATTTTTTTCCATTTTAGCAAGAATTTTCTTAATCATAAAGTGATTTTTACCATGTGCATATTTCTTGCAAATTAGTTAATTCTTGACCTTTTCGAGGAAAGAGCAAAATATTAACATTTGTCTAAAATTATTAGCATGTGTGCCTTATTCTTTTTTGTTCTTTCTTATTTTAGTTGTGACCGTATTTGGGAAATATAATGTAATGAAAATGTAGACAGTATTGTTCTTTTGCCCTCTTAAGCTGTCTGACATACAGTCAAATGTGTGTGTTTAATAATACAAAATAGAGAAAGAAACAAATGTAGAAATTTATAGTAATTGCTATCCAGTACACTATAAAATTGCTTTTTGAATCACAGATGTTTTAATGCAAGTAAGATGAACCTTTGCTTGGCCTTTTAGTTCACATAATCCCTACTTTTTTCTTTTTATCCTTCTGGTATGAGCAGATGGAATACTGGAATCTCAAATTACCAGTCTCCCTTTTCTACCAGTGGTATATTTTCAGCCTGATGAGATCTTCTTAATTGTATAACTGTCCTATTCACTTCTTCACTCCTTCATCTTTAGAGGCCTGTAATGTTATCTCTTTACTCTCCAGCACAGCTATTGGGGACAGGTTCATATTTACAAGAGGGTGGAGGGACAATCCTTTGTTGTTATTTGACTGTCAAAACTTTTGGAATCAAAGCACTTTGCAATCCTTATAAAATATTCTAAAGAAAGTGAAATTTGGAAAGTGGGATTGTTTTATAATGTTGGAATTCCATGAGAAAGAAACTTTTATACAGCATTTTAAAAGTTTGTGTGGGCCTTTGATTCAGTGTTGAATCCTGGACTGGTATCTGCAGTTCTAAAAATAGCTACATGAAAATATAAAATTACCATTTTCTGTGGTGTTTGTCCAATGAGCCATGTATCTTCTCATTTGAGTTATAGATGTCTTTCTTAGCCTTATCTCAGGCCCTTTAACTGCAGATGCGTGAATCAGAGACTTTGCACATGTGAACCAGATTCTTAACCAATGCAGAACTGTTCTTAACACAGAACAGTTTTCTATGAGCCAGTGTGACATAGTACTGTGTTTTCCCGAAAATAAGACCCAACCAGAAAATAAGCCCTAGCATGATTTTTCAGGGTAAATAAGCCCTACCCTCAAAATAAGCCGCAGTTAAGAGCCCGCGCAGCCACCTGTCCACTCCATCACACCATCTGCTTGCCTGTGGCTGCAATGGGGCAGGCAGCCATGCAGCGCATCCAGCGGGCCGGTGCCACTGCCATGAGGTGAGGTGAGTCAAGTGGTACGGAGTGGAGCTGCCCCATGCACCCCACACCTGTGCACCTTGGGATCCCCCATAGCCAGGCCATTCCCACCCTGCCACCTGCCTCACCTCACATGTGGCAGCGGTACTGGCTCACTGTGCAGCCACCTGGTTTGGCAGGATTAAATGAGATGGGCACTGCCTTGGAACTGTCTCGTGTTTGCTTTCCCCCCCAAGGAAGCAGAGGGGGATGCGCACAGGGCAAGGAAGAGAGCTTCAGCTTGCTGGAGGTGCAGGGAGGGTTGGTAAGGAGGCAGAGGTGCCCCCGGGCTCCTAGTGGAGAGGCCAGCAGCAGTGGCAGGGGTGCCCCCAGGCTCTGGACATGCACACACCATCTGGCTAGAGCTGCTTGAAGTGCTCTGCTCATCGCCTGGCCTGCTCCGTTGCAGCCACAAGTAAGCAGACAGTGGGATGGAATGGGTGGGTGGCTGCATGGCACGTCCAGTGGGCCGGATCGCATGCCTCCCCCCACGCCTCTGTCTCTGCCTGCTACTTGGAGGGCTGGCCCAGCAGTAGCAGCGCTCCCACTCACCTGTGCTGCATGGGTTTTGCAGCCCCAGAGTGTGCTGGCCAAGGGGTTGGCAGGCTGCAGCTGCTGCTAGACACCTTCGCCCCCCATGTGCTTGCCGCTTCCTGTACATGAAAAAGTAAGACATCCCCTGAAAATAAGCCCTAATGGGTCTTTTGAACCAAAAATAAATATAAGACCCGGTCTTATTTTTGAGGAAACATGGGTAGTTGTTGCATTAGGATGGGGAAATCAAGGTCCATCCACTATTCTTTCAATCAATCTATTTCATCAAATTGTTCTGGAGTTATTGGAGGCAGTATAGTGTTTAACCATTTGAGCTCTGATATAAGCAGCCAGTAACTAATATTTGCTGTTAGTGCTAGCTGACCTTGGCTGATCTCAGAAACTAAATAGAATCAACTCTGGTGAGAAAATATATGGAGTGGGATCTTAGCTAAGTAACAGAAGTCTTGCTCTGAATGTCTCACTCTAGTTCAAAGGATCAGATAATGGTAAATATGGAAAATGTCTTGGAGAATGGCCATTACTTACAGAGACATTAGTCCAGGTGGCATTCTGATACAATTCAAAAAAAGGTGGCCTTTTCAATAATCTTATGAAGCCCTGGATCCTCTGACTCAATTGCCTGTGGTGTTTTCTGGCCAGCCTTTTAAAAGTTTAATGCTTTGAAAGCATTTTGTTTCACTGAAATCAAGTTTAACACTGATAAAGTTAAAAAACACATTAAAGTAAAAAAAAAAGTCATGCTTTCCTCTCCCACTCACCCATGTTCATCCTTAGCTGTTTATTTTTTGTGCATACCCATTTCTTTGCGGTCCCTCAAACACCGAAGATGATCTTGGACTTCCATAAGTTGTCCATTTTTAAGATATAAATAAGATTTTTTAAAATGAGCTAAACCATATGAATCTATTTTAAATTAGGATATTTGGGCAGATAAACTATACGTTTATCAATAAATGCACTTAGATGCCTCTATGATAACAATATGTCCTGTGACTTCCATACATGTTTCTGGTTCTTCTATTGCTCACATAAAGACTTAGATTTGCACTTGAATTTATTCTCCTATATAATCATGAATGATATACATACAAATGGTAGTGTGTTAAAAGGGGCAGCTTATGTTTGCTTCTTATATTAAATTTGAAGGTGGGAAGGTGGAGGAAGAAGGTGGGTTTATTGTATTATATTATTTTTAACTAATTCATCTCCACTCTGATGCTTTGCAGTGTAGCTGACACAGTGCATCTCTTCCTGTATTTGTTTCAAGTCATGCTGTTGATCACAATGATAAGAGAAACACCCCATGCCAGGGCAGCAACAAGCCATTTCCTCTTTGAGTGAAATATGACAAATTTCTGTCTGTTTGTGAGAGAGGTACAGTGTGGCTACTACTTGCAAACTTAGCAAAATGCTTTGTGGTGAGATTATCCTTTGATAGTAGAGGTTAGTGCTGCTAGCTAAAGCAAAAATAAAATGTCTCAGTTCTAAACTGTATCAGCATTTAAAAACATCACCTTCTCTACGAGCATAACCTAAATCATGACACTGTGTATCTGAGCATGGAGCCTCATTTGTAAGCCCCATTTGCACGGGATTTTTTCTGTGTGTGCTTTTAATTTGAGCTTATTTTGGAGATTTGGGAAGCATCGGTTTGTTTTAAATAAATAAGGATAGTCAGTCTAGCCTAGATTTCAGAATTGGGACATCAGCCACATTGTGACACCAGTTCCCCAGCACGTGAACACAAACACATGCAGATAAAGTGACAGTGTGCTGCTTCTTCACCAGTTAATATAATCAATCACTTAATAGCTCATACAGTATCTTTCCACCACAACATGCTGCTAAAGGTATCTGATAATAATAAAAATAACATAAAAATCAAATTAGAAATACAGTTGAGTGAAAACATTAAAAGTAATCAGGATCACTACATCTGTGTCATGATATCTGAGACCTGAACTTACTATACTGTTCATAGTCCTTGATGAATGGTACAGTTATGGTCACATCAAGCAATAACCAACAGTGTGTTAACATGAATATTGTATGCGGAAGAAACAATGTAACTGACTGCCTTTTGTGAGCAAATAAAGTGTACTGATAAAAGGATAACTAATAGTTTGACACCTATATATTACTACCAGTGGCAAAATCATTGTGCCAGTAACTCAAAAGAAACATACTGTAATACCTTGCAGGAATCAAATCTGCCCATATGGTCTGGTTTGATATCGTTATCAAAAAAAGGTATACCAAAAACCGCCTCCTCTTGTGAGGTTCTCGGGGCATGGAGAGATGGCACCTTCTCCTTAACAACCTCCACCGTATAGAATATTCTGTCCCCAGAAATATGTCCAACCTCCCCTCTTTTGGCAGTGCCATAAACAGGTTAAAACAGGGCAACTAAATTTCATTTTTTATGTGTGCCATTGTGCCCACAATATAAAAATGACAATAAAGGTTATTTATCTTTATCTTTAAAACAGTTTGGTTGCAACGTGCTTTCTCTCCCATTTTATTAATTGTAGCTGACTAGCTGGATTTTTTTTTAGGTCTTATCTTTGCTTTCTGCGGTTATTTTTATTTTTTTTATCTTTGATGGTTCTGGTTTAGCTATTTATTATATTATGCTGTGCTTCTTTTTTATTTGATGTTGTATGCTGTCCAGAGGTCTCTGGGATTGGGGTAAATTAGAATTATTACAGTAAGCAATACAGTGCTGTACATTTTAAATTTCACCCTATCTGAAACATAATGAAAGAAGAAAAAACTGTGGCTGTTCCATCACTGGAAGCTTTCAAAAAGAGACTGGACAACCATTTGTCTGAAATGGTATGGGGTGTCCTGCTCGAACAGGGGGTTGGACTGGAAGACCTTTGAGGTCTCTTCCAACTTTATTGTTCTATGTTCTACAACTGATGATAAAGTGGAATCCAGAAAATGGTCTAGCTACTTTTCTTTCTATGGATGATCCAATGGGTCACAGGTTTGTCTAGATTCATTTATCTGTGGAACAGCTCCTTCTAAATTGGAAAGGATAATTCAAACAATGTTTAAGCTCAGAGTTTTATCTTTGATACATAAATCTCTCTACTTGTATTCCATAAGAGAAAAAGCAGCTTGCTTAGTTTAGTAACCCTAACAGATGGGCTGTTTTCAATAACCTTAATCTAGAACTAGAGAGAAAAGGACATTGGAGAAGTTAACATTTGCCAAATAAAACAAGAGGTTATAGAAATACCAAAGCTGTTTTTTTTTTTTGGGGGGGGAGTATTAGTGCAAATAACATAAGTGTTTATGTTTACCTTCCAGAGCAAGGAAATACATCTTTACTTTCTGATTGGTCACAGATAATTGGAAAAATACTCAGCAAGTTATTTTGTGCTAAATAACATTTTTCCACTCTTGGTTTTTCCCAACTTTCCATTTTATAAGTACACAGCAGCAAATTATTCTGCCTTGGAAGACAGTGGAGAACATGCTATAGTCCAATAAATCAACAAGGGCAGGTAGAAAAGAGATTTCTGCTGTGTGCAATAGTGAGAAGGTGAAAGCTTAGTCAATGATCTTTGTGATGAGGAAAGAACATGACAAGTATACAGAAGTGCCCATATTTTAAAGTCTGCAATATTGAAAAGGAGGAGTATTGCTACACATAATTTATTACTATAGCAAACCTTAGCCATCAAACTTATAGATTCTGATTATGTGAGAGTTTCTGCTCAAAATATACATTTCTTTAAAATTGGGAGGGAAGAATGAATGGCCTCTGTTTGTTAAGGACTAGAGTTCCCATTATCTCTCATCATTAACTAAATTGGACAGGAATGATGGGAACTGAAGTTCATCTGGAGGGTTTCCTGTTGCTTTTGTCTTCTTTAATAATTAACAATTAAATCTTTTTTCCCCAAAACCAGCACAAATGAGAGTCCATATAAACAGCAAATTTTGAACAGGTATTTTAATTCTGCATTGTGTAATTTAGTTGTCTTTGGGGTTTTTTTTTGGGGGGGGGAGGTGGTTTCACTTCAGACACCTGCCATTTAAGAAAGAAACCATTGTTATTCTAATATTAAACAAATACAAATTGAATAAGTTGTAACCCAAGTGATTTTTTTTTAAAGTAATATAGCTTGACCATAAATATTAGCTGCAATGGTTAATTACATACTCTGTACAGCCTGTGTCTCAGGATTATTCTTAGCATTTTAATGAATGGCATATAGTCACAAACTGGTTTTTTTTTTGAGGGGTCCTTGGTGTTCTCTGAGCTGGCTTCATTTCTTGTAGACATTTCATTACCCAAACTAGGTAACATCATCAGTGCTAATGATCACTGATGATGTTACCTAGTGTGGATAATGAAATGTGATGAGCACTGATGATGTTGCCTAGTTTGGGTAATGAAATGTCTGCAAGAAAACAAGCCAGCTCAGAGAGCACCAAGGACCCCTCATGTCAACCCTGAGCTACAAATATTTCCCTTTGTTATTTTTTTAAAATGTAAAACTAAGCATTTAAGATTCCAGTTTGATTTATCAAACTTTCCCCATCTCTCTAATTTGCATAACAATTTCTGTTCTGTTTACCTCAATGGGAGTTTGTCTTATCTGTATCTATATGTCTGCATATCTGTATCTATCTAGTCCTCGACTCATGACTATAATTGAGCCTGAAACCAGAGTCATAAGTCAAACTGATCATTAAGTGGGTCACCATGTGACAGTGCCCAATTTTATAACCTTTTTTTCTGTTGGTTGTTAAGAATATACCACAGTCACTTCACGAAGCCATGTTCATTAAGTGAATACCATGGTCATTAAGCAAACCCAGTGTACCCAATGGGACTTTATTGCTGGAAACCAGAAGTAAATGTCAGTTTCTGGCAAAAAAAAAATGTAATGAATTGTGGTCATGTGACTATGGGCTGTGGCAAATGGCCATAAATGTTGACCAGTTGCCAAGTGCCCAAAATGCAATCATGTCACCACAGGGGTGGTGATGGCTGTATATCTACATTATTGCTGATGTGGTGGCATCCATCTGGATGGGAAAAAGAAATAGTTAAAGCTTTGTGCCCAGTATGCTTACTTTTGAGAAAGATGAATAATGTCTATTGAGAGTATGCTTTAGTTTAGTTCTTAGCAGAGGGATTCAAAGGAGTAACATGACAGCATATGTTATCAAATGTACATATGCATTGATTTCACGTGAGCACAATACTGCATATTTTCTATGTGTGTCATGTTAGCAACCACATATGCATATGATTTCCTGTGTAGGGAAAAAAGAACACAATTCAATATTATGAATAAAATACTTCTCAACTTTCTCAGAAACAAAATTCTTCCATCCATTTTTTAAAACAACCCGCAAAACCTCCATCTCTATATTGGATTCTGTATCCTGCTGTGAGCCATATGGTTGGGCATTGCAAGGTTAGTCCTGATGATAAAGCAATGCTTTCTAAAGTCTGCAAGTATAAATCTTTGCCACCTATAAACAGTACGTGCAGATCAGGGTCCGTGGTCCCCTACCTTTTTCTGGCTCAATTAGAATTTCTGGACTAATCTTGAAACAGTATTTCCTTAGTTCATGCATGCTCCTAATTAGCATTTACTAAGGGGATATCAATGAGAATATGAGGCCCAATCTTTGTGTTATTGTGGAAAAATCAGTATCGGTATTTAATTAATTCTACAGATATATCCAATAATGCTTTCTAAAGTTGTATCTAAGGAGAGAATCATACAGTGGTCTGTGTTCTTTGTACCTTGAAAATTGGTTGCAGGGGTGTTCAGGAAGGTCAAAAGAGTCATGTAGGAACTGTGTGTATATGATCAAAGCCCTGTCCCCTTTTCATGTCTGTTGCATGTAAATAGGAGGCAGGCCTTCAAGTCCAGAAGTTTTCTTGAAAATTCAGAAATTATTTTTGCACAGAAAAGAGTGGGAAGAGGCAGACAATAACTCAGGAACACAGACTGTAATTACATTGTATTCACACACAGAAACACACACGGCAACCTTCTCCTTTCTCCAGAATCTATTATAGGGACATGAAAGAAAACAGGACATTAGGAAATTCTTTAATACAAAATGTTTCTTCTTCCTGAAAAGCAGGTGTCTGTTTGCACTGAGTTAGATATTGTGCGGACATCACATTTTCATATTTTACACTATACTATTTATACTATTACACAGTCTTCCTTTCTTTCTTTCTTTCTTTCTTTCTTTCTTTCTTTCTTTCTTTCTTTCTTTCTTTCTTTCTTTCTTTCTTTCTTTCTTTCTTTCTTTCTTTCTTTCTTTCTTTCTTTCTTTCTTTCTTTCTTTCTTTCTTTCTTTCTTTCTTTCCCTCTGACTAAAACTGTCTGTCCCAATGGGGGAAAGTGTGCATACATGCACAGGCTGCTCTTAACCCCTGCATCTTCATTGTGGTATGAATTTCTTCTTTGCCTCAGAGTTAATCAGAAGGATTCCTGTGTGACTGAGCCAAGGCCGGAAGCCACTGAGTGCTTGTGCAGAATTTTGTGTGGTGGGGAGGGGGGGAGAAAGAAACCCAAACCCCAGGTGTTATGAAATTTCTGTCACACGGCTCTGCTCAGTTGTAGGGCGGTTTTAGTGGTTTTGCACAATGAGGACAAAAGTCCATTGAGGAGGGACAAGCTACCTAGGATCCATCTCTATTTTTCAAACTTCCTCACCTTTCTGAACAAGTGGCAATACTTTTTTATTTTACAGTTAGATAGGTGTGTGCAAAATGAATGGCTGGATTACTTTGATTTCATTTGAACTGAAAGAGTGTTTTATTTGGTCAACTCAGTGTTAATGCCTTCCTATGCCATTCCTCAAACAAAGTTGTTTGTTGCTGCAGGATAATGCACAATGCCTAGTAACAGGGGTATAAAATAACAGGGGTATAAAATATTACAAACACAAAAATAATGACCCCCCCCCAAATAAAAGTATATAACAGGATCTGGGTGTGTTTTCTTCTCTTTTCCCATCTGTTCTCAATTACAGAGTGTGCCTCCCTCTAGTTCAAGGGAAGAGGTACGCCCTGAAAACCATTTCAGGACAATATGTGACATCTGTATATGACAGATGGGCTTTTTCAGGTTTCTTCATTGTGAGCTTTATTTTCTAGGACCTTTGTTTGAAACACCCAGGATTTTTTACTTAAGCTTTTTTTTTTTTAAAGAAAAAAACATAGGAAAAAAAAAACCCTCTGCACATGATTTCAACAAAAGCAATAACCTCTCACTGAAACTGAAAAAGTTCTCCCTCTAACACCCAAATGTGCAAAGGATTCCAATCACTGCTACCACATCCTTTGGTCCTCACTGGTAGGAGAGGGTGGGGCAAAAGGCTGCAGGGTGTCTTAAGAAAACTGCTCTTGTTTAGGATTGTAGATAGCCATAATAATGACCTTCTCACTCTTCTCACTCTTGCATCTTCACATATGAGACATTCTGCAGGCCATGAATGAGTATGATTGGTCTTATTGGATGGTGAAAGGTTTCTTTGCCTAATTTTTTTAAAAAAATAACTTTTCTTTCTGAAAATCTTGAGGTTTCCTGGAACACATTAATCTCTACCTTGCCTTTTCTCAGTGGCCCACTTTTGACTACCATCCTGCTTGCAGTCAAGCTGAGTTTGCTACAAGTATATTTCATCCATTTTCCTCTGGGTTCAAAGATTATGCACATCATCACAGTGAAACAGCCGTCCTTTCATATTATTATTAGTCATTTATTATAGATGCATGGAGATGAGCATGAATCCAAAGAAAGGTTGGCAGCTAAAGGAGATCTTTGATGAGCCTATGTTTGAAGCAGTAACATTCAGCTTTAAGTTATGAACTGATATGAAATGGTGAAGAGTTATGATTAGATGAGCCCAGGGAGACCTAAGGGCAAAGTTACACTCAGCCACTAGGATACTCTGGACCTGGTGAGTTAAGTTTCATCAACTATTGCAAAGATGGTATGTGTAAGCCTCATGTATGCCTCGGAAGAAAGGAAAGATATAAAATAAATAAATAAATAAATAAATGCACCCATTTCATTTCAGTAACTCACATACATGAAATCTTTAACTTTGAGGTAATAACCACGACAATTACTTCTGCCAAAACAAAATGTTTTTCTGAAGTGGCTTCCTGCAGTTTTCTGAGCCACAGGATGATTGTATCAATAGTATGCTTTACCATTACCTTCTAGTGGAAGGTGTAACTTCATGATATCATTTATAGCCATGGAATTCTGGGTGCAATACCCATCCACATACTGACAAATTCTGCTTTCAAGCCTCAGCAAGGTTGGTGAGGTGCTTGTTGAGGATACATAAATTAAGTCTTTAAAATAGGAATGTTGTGAGAATACTTTAAAGTAAATTTGAAGAAAACATATTTCTGCAAGGAAGAAAAGAGCAAGCCATTTCCAGTAACTCTATTTAGGCATTTCAAATTGGGAGAAATTTTACAATTATCTGTCAACCGTGGTGGCACAGTATTGTAGACTAACTCTGCCCACAGCCAGGTGTTTGATCCTGGCCAGCTCAAGGTTGATTCAGCCTTCCATCTTTTGAAGGTCAGTAAAATGAGGACCTAGATTGTTGGGGGCAATATGCTGACAATGTAAACCACTCAGAGAGTGCTGTAAAGTACTATGGAGTAGTATATACAGTAAGTCTAAGTGCTATGCTATTTGGTTGGCTATGCTTGCAAATTAAAATTGCTTTGTTGTGATCAAGAATTAGATCTCTGTGGGCATCTATACAGTACTGTTGAGTTTAATACATCTTTGATATGCTTTAACTTTCTGTTCAAATACACCCAAAAACTGCAATAAATTTAGCATTTGTGAAAGTCTTAAGATGAAACACATCAGTGGCTTACAATATTTGTGCCTAAAAGACACTGACATGTCTTCTGAAGAATCACTGTGCATTTGTCTCAGTTAAATGATTACATAATACAAAACATTCTGGGGCCTATTTTTCAGGATATGTGCTATCCGTGCAAGGTTATAGTCTGGCTGCTATGTCTCACTCAAAACTTGATCTAAACTGGTTTCTTAGTTTTATACTGTGTATTGTGTATTCTGTCTTAAGCCAGTATAAGCAATGCTGATTCCAGAGGTCAGGACAGACCTCTATCTTGGAAATCTGGCTTTTAGTGCCACTGAGAAAGGCCCTATGCATTGTCTCATACCATAAATGAGAAAGTAAGGAGATTTAAAGCAAAGCCTTGAAGATGGTTTGCAATATTTGCAGGGTGTACTGTACATGGATAGAAATGTTTTTAATGGTGATTTCAAAGCAAACAAGATAATAATTGGCATCAAATTTGTGAAGTGATTTTCATTTGTTTGTAATTATGTAAATATACATCATTTTTCTTGGCAGATTTGAATGCATTTTTAAATGTTTTTTAAAGAAACTCAATAGAAGTTTTTATATATTTATACAAATATGTTTACCTGCACTTGTTTCTTGTTTTAATATATTAATGCAAGGGTCAATAGAGCTCTATAAAAGACTAAAGGCAAAATGCATACAAGTTAGTTCCAGGAAAAGCAGTCCTGACCCTGTTTCCCCCTTTCATGAAATATCTGAATTTCTGAAAAAATATAATGAAATGTTTCAGGATATGACAAGAATCCAAAAGTGCAAATACATAGGGACAACACCAGAAATATACAGGTCTGATTTTTAAGCCATTGAGTCAAATTCCCTGGTCAGTGACTCCATGGGGTGGAAGAAGTCAAAAAAGTTGAGATGAAGGCCATGACCATATTACTGAAATTTCACCCTTTTTTAAAACACGGATCACACTGTGGTGGCCTCTCTCTTGACCACTCTGAGGATACCAAATTATAACTTCCATATTAAAATATTCAGTATCAAATGGCTGTCTTGCTTTTGTCTGTATCACATCTCTTGATAATTGGTTTTGGATTCTAGCTTGGTGAGCTAGGATCTGAAAATATTCCGGATCCAAGCTCAATTCCAAGCTGAGGAATGAACACATTGATGATGTTTCAAAGAATTTGCTTATTCAAAAAATAAGAACATGATTAGATTTTTTCCCCAGAATTTGTTCATGTTGAAATGTAGATATATTTTTCCCTTAAAGCACATACAGTATATGCTTACAAATGCATATAGTTCTTGACAAATTTTATCTATCAGAGGCAGTCAGTATATAATGCAAAATCTAGAATGATTTGCTGGCTATGATTTATGGAAAGCTAAGTCAAGACTTTCACCATGGCCTTCAGAGTGCACTTCAAACAAGCCCCATGCTTGACAAAGTGAGGGGGGAGGAAGATTTTAGATGAATTCATCTTTCCCCCCCCAGACAGATAGACAAGTTGTATTATTTATACCTTGATGCAAACATACCACATTTGAAGTGGGATGGGGAGGGAAGTGGATAAGATGACAAAGGGCTTTTAGAACTCGTCCACTCCCAGAGGGGATCTGTGCACCTGTTTCTTACCACTAAAAGGACGTTAGACTTTCTGAAATGTGACCAACTTATAGATAGAAGAGCTGTCAAGATAAAATGTGAGATAATTTACATGGCAAGGTCAAAATTTAATCATTTGTGTCATTGCTTTAATATGTAATTACTTTTCACAGCTACTTAACCAAACATGTTAAAATCAGGGCAATATCTTTTTCAGAAGCTGATTATGTTTTGTTTTGGAGGTTTTTTTTTGCCACAAGCAGCTTGTTCATGTTTACTTTTATAGACCATCCAGACAAGTTGGGTGGAGGGAAAAGGTGATAAACAGTGGTTTTCTCTCTTTACTTTGAATGTGGCTAGATTCTCAAAGGTGCAACAGACAGCAGTAATTATAATTTAGGTTGCTCCCTCTTTTGGAAAAACCACACAAGAGGCCCAGAGGGGATTAAGAGACCACAAGGCCCCTCTTGCAGAGTTTTCAACAGTCCATTTCATAGAAAGCATGAATTTATGACCGTGGGAAATAGCAAACAGATATGACCCCACCAGAATTATTATCTCAAGGGATTCTGCCTTACTTACCAAATAGTCCATAGGTTGATCTTTGGGCTTTATTTAGCCTATTAGATATCTTCAGCTTGACTTCATTCCTGAGTATGAGAAAATAATGAGGGCCCCATTTTTGGGTACCGCAGCTATGCCACATTTATGAGATAGAGCATTATACAACTAAGTTCCATAAGGGAATGATTTTCAGTAGGAAAATAAGAGTAAAGGCAGGAAAGATTAACTCTGTCTTCCTGTGGGGGTATATTCACTATTTGGTTTATACAAATACATGTAACTGGTCTTAATGCATGTGTCAAAGGCATACTTAAAGTTACATGTATATGTGACCTCTATAAAAAATGCCCTCTTTGTAGCCAGAATCTATCATGGGTATATTTGTGTTTACATCTTGTAAAAAAGTGTAGAGGGCATGCTGTGCAGAGGAACTTCAGTTGAAGGGCCCAGGAGGTAGTCCTTCTCTGCTATGGTATCCACCTTAAGTTTATGCCATCAGGCCTAAGGATCGCAAGGGACTGGGGAGATCTTGCAGTGGTTACGTTATTGCATCTAACATCATCCACTCTTGTTCTTGTGCTTTTAGTGTTTAAAAAAGTATTCCAACTGATGGATAATATCATAGTAAAAGAGCCAGCATGATACTTTCTACAACATATTGATTAACTTATTTAATAATTTGTTAAATAATCAAGCTGCCTACATGAGATTCCCAGATGGTCTTCCATCTAAGAATGCACCTGGCCTGGGCCAGCTTTGCCCAACATTTTGATTATACTATATTTCATATTCTTTCAAACCAGTCTTTGTTCCTTCCAACTTTGGCGTTGCATACCTCACCATTCGGATTCCTTCCACAACTACGTCTGAAAAAAGTATCTAGCTATCCTAACCATGGGCGAGTTCCAAGCTCTGACACTGACCCACCACATGGTTAGTATGATCTGTGATTCAACTTTAAATGTCATTTTAATTGTCGGCAATCATAAATGAGAAACACCTCGCACCGTCTTGCAAGCCAAGCAGTTTAGTTTATATGTGATTCACTTTGTATAATTTCACTGAAGGAAATCAGAAATGACAGTTTATTGGGAGCCTATAATTGCAATGGACTTCTCTATCTTTTTGTTATTAAAATCTGGCATTTTTGGCCACTCTTCTTGAGTAGAGAAAAGAGTGTAAACACAACTTCATAGATACAAAATGCTTGCGACATTGATCTGAAAGCTCTACCTGTCTCTTCCCTTCATTTTTTTCCCCCACCAGCACTTGGAATGTTTACATGCCTGGTGTGAGGAAGAAAGAAAAATGAGAACTGAACTAGAAGCCACCAGCACTATTGTGATCTAATTAGCAAAAAAACACGTCTAGCCAAGAGATGAACATTTGTTGAAAGGGAGAGCCAGTATTAACACAGGTTTGTAGAATAGGTCCTGCCAGAAAATGCTTATAGGCAGACATTAAGAGGTTTGAATATCATTCATGGTGCTTTAGAGTAATCCAGGATTCCAGCACAATGCACTTCTACTATGTGTTGTGTCAGTGGTTATTAGATTACTTCTACTGTAGGTGAGGTTTCAGAAGAGTTACTGTACAGGAGTAGAGACAGACTTCATTGTTCTTTTCTTCCATCTTGTAAATATTTGCCCGTTCTCCAGCAGCTTTTGAAAAATATGAGGCATTATTTGCATACAAACAATATGTGTTGTTCTTAAGAATGAATGAGAATTTCAGTTCTTTTTTTTTAAAAGAATTTACTCCAAAACAACACATTTCTGCATAAATTATTTTGGAAAGAACTTTTTAAAAAAGTGAGTAGGAGTAAAAAAAAACAACCCAAAACTTACCAACTTAGACATTCCTAATACTTCTTAAAGGAAATTATTAGATTGACAGTACAAATCAAAGGTCCATGTATAATCTAACTTGACCACAATGTATCATGACAGTTGTTTAAATTATTGCTACTTCAAATAAGATTTCAGAATAGTGAATAATTTATAGTCTGTGGGTCTTTTTTTCTACTGTATACTTGTTCTTCACCCTACATTTTTGGGGACCTCAGTCTCTTTCAAATAGAAACATTATTTTTGGCTAAATGTAAGCAATAATGAGTCAATGATTTCCATCAGATAAAAAAAAATACAGTACTGTCAGATTATAGGATTTAAGAATAGGAGGAAGAAAGTGAAAATAAGAGCATTAATCATTCTTATTTCCATTTCCGGCTATGAACAATATATTTACTATCAAACTTTGCTAGATTTAAATACACAAACAAATTTAGAAACCAAGGGAAACAGATGCAGAAGTTTGGTAGAAATAATTCATTGCTTTTTATTTCTAGGTAATGCACCTTTTATAATCAGTGGTGGGATTCAAATAATTTAACAACTGGTTCTCTGCCCTAATGACTGTTTTAAGTATAAAAAAAATATATCGAAAGGTAGTTTATTATTTCATGTATTTAATATTTAAATAAGAATAATAAAAGAGGTACACAAAACTAGATTATGTTATAAGAGTTTTAAAATATTAATGAAAAATATTAAATAATACCTAACAAAAAACAATAAAATTGTTATTTAAGATATTTCCATATTGCTTCTTGATTGGTGTCCTCACTTGCAATTTTCTTCGCTTTTATCCAAGCATCATCGGCTATGTCATTTATCCTTAACCATCTTTTCACTGTAGGAGTAGGATCCTGGTTGTGGCAGGAGGCCATGCAGCACTTCCCGCCGATCGTGCCGGTGCCACTGCTCACGGCAGGAGGCCGCGCAGTGCATCCCATCGATTGCGCCGGTGCTGCAGATGTGCTGATTGGTATGCCAAGCTTTGCAGCCTCCTGAAGCAAGCAGTGGCACTGGCACAATCGGCATGATGCACTGCATGGCCTCTTGAAGTGAGTGGTGGCACCGGCATGATCAGCATGAAAAGCCATGTGGCATCCTGCCACGAGCAGAAGCAGCAGCGTGATCAATGTGAAGAGCAATGCGACGTTCTGCCGTGAGCGGTGGCAGGGATATGATGCACCACATGGTGTGTGGCCACAATTGGCCTCAGAAGAACTCAGATTTATCATAACCGGTTCGCCAAACTATGCTACAGAGATGCCTGAACTGATGTAGACATCATCTACGTGCTGTGTGATACATTAATCAGATCTGTAATTTAGCTTTCCCCAACTTGAAATCCTCTAGAAGTGTTGAAAATGAAATTTCCCAAATTACATACCTTCATGAGCCATTTCCATGCTGCCCCATTAAGGAAAAATGCCACATGGAGTTTTCCTTTGAAGGCTCTTTTCCATTCATTGTAGTGTCAAGGACCATTGTGTTCTTGTGCTAGGTAGTGGCATATAGAGTTGTATTTGTTACATTAGAGTATATAATAGTGCCAATATTCAGGTACTTCAGAAATGCATAGGAGAAATCTGTGAGATCAGCCAAGATAGAATGCTGGGCATACAATACATGGATCTGCTTTATTATGGAGAGTTTTCTTTGAGAGAAAGCAAGCAAGCAAGTTTCCCTCAAACAGTTAAATACAACAACTGGGGAAGCTGACATAATCTTATTCCTAATGCTTTCATGACTGTGCCAGTCTTATTAGGTGGGAGACTGATGGTAGTTAGTGACACAGGCTGAAAGCATGCAGCTTCATTCATTTAAGAAAGAAAAAGTAGCCAAATAAATGAATCTTTCAAAGGACAGGTAGGTTAGAAATGAAAGACACATGTACAATATATGGGAAAGTGAACTCCCTTCCCCCATTTAGCAGACCCTGAGATGCAGATTGTCATCCAATTAAAGGCTGAAGGAAGGTTTGATTAATCTATCACAAGCAAAAGGGCCTGGCTTCAGTCACTAATCGGAGAGGTGTGAAAGCAGCATGTTGGTCTCTAGAGACCTCCTTGGCTCCTGCATTAGTGTGATCAGGTGCTCCTGCATAGTCAGATTCTGGGACAACTGTCTCTTTTGAATTATAGTTAATTGTAAGGAGGATCTTACAGTTCAGACAACTGAGCCAGAGATGCTTCATATGAACTTGAGATATAAAAGGACATTGATCAGACTCAAAGACAAACTTCTGTTTCAGATTGAAGATGCAGAATTAAGATAAAATGGGAAAAACATGAGTGCTATTGAAATTATTGTCTTTTAGATAAGTTTGATTCAAGTGAAGTAATTAACAGGTGCTTTATTGTTTATAAAAAAAATGGAGGGGGGAATGTTGTTTTTCTTCCTGGGAAAGAGGGTTAAGGAAATTTTAAGCAACATTTTGCTTAACATTCTGAAACATCTTTGAAATAAGAACCTGAGAACATAGGACAAGCCCTGCTGGATCAGATCAAAAGTCTATATTTTGCTTCTGGTCAAACACTTTCCTCTGTTCACTTTTGCTATGCCATAGTTTTATACATTTCAATCATTTTACCTCTTACTTGGGGTTTTTTTTTTCTAAATGAAAAGGCTCTTAAGTTTTGTATTGTAGCTGTTCCAGCTTTTAAACTAAAAAGACAATTCTTTCAAGTTCTTATTCCAAAGATGTCTTCCCAAATACCCCAAATAGTGAGAGATAGAGAGCAGCAGTTGAAATTAGTAGTAAAATACTTTCTGAGGGGAAAAAGCAGAGTCAAAATATATTCTCATAAAATCCTTCCACACATGTCTGCTAATGAAAACTCAGATCAAAACATGTCAGACATTTTTTTTAAAAAAATCTTTCTCAATGTATGGCTGTTGTTATTTGGATTTTATTTGTAGACAGGATTTTTATTTGACATTTATGCTAATAAATGGTAGGTAGTACTTTGTTATACGATCTAGAATAAACTACTACCTGTTTGTTTTGCTTAATGTTGTGCTTAGATTGATGTTTTATATTCTTGAAACCAGTTACTAATGTTACATTTAGTTTTCTAGGCTCTCTGAAGTCTTTTTCAGCAGTGTGATTATTATAATCACTGGCAATATCACTTGGCATACAACCATTCGTGAAGTTGCCATTTTCTGTTCTTAGTTCATTTATTAAAGTACTGGGTCATCCTCTCACCTTTCCATTTCCCAGGAAATAATTCCAAATCATTGAGTATTATCATATCAGTCTTTAACTGGTATATCATAGTCATTTGTTTAAAAATCACATTGTATCTTCATTTTCCTCCCAAATTCTTTTGACTTTATTAGAAGTTGTTTAACCTGCATACAAATTTCTAAAGCACTTGTATCATACCCCAGGATTTGAACTTTGAAATATCTTTTTTTACACTGATAACTAAAAGGAACAAATCTGAAATTAGAAAGGGAGAAAGCTGACACTGATTGATGTCCAAGATCTCCTTCTGATTTGCTGATTAAAATCATCAATCTATATGAGGAGGAAATGTCCAGTGCAAGTAGAACCAAGCAAGCTTAGCAGCATGCTGTCATGAGTAGGAGAACTTGACTCTTCGTTCCTGATGTATGCAGTAAAAGCCACCTCTAAAATACTAACTCCTCACATAATGATGACTTGAAAAGTTAAGATAAGAAGATAAGAAGGTCAACTAGTCTTTGCTGAGATTTTGCTGTAATATGAAATAAAGTAGCTATAAAGGTGAGAAAACATATATCTAATCCACTTTTTAAAAAATCAACAGTAGCAGTGGAATATTGAGAAAGTAAAAATTCACTGGTAATCAACTTTCGATCTATAGACTAACTCAAGTAACATGACTCACATAAGCTCATATCAAAATTATCAAATAAAGCATGTCTCAGTCATCCTTAAACATGCATATTCTTTGCCATTGGGACATCTTTACTTTTTGTGTTATCAATTCTATTAAATTACCTAATTTACATGGCAGAGGGTTTGCTTCCACATAATCCACATATCCTTCTAACTCCAAAACTATGGCAGGAAGCAGATAATTTAAAGAGTAAAACTTTCCTTCCTCTCTCTGACAGTTCAGGTCAAATTGTCCAATATATCTTCCAGTAATTATTATGAGAAGAAACTTTAGTTCGCCAAAACAACTCTTCAGCTCTCACATTGATAAGAAGCACCTGTGTATTCAAAACTTTTCCCTCTTCCCCTCCTGCACTGTTGCCAAGCTAGAAGCGTGCAGCAGTTCCGATTTGCCGCTGCGGTTGCCGCGGACGCTGGAAGGTGAGCTCTGTCTTCCACGTCTGATTTCGCACCACTGGGGACCCTGGAAAGGGGCGACAAGCAGGAGGGGATCCCCGCTTGATCACGGGAGGGCGGCAGTCCTTCTGCTCAATCCAGGGCAGCCCTCCAAACCGGCAGATGAAAGACTGGCCATATTTGATGACTTAAAAGCACGGATATGGAAGGCGAGTTGGCAAAGAAAGAAAGCTAAAATGCTGAAGAAAATTGGGGTTTTGACTTATTAGTGAGGATTAAAATAGATTATACTCAAATAGACAAGATGTGTACTTTGAATACTAGATTTTGTTATGAACTGAGATAAAGAAAACTTTGGTCATTTAAAACTTGTATAAATATTAAACTTGTATAAATATTAAAAGTTAAATTTGAATATTGATTTGTTTATAAAGGTTGAATGTAAAAATAATTAAGATATATGTAAGCTAAAAATCTATTGATAAATGTAATAAACATGTTTTTACTTAGCTGATATAATAAGAACTGTACTAGCTTAAATATGAGATAGTAGACATTAAGAGAAAAAGAGAGGAAGTATTTGATGTTGAAACAAGAGAAATTTTGGTTACTAAATTTAAGACATTTGGAAATTAATAGAAAATAAGAATGTTATACTGTATTATTAATTAGATGATGTAAGATGGTGAGAAATAGAATATATTCAAATAGATAAGATGTGTATCCTGAATATTAGACTTTGTGATGAATTGTGATAAAGGAAACTTTGGTTACTTAAAACCTGGAAATTATAAATGTTAAATTTAAATATTAATGGGAAACTAAAAATTGGGGAAAACTAATTAGGACATTGATTGTCTATAAACACTGAATGTTAAAATAACCAGGATGTGTATAAGCTAAAAATTATTGATTAATGTAAGAATGTTATTTTTATTTAATTGATATAATAAGAATTGTATTAGTTTAAACATGAGACAGTAAATACTAAGGGGAAAAGAGAGGAAATATTTAATGTGGTAATTTGAGACTTGTATTAAAGATACTTGTATGTCATTGAATTATCAATTAACTCAGCCCCCACGTTGCGTTTTAAATACTTAAATGTAAAATTAGAAAATCAATAAAACATTATATAAAAAAAGAAGCATGCAGTGATCCTAAAGACAGTAGGTTTTGCAGCTTGACAGTGATCTTCCATATTCTATTGGCTGAAGAGGAAAAGGACAAAACAAAAAGTAGAGAAACTTTCATTTTTAAAAGTGTCTTCTCATTGCAATTAAGTACAAGTGTGCAATTAAACACACATAAACAGACAGAGAAAGCTTCTCTAAATATCCCAAAGGTGAAGAGGGGGTCTTTTGATTCTTTACACCACCTATCAAATCCCTATTTCTTTATTTTGAGGCACTTTCTAGAAGAAAACTATGATTTTTTAAAAAAAATGTTTTACAATGGAAATATAATTTGCAAAATATATGCAAACTAAAAAAGAACATTAAAATGTAATTCTGAAAATACTTATGAGCATTCCTGCGGATTTTTTTCAAGCAAATATGAACACTGATATGGCTATGAAGCCAAAAAGAATTTCTAGTGAGTAAAATCATAATAGTTTCCTGTTCCTATTTGTAAATTATATATTCTGCTCAGAGCAAATATGCATGAAGACTTGAAGCCTAATCTAAGATGCAAATATGTTTACTTATAGTAATATAGTTGAAGTATGGATGAGTACATCTGTGCATATTTGGGTTTGTTCACTTTCATTTGTTTATCCAGAAGTGGATCATGATATGCAACAGAAATTAAGGAAGTCAGGAAACCTACAGACCTCTAGATATATGTTTATACATATCTAGGGAATTCACATACATTGCATGGCTATTTTGGAACAGAATAAATGCAAGAACATGTCAATCATGTGAATTTCTCTGAAATGTTCTTCTGCTTTGGAAGAATATCAAAAGCAAATTCTTCTTTTTCCTATTTGAAGATGAACCAGTAGAAATATTTCAGAAAATTTCTCCAGTTGTAAGGACAAGCATACTACTTATAATAAGCAATAACAGTGGAGGGATATGGATAGAAATGACAATTATAGTAATGATGCTGAAATTTAATGATTGTCAGCATTTTGTGTCTTTCCAAATACTCCGTTACTCTTTTCTTAATGTGATCTACCACTGTGCTATTTATTGTTTATAGCAACTTGTTCAGCTAGAAGCCTGTATACTTAGCTCTTAGATATCAGCTTTAAATCAATCATATCTAATAAGAATGTTCAAATTATTCCAAGCATTTCATTTAATATTTTATTAATAAAAAGTGCAAATTGGATTTGCATCGATATTTGCAAGATCAGGAAGGAGTGTAGTTACAGCCCATATATTACCAGATAGTAAAATAGTGATTCCGGAAACAATAAGATTGCATTTCTAAAGTCTTTTGACAGCTGAACTGGGCATGTTCCTTTCATTAAGTATGGACAGAGTATAAATATGTTAATTTCCTTTCTCTGTATTTAAGGTGGGAGATTGAAGGCCTGAGTACATTTGATTAAGTTGTTTTGATTGAAAAAGGTAGTCACAATGGAAACAATACTGAAATTGAACTTCATTTTTTTAAATACAGCAGATCACAAGAATCTTAAAAATACATTTTTTCCATGATTCCAGAGAGAATTATGCCATGTTATTCTTTTGCAATAAAAACTATTCTTTAAATAGTTTTTATCGCAAAGAATAACATTTTTAATAGCATAAGGTTTAGTAGATTACAGTCCACTTCATCAAACAAAGATTTTATAGTCATGTGAGGAGAGTATTATATATTTATACAGCTGTTATTGGGAAGGAAATCATCAGCAAAGACTGATTGGTGATATTTTTATCATCTTGTCTCATGAATAAGAGGCTTTGACAAAATTTCATCAGTATTTTAATAATTTTCACAATGACACAGTTTTAACATTCTGGACACCATATTCAAAATTAAATAATGAAACTATAAGCTTCATATTATATAGCATGCTGCAAAATTCATTGTTTAAGCCGGTCTTGCAACTATGTCTGTTCTGATCCATCCAAGAGTTATAGACACACAAGAGTTGTATACAAATAAAGCATTAAATCAGGCATTCTTCACAGTACCTGCCCACTAAAGTTAAAAAAAAAAAAAGCAGATCAATATAACTATGCCAGTTCCCAACAAGAAGACAAATCCAGAAGAGAAGACAACAGAATGCTACTTGTCAGCAAGAGCTCACATTTAAAATAATTAGCTCTGGACAAGTCTTTTTTTTCATATGCCTTGAATGATAGGATTATAAATAGCAACTTATCCTAAATAATTATTGACCAGTAACAATAGATCACACAGTAATATGAACAACAACAGTAACTACAATAATAAAGCCTTTGGCAGATCCAGATGCTGATTTTATTTTCACATCTACAGTATTTTCCCAAAATTATTACAAAACCAAATAATGTTACCCACAACACTGGAGGAACATATATTTGTCTGTCATCTAATGTGTCATATATGGATAACAATGCCCTACTATATTTTCTATTGGACAAACATTAAATAATCTCTGTGCAAATTAAAGAAAAATTAGAACTCAGAAATGGCAGTTGGACCATTTCTCCAAGATGCACTTAAAGAAAAATATTGAGAAATGACTTACAATAAAGTTGAGTGTGAAACAACAGAGTTCTTACTTAGAGATTAAAAAATGTATTAATTTTTAAGGGGAACTACAACTTTCCTTAAATTTACCATGGTTTCTTTAACTGAACGCAATTTGCACATATTTTGTTTTTATTGAAAATATTCATCATTAATAAACCAGGCCAGGAAGCTCCACAATGTTCCACAACATCATGATGGAAAGAAAATGCTACAATTAATCAAATCCACTAATCAAAAAAAGTATGTACAAAATCCAGTGTCAACAGAATAGCCCTTTCATGTTTTTAGGTTGCTTGTCTGTAGAAGTGACGTACTACAATCAATTGGAGAAAAGTCCTAATTTGTAGGTAGCAGCCCTCTGTGTTCAATAGTCATGGACACATGCCACGGGTTCTCCAAAAAGCTATTTCAAATATCATGCAAGTTTATATCATTCTTCACTGAACACTATTATTATTTGTGAGATCTAAGTCATGTGTAATATGGATCTGTTATGCACAGTGAGATTATGGGCAAGAAGACAGTAGTAAGAAAAGAAACAAAATGGAAAACTAACAATATCAATTTAAGGACCAATCAATTGATAAAAAAGAGTTGGAAACTGAAAAAGAATGTGTTTTTCCTCAGGTTGAAGACCAGAAAAAGTTTCACCTCAAGAACTGGAAAGCTGCTGTCTTTTGTATACATGATATAGATAAACTGGACAAATAGTTTGCCATGGTATAAGATATACACGCTCCCTATGTTCCTATTCATTGCAATATTCACACCAGACAAAAATGTGGTGACTTGGAGCAAACAATTTCAAGAGCACTTAAAACTTTTTTTAAATCTTGCTGATGTCCTACTTAAGCAGAACCCTGCTTTCCCCAAAAAATTGTCTGAGACATAATTTGATGGCAACTTGAGAAAGTTTGCTTTGCAATTGAGCTAAGAGTGTTTCAGAGATGTCAGATGAAATTGCTGAAACCTAAGGACTATAGAAAATGCATTTAAATCTCAAATTTGTAATATTTTCTCTTTCCTTTCCTTGAATCCTAAATGTTTACTTTCCGTTTTTGTACTGCAGTTCTGCAATAAGTCCCTGTAACTCCCAAAGTATGTTATACACAGGTCTATATCTCCCAACCAATGGAATAATCTCTTTGTAATTAAAAAAGACATTATGTAACATTTTTCACTGTTTTGTATATCTAACAGATTATATTTTTAAGCAAAATTTATGTTAAATCCACTAGTTCCTATCATGGTTATGGTTTTCTTTTTTGGCTTTGCTGAGTTGAGGATGAATAGCTAGCTCATGTTTACTACTTCACTTGTTTCTCTGAAAGCCAATTTTGATTCAAATCAATTTAATTAAGTAACAAAGCTGGTTACCATGGAAACAACACTACTAATTTGTCGTGACAAATACTCTGCGAGATTGACTGGTTGCTAGGTAACAGCCAATGGGCTCCAGAACAGAGGATGACAAATTGTATCTCGTGCAGATGTTGTGATCCAGTCTTGAATTCAGCCTCTGTTCTGAGTGGATTCCCAAGAGAATGTCACCTGGATAGCTTAATAGCAACATAGGGAGTAGCATGCCACAACAAATTGCATTGTTTTGCACATTTGAAAATGTGTTTCAAAAAGAAGCTATAAAAATAAATTAATATGATGCATAGCATAATCTTTTTGTTTTTTTGTTGTCAAATCTACCAAGACGATTGAATCTTTCTATAGGGAGCTTTTATACATGCATCTATACATAAATCCTAAATGATTCCTTTTTTGTCTTTGTCTTCATTCTATAGAAAAATGAATGACTATAAAAAATACATGAGTAAAATTACCCTATTCAAAACAATAGAAAGAATATCAAAAGCATTACTATTACTGTAGAAATAATAGTAATTAGTCTTTGGTTATTCACTTATGAACTGTAAGTCCGTAGCTCACAACATAGCTATATTTAAAAAAACCCAATCATTACTTCCACTACTATGAAACATAAGAAAAATTCATATTGATAAGCTGCATTTTATGAATCATAAAACTGTTTTTTTATGGTCAGACAAAAATTAAATATTCAAAATATAATTCACATAATGCAATAAGGATATGATTTTGCCAAATGAGGTGGGCCTTTGCCAATTACATTAAACAGTTAAGGCTTAATTCTTCTGTTCAATATTTACATTCAACAGAAATATATTTCTTGGATATCTCAGAATATATGTTCTTCTAATAGCTTTTAATTTAATAATTGGCGTCATAGACACAGGCAAAGATAGAAATTAGCTAAATATTCCTGCAAAAAACTTATTAAAAATTTTCTAGGTAAATTTCTCATGAAAACCTGTAAGAATATGCATATTTTAATCATTTTTCTTTCACTGTGATACATCTATAGTAAATTAATCTCAATATCAATTCAGATCTAAATCACATCATGTTTGAAGGGACTTATTTTCAGAGAAGACAAAGTAGAAACTAGCACCATAAACCTTTGCAGATTTACCTGAAGTTAACTCTATTTAGTTGAAAGGAATTAAAGATAAAAGATATCATTTAAAAAATGACATTCAGAATCATAAATAAAAAAAAATGTGCCTGTATTCTGTCCTGAAATTTCTTAGCCCAAAATTTATAAATATTTAGCATTTTGAACAAATTTCATTACTGTCTGAATTATTTGACTTCCCATAAATAATTTAATTTTACAAATGCCACTAATTCTCCAATTATTTTTTTACATTCTCTGTAAATTTAGATGGTCATATAGCATTGTATAATATGCATTTTAGTTAATTTTACTAAAATTAACACAACTCTGTAGACTCCATAGTTTGTTTGAAATAGCTTGTGAGCATGACTTCAAGATTGATTGGTAATGAATAGCCTGCATTGTAACTTCAAGGGACTGTGTCTACTTTTCTATTGCAGATCCTAGGAAAATAAAACATTTTATGGAATTATTGCACAACTCTAATGGACAGACACAAAAAGTCTTCTCAGAAAGCAAGATTTCCAGATTGCTTGCTGGAAATATATCTTAGCTCCACCCTGAAATGCTCCCTATTACTGAGTTTAACTTTAGGATTTTTTTTTCCCTTGAGAAGGTGAATTTGGGGTTTTGAAGGATACCCATAAGACCTTTATCAGATGCAAAACGATATTACTGGAAACTAAGTGCTTTGTTTTTCAGACTTTCAACTTTTAAAACAATCTCAATTGAACCAGTGAAGGATGGAGCCTAGCAAGGATTGGCCACACTAGTGCCCGGTGATAAATTTGAAGGCATTATAATATATATCTATGTAGTATACATATATTATATGACATATATGAAATATGTTGCAAAAAAAGAAAGAAACTATTCCACCTTCTTATAGTTCCATTATTTTACTTGGATTTGCACTTCACAGCATTTGCATTAAATCTATTTTTGTTCATTTGTTGTCTATTACTTCTTTTAAGCGGGATACTTATTATTTTTCCAGTTTGTATCTACAGTAGCCATTCTTTTAGAAGAATTCAAACCAGACTACCAAGGCTCC
Source organism: Azemiops feae (assembly GCA_023970755.1). Lineage (NCBI taxonomy): Eukaryota > Metazoa > Chordata > Lepidosauria > Squamata > Viperidae > Azemiops > Azemiops feae. Next base: position 1,963,242 of record JALGBA010000234.1, read on the forward strand.
ATAACGATTCTGCCATTTTCATTCTCAAAAACATAATGTTCTCCTTTCTGTTCTTAAAAGTAGCTTCTTTTGAAGCCTGCACTTAACTCTCATCAGCAGTAAAATGTACATAATACAAAGGTGAATTTTCCCCTCTGAGGTGCTCTAATTGAATCATCATTAGTTTCTGAGGCTGGCATTGTTTATAGCAAATAAAGGCTATTATTGCCTTTTGCGGGGGGGGGGGAATGCAATAAATAACAGTTAAAATATTTAAAAGTGCCTTTGTTGATCTGTCAGACACCTGCTGTACATTTGTTTAATAGATGGTAAGGTCGATGGGAATGTAAGGTCCTGTCAACCACAAAAGCCTGAATTAACCTTAACTATAGAGCTGTTATCACTGCCTTTGTAACAATCCTTTTAAAGGGTAACTGTGAATTAGCACTAATTTCAACTCACCTGTGTGTTTGTGTGAATGTGAGGCCTCCCACAATGCAAGTGGGTGGAGCAATAGGACAATATGGTAATTGTTTTCCTTTGGCTCATGGAATTACAGGGGTGGAAAGAATGTCTCACACCATCCAGTCCACCACCCAGTTGGTCCAACATTTTCCCCGAAAACCTCCAAATATGGACATTTTTACAATTTTACTTTGTAGATTTTTTCCTATGGTTAAATTGCAGTAATTTTTCAGATGCAATTGTAACCTTAAAACTACCTTTTTCCTGTGGATTCAAACCATTGCTTTTCCCCCAGCTTTTGATGGATACAGTAAACTATGGCTCTTCCTTCCTTTGGACACATATAAATATAACAAAGTTCTCAGTTTACAACCCCTTTTCCTCCTATCATCAAATGAAGTTGTCCTCAAGAAGGTATAGATAGGACTTCTAGAGAGACTTAGCTATAATGGTGCAATCCTTTGATTTTAATGTGTATGGCAATTATCCCTCTCCCTCCCCCTTGACTTAGTTCACATATAACACTAAACCATAATGTGGCTTATTTGCTTTTTGGTGAAATGTGATCTCATCCTCTATGTTCTTGGCATTATATATCAGTTAGGCTTATAGGTTACAAGCAGACACACTTTTTAAAATTCCCCAGGAATCTTTGTATTTGGTCTAGAAGGATTTGATAACATTGCTGGTATGTTATGCGCTTGAAACTCTTTATGGTCAACAATAAAGCTTAGTGGGTTATCTTCCCTGCTTGCATAAAGGGGCATAATAATTACAAAAGGAATGTGCAGCCCTGCTTTTGTTCTCACATTCATGGTTGAATGGCTTCTTCCATCAACTTCTGTGCTCAGGACAACATGGGACTTCTTTAGCTCATATATGTTCAAGCTTTCCCTTGGAAAAATGAGATACCCAAAGAATAATAATGTGAGTATTACCACCTCATAACTAACAACTGAATTGGGTTTATCACTCTTCACTCTATTTTTAATAGCCTATCCTGCCATGGATCACCAAGATCCCTACTTTCTTAATTTAGAAACTGAAATTTCTCCTGTGAACCTACATTAGTTCCCTATGCAGTGTCCATGAAGGGTTATATAGTGACCTCTCTGAGGAAACTTCCTTCTCTATCTGATTCAGAATTGTCACTATGTTCAAATATGTTCTTACCACTTGATGGACTTTGCATTATTGTGTGTGTGTGTGTGAGAAACATTTGTGGACCTAATTAAGCTGTTGAGTCACCATTTAACCAAATCTATATTTGACAAAACGTATCTTGCTCCCTGAAGTGTTTTACATAGTCTATTTTTTCTGAATTTTAATAAACTTTCCTCATTTATTTTCTTTTCTGTGGACTTAGACTGGACGTATATATGCAGATACTTACCTGCAAACAGAAATCAGCATTGTAATGTAGAGAAAAATGCATTTTTTAAATATATTTCATGTTTCTAGACCGCCTCTCCCCCTCAAGAAGGAACTCTGGATAGTATATGGTATAATCAATATGTAAAACATCAAATACAATTAACAATAAAATATTACGATTAATTTACATTTTTTAAAATTAAAAGATTTTAACAATATAATTTATATCATCAGATGACATTTGCAATTGTTCAATGTGTTAATTATTAATTGTTGGATAATTTTAAAGTACAAATTTCTCTGTTTCTGATTATTTTGCTGTAAGCTGAACTGAATAATAAGTTCCCATATTTACATAAAATAAATATATAAATAAATTAAATTGTAGTTAAAAGCATAAGTAAATGCAATACTACTCATTAGTGTATGCATTTCTAAAGCAATCTCTTCTTTGTTGTGCTAGATGACTAATTCCAGTTAGTTCTTTACACTGGGAAATAGGATACTCTCATAGTAGTGGAATCTATTTCACTATCTCTCACTTAATCACCACCTTTTTCTATTGTGCAGGTAGATCTGATTTTACTCACTAGAAAAAAAAAATAGAGTCTCAAGATAAAGGTGAAATATTTCTAGAATATCCTAACTGGAGGACATCAAGAATGGAGAAGATTGGACTACAGACATCAAGTCAAGAAACTGAGAGGAAGGCTTGAAAAAATAGAGATTCTTGAGGAAAACTTTCTAGATTTACAGACAAGCACATACTGGCAGAGAGAAAAAAAAAAAAAAGGGGGGGGGAGAAACACGTCCAGGTACCTTTATGAAAGCTATCCATCAAATGTCAAAGCTGATAATCAATTTTTTGCCACAATGAACTGATAAAAGTATTCAGGAATAATGTCATGGGGAAAAAATTTGTGTTGGAACTCATAATGCTCAGCCTTGATATCAAGAGAATTCATAAAAGCTCAATACCCCTGTAGCCCTTGGAGGCACAATTTCTCATCCGCAAGATATGGAATAATTCCTTCTCTTTTATTTCATTTATTTATATATTTAACACTAAAAGGAGTACAAGAATATTCCCCAAAAGATGAAGGTGGAGGGAAATATTGGCACTTTTTGTTGTTGTTGGAATAGTATTTTTTTTTTTAAAAAAAGATTCCAACTTTTTGCAAGTGAACATTAGCACTCATTTGGGTTGCCAATATCACAATGTTATGGTGATTTCTCTCACATCATGCAAATGGCAGCATAATGTCTACTCCTCTTGAAATGTAAAATCAAATCAGCATTCAAATGCTACAAGGTGATGAGCTTGGAAATAAATATGCAGAAGCATATAATGGGGAGGGGGGAACTGAGGCAATCAAGGAGAGCCGGCGTCCTAGCTTGGACTATAAATCTTTGTCTGTTTCAATTGTAGAGCTGGCTGAATCAGTATAAAATTCGAGCTGGGATGTCATCAATTTCTGTTAACCTCTCTATTCCTCTTTGTGTTGGCAGCATGTTGATGGATTGGTTTTGTCACTTGTGCTCAACTCACAGTATGTTAACATGGAAAGGTGTAGTCAGGTTATGAAGAAGGGTTATTGCTGTCCGAGCTGTGACTTGGACTTACTATCTTCTCTAGTATCACAAAGTCTTCCTGGCTGTAGAGTTAAGAAACAATAGCGTTTTCATTGGTTTGTGCTATTTTTTTTTTTTAAATATATCTCTTTCTATCTCCCTTCCTTTTACCATCAGAACCTACAGGGGAGTTTATTGTCCTTCCCATACGCTTGAATGGAAGGAGGAAGGAAGGAAGATTTCATTTCAGTTACAGTGGCATTAATAGTAAATAAAACCACTGGACAAGTCAAAAATTAAGGCTAAATTGAAATGCTATTTAGCTAAAGCTACACTGACCCAGGCCACAAGGGGGACACATAAGCAGTTCACACAATACACAAAGACATAAAGTGGGTTGTTGCTTTTGGCTTAGTGTGATGTATGAACTCTCCAAGATAAGCATTATGTGTGAAGCAGGACACATTTACTTTCTCAACAAACCATCGTTAAGTAAATGCTGGTTTATTGAAGTATGAGTCCAGCTCTAGTGAATTCAGATCTTGCACAATCTAGAATGTTTAGGGCAATTTAATCAATAGTACAGAGCTGATTGTGTAAAGAACTGTATTCGGTCAACTCATCAGTAAGTGTGGGCAATGCTTATTTAAAACACTAGATGGCTAGTTTGGTCTAGTGCAGGGGTAGGCAACCTTGGCTCTTTTATGACTCGTGGACTTCAACTCCCAGAATTGAAGTCCACGAGTCATAAAAGAGCCAAGGTTGCCTACTCCTGGTCTAGTGGCTAAGCCTCCAGTCAAGAAACTGGTTAACTACAAGTTCTACTCTTGCCTTAGGCATGAAAGCCAGTTGGATGGGCCAGTCACTTTCTCTCAGCACAAACTTACCTCACAGGATTGTTGTTGAAGGGAAAATAGGAGGAGGAAGGAGTACCAATACGAGTTAATTATAAAAATAATAAAGGTGAGATAAAAACAACTAAAAAAATATTATGCTCTCTGGTTGTGTCAGACTTTCCCATGCTCTCTCTTTGAATGTTGGGTTGGCTTCCTCAAACATAAAAAGGAAAACTGTTTAAAGATACAGTCACTCTAACACTGATATTATATTGCAAATTTTCTAGCTAACTCTCTGTAACATTAGCTATTCCCACTAATATGGGGAAACTGATATTATGGAGACCACCTGCTTCTCCTCAGAAGATAGGGGGTATATATAGTGAAGACTCTTAGTAGTATAATCTTAAAATTTGGGTTGCATTGCCATCCAGTTAGATATTATCATCAGACAGAATATGATCACCTCGGGAAATTGATTTAGGATTTCTTGAAAGGGCAGCAAAATTTGGTTTATATTTGCTTATATTTGTACTATTCATGATAATGTGTAATTTTTTCTGTTTTAGGGGCAAAATGGCCACTTCAACTTTTATGCATCACAGCTTAATAGGAAAAGTGGTTGAATTTGCTTTTCTCATCAGGCAATATACTGTATATCTTGAGCTGGCCTTATCCCTCAGGACTATATTAATGATACCCTGATTTGTTTCTCCTTGTCCTTTAGATGGAGATGGTAATACTTAATTTGTATATTGTCCTAAATCTTCAAGAGGCTGGAAGACAGTTATTAAACAAAACTCAATACCAATAACATGGCATGAAGGAGTTTAGATAAATGGTTGTTGAAGATGGGAATCTGACATACAATAACTACAAAAACAGTCTTTCTGAAAACAACTTTTTTTATAACATGGCTTTTTTGTGTGTGGGGAGAGTAAACTCAGCTTTGTCACTGGAAACTGTAGTGGTCTCAGAAGCAGAATGGACAATGCTACAATCTTCAGCTAATTCACTAGCTTTGCTCTCCCATGGACAGCAATAATTTGGCCAAAGATACCCATGACTTGGTAATCTCCCAACTGGATGATTATACTGTAATGCAGGATATCTGAGGCTGCTTTTGAAGATGGCTCAGAAGCTTTAGTTGTTACAGAATTCTACTGCCAGGATTCTGACTGGCACAAGCTACTTGAATTATATTATTTTGCTAGTGTTAAAAGACACTACTCTGGCTGCTTTGCTACTTCTGATTCCAATTCAAAGCCTTCAAAATGACTTTTAATCTCCAAGTGGCTTAGGATTCAGGACCCAATACTAATACTTTATATGTCATTCTCTCCATTCTTAGAAATCATCCACTGAGGTCTTTCTCTCTGGCTTCTTCTCACTTAAGCTATAAAAAGCTCAATTGGTAGGTCACTAATACTGCACAAAATCCATTTTATTTTCTAGGGGAATTCCCTCCCTGTTTATGCTGCATGCTTTCCTTTTTATGCATACTTTAAAAATGAAATTGGAGCATGGTTCATCATGGTGCAGGTAATCTTCTTCCATTTTCTACAATATGTAAGAACTTGACACGAGCATGACATTTTGGAAGCAAGATTTGGTTTGAACAAATAGTACCTATAGTAATTTCAAGAGTTGGGAAGAACAATGCAACTGCTCTGTTGGTACTCTCTGAAGAATCCAGTCTCACTGTCTCTCATCATTTACAGTCCAACTGGTGGAGATGTGAGAGAGTCATGTTTGAGTTTATTTATTTTTTTAAGAGAAAAAAATCTCTACCGTTGTAACCAGCAGGAAAGTAACCTAAGGACTTGTCTAATTTCCCTTTCTGTTCCTGGGGTCAGACATGGCAGAGGGCTGGGAGGCAGTGCCATCTTTTGGATCACATAGACACACATACACATACACATACAAAACTATGTAGCAACAGATGCATATATTCAAGACCACAATGATAATAAGCAACTATGTTTACAGACACAGTTCTATAAATCGCATAAAATCAAGTGGTCTACTCTCAACTATTTTTTTTTAACAAGGTGTCCCTTTTCTATCGTGGTTTCCTTAAAGGTCTGTATTCTCAATTACATAATGACATACAAATGAAATGCATTTTCCAATTTCAACCTGCACAAGTGTCAGTTATCAAGTTTCCCTGCTAGTCCCATGAGGCTGCCCATAGCATTGCTGGAAAGGAGATTGCTGTACATAGTTTACAATATTTACTCCAAGAAACTCCTATTAAAATAAAATCAGCCGTTAAGGTTAATGATTATTATTTAGGATTTGCATTGCGATCATGCCCAGAGGCTCAACACAGGGTCAGGCATAGCCTTGCTTGGAATGTAGCTGTATAACTACAAAGGTCTCCCAATCCCATTTCCATAGATTTGAAGATTTCTGAGGCCAGGAGAAAGCATTAAAATAATATTTTCTAATGTTCTGCATCAAATGCAGCATAGTCGTTTATCAGGAAAGCAAAGCCATCAGCCCAATAAAAATGGTGAGTCCTGGTATAAAACACACTTGGAATGATACATATTTATTGTCTTGATCAGTTCACAGAACAAATTATGGTCAGGCATTTTCCTTGCAATTTCATTATATTGCTATGCATCATCCCTCTTGCACCTATGTCTGATTAGGGCCAAATGACAAAACTGGCTAAGGGAATCTGTAATCAGATGAGGAAGGAGCATAGTTCAGGGACAGAGCACATGTTCTGCACCCGGAAATCCCAGGTTCAATCTTGTTAAAAAAGATCAGAGAGTAGGTGGCAGAGGGGACCCTGTCTTAAATTTGGAAAAGTCACCATCTGCTAAGCCTAGAGAAGAATAGGCCTAACTATGTCTGGACCATTTAACAATCTGCTTCTGAGAGCAGATTTGCCATTTTGCCATTTTTAAAACTCCCCCCCCCCCCTTATGAATCCTTAAGAAATTTCATCTGATTGGACATGGGAACAGATTAAAGCAGCCAAAGCATTCTTGCTATTGTTCTGATTTCACATGGCTATTTCAGGAAGTATCCTGAAGAAAACTCAGCCCAGTTATAAATCTAAATTACATAATACTTTTTTAATATATAAAAATACAATATAAATATAAAACAAAAGCAACCTCTCTTGCTCCAGTATGTGTGTAGCTGCCTGTTTTTTTTAGGAAGAGAAAACAATAGTTGGGTTTTATGCTACTATCATGTAAATATCATAATTTAGTCCAACAGGATCTGTGATGGGATTCTTTATAATCCCTCATCAGAGAAACAAGGTTTTCCAGTTTTAGTGGATACTGGAGATCTGCATAATGTATAGCTAAAAGAAAACATTATTTCCTCCTTGGAAAAAAAATCCAGATACTATTTCCCTTGGACAGAACTTGCTGAGAAGGCAATCACTCTATAAATATTTCAATATATAACTTTTGATGTGTGATATGTGTGGTTTATGTGTATGAGAGGTTGGCCTGACTTTTCCTTTAGATTAGACCTTTTCACTGTGCAAAGTGGAGAGAGAGGAGCCCTATAGGTCATAATTCCATACCGAACTATATATACAATACACTTCCATACAGACAAACAGACACAGACATACATACTTCCCAGTATCAGGAATTCTCTTTTTAATCAGAACAATAAGAGCTGATTTATTTGTATATCATTGTTTTTATTTCATGTGCTCAGTTCAACTGAAAATCAGAAATCTGGTAGCATGACTCATAAAAACTCATTCATTTTAATAAAAGTTGTTAGTCTTACTCTATGATGGCAAATAAACTCCTATTTGCCATCATAGAGTAACACAGCTGCCCAGCTATCAAGTCTGCAAAAAGAAGCATTGAATCACAAAGGTGTTTTTTCCCAAAAGGCAACTGGACTTTCTTGATGTTTTCTTTGAAAATGTTTCACATCTTATCCAAGAAGTTTCTAACTAACTGGTGGAAAATGAAAGGATTTATATTCTTTGCAGTCATCTAGTCATTAGCATTCTGACGGTTGGTTGTTAGCTTTCTGAGAGTCATTGAGGCCACTTGGGGATTTATCTGTATCCTCAGAGTCATCTGATTCAGTGCGTAAATGTGTGTGGAGCCTTCTTGGGACTGCTGCAAGGACTGCATTGTAAATAGGAGATAGGTGGTGTCAACCTGGGTGATTAAGAATCTCCATAGACAAGAAGCACTGAGAGTATTTTGAGACCCATCTCCTGGGTCTTCACTAGCAGAACATGTCAAAGATCCATCAAATGCAGTGAAAATAGTTTACCACGTGTCAAAATTAATGGAGTAATATACATTGCTGTCTATAAAGATTCATGTCATATTATTAATTCATTAAATCAAGAGAGACATATTAGCATAAAATTATTAAATATATAGTCTGTTGATGCCCTCAAATGTTCTTACATTATAGATAGCATGAAGCGGTCCACAAAAACCTCAATTTTCAATAGCTTTTTTTCACATTTTTCACTAAGAAGATACATATGTTAAACCTGTGAAATATATAACTCCTTCCAAAAAAGGGTTGCCCTTCTCAAAATACTAAAATTGGGGCAGAACATTTTTCACCCTGACCCTTTGTGATGACATCAAGTCACTGCACAGTTGCATTGTGATGGTCAGATCCCCTTGCCCCAAAATTATTGCCAATCCCAGCAGTGCTTGCAGTTGATCTGGTAGTTTTGTTTTTGTTTTTTAAACATCCTTGTAAGGTTATGAATGGATTGGAAGAGAGTTGATTAAATTAAATTAAATTTAAAAAGATTAAATTTCTTTCTGTTTACTTTGTTTCAGGATTCCCTTGTCCAGCATAAGAGGTATTTTTCTTTCATCAGTTACCAGTGGTAAAGATTATTCTTGTATTATTCACATGTGTCTATTTTGCAGACAAAATGGACCACATTATAAGTTATACTTTGAAATTTCATCCTTACCCAGGCAAGTGACATACTGACATTTAAAATGCATTGATTTATTATTATTTTTACAGTAAGTGATTTATTTTATTGGCAATTTTAATAAGGTATAGGGATAGATGTTTAGTTGGTTTTGCCAGTTTGGTTATCATACTTTGATTAATTTTTATTTAGTTATACTTTTACAAATTTTGTAAATTTATTGTGTGAATATTTGCTTTACTGATTGTCTTTGGCATTCTAAATTTTTCATTAGTTTTTGCATTGGCAGTTTGTTATATGCCTTGATGGAAAGTGCACTATGAATAATGGTGATGACAGCAAAAACAACAATATTAATAATTAGCAGCAGTGAAGTTTGTGAAATTTAAACTATTGGAAAATTTTAGGTATTTGAAATCATATGTGATAGTCCCGGTCTTGACTGAGGTGCCACACTACTGCTAAATTTAAAGCAGCAAATAGAATTCATTTGTAGTCTCTAGTCACATGACATTCCTGGGCACAAGGACAGTTAACATATCCTTGAGTGGTGCCCATGCCTCCAAACAGATTTAAAATCAAAATATGATTTTGCAAAAATGTCTCATTTTTTTGTCAGATCAGATCATTTCAACAAATAAAGAGATCACCAAGTCTCATTGCATGAAAACTCCAAATCTGACATGATCATTGGCCAGACCCCTTTCCCAAAATACCCCTTCAAGATTGTTATGCTTTTACATATGATTCCATGAGATGTTCTTGTGAAAGTTCTTGCACATTTCAAGATTCTTCTTTGATTTCTAGTATTGTTTTTTCTTTTCTTTTTTTTTGACTGACATACCTCAAAATCATATGTTGTTAAATAATGACCTCCAGCCTCAGAAAACTTTATCAATCCTAGCAGATTATTAAATTATTAAATTTAGTAAAGTGCTAAATTTATTTGAATGCATTAGAATGATGCATTTGAATAAAACAGAAGCATTTTTTTATTTGCAGGGTGCTTACCTTACAATAGAAAGCTTTTCGGATGGCCTCCCATCTTGTTAACTGTCTAATATGAAGCCTGATCAGTTTAACAGATTATCAAAAAGGGTTTTTTTTCCCTGAGCCATGAAAACTCATGCCCCCAAAGCGTGATGCTAAATTTGCACTCTAATTCCAAAATACAGCTTGCATGTAAATATAATTTTAAGGGAAAATTAATACTATTGATGAGGCACTAATCATGATGATCCCTCAGATAAAACCAGCATTATTCTAAATGGAATTGGCTTGTTGTGTTGAGGAGGTGTTTGCTACCTAAGACAGAAGAACAGACTATGTCATAGATGTCTCCTAAACTCTCCCCTCCCTCTCACCAAAATAGATTTCTTGGACGTTTTTTCCCTCCTCAAGGACCAGGGTCAGGAAGAATCCACCCCAAAGGTAGTTGGAGGGAAGAAAAATAACAAGGCATCGTAGTATCTGGGGACTACTGCATTTTTCACAGCCTTTTTCTGTAATCATAAGTGCATTGCTCAGCTGCCTTGGTAATTTACATAATACCATCCTGACAGGTTCAGTTCAGTTATCCATCACCACTGGGATGGTGTTTTCTGCTCTTTTCCTTTATATCCCTTTCAGACCCCCTGCTTCTCTCTCTCTCTCTCTCTCTCTCTCTCTCTCTTTCTTTCTCCCTCTCCTCTCTTTTTCTTTTCTGACTCTTCTCATCTACAACCCCAGTTGTCTCGTATTTGATCAAGGAACAACTACAACAATAGTAAAAATAGATTGATTTCACATCATTTCAGTCCCTCCTGTTCAAGCAACAGAATAAGATCACTGATAATAAGCAAATAAAATGTACACATGTACCTATGCCCAGAGAAATCTATATTCCTCCAAATTGTGTTTGCTTTCAACAAAGGAACTGTATCTTTTATTTAATTTTTTCAGTGGGGTTAATTATACTAAACTTGAAATTTCATGTTGAAATTTGCTCCTAGGTAAGTCTAAGCAATGAAAAATATTTAGATGTGCTTTGAAACCTTTGTCAGGGCAATGCTAAGTACCCTTATCGAGAAGAATATGTTACATGGTGTTTCTGTGTAGGAAAAAGCTAAGTGTGTCTGAGAGTTAGAAGCCTGATACAAAAAGAATAGATTTTAATTCCCTGCAGAATCTTGCCTATCATCAAATGAATTTATGTGTGCCCATTCTATGGTCATGGTAATTATTAAGATTGCCATGTGGGATTTATTTTATTTATTTGTATCCTGCCTTCATTTTCACAAATAACTCAAAACAGTAAACAATCCAACAGATCTTCCTTTTCCTATTTCCCCCACAACAACAACTCTGTGAGGTGAGTTAGGTTGAAAGTGACTGGCCCAAGATCACCCAGCAGGCTTTTATGCAATTCATTCTACCCTTTTCAATGGGCAGCTTAATACCTTATTTTTCAGGATATAAGACACATACCACGTTCCCGCTACTATGCTCTATTTTTGTAAGTAAATATGGGCCTAATTTAGATTGGAATCATAACACAACAAGCAAGGGAAGCAAGCCTGGATTCTCTTCATGAGCTATTCAGGTTTTCTTTAAACCCTGTGCGCTAACAGCAGTGTCAGTTTTTTTTAAATGTTGTCTAGTTCTCCCACATTCTTTCATTTCACTGAGACTCAGGATATCATTCACTGAATATCGGAATATGCAGTTTAGAGCACTTCCAAAATTTCCAATTCTTCTTTTCAGTCTTCCAGTAAATAAGGAACAAAGTGAATCATTTATTCTCTGCCTTGAATGTCTATAGAGCCTGCAGTGATAGAAAGCATCTTATTTCTACTACATTAGTTTCCATCCGTTGCTTCAAGGCAGGACAAGAAGCAACGGATGGAAACTAATCAAGGAGAGAAGCAACCTAGAACTAAGGAGAAACTTCCTGACAGTTAGAACAATTAACCAGTGGAACAACCTGCCTCCAGAAGCAGTGAATGCTCCAACACTGGAAGTTTTTAAGAACAGACTGGACAGCCATTTGTCCGAAATGGTATAGGATTTCCTGCCTGAGCAGGGGGTTGGACTAGATGACCTCCAAGGTCCCTTCCAACTTTATTATTATTATTATTACATACAAAAGGTAATAAAATAAATTATGTGTGCCCCATCTAGTCCTTTACCTCCTGTAGATGCATTTGTCTGGTCACATAAAAAAGAAGAAAAAACAAAAGCAAAGAACAGTAGTTCCCATGAAGGGGACTGCAAAACCTCAAACCTCCTTTCCTTTCAAAAACCTGAAGCCCAGGAGCCAGGATGTGTGGTGAGGCAGAAGTTCCTGAAAAGTTTCAGTAGACCTTCCACAAAAGCTACAACATTTCCCAGAAAGTACCAGTTTTACTGCTGTTTCAAATATATCACAGCTAAGCCAGAAATAAATCAATTCTTCTGACAAACAATGGCAATGGTGTGCAATCACACAAGTGTGGAGCCAATTTCTCAAGTGGTGCAAGGAGCACACAGGAAATTCCCCTAACCACAGCTACTAGAGATAATTCTGCCCAGAAAGACATGATCAATTTCAAACTGGAATGGTGTGTTTCCCCTATTCTCTCTGACTTCACAGGTGTTCAACTGAGTGATCTGAAGGGGAGTTGTACTTTTGCTTACATCAGCATGCATCTATCCCTCTGCTTTGTTTAATTCCTGTATTGCAGGAAGAATTGTACTGACCTTCAAACAATCACACTTACAGTTCCTCATCTGAAATCTAAGCACTGAACAGAATAAAGATCATGGATATGTGTGTGGCTTCTTTTACTCCTCAGTTTGTACTCTGCATACATTCAGATGGACATGCAGCTTCTGAATAGGGCTTCTGTTCAGTGGAAAAGTCTGTAATATCCAATGGAAGTTGAATGGGGCTTATTTTTAAGGATGTCTTTGTAAACCACCCCACATCCTTTAGCACATTGGAAAAGAGGACATTATTTTTATAAAAAGGTGGCTAACTGGTTAGATGTCTGTCTACTTCAGAATTGTTGGTTGCACTGTGTCTCCAGAGGTTTAAATGTAGGTCTTTCCAAGTTCTTTTCAGACAGGCTGAAGATCTTTTATATGCAAAGGATTTGCTCTGTCATTCAGCTACAGCCCCCCTATGGCTTTATTTTCTTACAGAGAAATATGCATTCCTTTTTCTAGGCATCCTTTTCCAAATTTCAATAGTTAAAAGGTTTGGAGATGCTTGCCAGAGTTTTATTAAAAAAAAAACAACCTTAATTCTTGCTTGACAGCTAAGAATATGTAGAAAAGTATACATTTCAAAGATGTCAGGAAGAAAAACCTCAGCTTCTGTCTTTTAAACAGTCAAAAATTACTTATAGTTTTGATATAGAATGCACTGTGTGTATGTGTTTTTAAATTTTTAATAGGTATGTGAAGTCCCAGAAACTCCATCTGGAATTTATGCCCATGGAGTCACTCTCATCAAACAACTAATATTATGTTGCTGTCAGTTAGCATTTCTACCTATTACTGCATGATTAAAAGGCAGAGAGAGTGAATTTCCCCTGATTTTTTTTTAAAAGTGAGACTTTGTTACTGCATTATTTTGTTTGCACAGTATCTGTGTTTGTGTAAGCTTCAGAGGTTAACAAACAGGAAATGCAGAATGATTGGGTGCCTATTTATGAAAAGGGGAACAAATAAGGTAGGGGAGGATGAGTCCAGTTCCTTTCTCTTATTATGAAACAACTTTATTAGTCTTGGGCTTATGCACAAATTGAATTAAAGAACAAATACCTACAGTTCATTTTGTATTTTGGATGGACACCTCACTAACTTTCTCTTCTGATAAAGAAAGCTATTAGCTCTTGTCAGGGCTGATGGTGATGGTACAGACAATGGGGCTGTAGAAGAGAATAAAGGAGATCATTTTTATTGAAACAAGAATGAAATGATAGTGTCAGAGGCTGAGGCTGAGAGATAAAATATTACATCTAATAAACATGCTACATATGGGATTAGACAAGGGCCACAGAACAACGGGAGCTATAAGAAAACAATGACATTAATATTGAAGAAATAATGACTAAAGTACCCACTATGATAGAAGTCTGAATTTTAATGAGAAGAATGCAAGACAGAGAAAATCAGATGTGATGCTAAGATGACATATCTGTGCACATTGGACTTGAACATTAAAACTTTGAATGGGTAGAATTGTCCAATTGAAATGAATAGGATTGTTTAGATAAGCAAATTCTTGGGTAAACTGCATTAATGACAGTATTTACAAGAACCTATATAATTAGATATTGGTAGGAGATTAGGTGTCTTTATGATATTTCATGAGTTCTTGGGGTTTAAATCAAAATCAGGATGGGATTTGGATGACTGCTTATACAATGCTCAAAAAGAGGAAATGGATTTCTTTCCTCCTCCTCCTCCTCCTCCTCAGACAAAAAATGTCATTTGCATAAAATGTATAATGGGTAATCCTATTAATTGCAACCCAATTATAGACTCTCAGCTATAAGGTTATAGATGGACTATCCTTGTTTTAGTGTGTTAATGTGTTTGTGCTCAATGAATGTCAAGAGGTATGCCTGGGTTGGCACATACCTTGATTACTGCTAGGCCAGATTTTGACCTGTCTGAGCTGAAGGAGAGAGCCAGGAGTCAGGCCATACTTATTGCACTGGCTGTGCCTGCCATAGTTGAGAATTTTGCAGACTTTGGGGCAGTTTTGTGTTGATCAGGATTTTGCTGCATATGTGTCTCCTCTCAAGGACTTTTCCTATAGCTGGTCAATGATGCTGAGGGACTCCAATTTCATGTTGATGATGGAGGTCTTCTGCCCATTGTGATGCTATGTGACTCTGGCAGCTTTCCATCTGAGAGGGTGCTGGCATTTTGGAGGTGTTGGCATTGACTAGGCAAAGGAGGAGGTAACAGTAGAAGGCCATTTTGCCTTCTCTGCTGCCAATTCTGGGGAAGAAGAAGTTGATTTTCGTAATCCATTTCATCATGGATCCCATCTATTGGCTAAGTTGTCTATGAGGGTTTCCTGCTGAAGCCTGATTCTCCCCTCTGTGTGACAGACAAATGAGGGGATTGGTGGGACTTGGAGCTTTTGATCAGTTGGTAAGAGCAGCAGGGGAGGGGCTTCTGTGAGTGAGAATATTGTAAGTGTATTTGTGGATGGATTGGAGAGGTGGCCACTGGATATCCTGATGGCATTGAGAACTAGTAAAGCTAAAGAATACTCCTAGGTACAATTCAAAATGGCACTTTTAATTAGTTTATAGATACTGCTCCAATGTGTGTTGAGGGTTCAGTCCATGATTTAATTTTGGGCAGAGAGGACAAAAGTCAGAGCTTCTCCACGACAGCCCCAACCCATTAAAACTGCTTTCCTCACAAATTGTATTCATTGGTGTCCCTCTCAATGTTAAGAAAAAATGAGATGTTCAAGAGCACTTTCATTGGTCAGATTTTAATACTGAGAGATGTTTATGTTAGTATAATTGAATAGTCAGTAGCAACAGTGAAAAATAGCAGCAATATAAATCAAATAAAGAAATACCAGAGACTCCATGATCTAAGAAGTTTGTTTTACTGGGCATCCAGCAATAACAATTCTTGATGTTTGTCCTGCACAGACCTTTGTGAATAGTTGAATAACAAATCACTGTTCTGTGTTTGTCTTTTCTGGAATCAAAGTCTAGTTCTATTCTGATTAAATGGATAAGTGCTGCAATGGACAGGAGGGGGACAACAAGCAAAATGTATCAGTTACTGTCCTAAAGGCAAAGAAATAATTATCTCCATAGTTGTAATTAGCTGTATTGAGCTTACTGGCCAAGGCAGCATAAAATGGAAAGGATAAACTGGGATCGAACTACAAGGGGTTAGAAAAAAGAAGGAAACAGAAAACTTTGTGATATGTGAACTTCATTAAAAATAAATAGGAAAATTCCAATTGTCAGTTTTTAAATCTGTAGTATAAATTCAAATTTTTGAATACCAGACCATTTAAAAAATATGATGCTGAATTTTAGAGAGAATCATTTTTGCATTAGGACTTCTGGCTCATGATTACCTACACATTTCAGAACTGCATTAATTTTGGCTCTAGAGCCAAAGAGGGCTAAATAGCCCTAGAAACATAGACTTGTTTTTTTAAACTTACGCCACTGACTCAATTAAAGATTCAAACATTCTGTTTTCAGAAAACATTCTGGAAACAGGTGGTTTTCCATATTAGTTTTCAAGCTAGGGATCCTCTGTGCATAATGGAAGAGGAATACTCCATGGTACATAGCGACCAGACAGGGAGTGCTGACTATAGATTAATAGACCAGAGTACTGTTCCCTTTTACAATTTATTCATAGAAACAGATTTTTGATGCCACAATTTTCCAGTCTCACTTTTTTTTATTAAAAAATCCACAAACGTTCATCCAGAGTTTGGGGTAAATGAGGACTGTACTTACTGTTCAAACATTATGTGGTTTGTATTAAGTCCTTTTAATCTTTTAAAAATGTTTTCAGAACCAAGAATGAGGGAGAACTAATATTAGTGCCAGTTTCTAGTGGTTTCTAAAGTCAAATCAAGGCACTTTTAGTTCAGTTTAACTTGAGACTGATAAAACACAGCCACACAGTCATACACCCACAAACATTTTGGCATGGTATGATTTATAAGAACTTTTTAAAAACTGAATCAACTTATTTGATTATGTTATTTAAATATTGTGAATAGAAATGACTACAAATCTTAAATTGGAGTTATATGCGTATTTTTGTTGGATCTGAGCATGTCACATGGCTTAAGAATGTTGACAATTATTGTAATTGATGTAGCTTTCACTTTTGCTTTACTTTCTTCTCTCCCCCCACCATTAAATTCATTTTCGCACCACCTTTATATTGCCTATCCTTAGAAGATGATACTATGTCAAGTCTCCTCTTTGCAGCTGATTTTATTCAAAATCTAGTGGAAAGATAAAGAACCATAATGAAGTAGCTTTGAAGCTGCCCACAGAGGAACAGTTACTAAGTTCACCTGATCATAATCTTTTCCCCAATAGTGAGGTATGTTTTATTTCTATTAGATAATGTGTACATTTGTATCTATGTGCAAATTCTGCAAAAGTTTGCTTTCTTTTGTTCCCCTAGCCCTTTTTAAAAAATGTCTTATTTGTTTTCTTCTGTCCTTAAAGTGGCCACACAGTACTTGTTCCCTAGGTAGTCCTAGAGACTTCTATGTGCTGATAGCTGCTTAACTATTTAATAATAGTGATACTAATTAAGTAGTGGGATTTGTTTGCTAGGGAACTGGGCTCAAATATTGTTTGGATCATTATAAAAATGGGACTGACAATTTATTATTATAGTTCATTTGTTTCCAGTTCTAGCCTAAGTGATCTGGGAATTCATTTAAAGGCACAACTCAAAGTGGCCTTGCCAGAAAGCTGCCCTTTCAAGTCTTACTTCTAGAAATTAATGGGATGGGGAAGCCAATCAACCCAGAGATGCTATGAAGTATGATCTGATTTCAAACAAAGGAAGACCATGAACTGCATGTGGCATGTTTCCTATAGGCAGTTTTAAACAAAGTGTTCGAATATTCATGACAGCTGACAGGTTAGGGAGGCTCATTCACTGAATGCCAGGAAGATCAAGCCAGTTCAAAGCAGAGACACATTTTGTTTTATATTACTATTAGTGCCAGTGTTAATAAGAGGAGGGGTTTGTCAAGATAGCAAAATAAGAGAGGGTCTCTTTGGCATTACAGCCATAATCATCTTTCAATAAACACAAATATAATTCACAGGTTCATCAAGTAAGAAACCCACACCTTTGTCCTCCTTGCCCTTACCTTTGAACGGCAGGTGACTGTTCACCAATGTTGCAGGACACAAGAGATGAATCGGTGAAATATTCCAGAGGCTGATGTCTCTGCAGCCCCCTGAGACTCAGAGAGAGCTCCTTCCACCTCCCTTCCCACATCTCTTTCAGTCTTTAAATAATGAGTAGCAGAAAACGTATGAGACAACATGTCTCTGGGTCTCTTTTGAAACATTTTTTTCCTCCTCCATTACCTTGTTAGCCATGTTCAGCAACAGCAGGTATTCAAACAGGTCAGACTATATTCACAGAAAAAAGAAAAGCAAGAAGAGATCCTTCTGCAAATAAACAAAAAACAGGAAGGAAGGAAGGAAGGAAGGAAGGAAGGAAGGAAGGAAGGAAGGAAGGAAGGAAGGAAGGAAGGAAGGAAGGAAGGAAGGAAGGAAGGGCCTGTAGTTACTCATCCATAATCAATTTTCCCAAACATGCACCATTCCAATAGGCTGCACCATTCCAATAGGCTGCACTATCTCCTTATAGATTTTATTTATTGACAATGATATTTCTGCACACTTACATAATACTTAACAGTTTGGTTTTCTGGGCTTCTGGAAACCGGTATCATGTTCAATCAGTATTTATTGTTCTAAGGAACCCTTTATGGCAGGGGTCCCCAATCCTCAGTCCGTGGACCAGTACCGGGCTGCGGCATGCCAGCAACCAGTCCGCACAAACAAGCAAAGCCCCATCTGCGGGATGCAGGCAGCACACAAAAACACACACACTCTGGTCCGCGGAAAAAACTCTCTCCACGGAACCAGTCCCTAGTGCCCAAAATGTTGGGGCCTCTGGGACATGGGAAGAAATGTCTGCAAAAAACCCCCAAATCAGTATCATCATCGGTATCATGCTACTGATTAGATTTTTTTTGCAGACATTTCTCTCCATGTCTCAGAGAGGGTTCCTCAGAACAATGAACCAGAAGCAAGGCTTGCCTTGGAGCATTTGTAACCTATGTAAGATCTAAACATGGGGCTTGGTGGATGCTTAAAGCTTCCTTGGAGATATTGATTAAATGATTGTTGGGGATAGTGTTGTCTCTATTTGGATTGGTCTCTCTTGTCTGCTTTGTTGTACTGCTTTGCAGGGCAAAGTAATATTACTTAATATCACTTCTAGTCACCTCTAGGCAAGATGGACGGCATACGTCTAATAAATAAATGTAATATATGGTAAGTATTTTCCCCTTGTAATTTGGAGAACTTTTAGATGTTACATAATGCACTCTTGTTGTGTTAATGTCTGATAACATAAGGACTTTGCCAGCTGTGCTAAATATGTAGGTAATATATTCTTTTTTGTTTAAGTAGGATGCATTTATTATTAATTTATTACATTTATTTCCTCCAACATTTCAAGTGAGAGAATGTGATTCTTTCTCCTCTCCCACTGTATTGTTATAATATTTCCATCAAATAGCATAAGCAGAAATAAATATCCTGGATCTTGCTAAATATATGACTTTTGTTTTTAGTTTAATAAAAGATGGTACAGATACATCAATCCAAGGAAAAGGAAACCAAACCTAAACCTTATCTAGATATGATTTATTGCAAAATTATTAAGTCTTAGTAAAATCTCTTGGTGAATTTCACAAAGAACATTCAGAAAGTTTTGAAGAGGATTTGTGCCTCCGCTTTTGAGGAGAAATGGGTAAACTCTGCAGTGCCATGATCCCAAAATAATAAATTAGCTTGTGTGAATCCCCCCCCCCCATGAATAAGGTTTATATATTCATTGGGCAGAAATAAACATAGCACTTGATTTTAATTATTAAATAGTAATCTGTATTTCCCAAACTGGAAATTGTAAGGAACAAAGCCAGGATCATATTTTGACTGCATTTCCAATTTGCCAGAGCAAGCCTGATATAGATTATCAGGCTTGCTCTGATAAAGTATGTGAATCCCAGGTACATTCATGTCAAGAGTATAAAAACTTTGAACTCCAGGATAAATATAAATACAGCTGTTTATTATTAAAGACAACCATTTGTTATACAAACAACTGTCTGCTGCCTAAGCTTTCGTCGGTCCACTGCCAACGTCATCAGAGTAAAAAGCTGGAAGTTGGAGAGTCTGCTTATAAACCTAGTTGTTTTTGCGCTCTGCTCATCGAGTGCGTAATTGGTCTATCCATCCTAATTGACCGTAATTGCTCTGACTGTCCTGCACCCACTTGTACGCATTTTGATCCTACCGCCCTTTCTCCTCCCATTGCTTCCTTTCTTGTCTGCTCTATTTTGCTCGCCCCAGTCAATCTTGTCCTTTCGGGCTGCGTCTTGTCCACTGATGTGTGTGCCGATCTTAGCGCCCCTTCTCCTCTCATCCCTGCCCCCTCCGCCCGTCCCTCTCGCACCTGGCTACTTGGAGTTGTTGCTGGATCATCCTCCAATTCCCCCCCTCCTGTGATTCTCGTGTTCCGGTCTGGAAAGAACAACATACAAGCACAACGAGCGCGCCAACGCGATCCGCCCGAAGGCCAGGAGAAGAATGATGGACCAGCAAGGATGGTTCCACCTGCCCCGCCTGTTGGTCATGTCTATCCTGTAGTACGCAGCTGTTTGGCATTGTTGCCGGATCATTCCTGCTGTTATTCTGTCCGGCCGTGCTGTCAGCCTGCCCCACAGCTGCATCTGCCAATGATCCTCCCATTGTATGCCTCACACAGGTCATGTTGTTCTGTTGTACTTCTCTTAGTCTTGTGGTGGGTTCTGCTCGTGCTTCCATCTTCCCATTCGTTGTGACACCCTGCCATTTCATGGGTAAACAACCCAGGTCTTTTATATTTCTGTTCTCCCGGCATGGAGATGGTACGAAATTCGCCTGCCCCGATTCTCTACACAGCTGTTCATGTCTTCTCAATGTTTGATATGCTGGAAGCAGCTCCACATGTCGATTGGTGAAATCCTGGGCGATGACATCAGCCCCAGTAAAATTAAATGTATGATCCTTCTCAGCCATATGTGCCCATACTTGGGAATGCTGTTCATGCCATTGCAAACGTCAGGAACCACGACCGATCCATGACAGACCAACGACTGGTGCTTGGGTCATGCCTCCTTATATCAATGGCATATCGGAAGCAACAGCGTGGATACTTGCAATCCATATTAGCATGGCACACAGGCCCAGCCAGACCCTGCACATGAGAATAATGCACCCAAAGGAACCACTATCCAAAGGTGACATGTCATCTGTAATTTATAGAATCAATTGCAATGATTGTCGCTGCAATTACGTTGGGGAAACAGCGAAATGCCTCCATACTAGAGCGCATGAGCATGAACTAGCGGTTAAACAGCATGAACAGCGTTCCCAAGTATGGGCACATATGGCTGAGAAGGATCATACATTTAATTCTACTGGGGCTGATGTCATCGCCCAGGATTCCACGAAAGGTGGCCAGCTATTAAAAGAAGCATGGCTGTCTGATCGATATTCCATCAATCAACACGTGGAGTTGCTTCCAGCATATCAAACATTGAGAAGACATGAACAGCTGTGTAGAGAATCAGGACGGGTGAATTTCATACCATCTCCATGCCGGGTGAACAGAAATATAAAAGATCTGGGTTATTTACCCATGAAACGGCAGGGTGTCACAACGAATGGGAAGACGGAAGCACAAGCAGAACCCACCACAAGACTAAGAGAAGTACAACAGAAAAACATGACCGGTACGAGGCATACGACAGGAGGATCATTGGCAGACATGGCTGCGGGGCAGGTTGACAGCACGGCCGGACAGAATAACAGCAGGAATGATCCGGCAACAACGCCAAACAGCTGCGCACTACAGGATAGATGTGACCAACAGGCAGGGCGGGGGGAGGGGAAACGTCAGAATCGAAGCGGATATAGGCTAGTACGGCAAAACCACAATCGATGCAGCCAACTATGGGAGAACGTGGTGCGGGTAGACTGATTACGCATTCCATGACTAGATCGCTAATATCCGCATAGCTATAAAAGTAACGAGTGTTTCCTGCTACTAGCTCATACTCTGACGACGTCAACAGTGGATTGACAAAAACTAAGTTATTAAAAAGGTTTTTCTGTCCTGGAGATCAGTGGTTCTTAGTGGATTTTAAAATGAGTATACCTGGGACTCAAGTTTTTAAAATGATTAAGGATATGTGTGTGTGTGTGTTCATGTGTGTGTGTGTGTGTGTATACACACACGCCCTTTTTCAAGTTGCCTTAGACCCCTGAAGAGATTCCAATCCATAGTTTGAAAACTCCTGGATTAAACTGTATAACAGCTTATAAGCAAAGCATTTAAATATAGATAACGTAAAGAAACCCTATGCATGTCTGTACTGAATTAAGTTCCATCAAGTTCGCAGCCTTGTCAAATCAATTTTTTTAGATTATTGGAGAATATCCATAGCTTGGGAAGAGAGAATGGCAAATAATCAGTCCCTAGATTCAGAAAATAATAATGAATGATGACCGAAGCAGGTGGTCTTCTCAGCTGCAATTGCTTGGAAGGATTATAGAATTACTATTTGCTGAAGAATGAAATTAAAGATTTCTGTATAGTTAGAAACTTTACATATCTGATGTTCTCGACAGTGTACTACACTACAGTTGTATCTTGCAGAAATGAAATTACAGTTCCTAAACAGGAGAAGCCTGGGATATAGGAGCAGGGGCTCACATCCCCATCTTAGCCCTATGAATATAATTTTATAGCACTCAGGGACTTTACTCAGAAGCATAATGGTTTTCTATTATTTTATCCAGCATTCCCACAAGAGATCTCATTGTTAAAAATAACTTTGCCTTGAAGTTGTAAAGCAGCAGAAATGATCAAGAATCCTTGAGAACTTGTTTTCAAACCTTTTTAGTTGCTGACTGATTAATGATAAGCTATGTTTTACAAATAAGTTCATCTAATACATTAAATATAAACTAAATAAATCACATTATGGCTGGACTTTGTACTATGTGTGTATTCAGAAGCTGTGTTCACACATTTATCCATGGTCTATTCAGTTACCCAATATCTGACTTCATGCAACATACTGAATTCTAAATTTAGCAAATAGGCTGCATTCTAGACTAGAATATGTTTAGCTGAATTGAGTTTCAATGATTTATGTAAGCAAGGGCAGACCATGTATTGAACATTAGAGGGATAACTGAAAAATGGGGATTAAATATCAGTGTGAAGTCCATTCCCGAAAGCAATCAAGCCAAGAAGAGAGAAATTGGTAGCAGTGCTGATTCTATGAACTGCATATGGCAATTCTTTACTGTAATGGTAGAAATGATATTTTAATTATTATTTTGGGAGTTTCAAGTTCTTACGACCCACAATATTCCCTTAATTCCTACCCCAAATGGAAAAAAGATTCAAATTTTCTTTAGATTTGGTTTTTTTTTAAAAAAGGCTTTTATGGGTGCCTTACAACCCTTCAAGGTTAAGGTACCTATTTCATCTTTACTTTCACTCAGCCTCCCTCTGATGCCTAATAAAGACCTGCTACCTGTGTTGATAGTGTAGCAGCAATTCTGCATCCTAACTATGCCAGAACACTGCTACAACAGGAACCCAGGGCTGGAAAACAGAATCAAACAAGAATTCCCCCTATGGGGGCCATAGACAATTTGTTGATTTGAAGCAGAATTTACTGGAGCGGTGTCATAATATCTAATTCATTGATAAAACACTATTGCAAGGAAACTTTACGATCACAAAGTTTCAGGTATTTATTTATGGAATTTGGTGCTAGGTGTAGGGGTGAGGAGAGAGAAAGTTTAAATTATTTGTAAAAATAATATAGGTGCGATATTAATAAACAAACAAACAAACAAACAAACAAACAAATAAATAAATAAATAAATAAATAAATAAATAAATAAATAATTGATGATGGTACTGCACCATTAACATGAAGCCCTGGGGAAAACAGCCCAACTTATATGGTTTTTATGAAAATAAATAACAGTCTGATTAAGCAATCATGGCAAATGAACATTTAATTTATTAAAAATGTTTTATTGTTGCTTCTTTAAAGCTCCCAGATTAGCATAACATCTTTAATGGGCTCTCAAAGTACAACAACTCTCAGAGAGGATGACAAATATTTGTACGTATTTCCAAAATCTCTCCCTGTCTTCAAAAAATCCCCAACATTATCCTTCTCTGTTTTTATATATGTGTGTGTATATATATGCATATACACGCTGAATAAAATTAGCCATTAAAAAGACAGTTCCCAGATATAGGATGTGTTATGAGTTCTGATTTTAATGGGGAAGCATGTGCAGGAAGGAATCCCCAGTGACATCTTAAAATTATCTTGTTTATATATTGGAGTAGAGTAGAGAATGTGAGGAGTTAAAGAGACTTTAATTCTGGAGAAGAGATATGAGCTGACTGTTTAATGGTCCCTGTTTAATGCTAGGCCACACAGGCAAATGTTGCTGTGTATTATCTAGAGACCTGTTAGACGAAGATATTTATTAATTGGTCTGATGCAAACTGGGACGGACATGTGGGAAATGCAAAATAAAAAGAGAAGTTTACAGCATTAGCAGGAGTTTCAAGCTGGCTGTTTTCAGCCTTCCTTTTGATATAGTTATTGCAAAAATCTGCTCTAAGAAAATAAGAGCCCAAAAGGATATATTCCAACAGTGTCCAGTACAATAGTACGACTATACTGTCTTGCTCTCACATATCTCTGCAATTGGTATTCATTTTGGTCCTGATATTGGAGATGACGAATATGATTTGCAATTTTCAATAGCTATACCTGCAAGGAGTTCATCTAAATTATTATAAAAGCTATCTGTGCTGATAAACCTCAGTGCACTTTGTAGAAATGAATTCCACAAACAATTAAGTTCTATATAAATAACATACTTGTTTTAACTACATAGAATTTCTCACCATTCAACTTCTACTATTATGAATAGATATGGGTGACCTTACTCTGTTTTACAGCCCACCATTTTTTTCTGCCAAATCACTGGTCTGTTTTTCCCCTTTTTAATTACAAACCTGAGGAAATTAACCAGACTGAAAATCTCCCTCCTCCTCCTCCTCTTCCTCCTCCTCCTCCTCCTCCTCCTCCTCCTCACCACCACCACCACCACCACCACCACCACCACCACCACCACTACCACTACCACCATCACCGCCACCAAGATGAAAGATCTAGGTTTTTCTAGAAAACTTTTCATTTAATTTTTAACTGTGCTTCAATTCTTAAAATGATTTTTTTCTAAAAAGAAAAAGAAAGAAAGAAAGGAAACAGACATACTAAGAGTAAGTCTATAACACTAGGTAATACTAGTGTTTCCATAATTAATAGAAAAGATAGCAATATAAAAGAATATGCTTCTAGAAGCTAGCTTGCAGTTAAAAATTGAAAACTCAAATACTGTACTTCAGATGGCAAATGTACCATTCATTCAAGTGACCATGTAGTCTAAGACTGAGTGCCAAATAATCCTATGGGGAAGACAGTCAGGAAAAGTTCAGTGACATAAAAAAAAAAAGAATGCTGAGAGCAATACAATGAAAGTGAAGACACTGAACACTGAACAATTTGTGCCTAGAATGTGACTGTCCCAAAAAACAATGATCAGGGATACTTGGCAAGACAGAGTTTGACATTCTTCAGAAAAGGAAATATAGCAATGGATTTTGTAAGAAAACATTTCAGTCAGAAATGCCAGTGTTCTGGATTCCATTCTTATAGATTTTAATTTCATATTATTTCTGGATCAACTCAGAAAAGCTAGAACTTGAGCTCAGAGGTACCCTTATTACTCTACCATGTCTCTATCTAAAGACATTTTCCTTGTCTCTAGACAGAGGTGAAAAGAAAAAAATAAAGTATTGTAAGAATATTCTGCATATGCTAGAGATAGTGGGTTTTTCTGAATTGCTTGCCAAAATTAGCAAGCAAAAATTTATGGAAGGTAGAAAAGGACAATGTCACCCTCTATAAATCCCATACTCCCCTTCAAAGTGACCTCAGGGAATGTATCTGTGTTCCATTTCTGATCAGTTCTTTTTTCCCTTATGTTGGCCCAGGTATTCCTACCTGGGCTAGAGTGCTTCAGCTGGTTGGTTGTTTGGAAATTGGTTGTTTTAAACCTAAAAATTTTTTTTAATTACTTTTGTTCTTCAGTAACTTTCTTCCTGATTTGTTTTAATTTAAATAAGTCTAATGGCTTAGCATGTTATAGTTTTCCAGTCACCTGAAGTAGAAGACCGAATAGTGCATATGGACTATATCAAAATTAGGAGAGAATTCTACCCCCCTCAGTTAACTGAAAAATATGACAACTCACTAGACTTGTTCTTATTAAAAAAAAAAAACCTCAAGGAAAAATTACCTACTCAAGAAAAAAAATCATATTTGAAAAAAACAATCTGCCAGGCTTCAAACTGGCAACCTTTGTTATGGTAAGTACTATTTTATTAACTCTAATAAAAGGAGTATGAAAATTATTATGTTACTTCCTGGAAAGATGTAATATTTTAAGCCTCCTGATATGTAGGAATCTCCCTTATATGTAGGAATATCTTCCTGATATAAGAGCCCTGGTGGTGCAGTGGTTAGAATGCAGTATTGTAGGCAAACTCTACCCACAGCCTGGAGTTTGACCCTGATGGGCTCAAGGTGGACTCAGCCTTCCATCTTTCCAAGGTCAGTAAAATGAGGACCCAGGTTGTTGCAGGCAATATGTTGACATTGTAAACCATCCAGAGAGTGCTTGCTATAAAGCTCTACGGGGTGGTATATAAATCTATTGCTATTGCTATATGTTTGCAGTATCCTTTAATTTATATATAAATTTATTATGTATATATGTAATAACATATGGCCAGGAAGACTTGCCTGCAAGAATGAAAGCCACAGGCCATTGCTTGCTTGGAAGAGAAAGATGGGAAGGCATAAGGAAATTTTCCAATGAGATATAGTAGCTTACAATCTAGATTGAATATCTTCAAGTTGTTGCTAGAGTCTGGGCAGAATTTTCTTAAAATAGTTTAAAGTCAAGCCACCATAAGATAGAAGCAACTAAATGCGAAGTGTGAATAGGACCACTATCTATAAAAAGGTAGGAAATGTTTACTGGGTTGGGAGGGACTCACTCTATTTTGTGTCCTATATGGAGCTCCAGAGATGCATGGCAGATGATTTCAAGCCAATTTTGGGAGATGTTTAGTGTTTTGAAGTGGTACTATTGTTTAAGCCCATATATATATATATATATATCCAAAGATTTCAGCTTGACTTGGGTTGTAGAATCTGAAAATGAGGTGCTGGGTGACCTTATGAAACCTGTGGATTGCTGGCTGCTAATCCATGATCTAAACTCTGACAATGACGTCAGAAACTCTTCTCCAAAGCTGTTTTTTCCCCTCAAAACATCACCTACATCTAGTACTAGAAAGAGTGAAGCTGAGGCATAGTGAGGATTGGGCAAGAAGCTTGGTGAGAAGGACTGTAAATTCACTTTGTCCAAAAGTCCTCCCTATTTTGAGGAAAAGTCCAGACTCTGAATTATTCCTGTGCTACTTCATGGATTGTAATAGGTTTTGTTTTGTTTTGTTTTGTTTTTAAGACCATTTAAAGAAGACAGGTGAGAGAAAGAAGGGAGAAAGGTGAATTTTTCTCTGTGCCTTTATTCTGCCTGTTGTGGTTGGTCGGTCACTAGCAGAGTTTTAGTAAGCTCTTAACTTCTGACATTGAGATATTCTAAATACAGAATTAATATTTCTAAGCAATAGAAATATGAACTTTCTTTCTAGATACAGTATTCAGGAAGCAGGTAGGCCATAACATCCCTCCATCTGTATAACATTTATAAGCACTGTGTCTGTTTATTCTCCTATCATGAAAAAAAAATCTTTTACCATTGCTATACAAGAACTGCATAAACAATATGATTTGGGGGGAGGGTGATTTTTCCATAACAATTGCTTCCAGCTTTTAATACTACGTTTTATTCTCTTTCTTGTACATGTTCAAATATGTTCTGTGCTTTAAATTCAATGTACCAAGGAAATTTTGACATATATTTATAAAGGCAGAAAGTATTGCAATGATTGTGAAGACAATATTGCTGTCCAGTCTGTATGAAGCAGAAAACATAAGAGTTTGATCTTCATAAGCAATAATGACCCTCCTGTGCAGCTAGAGATGTGCATTGTAAGAGATAATCAGACAAACTGATTCCATTATAAAAAAGATGCATGGTTTCAATTTTATTTTATTTTTTCACATACATTTTGTCTAATTATTTCTGGCATTTATCACCCTATAGTCAAGATTTTCCAGGAGGGGTGGGGGAGTGGGAGTTTATCGCTATTAAACTAGGAACAAACTGAGGCTGTTCTATAAACTGAAAGCACTAAAATAAAATGAAAGGCATTAAACTAATTAGGAAGAATTACAGTGAAGTCTGTCTCTTTCTTGCTTTGGGGGGGGGGGGAGATCAACCAATAAAAAATATTATATTTCCCCAGTATTAACTGGATGCTCTTAACAAAATTAATGTTGTCTTTTAATTAATGTGAGGTTGAAGACTTGTTTTGCTGGTCTTGTAATCCTTTATATGTTGCAAGGTAGTCTGAATGTATAGACTATCTTGCAGAATATTGCCCAAAACAAAGGAGAAACATGGTTTTGACTATGCTGAAGTAACTCCCCAGGTTGTAGAGTGTTTTCTGCATTCTGTCTGTTCAATTTGCAAACACTTTTAAGTATAATCATATACTTTCATATATGATTTGAAGGCATGATTTCTTTCTCATGTAGAAAAAGATAAACGTGCCTGGATAGAACGCTTAGCTTTTAAATCCTTGGTACTCTCTGAGCTTTTTGTTTTGTTTTGTTTTGTTTTTTTTGCTTGAGGACATTTCATTACCCAACTAGATAATATCATCACTGCTAATAAGTGTGGGGTTTTCTCTTTGGTAGTTTCTTGATTAGGGTATAGTTTTTTGCTTGATTGCTATTTAGTGTTAATCCCTGCTTTTTTAGGTATTAGTTTCTGGAGACAATATATTCTGCTTTTTCTGTTTCCTTCCTTTTTATTCTCTCTTCTGAATGATGTATAAATGTAGTTTACAGCATCTGTTTTCAGCATTTCATACGGATTGGTGGTACCTGGGCAGGGATTTTAAGTCAACTACTCTCATTCATTGGAAGGCAAGGCTGATTTACTTCATTTTGAAATGAAGTGAAAGTAACATAAATTACTATTTAAAACCTCATTTCCTAATTTTACTCTCTTTAGATGTACTAGCCCACATCTTCCCCACCACCACACAGGGTTTCCTGAGGTCTTTCTCGCATACTATTACAGCATACAATTTTATTTTCATTGATGGCTCTTCTTGGCTGGAAAAGTTTAATACAGATCTAGATTGCAAACTGTCTAGAAAATTGTACCTACACGTAATCTGCTTTTTACAGGTGGTTGGACTAGACATCCTCTCAACATTATAATTCTAGATGTTGAGTTTATCTGATAGTGGGTAAATCTTAGTCTTACATTCTCTGAAGGTATATTATTATTTTCATTTATAAAATAAGTAAATTTCAGCTATTGCGAATGTGTGGAAATCTGCATCAATACAGATGGGTTCAAAATAATATACCTGCTCCTTTAGTAAGTCTCTCCAAGCCTCTCACAGTCTCTCTTAATAGTTATCCATCATTGCTGATCTATCATAAATACATTCTGATAGGCTTTGGATGAGTTATATAGATCATGTTTTGTTTGAAACTATTGTATGATATGATTTTTTCCAAATGCACACAATCAAAACCATTCTTGTAGATATAGAATATTTATGGGACCCTTTCAATTAATTTATAAAAAAAACCACATAAAAATGCATGCTGGTGATTTGAGTCTTTAGGGATAGCAATTGTCTCCTCAGTCATATGCTAAAGGCAATTATTGTTGTTTCTAGCTGTAATAAAAAAAAATAACCAAAACAGATAGAAGTGTCTTCATCGAAATTGAGCTGAAACTCCCACTGTGGAAATAATCAGAAAATTAAAAGCATTGCAATCTTGCAAATAACATTGCAACTTAATATTATTGGAACATAACATTATTATCTCTTTTATAGGGAAAAACAAACATTAAAATGTTTGCAAACAATGCTGTGATCTCCTAGCAGCACCGTCTTAGTTGAAAAAAAGGACAAAGGAAAGCTGGGAGGCAGGGAGGAAGAGCAGCCCCCACAATAACTTTCTATAGTTGACCTGGGATTTCTGAGAAATGTTCAGCAATGGCGGATTGCATGTGGGATGCTCCGTTGGGTCCACATCTTGTTCACTGAAAGTTGAACTCTACTTTTGTGGTATCTCTGTTGCATATTACACTTCACTGCCTGTCTGCATGATGTCAGTTACAAATTATATAGCATATATCTCATATGTCACTAAAGATGTACTGTCTTGGGAAGAGCTAGCCAGTAAATAGCAAACATGAACAATGCTGGTGTTTTTCATTACTCTTAGTGTCCCTTTTGTTAATCGACATCATAGAATTTTAGAAAAACAGAGTGGCTTATTATTATTTTTCTGGCTGGAAAAAGGCAAGGAAAGAAAGGCAGGAGGTCAGAGGATAAAAGAAAAGATAGTAGCAATAGCAATGGCACTTAGACTTATATACTGCTTCACAGTGCCTTATAGCTCTCTCTGAGTGGTTTACAGAGTCAGCATATTGCCCCCAGTAATCTGGGCCCTCATTTTACTGACCTTGAAAAGCTAGAAGGTTGAGTCACCCTTGAGCTGGTGAAGATCAAACTCCTGGCAGTGAGATGAATTAGCCTGCAATACTGCATTCTAACCACTGCGCCACCACGGCACTTGAGGATCTTGGCAGCACCTGGTAAGGAGAGAGAAATCACCTCTAGAAAGTGGTTTGACAAAACACATGCCCAACAATGAGATGCCAGGAGACCATCAATTAGGGTTGTGTCTATTTCACCAGGCTCAAGAGGAAGAAAGCAGTGCAGGACTTGGGTGCTTCTTTCTCTCTCCCCTACTGGGATCCTGAGTTAGAAGGCAGGCATTCTTGGGTTGCCACAGCTGTGTTCTTGTTCATGCTTTGACAGCAGAAGCAGGAGTGTAATCTCTCCTGTGTTATTTTTGTTCCCTGGTATAGAGCAGGGGAGGAGGTGAAGCTCTGGCCATTTGAAGTCCCTTTAAGGACACTTGAAAAGTGACCATTGCCTGAGCTGCTTCAACAGATTTTTGCCTATTTTTGGGAGATGAAGTCTGAATACAGATTTGGTCCATAGAATTCAACATCTAATAAATGGAGTCTGTTAGACCAAATTTTTATTTTACTTTTTTTTGGAGGGGGGGGTAGTTACCTAAAACTCATAAAGAAAAACACTGGCATCTGCCAGGAGAAAGCATAATAGAAAAAATAAAGCAGATAAGGTTGGATCAAGAAGATACATATCAATCACAATAAATATGACAGATATTATAAACCAATAGAACTGTGTAAAACATTCCAGATTTTCATTGCCCAACTACAAATAATCATAACCAGAAATCCCCTATACACATATGCCCTTTGGACTTTGGTCACCTTAATCAAGATATGATAGATAATATAGCCAGGAGGATTGTTTCGGTTCTTTGCCTGGCCAAAGCAATTCTCTTCATAGTTATGCTGAATCTAGTTGAAAGGAACCTGTCAAGGGCTGTGCATTCTTCAATTACACTTCCCCTCATCTTTAAAATAGACTTTGGTGATTACTTATAGGCTCTTATGTCCTAAAGCCTACAGTGATATTAAGCAGATGTGATGGAGCAATGACCTATGAGTAACATTAGGATATGACCCATAATATTTTGAGTCTTGAAGAGCTGAACATTATCTAGTATTTTCATACCTCCTTGAGAAAAATTAAACAACATGCTACCAATTACATATTATTTTGCAAAACAAAGGAAATCAAGGATGGAGAATAAAGACTGTGGATTATTAGGAGTCATTTTAACAAGACACACAGGTAGAGATTAGACCCACTCCACTCTACAGATACCTGCAGTTTAAGGTATAATCATTTTTAAGGTTATTTTACTCCTCCAAAACCTAAAATAGTGGTAGATTCTGATAGGATGAATTTATCCAGAACTGTCCCACAGAGGGAACGAGAGGTTGAAAAGATGCCAGTGAAAAAGTGCACCAACAAGAGAAGACATTTCTTTCCAACCATTGTTCAATATAAAGCATGACTGGAGTGAGAAGATCTCATTTTTGGTTTAAATTTATTCTGTTCCTCAGTTTGGTTTCTGGGTAACATTAGACTAATTTTATCTGGAGGAGTATCCTGAAAGATGGAGATTGAGAATTAGATAAAGAGACAAAGAGATACTATCACAATGTTGTTGTTGTTAGTTGCGAAGTCGTGTCCGACACATTGCGACCCCATGGACAACGTTCCTCCAGGCCTTCCTGTCCTCTACCATCTTCTGGAGTCCATTTAAGTTCACGCCTACTGCTTCAGTGACTCCATCCAGCCACCTCATTCTCTGTAGTGAGGAATATAAGAGATAGATGCAAACTCTGCATCAATGCAAGGTAGATGTTGATTCTGAATCTTTTAACCCTTGGTGCAAAACTTTGATGCTGGTTAATATAAGTTAGTTTAAGACCCTCCGTGAGTTTGTGGTGGAAGAGCAAGTCAATATGGCACATGCTACTGAATTCTGCTAGCTATGTCAATTTTAGTTCATTTTATTCTGATTAGGTTTGAATTATTAATTTTTTCAAGAAATGTATCCATTACAGAAAATAATTCTTGCCCCAAAGAACAGACAGGGATTTAATATATCATATTAAACATATTTCATACATAGCTAGGTCAACAGATTTCTTTGCTGGAGTGATGACAGTTATCTCAATTCTACGGTTGGAGAAAAATTATATTCCTTATCATGGCTTTACTTCCTTCAGCTTGGACATTAAAGGTAGGCTTCATATCTTTGTATTATTTCTAAGAGGCAAATTGCTATCACACTTTTTCATTAAGTTTTGTTTCTTACACTGAGGCAACTTGTATGGAGAGAATGCTTTAAGTACTTTATGAGTAGCATTCTACAGAAGGATTCATTGATATCTTTGTTAAGTCTTCTTTAAAAGATAATGGCCTACTTCTTTCTTACACAAGGTTTAATTCCTTGCATTCTGGGAAACCATCTACTAAGCTAGCATCAACAAGTACCGAGGTAGCTTAAGTGTAAACTCAACAGGCAGCTCCAAATAAATCCAGGCAGCTTTCTGTCAAGCAGTACAACCTTTTTGAAAGCAAAACATTGCAGGCCTGAAGATAAGCCTTTCCTCTCTAGTATATGGTCCCTCATTTGATGCTTGTCATGCATTAGGCAGCACTTGAAAGCAGGAGGTGGGTCCGTTATTCTTCTTAAATTAACCTGGTCCAGGAAAAGCTATTCATGGAAGCACTGACTCACCATTTGCAAGCTTTTGCATATCTGAATCAGGTTCAATTAATCTAGAAGGCCTGAACTTGACATGCCCATCCGTTTCTGTTTCTGTGTTTTGGTTATGTCTTGAAGCCAAGGCCATGAACAATTAAAGATATTATGAGTTGTCAAACTCTCACAATGAATTATACTGAACATGAGTCCATGCTTATGAGATGGAAATAGTAGAAATGGGTTATTTTTCTCTAACAGGATTGTATCTGCTGGATGTCATCTATCAGTATCACAACTGTTTTACTGGCCAGACACTACTATTAGTATAGTGTCTTTACCAGAAAAGCCCAAATATTTTTTTAATCAATTTTTTATTTTATTCAAAACATTAAAATACAAACTCCAAAAAAGGAAAAAAAATACAAAAACAAAACAAAGCTAAACAAGATCACACCCAAAAAAGTGCATAAAACCCAAAACAAAACAGACATATACATAAATTGTCCCCCCCCCAGCTGAATATTGATACATGTATTTCAAAGATACTAATTCTTCCTCCCTTGTGAAGCAGGCACATAATTTATAAATTTCTACAACACTGTTTACCCAACCCCCTTAACCTGACATATATCTACTACATAAAAACACAGTTAACAGGTAAAACCAAGAGCTAAATTAAACTTCAAAACCTTCTGTAACAACCTTTTTCTTGTATTTCACTCACAGAAAGTCCACAATAGCTTCTGGTCTACCATAAATCACCACAATAATTGTCTTTGGTCCATCTAGGATCAAATATCCTTGACTGATTCTTAATAATAAGGTTTTTCCTTAAGATATTAATCAGAATGTTTTCTAATAGTTGGATTTTATTTCCCCAAATCATAAGCTTCTGTTGTATGTATCTCCACAGCATTTGTAGAAAAGTCCAAAGATGTATGTATTTCTAGAAAATACCTCCGGTTTATAGGTGCATCTATGAGCATCACTGCTGATTATGTCCAGCTGCAATAGTTTATGGGCTGTTGGCAAAAGTCATCAATTTTTCTTTGGGGGATATCAGAAATATGAAAGAGACACCCATCTAGCAATAGCAATAGCACTTAGACTTATATACCACTTCACAATGCTTTACAGCCCTTTCTAAGTGGTTTACAAAGTCAGCATATTGCCCCCAACAATCTGTGTCCTCATTTTACTGATCTCGGAAGGATGGAAGGCTGAGTCAAACTTGAGCCAGTCAGGATCGAACTCCTGGCTGTGGACAGAATTAGCCTGCAATACTGCCTTCTAACCACAGTGCTACCACGACTCATCTACTCTGTAAAGTCCTGCTAAATCTGGACCAAAATATAATCTTTGTTTGTAGAGAAGTTAACTGTGCAGGTAAAATCAAACAGCTGTAAGATTTCCTGGATGGTACACTCTTTTATCTCATTTGAATATGAGATATGAAAAGGCACTGATGGCTCCTGAAGATTATTTGTTCTGAAGACTGAAATCATATAAACTTTTTTCCATGTCATCATCTTAAGAGATGTTAAAAACAGGTTATCAAATCCTGTTACCCTTCAAGAATTTTGTATTCCTTTGTTTTCAAAAACATACATATACACAACATCCTGAAGGCTTGAGTCTAAACATTAAATAAAAGCGGTGGCTCCTCTTTTCTAAGCACTTTCGACGCATTTCAAAGAGGCTGTTAACTTTCCAGGATGAGGGGTATTTTCAGAATTTTCCTCAATCCCAAATCCATGTGATAGCCTTAGACCAGGGTGTCAAACTTGCAGCCCATGGGCCGGATGCATCATGCGCAGACCACGCTCACCTGGCTCCACAAAAGCAATAAATATTGTGATGTCACAATACATCACGTGAAGTGATTGAGTTTGACACCCATGCCTTAGACTGATCCACCTATCCTTAATATGTCTAAAATGAGGAAATAAAAAAGAAACGTATAATATTCCTGAATATTTAGCCAGTGCAACAAATGGCTATTTTTGTGGTCACATGTCATTATCATTAAGGTCAAGAAATGGCATACAGGCTATAAGAAATGTCAAGCCCTATAGGTTTTTTTTTAAATCTACATTAAATTGGATCAAATTGGATACCATTATCATTTTCTTCTAAAAATTCCTTACACATTTGATACATACCTTTTGAACATCTCTAGGTACAGTAACATTTTCTCGGAAAAAAAAGTGATAGGCTTATGGGACCTGTGATACACTCTGTGTATGCATGGACATGTATGTGTGTGTGTGTGTGTGTGTGTGTACGTGTTATGTATGCATATGTGCACCAGTGCTTTCAAGATGTTAGCACACTGGGTTATCAATGTATGCTAGAGGATCAATCTGTTCATGAAATAGCCTTTCCCTAAAAACCCATGTGTCATGTGCTTTTTAGAAAAAATTAAAATAGCTTAAAGATACAACAAATCCAATGCTTGCCCTATTGGTGCCCTTTCACCCCTTTTCCATACACATGCAAACAAACATACACACTTTTTAATACAATAGGTAGTCAAGAGATAACATCAAGGCAGTTAGGGAATAAGCAAATGAGTCTCATTGAAACAAATATTTGTATTCTGAATAAGGATGACCAAATCAGTTACTTTCA
Organism: Azemiops feae; assembly: GCA_023970755.1. NCBI lineage: Eukaryota > Metazoa > Chordata > Lepidosauria > Squamata > Viperidae > Azemiops > Azemiops feae. The sequence goes on from JALGBA010000234.1 coordinate 1,999,351, forward strand.
GTATCAGTCACTTTCTCATAAGTTTGTCCCCTTTTCCAAAAGGCTGCACAAAGATATATATGTTTCTTCAAATCTATACACTTGTACGTTCATTTTTCTCTAGCAAAAACACCTTGGTGTGAATATCCTCAAATGTAATTTGGTGTATCCTGTTTGATGATGGTTCTTTTGTACATACTTCCCCCTTCCCTCCCCCCCCTAATTTTGGTATCTGTTAATATTCTCTACATTTTCTCTAAGCTGTGACTTGCATTAAGCAATTTAGAAAAGTACATATACAAGCTTGGAAATAGGTTTGGAGAATATAAATTGGGTACCTTCACATTACGGTGCAAACTGATCAAGTTTTTAATGTTGAGAGCTCTGAAAGAAATAATGCCTTGTTAAGAAATCCGGAGGTAGCAAAGGCGACATGGATGCCTATTGCCAGGGAACAGGCATAGCGGGGAATATGCAAGATACTTAATGTTAGCTCCTGTGTAAAGGAAAACGACAGGAAGAAGAGGAGGTGGAGTTAGACTTGGCAAGTTCTGTGAGGATTGCCAATGTGTGTGGCTGGCTGTGACAAGAATGAACCATCTTGCTGGCACCTTTTCTGTCAGGGAAGGCAATACAAGCCAATATAAAGTGGATTAAGAGGATTGAAAGAACAAAACAGAGAAACAAGCTGTTCTTTAAAAAAAAAAACAATACAGGGAAAGAGAGTGAAATATATATCGTTTAAACTATGGGCCTCTATTTTTTTAAAGGAACAGAGGACAACATGTTCTATCAAATACTATGTCTGTTTCATAGCTAGCCCTGGTTATTTTTCTTAGGCATTAGTTCCACATGCACAGTAGAACAATGGAGAATCATTTCCACTGCTAGAATGGCAAAGGATTTATTTTGTTATATAGGTATATATGCTTACTCAGTTTTATGCACGTCTTCAAAAAATGTTTGCTTACAGGAAACCATGGGAAAGGTCCTTTTCATTGCTACTTGCCTAGAGCAAATTCATGTGCTTAGAAATAAATCCCATTCTCCACAGTAAAAAAAAAACTTCCTGACTAAATCTGCATATGCTTATAAATTTAATATAAAGTGGAATATTAGATTAACATAGTTGACCATTTACCAAGTTATAATATACATTGGTATACTACATATGTGCAAATAAGCACTCAGTAATCCAATTGTCTTTAGGAATTTCCTTAGATCAAACAGGATAAATAAAATGAAATGTAAAATAATAATAATAATAACCATAACCTGCAATGACAATGTGCAAGATCATAGCTATTTTGGGAAATATCTGAATTTTAAGGTGTTTTTCATAGTAAATATAGAGTAATACAAGAAAAAATAGTGAGCTCAGCAATTACATTTTGAAATTTAATGAGAAAGATATATGAAACTCAGATAAGTGTAAGAATAATCATGATGACAGGTTAAAACAAAACCATTACAGAAATGGTAAAAAAAAAAAAAAAGGCTGTGCTACCTTTTAAAAATTGAAGAATTATACTTTTATTTTTTTAATATCTGTATATGGTGGGGGCAGATTGTTTTAGTCTCCAGTGGGTTGGAGGCTTAAGATAAAGAAGGATCTGGACAGACTTGAACACTGGGCACTATCTAACAAAATGAAATTCAATGGTGAAAAAAGTAAGGTTCTACATTTAGGCAAGAAAAACCAAATGTACAGGTATAGTATAGGGGGTACCTTGCTCAATAGTAGTAACTGTGAGAGGGATCTCGGAGTCCTAGTGGACAATCACTTAAATATGAGCCAGCAGTGTGCTGCAGCTGCCAAAAAAGCCAACACAGTGCTGGGCTGCATTAACAGAGGGATAGAATCAAGATCACGTGAAGTATTAATACCACTTTACAATGCCTTGGTAAGGCCACACTTGGAATACTGCATCCAGTTTTGGTCACCACGATGTAAAAAAGATGTTGAGACTCTAGAAAGAGTGCAGAGAAGGGCAACAAGGATGATTAGGGGACTGGAGGCTAAAGCATATCAGGAACGTTTGCTGGAATTGGGTATGTCTAGTTTAATGAAAAGAAGGACTAGGGGTGGCATGATAGCAGTATTCCAATATCTCAGGGGTTGCCACAAAGAAGAGGGAGTCAAGCTATTCTCCAAGGCGCCTGAGGGCAGGACAGGAAGCAATGGATGGAAACTAGTCAAGGAGAGAAGCAACCTGGAACCGAGGAGAAACTTCCTGATAGTTAGAACAATTAACCAGTGGAACAACCTGCCTCCAGAAGAGGTGAATGCTCCAACACTGGAAGTTCTTAAGAAGAGACTGGACAGCCATTTGTCCGAAATGGTGTAGGGTTTCCTGCCTGAGTAGGGGGTTGGACTTGATGACCTCCAAGGTCCCTTCCAACTTTATTATTATTATTATAAAAAAAACCCCACTACTTCAAATTGTTCCTTTTCTGCTGTATTTCAGCCACCTGACCTTGAGGGATTCGAAGGGTCTCAAAGATGTTGTGGATAGACTGTGATCTCAAATGAATTTGAATTTTGAACTGAGGGGTGCACTCTTGTATTTTTGTTCCTATGTTGTTCCTATGTATATGAAATGAATGAGGGGAGGGATGATCCAAATACAGAGAATGAATTTTTTCAAAGATTTTAAGTAAATTTACTATAAAAATGATCTAAAGTACAAATTCTTCTGATGGCAGGAAGCAGGAGAAATAAGGTTTTTATATCCATGCAATATGGGCAAGCATTGCTGACCTGTTTATTTGTTTATGCATTTATTTTAAACAATTGTTTCATTATGCATGAAGAATAAATAAAACTGATAATGAGTGTACATGCGAACATGATATACACGGAGAGGAAGCCTTCAGGATCAACTAAAAGATAAAGTAGATATTTTACAGTGGGTTTATGTACCTAAAAGCACATATACCGTATTATCTATACCTTTGAATGGCTTCTGCACATTATAGTACATTAAGCTTTCAGTGATTGGATACTTATTAGCTACCCAAGTCTTTATTGTTCTGGTGCTGTGCTTCTACCATTTGGCATTCAGCACTTTGCATAATGAATAAATTATAGTTGCGAGAACGGACATCACCATATGGGGGTAATTTGTACTTTGACAGAAGGAGAGGGCTCCTGAACTGGTCCTAAAGGAAAGCTCAACAATCTTCAAAAATCCCTCTAATTTTTTCCCATTATTTACTTTCAAAAGGACTTCTGCATTCCCAGTATATGCTGATAGGAGCTTTTGAATAGCAGCAAGCTGGGGACCATGCATAAAAGTACTAATTTTAATTGCAGGGTTTCTTAGATGCAGATGAGACGGTAGAGGCTGATTAACACCTTCACTGCTAGGGGTACTTTATAACCACCACATGCTACTGGAAGTTGAGGATTAGCTAAACTATTTTAAGCTTAAATAAGTGCACAATTTCATCAGACCATATGAAGGAGTTTTTAAAAGGGAGGTTTGAGGAGGGGAGCATTGTTTAGAATGTTGTCAGCTCTTTAATTCTTATCTTCTCATGTGATACTCAGGTTTAAAAGCCAGAATTAGTTAAGAATAGTAACATATACATGACAATTGACCAAAGTTGCAGAACGACTGATCAACCTCTCCTGCCAACTCCCCTAAAAGCCTCTGGGAATTATTTTAAATCATGATGCTGTGGTGTTCCCAGGAATATTATGTCTGAGGAATAGAGTGGATTATTAAAGGCAATATGTGTGTGTTGTGTGTGGATAGAGAGAGCAAGGGGGAGAGAGAGAGAGAGAGAGAGAGAGAGAGAGAGAGAGAGAGAGAGAGAGAGAGAGAGAGAGAGAGAGAGAGAGAGAGAGAGAGAGATGCCTGCATATTGTTTGAAAAAAGGAAAAAGGGGGAAAAGATGGACATGGACATCTTGGCATACACTGTTTTTAAAATTATATGGCCATTCTGAAAATTGACTGAAAACAATAATCCACTTTATCCAAGATTCTCTGAAGCTGTTGGGCAACCACCTTCTCAACCACCTTCCCCATCTACTTCCTCTGGCCCAACAAGTTCACATCATTCCAAGACTCCTCTGAGCTCTCTCTGGCCAGCATCCAACTGAGAGTGAAGTCAAACAACTTATTCTGAGAGATACTGAACAATTTTTTTTTGCATGCCCTATGTGTGTGTGTGTGTGAGTTCTCTCTAAGGAGGCATATGTTATCCAAAACTAAGCTGCATGACTGTTATCTATAGACACTAAGGGCAGAGAAATATTGACACTTTGACATTACCACCACAAGTACAACTTAATAACAGCTGTAAACTATGTCCAGTATCTTTATAGAATGCTAGTGATGCTCTAGATGCCTCTTCTCTTGTTTCATCTCCCTTAATTCCTCCATGAATTCCTCCATGAACCATGATGGGATTCATGAAAGGGAAGAGGTCACATAGGTGTGATCCAATCCAAATCTTTAGCTTCCCTCTTATTCTAAACTGTGAATAAGACTTCAGATGGACCATGCAGCAGACCAGCAGGAACAACCCCCAACTCCCTCTGAAAACCATCTGGGTCCCTCAGTCATTGGGAATGGACTAATTTAATAGGTCCAGCCTACCTGCAGCAGATGGTGGTGTCAGAGAATCCATGGTAATCAGGGCATGATCTGATCGTGGCAATGGAGACACCAGAAGCTTCCCCTGTTTCAGATAGACTTTCAAACAGTCACTGCTCTGATAGAAAATGAGATCTGAGGTGTAATCAGTGTCAGTCTCTGGATGACTTGAGGTATACTTGTGGCCATCCTGATGGCCATGATTTCCTGACTTGCCACAAACTCTACTCCTAGAGAAGGCAGAAGGACCATAAGTCTGAGGAACTCCATTGCCAACCTTGAGATGGAGTTAAAGAGCTCAGGCAGGGAGGATGCTATATAGCAGGGAGGCTGGTACAAAAACAATCCCAACTGGTCCCTAGAGCCCAGCTTAGTGAACTGGGCCTCACATTTGGTGATCTGTGGTCAGCGCACTGAAATCCATAAATGACTCCCAGTTGACAATTGCCACAATGTCACCTTTACCCAAGGTCTTGGCTGATGTCATACCCCAAATCCAGCAGGGCAATGGCAGATGCAGGATATTTTATTATAGCCTGATATGGCATTTAAAAGGAGCATCCAAAAGCTGAATAATTAAATAATTAAACAATAATCATTTCCTACTCACATTGAGTGTTATGGAATGTGAAATAGTTACCATAGGTAGGCACATCCTTGCAGCAACCTCCTATGAGATAATAAAGTGTATCTAGGGATTCTTAGACCTAAAATATTCACAGTTGCTGTCCTACTGTTTTGGTTAATACCTATTAATGTTTTAATAACTGTTATCTGCTGCCCTTTCTTAAGAAATATTGCTTCTTTTCAAGGCAAACATTTATCTGAAAGAATATCACACATTGCAGGAACACCACTCCATGGACCTAAAAATAAAATACCCCCCCCCCTCAAATCCTACATAGATATCAATTCAAAAACATTTTTAGGCCAGGACTGAATTCATCTGTGAGTAGGTGGAAATTTGTTAAAAAGATCTCAGTGGGTTTTATCACCATTTATCCTCTCTTTGTTATCAGAAAAGACTGGAAATGAATGATGGTGTCTTGCAGACATTACTTATCAGCATCCTCTGGTTGCTTTTTGTGATGGATGAAACTGGGCTACTTGCACTACACTCTGATATCTATATATAAATAAAATATAGTGTTATTATAGTTAATATATTGTATCTTTCAGTCTGTTTTGAGTAATGACAAGTATTTAGTTTTCTTGGCAACATTTTTGGAAATGGTTTGCCACCGCTTTCTTCCCAGGCCTGTAAAAGAGTGATTAGCCAAAGTCACCCCACTGACTTCCATGTCTAAGGCAAGACTAGACCTTGGTGTCTATCACTCCTGGTCCAGTTCCTTAACTACTAAACCAGATGAGCTCTCAGTAATTATACAATATATTATTTTTTAAAATAAATCATATGGTTTTCAAGTAGCTGATAGCTGAAATGACACTGAAATGATTGCGCCCCCTGAAGCTGAGCCAAGCTGTAAATGTGAGTGCTCTGCATCTCTGAGGCAAGTGAAGCTAAGTGTTCATATGGAGTATCCTTGGAGAAGAAGCTGAGCTGGTAAAGGCAAATTTGGAGGGTCTCTCAAGCATGTTAAAAAGATACCAGAAGTGAATCTTACAGAATATAAAACAAAATTCAGGAAAAATCTATTAAGATATAAGTTTTGGACTTTTTTTTTAGTCTGAAAAAGGTGGACTGCAATATTTCCTTCACATTGCTTTTCAAGCTACAATTTGCTTAATCATAATTTGTTGAATAAGCTATAAATCTAGGGGCTCATACAAAATTAAAAGTACAACTAAACAAGGAATGCAAACAAGGAATGTTCATATGACATCCTAAGCCATTAATTAAAAATTGTGTTTTGGTTTAATGCAATGTGAATACAGTCAATGAAAATAGGTTCTGCGTGCAGTATTTCTAATGGCTAATAGTAATAAAATGAACAAAATATAAACAAGGTAATGAATTGGACCTGAAAATGGAACCAAATCCAATGAGGTTAATGAAGAAATATAGACACAACATCTTACCAGGACCTCATCTGGATTGTTCTGGCAGCTATGGTTGGTTTTAATCTATTTTTTAAAAAAAATATGAAAGTAGTCCCAGCTACAATGAATTGCAACAATGTCCTCATTTTTGCATCAACTGCCAAAACTGGAGATTTACATATGACTTTTTAACTGATGAGTGCAATTCCTAAATATTATATTCAAATGATCAGTAAAGTTGTAGCTTTAGCTAAATGCAAACAATATGTTACGCATGCACTAATTATCAGAACTGGACATTTAAATGAAAAGAGTTGAAATTTAGAGCAAGTATAGGTGGCACACTTTCATTTTTTAACATCAAAAAAGTCAAAGATACACTAATTTTCTAGTCAGGCTAATATGTAACACCTAAAAAGAGACTACATTCCACCCCCCCCCCAAAAAAAAAGAAACACTCTGAAATGTTTGCTTGAATAAATTGTAAAACAAAGGAAAGGGAAAGTGTAAATGTAGTTTTAAGTAACTTTTTTTCTGTTTTCTTTCTTACTTTTTGGGGGGTTTGTGTGCAAAAGTAAATTTATGTTCTGTTGATTGGTACTTTGGTATTTGGCAAGACTATAAATAGAACTTCTGTGTTAGACATGACCAGGGGGAGAATATAACATAAATAAAATATTAACCTAATTAAGGACTATTTTCTTCTTACTTTAGGAACATTGTAAGGTCTTACACATCAGTGCAAAAAACCCTTAAAATAGCTATTTTTGAAGAAAAGGAGAAATGCTGAGATTTTCAGAAGAGAAAAATCACGCTTCTTGTGATTTGTTGAATGCCAGAAACATTACAGAAAGACTGAATATATTGGCTTCATTGTGAATATTGTTTTTATATATCAGCAAGTTGCTTGTAGAAATCCCTAGAGTTATTAATATTGCTAAAACAAAGCAAGATATAAAGGCCTGACCATTCCTGGGAATCCAAACCAGTCACACCTGCAACAAGTCACAATAATACCAAAATGCTAACACACTTATGACAATTGCATTATAGAAATGCCTCAGCTATAGAGTTCCATCTTGACATTTGATCCAAGTACATAAGTCATGGAATTTGCAACACAACAGACCTTTCATCTCTCTTGAAATGCCCATGATCCCATTTAAGCCGCCCAGTCTTTTCTCAAAGAAAGTCAGCATTTCTATAATACTATTAAAATAACTTTAGACTAACAGTGTTCATCTATTGGTCAAAGTGAGATACCCTGGTATATTCAGTCCCATTACCTCAAACACACTGTGATGATCACACACTGATGATGATTTCTCATAGGGAACAATTAATAGAGCTGAGCTGATATCATATAAACAGCCTTGAATGTAAAGTATGAGATTTTATCTTAATTCTGCACAGCCACCTTCTGCCCATCACTAACATCTCTTTATCAGAATTTCGTATTTGTATCTATTCTGGGGGACTCTAAACATATGAATGTCCCCTATTAAGCAAACATATAAAGCCCAAACTAGAAAAAGGGCTGTATGAATGGGCATGGCCTTGTCAACTACATTAAATTGACACACAACTTCCAGTCGATCAATGTTCATTTAGGTTTCCCTTTAAAGAATTAACAGTCTATTTTGTTACTAGAACAGATCAATCCATGGGTATTAGGGGCATTTTCAATGGAGTAAAAGAGGCAAGTGAGTCATGTGCTTCATTTTTCATGGTATCATTCTGCAAATGTCATGAATGATGTATAATTTACATTATTTCTGCAATGATTTTATGAAGCATGTGATATACTGGCTTATACTGATATACTAATGGCTTACATTGGTTGCCTATGATGGATACAGTCAAGTACTACTCTCTGGGAAGACTCACATATATTCATGCTCCAACACTGTCATTTGCATTTCAGAATCCATTTTCAATATATACCTTTACTTCTGCCCTATCTTAAAAAACAATTAACAAGTTCCTTTAAAACATGGTTAAGTTCTTCATATACAATTATTTCCTTTTTTATGGTGACAGGGAAATCATGAATAGTTCTTTTAAAAGATTCCATTAATGCAGAACATGATGTGTTTTCTAAAAATGAAAATATCTAAAAGTGGCACAAATGATGATTCCATTGCAATTAGATTAAATTTAACAAAAGGTGATTTTTAAAAATCAACCAAAAGAGAAAAATAAGAATAAGAACATAACTTACATCCTTTAATAACATCAAATAACAACAACTGCTTATTCCAGGTCCTTGAAAGACTTGATGGATATAAATGGCAAATCTAGTCTAAACATCTGGTTGATTGTGCAATGAAACATAAGAAAGAAAAATAATAATAAAGCCAGAATTGAGAAGATAGCAACAGACAACAAATATTGTTTCGCCTATTAGCAGCTGCAAGATCTCACAGACTGACTACAAACAAAAGCATTACAAAGTAGCAACAATAGTCCTCTGGAAGATCTGCAAGAAGTGTCATTTGCCTTCATACAAGGTAGGCCTAGCAGGACCACAACATTTTCTAAGAAATAGAAAATGAACAAGCCAAAGTGCTCTGAGACTTTAAAATTCAAACAGACAAGTACCTGCCCCATAACACACCAGATTTAACAACTATTGATAAAAGAAAAATAAAAAGTTTGGATAGTGGACGTGGCAGTACTTGGAGAGAACAGAATAAAAGAGAAAGAATTGGAGAAAATTCACAAAATACAAAGATCTGAAAACAGAAGTAGAATGACTATGGCAAGAAATAAAGATGGTACCAATAATGATAGGCACCTTGGGTGCAATCCCAAAACATCTGGAGCACCATTTGAACATCATTGTCAAAGACAAAATCATCATCAGTTAATTGCAAAAGACAGTTTTACTTGGAACAGCTTGCATCTGACAACAATACTTTAAACACATCAGACAATAACATCTACCTATCCCAAGTCCAGCTTTTCTTGGCATAGCTTACATTCTGTATTGATACCTTTGACATCATATAACCTCTTGTATAATACCTTTTAAATCCAATTTATGATAGTAATCTTAAAAATAACTTCTGAGTGCATTGTTTCCAAATATCCTTGAATTCATTCAGAATTAGAACATTTTCCTCCATTTTGTATTAGTGGGTCACTTCTCCTTTAATTACAATCTAATTCTTTCTGGTTCCTTCTGGTGTCCAACCTTCAAAGGTCCCATTTCATCATTTCCCCCTAATCAACAGCATTTTCTCAAGGGAAATTTTCATATGCCTAATTTCAAAATCTTCATATATTATTTATATAATTCTAAACAACAACATTTTCCCATAGGAAAGATTCTTGTAATTTATTTCAAAATCTTATTTCCGATCCATCTGGTTCCTTAGTCCATTTATAACTTATAACATCCTTAACTTGCATAAAACTTCTTTTGCTAAGGATTGAAGGAGATATATCCAGTGTAATGGAGCTTGCCATTCTGAAAGTTCCTAATATAAAAAAAGCAGTTAACAAGCAGTTTTCAGAAATGATTAAGAAAGGAAATATGCAAACATTGTATCTATAAATGTGCCAACCATTGCTTGAGCAAAGATGGTGATCCCTCAGCACCCCGAAAATAAGCCCTAGCTTGATTTTTTTGGGTGGGCCTAATATAAGCCCTACCTCCAAAATAAGCCCTAGTTTTGGGGTGAGGCCCACACCTAAAAATCAAGCTAGGGCAGGGGTGGGGGGGTGGAGCTGCCCCACGCACCCTGCACCCGCTTACCTGCCAGCCAGGCCTCTCCTCACCGGCCCACTTCTTCTGCGACATATTCTGCAGCCAGGCCTGCATTTCTCAGTCACAGGCCTTTCTGGAAGGCCACTGCAGCCGAGAACCGAGCTATGGATTCAATTTATAGCTCGGTTCTGCAAGACCTCTGCAGCTGAGATGGAGTCAATCCATAGCTCAGTACTCGGCTGCATAAGCCTTCCGGAAAGGCCTGACTGCAAAATGCAGGCTGGAATGCAGCTGCAGACTGAAGCTGCTCCTTCGGCTGTAGAAGAAGTGGACCGGCTGGGTGGGGCTGTCGGTGCCAGAGGTGAGTATAAAAGACATCCCCTGAAATTAAGACCTAGTGCCTCTTTTGGAGCCAAAAAATAAAATAAAACTCGATAGCTATCCCTTACTAAGATTATTAAGATTTATAAAACTAAAATACAAAGGTAAAAGCTGTCTTAAATCCTGCTCAATCTCTGGTAGTCCTCTATGTTTCTTTGCAGCAATATGGAGATGGCTGCTATTGCTTCCTTCTATTATTTTAACATCCCAATCTATCCTATAATTCATCCAAGTACTATTCACCTGTACCAGATCCAGGCAGGACAGCTAGATCCTGCCATCTGCTAGCATATAAAAGCCAAGAGACATATGAATTTCTCTAATTATGTTTCTGTAACTATAGTGGATACACACACACATTACATACACACAAAAGATACCTGCTCTGCCAACATTTGTCTCTAAATTGGGGTGTGGAATCACCTGTTTTAAGATGCTTTTTCCTCATATGAAATTAGTTTGTACTAAATTTAAATTGCACTCAGTCATCTGCTAAAGAACAATTATTTTAAGGGGGAGAGGGTGGGCAGAGAGGAAGCTTCATTGTTTACCAGGAATAATTGTGAAGTGATTGGGATGAAATTTGTTCAGGAAAATTTAAAAACCCCACCCTTATTTGTTTTTATTTTACTAAAGTTGTTGACCTGACTGTATACTTTTGTAAACATACACCTCGTAGATGACCATTTCCAGAAGCATAAATCAGAAATAGTTTTAAAGATTCTTGTGACCCAAAAGAGGGTTAAGATGTAGCTAAGTTGTCATTGTGCACAGGTGTGTGTAGTCATACTGAGATTTAAATTAATGTGGAGCTATTTAAATCACAATTTCATTTCTATCCAGATTTGCATTTGCAACATGGATAAGTACCTACAGCTGACTATAATGCTTCTGCTTAATGGCCCTTCTCTATAAAAAAGAAAAGAGAGAGAGAGAGAAGGAAGGGGGAGGCGGAAGGAGGGGGAAAAAGAGAATAAGCTAGAATAGAATTCCAGGGGAAAATGCATTGTATTAAACAAAAAAAAATGCTTAGACTGATTATGGAGACTGCTGTTAGCTTATAGTTTTGAAAAAATTGAACCTTATTTTCAGGTATGCCAAGATGCTAGTTTAGAGTAGCTGTATGATGATGTCTTTAGAGGTAGGGAGTGACTGTCCAAACTGCCAAGTCCAGATTTTGTTCCCCTTATTTGCTGAGATTATTATTGGCAGCACATGCTGGCAATTGAAACTGGAACTCTTTCTATGCCAAAAGAATTACTGCAATAACTGCAATTACCAGTTAACCAGTCTTTCTTTGGCAATCCCAATCCTAAAACTGACTGGGTTCTCTTGTTAGGCTAAGCCATCATTTTCTAAACTATGGTTTGGTAAAAAGCTGGGTTCACATACACTAAAACATTTCATGTAAGTTATAAATCACAATGACTGGATTCATACAAAATGAATGAAGCTTATCCTTGATAACTCCAATGGCATTTTATATATTAATCTTTGCACATATACATGTAAATACACTTACATGGAATCAGTACAAACTATAATGATAAAAATGTGATACATGCATTGTGGCATGGGGTTTATGTCATAATACTACAAGGCATATTTCATTCCCCCCCCCCTTCTCCAATTATTTCAAGACCTATTAGTAGGACAATAATGGACAGGAGATCATACTGCTTACAAAGAGAAAAGAGAAGATGGATATATTAAACCAGGACTGTACTTCTCAACCTCAGTAACTTTAAGATGTGTAGACTTCAATTCCCAGATTGACATGACAGGGGATTTCTGGGATTTAAACTCCACGCATCTTATAGTTGCTGAGGTTGAAACGCTTTGCCCTACATTATATTATTTATAATTGCATAACAGCCACAAACAGAAATGGATCTGAATAAGAGGAAGATAATGCAAAACCTGTCTGAAATCAAAGTTACATTTAAGCAAAATTTTAAATAGAATTTAATATCTATACTATCAAAGGGAGACAGAACAGGAAGCAGTAGAAAAAATAGCAAAAGTTGGAAAAATAAATAAAAGGGGAATGAAATGAGAAATGTGTTAAAGGAAAAAATTATATTTTTCAGAAGTGAATTTCAGATAGCATCTTTCTTTCTCTCAGCATTCTTTAAATTAGGGGTAAGGAACTTGTGGCCCATTAGAAGTTGCTCAACACCACCTTCAGCAACATCTGGAAATCATAGTTTTTTCAATCAGACTTTGACAGGTATCTTGCCAGCCACAATATGAAGCCCATAAGCTCCCCATAGCGTTTTGGCCATGTAGCTCTTCCTGTGTCAGATCATAACACAAACAATTAAATACTTCTTTCCACAACACATTCTATTCTGCACAAAGTTCCTTCTAGCACTGGGTAGATATAACACTAGGGGGTGGGGTGGAATATTGCATTTTATATACATACATCCTGTCTATCCCAAAATACACTCCAGTACTGATGAATTACTTGCAATAATACAATTCTTAAAGCAAGAAGTGGCAGGGTCTAAATTGAGACACTACTTTCTAAGCAGAGTAAAAGCACTTTTATTCATTTTAATTATATCTCATTTTTTTCCCTTTAAAAATTCATCATGGCTTGGGGCTCCTAAATAGGACAGTCTCTTTATTTATCTAGAGTGAGAAAGGGTTGCAATTTAACCAAGCAGCAGGAGAATACTAGAACAGTCTACTTGTAATGAAATCTGAATGGGTACAGAATGGATAATTTGGGATAACCCATCTTGTCTAGGTTCAAAATCTTCTGCAAAGCTGCACATCCAATATTTTTAGAGAAATCAGTTGTACTACCAAGAGCACAGTGCTGCTCTGGCAACAACATCAAATATCTTTGGCACTTAGGCGGGAAATGGGGAGGGCCTATAAACATCTGTGATTGATAAGTCTGCCCTCAAATCAAAACTGCAATCAGAATACTATTTGTATTCTGGAGAAATGTCTCTCTCTGTTTGTGTTTAAACATGTGTTTATCTAGAAAGACAAATCCCTTAAAAAAGAGATGTAGCACGATCTAAAATATTTCTCTTTTAAAATCAGATGTAATGCTTTAGAAACAGATATAATATTATAGTCTGCTTTTCTTCCCCCCCCACCCACCCACCCAAAATCATGTTTGATTTGGTTAATCTAGGTTGAACAGTAGATTAACAGCGGAAGCTCTTTTAAATAAAAACACTTCGGTATTAATGAGATCACGTCCAATTCGACTTTAAAAAGAAAGGAATATTATGAAAAACCATGTTCTCTCTTTTGGTATTATTCAAATGAATGGGCACAAAGAGACGGTGTAGATGATGGTGGTTTTTTCCCCTCTTTAATTGACTTGGATTTTGCTCATCTACAGCAGGTTATGTTTTCTTATTGTAGAAGGTTTCATCCTTAGTAAAATCATTCCATTCACTAATGAGATCTATCTCAATATAACAGAAAGACAGCTTTTAAAATTCCCACTGTTTCTCCCCATTCATTTGAATAGAAGCAAAGGGACATCTTTTAAAGTTTATCAGTCAGATTTCACTGAATCTCATTAAGAAATGATTTTATTCAAGAAGCCTGCACAACCAAGCCACAACCCAGATTAGTGTGATTAAACCTGATATATAAGGCATGCTTTCCTACTGCCATAGCACTGTCAGTGGCAGAATTCCCACACATTCATTTTCAAAAGGTTGGCAAGAAAGGAGGCTTCTGATTAGGGGCAAGTCCTGATCATGGAATGTTCCTTTGTATGTTCACAATGATCACTTCTCACCTAGCTTCCACTTTAAAAAAATAATAATTTGCATAACAGAGGATGTATAGAGAAAGGATAATACTTTTCAGGTGCCTTTTATCAAATATTTCATACTAGGATTGCACTGTTATTCATTCATATGCAATCAAGGGTGTATGCAGGGAGGGTAAAAAAAAGTTAAGATGGCTGCACTGCACAATTGAAGCATAACAAACATAAAAAAGGGCTGGTAGCCACTGACATTTTGACCCTTTTAAACCTCCTCCCCTCGGTAGGTTTCCTGTTTACCTGCTATGTTAACTAGTTTCCGTCTACCATTTCATCTCCCACTTTGCCTGCAGAGGCAATGATTTTATTTATTACTGTATTGATTTAGTTCTCCCATTTAGACAATTATCAGAAAAGATTGCTCGGTCAAGAAGTACAACAAAAGCTACCTTGAAACTATCAAAAATCAAAGTACAATATAGAAAAGCATAATGGAGTCCCATGGCAGAAATTTAAACACACATACCTTGCTGGTGATATTAGAAGAAGAAAAATGAGCATTGGGAGTTTGGGGGATTTTAAGTTAAGTAAGATTACATAATTGTGTGGTTTTTATAGTGTAATCCCATTGTGTATTTCTATATAAGCCCTTCATCAAAATGCTGTATTGATAGATAATATAAATGTTGTAATGTAATTTTATTGTCCCAAGTCTGCTTTTACCATAATATTCTCCAAATAGATAAGGAGTAAGGAGTGTGGCCATTGATAACCATTTCTATTGTAGCAAAGCAAATAAGGGAGGAAGGATTTCAAAGATGTGGCAATGTCATCCACTTTTCATCTGTAATACATTTCATCTCTTTTTTCTTCTTTGAACTGCTTTCTCCACTGTGGAGTTCTAGTCATGATTCTGATAAGAGAAATATATATTGGGATCTCTGCAGGAAACAATTTATGATAATAATAATAATAATAATCCCCCAGTGGAGCACTCTCTTGACGTGGTTGTAGGGCTTGCATGGACAATGAGAGCTATACCAAGGTATGACAATTCTGAACAAATCTTCTCAGAAGAGTCAGACAATATGGTGAGATGTAATTTATAGAAACCCACACTGAAATGGTTGTCACTCAGGTCAACAAAGACCACGTTAAATGCTGGAGTTCCTGGATATCTGGTGACAAATGGGCTACATGACTCAGGACAGTTGACTGAGCAATCCTGGTAGCAGCTGCTGGACTATGTTATTGAAAATATACAAAGACAAAAAACAAACAAACAAGATATTTAATTTCCAGAAGTTTTCAGATATCATCTTCTTGTTGGGCTTTATTTGTAATAACCTGAGGAACATTTTTCCCTGGTTGTTTCTATCCATCCAATCTGGACTGGCAGGATGAGTTGGAATCACTGCAAAACATGTCCTGTTGGCCAAGGAATGGCAGGGCCCAGGAGGGTGTGCCTTTTCTGCCATAGCACCTGCCCTATGGAACATTCTCCTTCTGGAAATTAGGGTAGGAAACCAGACAAATTGAAAATTTCTGTCTCACTCTCACTCTTGCTTTCACTTTTGCTTTCCCTAATTGGCATAAGGGGCATAAAGTCTTTCTTTACCCTATTATATTTTCATAGTCTTGAACAGTTTTGATTAATGTATTGTGTTAATATTCTTTTATTGCTGCCTTCTATCATGTTTATATTCTTCCTTTAAAAAAGACTGATGGAGCAGTTTTTCTCCTGATTTTTAAGACAGCTTTTGTCTAAACTACTATTTATCATTCATCTCAATATCTTAATATCCAGAATAGTTAATTCATTTTATTCATGTTTGTATGAATGCTATATTGTATCTTACTATTTTTTTTATATTGCTATATGATGGTGATTGGCCAAAATAAAATCTTTCTCTCTCCCCCCCCCCAGAAGCATTTGCCCCCACTGTAACTATCTGCGAGGAAGTAACCATCAATTAGCTACCCTGCTTAATTCAGAGTTGAGCAGGCACTTCATTAAGCATGGTCATCTGCCTTCTTGAGATTCAAAGTCCTCAGATTGTTTTAATGACTCTTATTCCTCTGAATCAATCAATATAGAGTAATATTAGTACAAGACATCATTGTAAACCAGACTTTGATCTCTGCACAACTGTAGGTAATTATTTTAGTAGACCTTTCCATTGACTTGTGCTTTAATTGGAAATTTGAAAATTAGTTCAGTGTTCTGCCATTCTCCTGGTCAAAAAACATGATTTTTTCCCTCAAAGCAGTGACAATAAACTGACCATAATCTAAAATCAATTTATAGAGTCCTGCCTATTTTCATGGGATCCTAATTCCTAATCAATCCATTCCTGTGGGAATTCCATATACCTTTGTGGAACCTTTATGCTTAATAACGGAATATGTAGGAAAATGCAGTTTTTTAATTACCACTGATTTATCCACCCTCATTGTGTACAGTTCTTGAGAGATTTCAGTTAAATGTGTAACTTTTCTTTCAAACTCAGTAGTAACTAATATCCTTAAGTTTTACACCCTTATCATGATAATGAAAAGAATATTTCTTAGTTAGCAGGATCCAGGAAGACTATTAAGAGAAACCGGAACTGGATGCTTTCACATCTCTGCTGGTGACAACTTGATACAAAGGGTACCTAGGTAGTTAACTGTTGAAAATTAGTGGCATGTCTTTTTTGTATATTTGAGAAACTGGAATTCAGTTGATGGATAAACCCCTCAATAGCTATGGAAAATATTCCTGGATCCATCAGCACTCTCTTGGAAAAGACATGAATCCAACTGAATAGTTAAATTTATCAGTAACCTTGCCCAAAATGCCTCCTTCTAGTCTGACTTATGCTAGTCACTGCTAACATAATCACTGAACATGGGAATCTTTTTCTATCTGCTTTATCTCCAGGAGCTTAAATTGATGTATTTAGCACTGTTTGTATTTTCTCCAGAGGAAAGCTTTTTTGTGTTGTTAGGCTGAGAAATATGACTGGGCCCAAATCTCCCAGTTTACCTTCCATGACTGAAGATGGATTTGAGCCTGCCTGATTCTTTCTAGTTCTTCTATAACAATTTAACCATATCACCCTGGAAAGAATATATTAGTTCTACACAAAAACAGATTGACTTTTCATGACATCACTTCACACTGCTAAGAAATTTGACAGATTTCCAGTTATGTCAGTAGAGGTTGGATTAAAACCTAGTCACAAGGCTGTGAGGCAAATGTGTGATGTAGCTCTCAATAGACAAGCCTTGGCAAAATGAATCTATTAATGGGAGGGAATGTACAGCCATTGTTCCTGTTCATATCACAACATACTAAATGCTGGGATTAAAAAAAAAGTAAAGACTTATGCTAATATTCTCTATATGAGTATGTGTTCTATAATAGAAATATTGGCTATGTCTTTAATAAAATGATCCCTTAACAAAAATAACAAATGAAGAGAAACCTCAAATGAATCTCAGGCCTGTTGTTAAGTATGGTTTATAGCAAAATTGATTTATCTGGTAAGGCTTTGTTGCAAAAAAAAAATGGAAGGAAGGAAGGAAGGACGGAAGGAAGTTACATATATAATTTCCTTCCTTCCTTCCTTCCTTCCTTCCTTCCTTCCTTCCTTCCTTCCTTCCTTCCTTCCTTCCTTCCTTCCTTCCACTATTTACTTTATAGACAATAGATAATCAACAGAGGTTCTTGATCTAGAAATGGCTATTACATGGCACACAAGATAGAGCTATGTGGTGGACATCCTGGCAATGTTTTCCACTTGCTCTTTGAGCAAGAACTGTGTGTCTAAGAGGACTTTCAGATTAAATACTAACTGTGCATGGAGAGTGCAAATTCACCTTCCATTAAAAATAGAATATTACTGGTATTGATTGGCTTGTTAGCTAGCTATTTTATTTTCCATCTGTAAAGCTTAAGCCTGTTCTTATTCAATCCCATCCAGATAATTAACAGGTGCTTGCTCATCTTTTATAAAACAAGATAAATAGAAAAGTAGTGTTCTCTGTAGTTTCTCTCTCTCTCCATTTCTCTCAATTTGCACAGTCAGCAATCTTCAAAATCACAATAATATGGCTTCTTTAAAAGAAGTTGGTAGATTAAAGTACTGAGCTTGATTGTGCATAAACTTTGGGAGAAGTATATTATATAAAAATAATGAAAGTTTTCCTTGGTTATGTTTGATTCCATTCTATAAAACAAAGAATAAAAGTTAGTATGCTTTTGATTTATTAAATCACAATCATTATATATTTTACTATGAATATCCTTAATAGTGAAAGTAATATTTCTCTGTTATGAATCTCAATCAAAAGGCCAGTAATTTATCATGTTTTTTCCCTTCCAATATTCTTGCCTTTATAATTCAGACAGTATTCTGTAACTTTAAAAGAATTAAGTTCCTGTTTAGTACTCATAAAAGGTTTTCATAATTTTGGAGAAAGTTATCTTGGATATGCAGTCAAACATTTTTTCACTTTTTTGCACCCAAATATTCTTTGGTCATGCAGATGTACCTTAAAGATGTATCAGGTCATTATAATAATAGAATGATGATTTGTGCTTTATCAGTTTTCAAACTTTTGCTGTATCTGTTTTATGAAAAAATGAATCTTTTGTTAATAAACATTAATTTGAAAAGCATGTTAAAAGATGGGACAATTCATTTTTATAACACTCTGTTTAGTATTTTAATAATAAGTAATATCAATAACAGTGAATAATAGAAATTTAGCATTTCTAAAGCAATTGGTTGTGGTTCCCCAACACTGTTAAGGGGAGACCATCATATCATATCTGAAGCATTACAGTGGTGATGCATTGCTAAGGAGTTTTGCAATAAATGAGTCAAAATTCAGTTCAATATAATATTGTTATGCAGTAACTTGCTATAGATGCATTGGTGTCAATACAAAAACCCACATGAGAATAAAACTTACCCTGTCTGAATTTAGTGGGGTCTCTTCCTAAATAAGTACATATAAGATCACTATCTGAATGATCTGGAAGAAGAAAAAGGTCTAGAAAATGACAAGATAAGCTTCTAAACTCATAATTTCTATGAGTTTGTTAACTGTTGCACTATAATCAAAATTAAATCCTTGGAGAATAGAATGACTTGCATCACATTTAAAATTCTGACAAAAAGTTCATGGCTAAAGAAAAAGTACAAATGAAAAGTACAGATCATTTGGATGAAAAAATGTTTTTAAACTGGTCCAGTCAATTTTGAAAAGCAGATT
The DNA here is from genome assembly GCA_023970755.1 of Azemiops feae. Taxonomy (NCBI): domain Eukaryota; kingdom Metazoa; phylum Chordata; class Lepidosauria; order Squamata; family Viperidae; genus Azemiops; species Azemiops feae. Next base: position 2,019,040 of record JALGBA010000234.1, read on the forward strand.
TCAATTGATTTTACATATATAGTATACTCCCACTTTTTTATTGGTGTATAGCCTGATCAACTTAGTGAATTATAGTTAGCATCCTTCATTTTCAAGCATATGGCTTTTGTCTTATTTTGTTTTATTTTTTATTGTTTACAGATTTTTTTATGGTTTTATGGCTGTTTTTTAAATATAGCTTTATTAAATTAAAAGCTTCAACAAAATGCAATCTAACATAAAGGGGAAAAGGAGAAGGAAATAAAAAAGTTATCAAGTGACAAAAAGAAACATAAAACAAATATATACAAAAAGTGACCTCTGACATTTTTCAGTACAGAAACAATTATAAAATACCACAACCTGTATCTAAATTTAAGCAAGTAATATCAACACATAATAACTTTTAAGATGTTAATAACCTAGATTCAATTTTTTTAAAGAAAAAATATTTTTATGTTTGTGCTCAAAGTTCATTTTTAACAGCGTGCCTTTTTTTTTATAAAGCTCTGATACCTTCTACAACATCTAATTGGATGCTGTTTATTGTAAAAATATTGGGAAAGATACTGTATCATCAAGAGATTTCCCAGTGGATAACAAAGGAAAAAGACAATGTTCATGGTTAAGAATTATACTAAAGACAAAATCACTTAAAAGGGCCAGTATATAATATCTTGGAAATCAGATGGTTAAGTAGGGTTACCATATTTGGCTGCAAAACTCCAGATGACAGCTAGATGGCAACCACAAGGTATAGAAAACGCTAGCTGCTGCCATCTAAGGATCATATGGACTTCTGAAACTCAGATATACACAAGTAGCCATAATATTAAAATGAGATAAAACTCCCCAGGTTCTCTCTCAGTTTGGAGAAGAAGCAAGTAAGCAGGCAGGCAGGCAGGCAGGCAGGTAGGCAAGCAAATGAATAAATATTGTTTTAAAGCAGTGACAGTTTAATGTAGCAGAAAATTGGAGCATACGTGTTGAACCAGTAACTCTCTGGTGTTCGTCATCAATAATTAAAAATAACGGTCTTGTAGAAAGCTTGACTCTAAGTGTGGCCTTTTTAACCATATTCCGTTCTGCAAAGGCATTTGGCGCACTGACAGACCCAGAGTATAAATATATGGCAGGGAAAATCTGCAATTGCTCCAGTGTAGAAAAGGGACAGGCAAGCAAGGAGTTAAGAGTAAGAGAGTGAGTAGTGATGTCCTTTCTTGCTCACCTTCCACTCCCTTGTCTTCCATCCAATAAATAATCCTAACTTATTTTGGCAGCCCCGCCTCTATTTTTTCAGGGGTTCCTGGCATTCTTTCTCCGTCCACATCAAAGCAGAGATCAGTGTCAGAGAGGCAACCCCCAGTTTGAGCAAAATCTCTCAGGGCTTATCCTGATTAATTGGTTTTGGTTTTGCTTGGAGTATTGTTTTGTTTTGAGGTTTTCTTTGCATCCTAAGTGCATCCAAAGATGTTGGGGGGAAAAAAGATTGCTTTTGCCAACATGTATTTGGGAAGGATGGAGTTATACCGCTTGCATTGGCTAAGAAAGGACAAGGTAAAGCAGTTCAGGTGTTATATTCCAAACTGCATCTTTGTGTCTTCACCCTGCTTTTCCCCTCCTATAAGAAAAATATTACTAAAATTATATAAAAAAAATAACATTACATTATTATTACAGTTGAATAAAAGGCAATGATGACGACGTGCTACCAGAGGCAGACATGCATTTCTGCTTTTCACCAGTCTTTCAGAAAGGTAAATAAAGACAAGCAACTGCAGCTCTAAATGAAACATTCTCACTTTGTTTTGGTTAAGAGAGATAGCTACCGAAACTGCAAATCCTGGTTAAAACTGATCTTTTCGAGAGCTGTCAGGATCTATTTTACTTTATTACATTTGTAGAAATGTGGTAATATGATGGAAAATGCCGAGTGGGGGGTTGGGGTGGGTGGGAAGGGGGCATATTTTGTTATGGCAAATCACGGCTGCAAAAGCATGCCTCGTACTGCTATTTGCCTCTCTGTCTCTGTCTATATCAACTCCACATGCTGCTCTGGTGGCCTGCTTTGTACTTAATATAACTTGTCAAAACACATCTATCAGATATATGAAAAGAAAATCCTGGGTGGTCAGGCTAGCCGATGCCTAGCGTGGATTTGGACTGCCTTTTTATTTTTTATTTTTATAGTTAAGCACACACACACACACACACACACACAAGACCACAGAATGCTCTCCTTCATGAGATTTAGACAAACTGCAGGATTCATTGTTGTGTAACCAGATTTTTTAAAAGTATTACACACACGCATACTGTTTTGCTAGTAAGCCATTTCTGTTTATTTAAATCCCACATGCTGCACTTTTATGTGGCGTCACAGTTATTTTTAAAAGCTGTCAGTTTTTTTAATGGTGTTGCTATTTTTTTAAATTAAGATTATTAAAAAAAAAAAAACCTTTTTGTTATTTTTCAGGGAAATTTGCTCTGACTTGGGAATTAAATGATCTTTCACAAACTTCTGAGAAACCCCAAGAGGCCCTGAAAAAAATGGCCAAAGAGCATATTTAGTTTCTAAGACAAAGAAAAAGTAGAAGAAATGAGTGAGAGTGGATATTTATATAACTGAATTATAAATTTAGTTTAAACCTTCTTCTTCTTCTTCTTCTTCTTAGATTTATATCTCATCTTCTCCTGGGAAATCATAGCACCCTGGCTGGCCCAGAGTTTCTTGGTCAGTTTCCATAGCTGAGAGTGGACCTAACCTTAAACACAGTCTTAATAATTACATCTCATATCCAGTATCACCGCATATCCAGTATCATAGCAGACTAGCAGTCCTGTTCTGATAAGCATCTAATGAACCTTAAGTAATTGATTATTTCTAGCTTTATTCTAAAAGTGTATTTTTTTTAGTCATAGATTGGAAAAGAAAGAAATATATTTGAATGCCTAAGGGAAGCACAGATCGTGCTTAGCAGTATCTTTGTAATATCAAGTTTACTTGATTAAAAAACATGTGGAAATCAATTGATCAGGCAATCACTATCTGGTGTAGATTCCCTGTACCAAAACAATCTGTCAAGCCTCTTATACCGTGTTCTCTGATTTGGAAGGGGGACAGTATTAATTTCTTTGTTTCAAGCAGTCAAATTCCTTACGGTGATTCGCTCATGAAATAAATGCAGATAAATTCCAATCCAGTTACAATGATAAGTATTTCATTATAACAACCAGTGGTTCCAGGTGCAGATTTTCACTTTTATTTGAGTGACACAATGCAAATGAAGTAAGCAAGATGGGATTTTCTACAGCGATCATGAAAATAATGAATTCAGAGCACAGAAATCTTTCTTGCCACATCAGGATGATAGTTTAGGTTTAAAGTATAAATTCTAGAATTTAGCGGTCAAACGTATTCCTTTAAAAAAAAAAAATCTCTGACTAGTATTCTTGGCTGGAACAAAGATCTGTATAGCCTGTTTAGCTGATACTTACGGTTGCTACATTCTTGTGATTCTATTTCTACCTGATAACTTAAAATTAGAAGTATGATGGGAAATGTCTGACTATCTTTGTGACAATGTGATGCAGTGTTCAAGATTCTCTTTTGTCCCAAAGGGCAGGAACAGAGAAATTACCTAACAGTTTGTCAACCAATGGAATGCATTGGCTCTAAATCTGGTGTGTTGCATTCACTGGATAGACACCTGACCAATATGTCATAACAGATCCTGCATTGCACAAGGAGTTGCGTTAGGTGATCACCGAGATATTTCCAACTCTATGGTTTTGATATGTAACATCTCTATGCAGCCAAGGGCAAAAATCCAGAAATCTGGACTTAGGTATAATTGAGATATCTAAAAGGCAGTGATTGAAGCTTACTTCAGGCAAAGCTATGTTGTTAGATAATGCCATGGGATAATGTCATTAGATAATAGCCATGGGAATGTTAACTGACCTTTTCAAATGAGTTTAGAGTCCCATTTGAGATCAATTTTTGTAAATGCTCCAAGTAACCTTACTGGGTGAATGGCTGGAAGGGACAAGATCTTCACCGATATGACAATCTTCTTATTTCTAGTAACTGTAGAATTTTTACTGTTGATTTGAGTCTGGCTTTACATTGTTTAGTTTAATATGCTTGGTTTGGAAACTGCTCTGGAGGCTATTGATTAATTAAAAAGAGAAATATATATCTACTTCATTATTTAATTACTACAAATTCATAAAAGCCATAGAATTTGGGCCTTTTTCTTTTCCTTTTCTCTCCTTCCTTATTTTAAACACTGCCCCCGCTCCCAATTCTGCTCCAGGCATTGTTCTAAAACTTAACAAAATGATTTGAGGGCATATAAAAGTTGCTTTATAGAGATGGGGAAATTGCTGTGCTCTTTTGATTTATAAAAATAGTACTGTCAAAAGGATTTTAAAAAAAATCATTGGACTACACCAGTGGTGGGATTCAGCCAGTTCGCACCACTTCAGCAGAACCGGTAGTTAATTTTTTGTTGCCCAGGCCCAGAATGGGCTTCCGGAAGCAGCATCCACACAGAGAACCGGTTGTTCACATATTTGAATCCCACCACTGGATTACACCATACCTTCCATTCCAAAGTTTAAAGGCTTCCTTGAAAAGGGAAGAGGATTTATTCTTGAAGGAATATTGTGTCCCCATTTAAAAGCACTGGGCTAGGTCATGAGTTTTATACATTTCTTCTTCAGTCCAGTGTGCTTGAGCTGATGTAGAAACTCTCTTGACATTCCTCTAGATCCAATGGAAAAGAAGTCTGCTGATAAACAGAATAACTATTGATCTGATCACCTCTTCAGTTGAATTCATATAACTTAAGTTTATGATTGCCAATCAATAAATGCAGCAAGATTTACCTGAAAGATTGAAATTTTACTGAAAATGCTTCGGAAAAAAGTCTTCTGATGTAGAATAAGAATCATGAACATATGTATTTTTGAAGGCTATATTGATCTACTAACAGGAAAAAATAAAGTGAGAACAGTTTGAAATCATTATGGTCAGACAAATTTGTTTTTTTTTAAAATAGCTCTCCTTCAAAATGAAAACTCTGTTAAAAAAGAACAATTTTAATTAAATTCTCATAGGCATACTATATTATTCTTATATTTATTTGGTTTATGAGAAAGTCAAGGTGTGTGTATAAATGTCCTCTCTTTTATGGTAAATCAATTTTCAACAATTTTCAGTCTTCCTGGCTTCTTGCCATTCATTTCAATCCCAAGGGAACACTTAAGTTGGGGCATTTACAGTAGTGATTCTACTGTCACTGTTAATAAGTAGTCCTGCCCTTAATAAAGAAATTATTTTTTCCAAAGAAATTTGGGGAAATCATTCATCCCATTTCCCTGTTCACAAATCTGATAGAAAATTTTGACAGGTTATTTATGTCCAATTCCAGTTTGAAGCAATCTGTCTAAAACTCTTCATAGGTGTTAGTAATGGTTGTAATAGATACAAGAAAAGTCTTCTTTGAGAAGTATTGTACTGTTGCTGACTTTATGAACGCACTTTTCTTCAAGGCAATACAAAAGTATTTTGCTATCTTCTAGCAAGTTTGCTTATTTATTTATTTTGTTTAATTTCCAAATCTACTCTATAGCTCTGGGCTTCTCTCTGTAGCTTCTGAGCCTAGGCAAGGCTAGGCATTAAGCCAAATTTTTAATGAGAGATTTTTCTAAGAAACATTACAGCAATTCCCTTGAATCAAAAGAAGGTCTTAGGTACTGGCAACTCCTCTGTCTAAGAAAGTCTCAAGGCTCCCCCCACCCTTCCTTCCTATAAATGGGTCATTGTATTACTTGCTTTCGAAATGGAAGAGAATTCTAACATATGAAGAGTATATCTGTGTATATATTTTAATTCTTCAGGAAACAGTGGCTCACTACATTCACATAATGGGTTAAGCCATACTGTAGTTTGGTTTTCTTGCTCTGATTTATTAGAGTGAGTGAATCTACCTAGCACAATATACTTTGTGAGCTTGGTCATTATGGTTTTTTTTTCAACCACAATGTTAAAATCCTAGCTTAATGCAATGTGTGAATCAGATGAAGGAATTCAAGGAAAAACAAAGAAACAGTTGCCTTTCAAAAAACACACACCTTTGACCTGGATGACTGAGAATCTTCATAGACATTATTATTATTAATAAAAATATTACGGGCTAATCTTTAGCAGTTATCTACCATCCTAGGTAGCTAATAGAATAGAATAGAGATCATTTGATCAATTAAATCGTCAATAAATGGATAGTTCTTCTCTCTGTTTCTGTTTTGCAATCATTTATTTCCTTATTTCATCTCACTTTTTCTTAGAATCCCTCAATTTGGGCATGCCTTTAAAATGTTGTTGTTGGTAGGGTTGGCAAGTATAAAATGGGAAGAGGGTCATATAACTAGAGAATAATACCAGCAAATAGCCCAAAACTGCAAAAATTGCACCTAGAAGATTAAGGCTCAGAATGTAGTAACTATGAGAGGCATCTAGGTATCCTGGAGTGTCACTGCGTACGTATGAGTCAGTAGTGTGCCAAAAAAAGCCAATGTGGTTCTAAGCTGCACCAATAGAAGGACAGCATCTACATCATAGGAGATGGAAGTATCTCTCTCTACACTGCACTAGTGAGCCCACATTTAGAATATTGCTTCCTGTTCTGGTCACCACAATACAAAAGATGCTGAGGCCCTAGAAAGAGTGCAGAGAAGAGCAACAAAGATGATAAAGGGTCCGGAGGCTAAATTATATGATGAACGGATAAAGGAACTAGATAATGATAGTAATCTTCTAATACTTGAAGGACTGTCACAAGGAAGAAGGAATCAATTTATTTTCTCTAGCACATGAGGGCAGGACAAGAAGCAATAGCTGGAAGCTCGTCAGATGGAGATTCTACCTGGAAATAAGGAGAAATTTCCTGACAGTGAAAACAATCAGTGGAAGAGCTTGCTTCTTGGAATGGTGGGTGTTCCATCGCTGGAGGTTTTCAAGAAAAGATTGAACAAAGATTTGTCTGGGATGGTATATGGACTCCTGTCTTGGGCAAGGGGGTTGGACTGGTAGAGCTCTAAGGTCCCTTCCAGCCCTATATATGACTATGATAAGTTAATTTTGTTGTTCTTTTGCACTGATTTTTTGGTATATGTCTTTCTGAAAATTCATGTGCATTTTCTCCCAATTATGCTTTCCCTAACACACACATTTTTACATTCAAATGCCTTTCAACACGTTCTAGAATTGCTTATGCATATTTATACATATATTCATTAGAGAACTGCAGTGCAAAATTTGTAAATGTGTGGATATTCATATAGTTTGAATTTGAATTAAAATGGAAACAACAAATTTTCCCATCATTTTTTAGTTTTAGTTGCTAGTTTTGTAATGCTTCAAGTTTTACTTCTTTTTCTAGAAATTGTTACACCTTTAAGGACCAGATGTTTTGCTAGGGATATGTGAAGACATTACAGTGTCTTTTCCCCAGGCTTAAAGCATCCAATGTGTCTGATTTGGATCAAAACTCTACTGCCAAGGAATTATTTTTTTCCTCTACTGTGTTGCAAAACAAGCAAGCAAGCAAGCAAACAAACAAAAGTGCAGTGATATATGATACATCTCTGTCCCAATGTCTGACTTGGTCCAAAATAGGGCTGTTTCAAGTTTCCCTGTAGGCAATTAGATATGTGTAAATTCTAAGACACCATTAAGTCTGCTACAGATTCATTTTAAAAACTGTTAAAGAAAGCCAATTATCAATTTTTGCTTGTCTACTATATTTTAACTGAGCAACTATCATCTTAATATTTAAGTTAATGAAAGATCGGCTCTTGCAGAAAACAATTAATAGAGAATATAGGAAGCAAAGAAAGTCTTTGGAGACTGTGCATTTGAGTACTGCCTTAATCAGTGCTTTTTTTGTAAGAAAAAAGGTGCCGGAATTCACATCTTGTTAATCTTTTATTTAAAAAATTATATAGTCAGTTCTTAACATAAATTTAATTTATTGTATTAAAGGCAAATGTTCATAGTAAATTTTACACTAAAAATTAAAAAAAAATTCAATTCACCAACAATTTTTAAAATAAAGAAATTATTTACCAACAATTTTGTAAAATAAAGAAATTATTTACCTTTCGCACATAGTCAATCACTGTACACACACACACACACACACACACATCAGTTGTGTAACAAAACATAATAGTCGCCGTCCGCAGTAAGCACTCAGCGCGTGACCACACGGCCAATCACAAGCCGAGCACTGCCACAAGCTGAGCAGCACCATCACAACCAGCGCGGATGAAGTATGCATGCATTGGACTCGACACACAAGCAGCCTGCATGCACTGTTTTAATGATTTTGCCGCCGACCTGCTACGCTCGACAGGGCGATTCAAGTTCACATGGACCAAACATCAAATTTTCAAAAGTTACTTTTAAAACTTGGAAAATCCATTGAAAAAAGGTGCTGGAACTCTGTTCTCTATGACAAAAAAAGCACTGGCCTTAGTTATGAAGCTGTGAGATTTAGGGACAGTTACTTTCTCTTACATACTGAAGCTAAAGCTCAAATACTTTGGCCACCAAATGAGAAGAGAGGACTCATTGGAAAAGATCTTGATGCCGGAAAAGATTGAAGGTAAAAGGAGAAGGGGATGGCAGAGGATGAAATGATTAGTGTCATCAATACAATGAACATGAATTTAGGCAAACTCTGGGACTTAGTGAAGGATGGGGGGATTGGCTTGCTATGGTCCATGGAGTTGTGGGGAGCAGGCACAACTTAGCAACTGAACAACAATAACAAAACAATTTTCTCTTAAGAAAGGGGCATTGGAAACCTACCTTTGAACACTCAGGGAGTTGCCAGGAGTCAACACTGACTTGAAAGTCCACCCCCCCAAAAAAGGGGGGAAGCAAAATTGTCTTGGCAGCAGTTTGTGAATAGGTATTTGTGAATAGGTATTTTCCAGTATTTTATAGAATTCATAGAATCAAAGTATTGGAAGAGTCCAACCCTCGCCCCTGCCCATAGCCCATAGGGAAACACATTTTAAGAAAGAAAATGCATCCTAGACTGTTCAATATTACTGTTGATTGATATAGGGTTAGTCAAAATATATTGAAGGGGAGTGGGAGAATATGAAGAAACAGGCTTACAATAAGTTCATGAATGAATATGTGAAAGAGGAATATTCTATTTTAAAAAATAAAAAGCAAATTATATATTTACAGTCATTTAAAAAAACAAACAAATTGAAAATAAATAGCATTCACATCTTATTGTTTTTAGGCATATGGCCAGAGGAAATATTTAGCAAAAATGGGGACAGCGATTCTATATTTCAGGTTTTAATTTCAACAAACAAATAGCAGCTCCATTTAATGAAAACCCAGTATCTCATGACAGCTCCTGACAAATAGATGCCAACTTTTCAGCTCACCTCAATTGCAGAAATGGGTGATCACAAAAATTCTGTGGTTTCCTGGGCCAATGGTGACCTCATTCCCATGTTAAGGTAAGTAGTAAAATTAATTTCCTCAGGAGTTGAAACTCAATTAATATGTTGATGTCAGGTAAATAGGGTTCTCCAACTTAATTTCTCACACAAGATTAGAAGTTTTAATAGGCAGAGTTGGCTAACACTTCAGTGAAACAGATGAGCCATCACGATAAAGGGTGGTGGTGACTGTCCTCGGCCAGAGGTTCATTTACATTTGAGAAACATAACTCTAAATCCCTTAAACATTAACCAGGACAAAAAAAAGTGGTAATTAATTTGTATCTACCTTCTTCAGGGGCAATCACTGAACAGAACAGAATGAAAAGAAAAAGGGTTTTTTTTAGAATCTTACTTTGTCCTCAACTGTAAGAAAGAAAAATGTCTATATATCCAAATGATAGATTGTAGAATGAAAGATGGATCTAATAGCACCATGGTACTGCCATTTTTGAGAGCCAATTTTATCTAGTGGTTAAACAACCAGCTAGAAAGCAGGAGACAGTGAGTTCTAGTTCCACCTTAGCCATGAAAGCCAGCTGGATGACCTTGAGCCAGTCACTCTTTGTCAGCCCAACTCACCTCACAAGAGTTGTTGTTGTGGGGAAATTAGGAAGAGCAAGGTGTGTTGGATATATTCATCACCTTGAGCTATTTGTGAAAATAATAAAGGCAGGATACACATCAATCAGTCAACCAATAAAAATAATGAAAAAAAGAACTAAAGAATGTCAGTTAGAGAAAATATTTCCTAACTAATTACTTTAAGTGGAAATATACAATTGTGTATAGAAATACACAATTATTAATACCTCATTATAATCTCAAAGACTGCATTCAGATGACCCCTTTTCCTGAGTTTCTTTCAGATCATACTGAACACTGTCCTCTGACACTAATGTTTGTGCTTAAGGGAATATAACTGGAAGCCATAAAAGAGAACAGATAGCCATGGAATGCCCAGCACTGTATTCTCTTCTATGGAACAAAAGTTTTTTGGGAGGGAAAATGTGTGAATATTTTCACATATAACCTGCAATCATGCAGGTTAAGCTGTTTTTTTCACTAAGAATGCAATAATCATACAGTTGTTTTAAAAGTTATAGTATGTCAATAAGTGCTATAGTCTGTAGTGCTATACGGGTAGAGAATTAGAATATTTTTGTCTCTTAACTAAACTCATAGCACAAGCATGGTTTATTGTAAACATGATTATTCAGTAATTGGATAAGCCCAAAATATCTTGGATGCAGTCTTGATCCAAGGACTGGCAGCTTATTGATTATATCATTCTTTGGCAATGTTGCCCACAGACGGCAAGAATCATGAGAACTGCACTCAGAACAGACTGCTGGACCCACTTCCATAGAACAGGCTCCAAATAACTGATCCAGCTCCATTGTTGGAAAATTGGCCCAGTGCCTGCTGGGCTCTTGTACACAAAATGCTCTAAAGATCCAAAGATGGATAATGTAGCTTCACCATTAAAGTTCTGTTGAAAAGTGCAATTCTTCCGGTGACAAAATGGATAGCTTGTCACTGGAAAAAGCCTTATACTAAGTAAACTTTAGGTCCATCTGGCATTGCTACCCCCTGCAGGGTTTCAGACAGAATTAAACATAAAATCCTGTGCATGTAAAACATGTACTCTACCAGAAAGCTACAACTTTCCTCCACTGATGAGTCCCTAGGACACGCTAAAAGAATAAATAACCAGCCATAGCTCAGTGGCAAAGTGCACGCTCTGCATGCAGAAGTCGTAGGTTCAATTCCTGGCATTGTCAAAAAGGGAGTTAGAAATATTCCTGCTGCTGCTGCAAGTGGAAACAAATGAGGCTGGAAGGAGCCATTATTGTCTGCAATATCACTCTTGATACAGCTCTCAAGCAATTGAGTAGAAGGGGGTCTTGAGCCAAGTTCTCCAACTGGCATTTTGCCAACAAATCAGGCAGTCTGTACTCCAAGGTCTAGGTCATGACATGTCTGAATTCTTTCAGATGACCATCCAGGTCAAAGCAGATTCAGCAGGTACTATAAAGGGCTGAAATCCAAATGAGTTCATTTATCTATTTTAGAAATAGTTGACAGGCAGATCTGCCTAGCCTTGTCTTTATCTGTCTGCTCAGAAACCTGATTACCAACACATCTTAGATCATATCTTCTGCTTTTTGTCTGCATTAATATTATAGCCAGACATCTTTAGATACTATGGCTTGTGTCTGAGCTTGGATTAGGCTCCAAAGAAGCCAATGTTTTAAGTTTTTTTTATATCTGTGTGGGCCTTACAAAATTAGGAAGAGAGTGGAAGGAGGGAGAGAAAGAGGGAGGGGGGAATGTCTCCTTTATCTCCACTTTATTCTTTAAATTGAGTGAGTGAGACTGCAAGTTGTGATGTCATAAACCTTTACTGGGTGCTGAAAGTATGGTGGTATTTCTATTAACCACATTTTGGAACTTTTTATTCAGTCCAATTCAGAATAAAAAGATGTTACACAATGTCTATGGCTTAGACATGGTATATTTGGGCTAACAACATAGATTGCCTAAACACTGTATCATGAAATTATGACTGGAAGATTTTGTGAACTAGACAAAAACCTGGATCATATTCTATCTTGTAAGTTAACAAGTTTGGAAAAGCTTTAGCCTTCCTAATTGATCTTGTGCTAATCTTGGAAACTACAAGTAAATTTGCTCCTTTTGATTAAAAATCACTATGTGAATGCTGAGAATTAATTTAGTATTGAAAGGAACAAACAACATACTGGCACTTTTAATTTCATGTTACATTTTGCCTGATTTATTTCTGCCAGTGGTTCTCAAAGTAAAATACAAATCATAGCTAGCAATTTTTCTGCACATTTATTCTGGACATTTTGCAGAAAGAAATCTAAGGGAAGGAAGACTTAGCATGCTATAGCAATGTTCTTCTCCTTCCCTTGAGGATAGTCCTTATTTTATTGTGAACTTGTGTGACTGCCTTTTCATTTCGTTGATTTAATTTAATTAACCTCTGTGAAGTAGAGACTTAAAGATTGCTGAACTAAGTCTCCCAAGATTCCTAGTTGACAAAATATATGGCACAGAATCAAAAGCAAATATCTGTGTCATACTCAGTGATGGACTGCTGTAAAAGACACGGCAAAGATCAAAACGTCTTAGGCATTAAAAAAAACTCTATAAAGATTTATCATAATGGTGAGATGCATTAAGACAGCCCACAATAAAGAATTAAGTCTTGTCTTTGGAGTTGCCATGAGATTTTCTGATAATGGGATTCTGTAATTTTAAGAATGCAATATGATATATGAAAATAATAATTTGGAAAATCCACACTCTACCTTTCAAGGTCTAATCTAATGTATCTTTGATTTACTCCTTTAAAAAAAAGAAGAAAAAGAAAGCTATAAACAAGGTCATGTTTATAGAGTTACTTTAACTCCGGCAGATGTTAAAATAGCCAGTACTCTTCTCAATGCTATATTTATATTCTAAAGCCTTTGATAACATAAGAAAATAATAATGCTTCCTGTGATGGGAGTTGCTAGAAGAGATTACCTGTTGGCCTCATTTTGTGTGTTTGAATGATCCAAGAGGAATAGTGTAAGTTAGGGTTCAATCAGCAGAATGGAAAATTACTATAGATTTATGGAACAAATGAGGAAACATCCAGCATTCTCATTGGGCATTTCATTTCACTTGTGTTCTTTTGCAGTATAGACTGTCAGAAACTTCTCTATTTTGTCAATCACTTTTCTCCTGGAGATGTCAGAATTTGAATCAAATCTTTTACATATAAACCATATGGTCTGTTGAGGAACTATGACTCTTTGAACTATGTAACCAAATGTTCACCATTACCTGACAAGGGATGTATGTCTGCCGGTAACCTATGCCTCCCCAACAGATCACCTAGAAGGTTTTCTTTTTTTAAAAATAAAAGATTTGACATGATATGGTATTATTGAATTGCAAGCTGCAGCCAATGAATGGGAATGTGGGAAGGAAATGCTGGATATGATGCCTTGTTTCTTTAGTACTTGTTGTTTGTCAGTAGCAACAGATTTTCATGCTATGCATTGAACTGTTCAGGGTTTCTTACAACAATCTTGTAAAATTGGCCATTTGTATTACCTCTATATTATATGGAAGGATCAGAGTGTATGAAAAGCAGGGCTTGCCTATGTCACAGAATGAGTTTGCTGCTCAGATGAGAGAGATCTGAAGCAAGCAGAGGCAGACATTGCCATAGTCTGTTTTGACTCCCTTTGGCATAAACTGCTAGATGGCAGGGAGGTGCTAAAGAACAGGTGTGTACCTTACTTTGATGCTCTCAAGATCAGTGGAAGATGTTCTTTCATTGCAAAGGTTGAAATAAGCACTTCTCCAACAGCTTCAGTATATGGAATAGGAGGAGTGCCAGGTTATCTTTCATCTCAGGACCCATAGGTCTTGGGAAGATCCTGGAGACAGGGAAATATCTGGCTTATTCTTTTAGTTACGTTGCTACTTCAGGCTCTAGACTTCAAGCATCTGGTGATACCAGCGAGTAACTCTTTTTGGGAGTTACTTTTCACATGATAGTCTCCACCATGTGATAGTTTTCATTCTTTTGCATTTTGAAAATTGTAATATTCTTCTTTAATATATGTCAACTACTGGTACATTCCAATGTTTTTCAGGACCTGAAAAATGTATAAAATATGACAGTTCTGAGATTGTCCCCCCTTCCCCGAGTCAAATTTAAAAGAAAAAAATCAGTTTACACAAGGAAAAAAAAATAGCAGGATTATGGTTTAGGTATGTCATCTACTTTAAAAACAGTACTGTTGAATTGGTTCAGGAAGAGTGTGCACTTTTCTATGCATAAAGACAACCATTAAGGGCATGAGAAATTTTGAAAATAGATATGCAGGTATTCTTTTTAGAATTTATTCACTGAATAAAGAGAACCCTAGAAAACAAAAAGATATAAATAATTTAATCTGCATCCGCTAAAAAAATAGGCATCAATGAAAGACTGATAATCTCGCTTTGCTTGTATTGCCTAGACATATTCTGAAGACAGCATCAATAAAAGATGATCAATCAGTACATAAATTGTACAGGATGCAACAGTACCGCCTCCATTGCTCTTTCTTCCTCTTGGTGTGAAACCAGTTTTTGGCATCCTTGACTCGATGGTCCATTTGTCTACATTGCTATTTTGGTTTTCAATCCATCTGCTTGCCTTTCTATCCGTCTGTCTATTAATTGCTTGCTATCTGCCCATAACTTTATCTGTGGGCTTCAGTTGATTTCCAACACATTTCTTTCTCTATATTGGATATAGAAGAAACTGGAAAGGGAGCCTATAAATTGTCCAGAGCTTACTTTTAGCTGGAGAGCTACTTCCCATATTTCAAAGCAATGGCAAAAGATGATGCAAATTGGCTATTGCTCTCTTGTCCCTTATTTTATGTGGTAGTACAGGAAGAAAAATTTGGATATCTTTTCTGTAGTGAGAAAAGCAAACTTTCTGGAGTTTCTGGATATGATTGTGGCAAAAATCTGTTGACACTGAGATAGATATCATCAATTCAGTCTATTTTGGATCTGTGTCACTTTTACATGTGTAAAACTGTTCTTTCTTGTGTTCCTAACTTTATCATTTTATAAAATCTGCACAAAATTGTGTATTTCATTTTGAATTCCTGTTTGAATAAGATACATGTTTCCTAACATAGCTTGTCCTAACATTATGTATTTGTGTACTTGGAAAAAAATGAGATCACAATAACCTTAGAGAGTCGGATCAAGTCAATTTATCGCAAAACGTTAATAGAAGTAAAACATGAAGCAATATTAATCTAAACTTAAATGAAAGTAAGAAAAAAAGAAAGACGTTTTAATAATGGCATTCCAAACCATATTGGGCAGAAAACTGCTCTGAACATAGTAGGGATTACTTCTGAGTAAGCCTGCATAGATTATGATGCATACCTGATGTTCTATTCAAGTACCTTGATAACATTTATGTATGCAGAACATGATTTATACAAGGTGGATTTCAGCCAGGAAATAGGCAACAGTTTTTGTGAAGGTGCCAGAGGTAAATAGATATATAATTCCAGCCCTTAAATGCCCTGTTGTTGTTGTTTTTTTTTCTCTTTTGGCAAAAAAGGAGCTTGGTGTGTTGAGTTCTGCTTATCCTTCTTAAAAGATGTTCTTCCTACAGCTTTATCATGTGCCATGTTCGACGTCTTCTTTCTTTGCATTTCCCCTCCTATATTTCATAAATCCCAGGATTTCCCTCCTTTCATCCAGAAGCTGCCGCTAAGAAAATAAAACAGAGCTCCCCCCCCATATTAAATTGCAGGTGAATGGATTTCAGTGGAACTTGCAGCAATCCATTTAAGCCTGAGTTCTTTGATTAAGAGAGATCTCACCTCATTAGCTTCAGTGGAACTCTAAAACCCCTCTATTGTTTCTGGTTGGGAAGAAGAACACCAATGATTTTTGTAAAAAATATCCTGTAAATAGATGAACCTAATGCCCATGAAAACATACTCTGATAGGTGTTGTTATAATGTCACAGGATAATAAGACCACCCTTAAAGTTAGAGATATTTACCTAAGCAAAGGGGGGGGGTAGTTTCCAGCCCCGAAATAATCCAACGCTAGAAAGTAAGATAATTTCTTCATAGAAACTAACAAAGGAAGGTACCCTCCTAAGAAAGGGACACTTAACATTTGGATAATTATGAATGCAACCTACATTAGTCCAGAATAAAGTCTCAGATGTAGAAAAAGAAACCATGGAGAAACAATGCAAGTGATTAAGTTGTCTGCCTTTTTCTAAATGAAGAGCCCTGGTTGCACAGTGATTAAGGGCATTATTGCAGGCAAATGCTGCCCACAGCCTGGAGTTCGATCCTGATGGGGCTCAAGGCTGACTCAGCCTTCTATCTTTCTGAGGTTGGTAAAATGAGGACTCAGATTTTTGGGGGCAATATGGAAATTTAGAATAGAATAGAGCTGGAAGGGACCTTGGAGGTCTTCTAGTCCAGCCCCCGCTCAAGCAGGAGGACCTATACCACCTCAGACAAGTGACTGTCTAGCCTCTTTTTAAAAATCTCCAGTGATGGAGTGCCCACAATTTCTGGGGGCAAACTATTCCACTGGTTAATTGTCCTCACTGTCAGGAAGTTTCTCCTTAATTCCAGGTTGCTTCTCTCTTTGATCAGTTTCCAACCATTGTTTCTTATCCTGCCCAATTATTTGGTGAATAATTGACCTCCTCTTCTTGGTGGCAGCCCCTTAGATACTGGAATACTGCTATCATGTCTCCCCTATTTCTTCTTTTCTTTAGACTAGCCAAACCTAAGTCCTGCAGCTGTTCTTCGTATGTTTTAGTCTCCAGGCCTTTGATCATCTTAGTTGCTCTTCTCTGAATTTTTCCAAACTCTCAATATCTTTTTTGTGATATGGTGACCAAAATTGGCTGTAGTATTCCAGGTGTGGTCTTACTAGGGTTTTATAAAGCAGTACTAATACCTCATGTGATCTTGATTCTATGCCTCTGTTTATACAACCCAGGATTGTATTAGCTTTTTTGGCTGCTGCTGGTTCATGGTTAACTGATCGTCCACTAGGACTCCAAGGTCCCTCTCACAATTACTGTTTTTAAGCCAGGTCTTGCCCAATCTGTATTTGTACCTTTGATTTTTCCTACCTAAATGTAAAACTTTGCTTTTCTCCACATTGAAACTCATTTTGTTGGATAGGGCCCATTGTTCAAGTTTGTCAAGATCTTTTTGGATCCTGAGTTTGTCTTCTGGTGGTTGGCTACTCCTGCCAGTTTAGTGTCATCTGCAAATTTGATGAGTTCCCCTTTAATTCCCTCATCTAAGTCATTGATGAAGATATTGAAGAGTACTGGGCCTAAGACGGAACCTTGTGGTACCCTACTGCTTACTTCTCTCCATGTGGATGTAGTGCCGTTGAGGACTACTCATTGAGTACGGTTTGCCAGCCAGCTACAGATCCATCTGGTGGTGATGTTGTCTATTCCACCTTTTTCTAGTTTACCAAGGAGTAGGTTGTGGTCTACTTTATCAAATGCCTTATTGAAGTCTAAGTATACTACTTCCACAGTATTTTGCTGGTCTATTAGTTTAGTCACTTTGTTGAAGAATGAAATAAGATTGGTTTGGCATGATCTGTTTTTAACAAACCATGCTGGCTACTAGTTATAACTTTGTTTGCTTCTAGGTCTTCGCAGATCTGTTTTTTGATTATCTTTTCTAGGATCTTCCCAGGAATTGATGTTAAACTGATTGGTCTGTAGTTTCCTGGGTCCATTTCCCCCCCCCTTTCTTGAAGATGGGAACCACATCAGCCCTTTTCCAATCCTCAGGTTCTTCCCGGTGCTCCAGGATTATTGAAAGATATGGTGCGATGGTTCTGATAAAATCTGCAGCTCCTTCAGAACTCTGGGATGTAATCTGTCAGGCCCCAGTGATTTATATTCGTCAAGGTCAGATAGGTGTTCTCTTACCATTTTCTTGCTTATTTTAATTTTTGTTTCTAATTTGTCTTTTGCAGTGGTTTTTTTTGGTATGTTGGGCTATAGTTTATTTTTGTATGAAGACTGCTGCAAAGTATGAGTTAAGCAGCTCTGCTTTCTCCCTGTTGTCTGTTATTTCCTAGCCATCTTTTCTCTTTAGTGGGCCTACAGTTTCCTTGACTTTTTTCTTGTTAATATTTTGGAAGAAACTTTTTTTTATTATCCATGGTTTCTGTTGTCAGTCTTTGTTCATTCTGAGCCTTTGCTTTCCTGACTTCATCTTTGCATGTTCTGGCTGTCTGCTGATAATCGGCCTTAGTTATCTGCCCCTCTTTCCAATTTTTGTATTTGTCCTTTTTTTCTTTCAGTTTGTCAGAGAGATCTTTGTGCAGCCATGCTGGTTTCTTCTTGAATTTCTTGTTTTTCTTTTTCAGTGGTATTGTGCTGGGATGAGCTTTTATGATCACATTTTTCAGAGTTTCCCACATTTCTTGGGTTGTTTTCCCCTTTAGGATTTTCATCCATGGGATCTTTTCACCATCCATAGCGCTTGGTCTGCTGCTGTTTGTAGGACCTGGTTTACTGTGCTGCAGCATTCCACCACCCCCACCAACAGCTCTGCCACCATGCGTTTGCTGGTCCGTCGCATGGTGTTATGCTTCCTTCAACAAACAGGGCTGTCTGGATGGTTCACAGTAAGTTCTCCTCTTCTCTCCCTGGCTGGCTCTCCTCCCTTCTCCACTATCTCAACCGCTCTCCTGTTTCTCCTCTCTGCTGGTCATTGTGCTGCCCTCAGTCAGCTTTCCTCTCCCTCCCACAGCTGATTCTTCTCTCTGCTCTGCAAATCCCTCTTCGCTTTTTTTCTTCTTCAGTCTTTTTTTATTTTTCTGACTTATCTTTCCCTCTTTCCCTTTTCTCCTACTGTTTTGTCTTAGTTTAGAATAACTTAGTTTAATAGCAACTTCTCTTCCCACAATGTAACCAAACTTCCTCTGTGGCCGCCATCTTATAATTTCCATAATGCTTCAATATTGTAAAAACCACCCAAAGAGTACAGTAAAACACTATGGGGCAGTATACAAGCCTAAAATGCTATGCTAAAATGTTAAGTGCTAAATTTAGGAGAACTCTATCCTCTATTCTTGAACCCAGATACATGTGCAGTGCATGCATCTGCATCCTTAGCCACAGTTTTCTGTATATGATGCTTATAGGCATTGATTAATCATTGCCCCTGCGCTCCAAGTCCCATCTCACAGAACAGAAAGATTCTTGCATTACGACCAATACCAAGTTGCCATAGTAGAAAATATTTGGACGACACTGAGTTCCCTGCCATTCCCTCAGGGGATTTTTCTCATTGATTCCCATTACTTTTTTGGTGCCTCTGGGTATTAATCAATTATTGTGTCTTGTAACTCAACCCTTAGTTCTTACCATCTAATTTGTTTAAGCTGCTCTAGATGTGTCAGGAGATATTATTCCTTAGGTCCATCTTATTGATACAACTGTGTAAGGAAAATATGTTTGGGTCAGAGAGTTGCCCCTCTTTATAGTTCCCTCTCAACCTGAAGGTTGTTTCTTCACCTTCATCTGAACCCTATCAAAATTTTTATAACCCATTCATATCTCCATTTCCTTCAAGGAAGCCATTTTGAGTGTATATGTACTTGTGCTGGTCCAAAGGCTTTTAGGATTAGTAGTACCTGCTTTTTAAAAATCAGAGCAGCTGATCTTTTCATAAAGGATCAGAAGGAAATGACTTACTTCAAACAATGTTTCTTTCATGACAGTAGAAAAAGGGAACTGGGATTTGGTTTTCCTTATTCTTAAAAAGTCCAAGACTGTTCTTAGTTCAATCCAAACAATAACAGTATGTAATCAGTTTGAAAACAGCACAGTAACTCTTCTGCTCTACTGATGTATTTTGATTCAAAAAGGTTGGATAGCAATGACTGACATCAACTCAGTATATGGACTTGAACCATTCTGAACTGTTATTTTGGAACCCAATACAATTTCCCTGTTGCTGAATGTCATATCTAATGCATGAGCTTTCCAAAAGTCTTTGGAAAGACATTTCAAGAGACAGATAGGCTTGGAGTTTTTTTTTTTCTTATTTGACCAAATATACATTTTGAGCTAATTGGTATCACCCTAAACTTTTCAATATGAGATTGAAAAGTATACAAACAGACAACATAGTGAGCACAGTAGAAGAACACAATTTGTGAAATAGGATTCAGGATCAGTAGAAATACAGCAATTTTTCTTTGATATAAAGTTATTTCTGATAATATTTTTGGCTTCTTTATCATACTATGGGATTCACAATTAGAGGAAGTTCTTAAATGTTTAGGAACAGTCCTTTGGTTTCTATCCATTCCTTTTGTCTCAAAAACTGGTGAGAAGATCAACCAGAATCTTGGCCTAGTTTTCTCATGTGTTAACTCAATAATATGGTCATTGTTCTGAGGACAGTATGTCATTTGACCATCTGTTCCCTCAGCTGTCCTATAGTTTTGCAATTATTATAGTGTAGAATTTTGAAAGATTGTCTAACTGTAAAATAAAAAAAAACAGAAAAGCTTCCAATCCTTTCACCTTAAATGTTCCTTTCTTTTTTTTCACTGAACTAAGAAAGATGCAAAATGTTTCTCTCCTCCCCACCCCCAACTTGCTTGCCACTCACTTTTATGTGTGAAATGTTCCACTCAGCTCCATTCCATAATCAAAGGCTGTTGAAATATCAAGACTCAATTAATTATTACAATTCCTGGCAGCAGTGCTAAAGTTAGTGGGTGGAGACCTCATTGCGTTTAATTTTGCATGGACTTCTACCCTGACACACAGCTTCTCTGCTCTTGAGGTAATTATATTTTCTTCTTTACAGTTACATTTAAATTTCAGGATATTGGAAGCATTACACTGCACTGTATTTCCCACCTTTTAAAAATAGCAATGCAGTATTTTTGTCTTTCCTGCTCTGCTGATTCTTGCTAAAAAACCTCAGTGATGAAAAGCTGTTGCCTCCCTGTGGCCAAGGCTTAAGCATCTACCTGGCTGTGCTCAGTCAAAAGGCCCACCCGGTTCCCAACAGTATCAAGAGTTAAAGACAAAGATTAAGGTTTTTTTTCAAGGGGAATGCCTTCAAGTCAGTTTTTGACTCCTGGAGACTGCCTGGATAAGTCTCTGCAGTTTTCTTGGCAAGATTTTCAGAAGTTGTTTCCTATTGCCTCCTTCCTAGGGCTGGTTTTGAGCCCAGTGTCTCAACCATTCTGATAAACTGAGAAAGGAGAAACTTGGAAGGTGTCTGGCCCAATTCCCTGCTACAGCTTACCTGATAGGTGATCATGCAGTTTCTGGTTAAAAATGTCTGAAGTGAGCTCTAACCATAGAATAAATGTTCAAATACTTCATTTTCATCAGGATAAAATGGAATAAATGTTTATTTTACTGATTTGCACTTTCCAGAATTCTTTAAATACGAAATAATTTTTATTGGTCTAGTTTTATTTGAAGTATGCAGTGCATTCAGTAATTTTGAAATATTTTTTAATTTGGTTATAGCTTATCATTAGAGAATCTTGGAAATCTAAGTATCACAGGTTTCAAAGAACATTCAGCCATTGCTCCTGATACTAAAAATTAACTCTGGCATTGCCAGTGGCACTACAGCAAATGTGTGTGAATGTGGAAACAAAATGCTTGGAAGGGGCCTTGGTGACCTTCTACAACCCACTTCAGGAATCATTGTGATTATTTTTCTGTAGGGATAATATGCAGCCATTTTCTTTTCCTCATTTTACTCAAAATGAGTACTAATAGTAGTATAGAGCTACCTGCTACATGCCATTCTTTTGCACTCTTCAAAACATGTGGATGTCTTAGCATCAAACAGGGCTACATAATTGATATTGCATAATCTCAGAATCACTCAGATTTCTAAAGGTCCAGATCCAACTTTGTGACCTTTTTTTGAAAACTATTTTAATACAGAAAGTTATTTGTAATTTTACTTGGCTCTGTCAAATAGCATGTCAAGTTGAAATTTTGAACCAGAGCAGGAACACAGATTCAATATAAATATTTTTACTACACAACAGTTGTTGAAAGCACACACACATATACATGCACCCACACATCCATATGTATATAAACATAGAGAAATATTTCTGGAGACAAGTGGAGGCTTCATCTGGAAGTATTGTTTTAAATAAAGTATGGTGTTTCACATTTTTTAAAGAAAAATGTATTAATTCATTTAGTGAAAATATTTTCCTATCATCAGTCTAAGAGAACTTATGAACTCTCTTTTTAAAAATGTATCTTCCATGATTGTGAAAGTCCTTGGAAATGAAGTAAAGGTTTTAATAATAATAAAAGTATCATGAATAAAAAGAATAAAAGAATTGGAAAGGATCTCGGAGGTCCCTTTGAGTCCAACCCCCTGCTCAAGTAGGTAACCCTGTACCATTTCAGACAAATGATTATCCAATCTCTTCTTTAAAAACCTCTACTGTTGGAGCACCCACAACTTCTGGAGACAAGTTGTTCCACTGATTAATTCTCAGGAAATTTCTCCTTAGTTCTAGGTTCATTCTTGGTTGTTTCCATCCATTGCTTCTTGTTCTGCCTTCAGGTGCTTTGGAGAATAGATTGACCCCCTCTTCTTTATAGCAGCCCCTTAGATATTGGAACACTACTATCATGTCACCCCTATTCTTTCTTTTCATTAAACTAGACATACCCAATTGCTTTCAACTGTTCTTTGTATGTTTTAGCCTCCAGTCCCATAATCATCTTTGTTGCTCTTCTCTGCACTCTAGAACAGAGGTCCCCAGGCACCAGGGACCGGTTCCGTGGAGAAAAGTTTTTCTGCGGACTGGAGAGTGTGTGGGTTTGTGTGCTGCCTGCATCCCACAGATGGGGCTTTGCTTGTTTGTGCGGACCGGTTGCTGGCATGCCGCAGCCCGGTACTGGTCCACGGACTGGGGGTTGGGGACCCCTGCTCTAGAGTCTCAAAATCTTTTTTATATCATGGCGATCACAACTGGATGCAATATTCCAAGTATGATCTTATCAAGGCATTATAAAGTGGTACTAACACTTCACATCATCTGATTCTAGCCCTCTGTTAATGTAGCCTGCCATAGGACTGTGTTAGCTTTTTTGGCAGCTGCAGCAGATTGCTGGCTCAAGTGATTGTCCACTAGGACTCCAAGATCCCTCCTGCAGTTACCACTATTGAACCAGATACATCCTAAGGAAATCTGTCAGTCTGGTGAGATAACCAGGCTAATGTTCTTTTTGTCTGTCCTGGCCTTCCTTAACTAATTTTCTTAATTTGGAATGCATTTTGTAATTTCTCAAGGCTGATCTAGCATGATCAAAGGGACTTTTACCCCTGGGGAAACTAGCTTGGAGAATTTACATTTAGCACATTATCAACATTGTCAAATGGTTCAGACTTAGTGTGCATGCATCATACATTCTGAGTATACAACTAAATGCAAACTGTGACTCTGCTGTATCTACCTGTCATAATGGGACTTGAGCCTGGTTCCAGTGCAAAAGGTATGCGGCATCCTGTTGGAACTGCCAGTGATGCAAGGAGAAACAGGAAGCACCATGGGGTTCTTCATGGAATAGAGATGTGACCCCTTTCTGCCTTTCAGAGTTTTGGGTGAAGTTACCCTTGGTGACTGAAGCACATCAACAAAGTTGACTTACAGCATATCCTTGTGGCAGCATCACAGCATTTTCACTATGGGATTATTTAATAACTTGAATAATAGAGGGAAGGAAAAAAAACTGTCCTAAATGATGCTCAAATAACAACACATTCTTCTTGTGAATATACTTTAGGATTTTGGCAGAAATCTAATGACTTTTTCAAAGTATTTACCCCTCAAAATGTTTAAGTGGAAAATTGAACTTCATAAAATTCAGCTTACAACTCGCTGTATTTATATAAACTTAGACATACTGTAATAGTTAAGATATCATGAAGATGATGCATGAATCATATCCATTTGTACGTTATCTGTCTCACTTTTTTATGCTATTATAATAACTTGGGCCAACATCTCAAGTTGCCATTATCATTATGTCTTTATGTATATTAAAATAAACTGCAGGCAGACTCATTTTATGTCATTTTAATCTCACCAAACCTGTAGGACTGTGAAACCTACAGTTACTCTGCCAGGGATGGGGGACTGAGAAAGACAGTTGGCATATGAAGAAATAAAGACAAATTCCAGAGACAGGTGATTACAAGGTGTGGCCAGCTCATTCTTCCGCTAGGTTAACTTTGAAGACAATACTAAAGAAAGGAGGGAGTTCTCATGTTTTTTTTGGAATGAACACAATTCAGATATTACAACTCTTCAGATGTTCCCTGCCTATTATCTTAACATGTAAGTTTGTTCCTTTAAAATTAAACTGAAGAACCATCTTTGCATTCCATCACACTTTATAACTATCAAGGTAAATATAGCCTAGAGAGCCAGTGGAATCAAGTGGTTAAGGAATCAGGCTACAAACCAGGAGACTGTGAGTTCTAGTCCTACTTTAGGCACAAAACCAGTTGGATGGCCTTGGACCAGTCAAGTCTCTCAATCCTAGGAAGGAGGCAATGTCAAACCATTTCTTAAATCTTGCCAAAAAAATTGCAGGGACTATACACCTTGTTTCGTAGAACATCATATATGAACATAATGTAGCACACAATGAGATCTTTTTCTAAAAGATCTAAAAGAAATAGAAGGCCTTTACCAGGTAGCCTGAATCAGACTCTTCTTTCTAATTTTCACTTTGCTTGATAAAAATAAAGTCTACACTAGTCCAGAAACTACTTATGATGTTTATAGCTGGAATGATAAAGCCAATTGCCTGACTTCAATTCAGCCCCAGTTCTGGAGTCATTTCTTCATTCTCTTTCAGTAATATGTGTTATGTTTTAATAGAGCAAAGAACAACGTTTTGCAAAAAATATATAGATGCTTAAATAGAGGGGATAGGGGAATAAAAAAACCCTCATTATATCTTATTGGCCAAGTTAACACAGAAAGATTATAAATCCACAAATTACTAATTGCTTCTGCCATTATAATAAAAAAGAATCATAAACCTGTTATTACTTTAAAGATGGGCTACAGGATGCATTAATCTTCCAATGCAATATAATTCATATTTACCTGGTTCCTTCTGTCACTGTATCCTCATTTGCTCTTCCTGGATTCCCTATTTAATGCTTTGTACTGGCCCTACTGGGAAAGGAATATTTGCAACTTTTCAACAGTCTTGGCAATTAACGATAAATCTATTTAGCAGTTGGTGGTTTAACTATTACTCCCTTGGTAGGAAACCAAAACCAAAACCAAAAACCAAATTAGGAAGAAATTCTAACCTTTCACCACTGAGCAAAAATACATTGTTGCTAGTTATAGTGGGGGCTTAACAAAGACAAGTGGGAACCTGGGACAAGAAAAATATAAACTATATAATTTAAACATTATTATGATCAAAAGAGTGTCTGCAGAATTGCAGTTACACTCCACTGTTAATATGGATGATTTTGCTCCAGTTTTTAGTGAGATGGAAAGGTAGACAAGAATGCCTTAATTTTCACGGCATGCAGTTTATCTGAATAAACTAATGGTATCTCGGTAAACAAATGGTAAACAAATGGAAAGCATGATATGGCCTGCCAGGTTATAAAATCAGGTCATGTTATTAAATAGGACATTGAGTAATGATTCCTTAAGTCATCTGCAATGCTCCTACCAGTGATATTATTTTTATTTTAATCTTTCTAAGGGAGTTGCATGAAGCAATTAAACCTTTGTTTTTAAAAAATATTGGATTTAGTCTCATTATGAACTCTCCATATTTTGTTGCATTACCTGGCAATTATTTTCCTGTCAGTTTTGTTGACCACGTTTCATACCTCACCATGCTCTCACCCACTGGCAGCAGATACCTGTCTGCCTGCCAGGCTGCTTGCAAACTACCTAGAACTTGCAACTTCCTGCCGGCTTCCCCACTAAGTAGGTTGTGAGAAATCAGCAGAAAGTTGCTTTCTTAAAAAACATTTGGGATTTGGTTAACAATGGGAACTTGGACGGTAGGAATTGCTTTCACTAAGCAACATGATTGTGTTTTATGACCACATCACATAGCAATGGAAATTCCAGTCTCAATTGCCCTCATAAATTGAGAGCTACCTGCATAGTGAAACTGAAATGTACTATATATTTTGTCTTCTAATGATTCTCAGTTAATTAATTTATTAGTATTATCATTCAAGATGTAGAGAGGTTAATCATAGGGCTGGAAGGGGCTTCAGAGGTCTTCTAGTCCAGTCCCTTGCTGAAGGCAGGAGACGTTATACCACCCCAGTCAAATGATTGATTGATACCATTCCTTTCTCCCATACTTCCAATGATCCTCAAAACTCCTGTTGGATTTTCTATCCTCCATCATCCCTGATCAACAGATATCCTGCATGGGGCTGACAGAAGCTGGAGAGCCACAGGTACCTGGTCCTTGCCCAAGGTGAACAGAATGCCAAAAATAATTTTGGTTCTACAACATGTGTCTGGAAGTGTACATCTACAAATATTTGTAGTATTCCAATGGATAGATCCTTGGAAGTGAAGTCACATTTTAGGAGAATTACAAAAATCTCAGGTGTTGATCCACAAGACAATATACCTGCTCTCCTGTTTGACAACCATTAGAGAATTGTCACATGGAAATGTCCTAGTCCCATCAGATCTCTCCTCATATTTTAACCTCTCGATATGTGCATATGACCTGTTCTGACATGCATCTAATCACTGATGCATGAACCAAAAGCTGCTACAATCTCTAAGGATGCTTTGGAATGCCTGCTATATCCAGTTAGGCATGCACAGAATTATAGTTTACAGGAATATTAGGTACACATTCAGTCATTTTGGACCTCACAGCAACTGGCATATAGAAGGATTAAAATGCATCCACGCTGAAATGGTCCTATCTCAGAACGTGGCTAAAGCAATGTACAATTTGGCCCCAAATGAGTAGAAATACAATACCTTTTGAGAGATCATTATAATGTATTATGAATAATTCAGGAGGTATGTGTTTGCTGAATAACTGTTTTCACTTTTGCTAAATAACCTGCCTTTGTTGGTAGCCCATCTGATAGATATACTGTAGCTGTCCCTGTTAAGACTTTTGAGGCTTTGCAACCCATGAGAGAGGGAGATGCTTAGGTTTATTAGAGGGGAATTGAGCATAAGCTGAGTTGTTAAGTTTTTAGGGGGTGTAGGACAAACCATCATTTTCACAGGCCTGTAATTAGAGAAGTCCCTTCAAATTATACATTAGAATACCTACACCCCCCCCCCCCGCATTTTGCAAAAGAAATATGGGCCTGTCCTATGGAAAAGGGAAAACAGCCACCGATGTACATGTTAGGCATGCCTGTCTGCAGTGATAATGACCGCTCTAATGATGTGACAAGGTCAAAGTTTGCAAACAAAACAGCGATAAAGGACTATTGACTGTCAGAGCTGTAAAGGAAAAGAAACGACAAGAAAGTTTTTGTTAATTAAAAGGATATCTCTCGTGTGCTTGCTCTCTCTCTCTCTCTCTCTCGCTCTCTCTTTCTTGCCTTAGAAGCAAAGAGACGGCAGATGAAGAAATCTGCAGAAATTATCTAAGGCCGCCTGAACCTTAGCATTTATTATTCAGCACCTCACTCATTGCCCTGATTATAAATATTTAATCACTCAACAACTGTAAGTGTTTGTGTCTTCCTGGAGGACCTGCAAGCATTAGGAAATAAAGGGAGAAGAGGGAAGTGGGGGTGGGCAGTTGAAAGCCAGACACCAGTTCTTAAAACAGGTTTCAAGATTATGCAGAAACAAATGAAAAGGTGTGAAGGACCCAACTGTTTTAGCCCTCTGCTTCTACCAAGAGCAAAGTAGTAATCCAATCCTTTTTGTTTTTTGTCCTTATACTGGACCTGACAAGCAATTAATTTTACACATATGTATGCATATGTGTGTGTGTGTATCTGTGTGCACATGTGTGTGTAATGACAGACTCTGACAGAGGGGGCCATTAGAGACCAGCCAAAAGATGTTCTTAATGAATACAGAGCCCCCAGCAGTGAAAGGTGGCATCCGGATACCCTGCTCTCTCTCTCTCTCTCTCTCTCTCTCTCTCTCTCTCTCTCTCTCTCTCTCTCACTCACTCACTCACTCACTCACTCACTCACTCACTCACTCACTCACACACACACACACACACACACACACAAACACACACACACAGAGCCAGCTTACTTGGCAGGCTTTTGGGCCTATCAATAATGCATGAGAATGATTCTGATGCTAGCAAAAGGAAAGAGCCGCTGAGAAAGGCTGTGTTACAGCACTCTGAACATATATTTCTTTGCCTAAAGGTTCTGTGATATGTAATTTTTAATGGTTGCAACACCCCTGGTGTGAGGCCTGTGGCATTTGTTGCCTTCTGTTATTTCTATTGTATCAGTAACAACAATACTAATTTATTATATCATGTCTATTGTTGCTTGGCAAACTCACTGTCTTGCAGCTGTTTAAGTACATAATGGCCACTGGAAGCAATGGCTCCTATGAGAATGGATTTTGAAGTGAATTATGCATGGCTGTTATGAATACTATAGCTTAGTTGGGACATAGGTAGTTTGGCTGATTCACACATGCATGCATTTTACATCCTATGATAAATTCTACATTTACTACATCACATTTGTTTTGGGCAGAAAGTTGTGTGGTATGTTTAAGCCGGCAAATATATAAGTTCACTTGACTTGGTAGTCAGAGTTAGAATTAGGGCTGACCAGGAGTACTAATGGGACACTTCAGTTCAGGAAATGTTTGAGCAAAGTCCTCTTTCAAAATGACAACCTGTGTCTGAAGTACTGTTTCTTTGAAGAATCAGAACAGCCCTGCCACTTTGATCCAGGTATTAAATAGGGCTTCTGTCCATGTTCTCTGTATTTGCAGAAGCTATTTCCAAAAAAGCATACAGCTAAACTAAATCAGCCCACCTTCATTCTTTGATCCAAGGCATCATGACAAAATGATTCAAGTTTTGCAAGTGAAGCACTGCCTTGAATCAGGTCGTTGAGACAGTCCTAACAGAGGCAATACCTTGAGGCAAAATGCCACTGCTCTACTTATTCCCATTAAGCACTGCCAAGAAAAAGAAGAAAAGAGGGCATGGATATGTAAAACATTTGCCTACAGTCATTATTATTAGTAGTAGTTCCAATCAATCTATTGCAGGATAAAAAGCTGAGAGAGAATAACAGGCTCAAAGTCACTAGGTTGAATTCCATACTAAGACAGAACTTGAGTCTCACTGCTTCTAGTCCAGTATCTTAATCACTACACTTCACCGATTCTTATTAATCTAGAGTGTGTGAGAGAGAAAATCTCTTCATAATGGAGAAGACGGGAATGGAATCGGAAGTTTGAATATCTGCTAAGTCTGGTACAGCCCATCGTTGATGGGCTCCTTTAAAACTCCCACACTTATATGTCTGATATGTGTGTGTGAAAATATAATTAAATTGAAATATAATTAATAAAAAATAATTAATATGATTATTCCTTGTTTATTTATCCCCCTATCATATATTACATTTTCATGGAGAATGGAATGCATGTTTGTAAAATCTACTCTGCTTTTTAACTTACCAAGTGAAAATAGTAGTGATTCAAGGAACAAAATCTCTTGTTTACTGCCACCCATATGCCATAAACTGGAACAATAAATGTATACAGGTAAAAGTAAAAGTAAAGGTTTCCCCCGTCCATTCATATCTGACTCTAGGGGGCATCTCCATTTCTTAGCTGAGCGAGCCAGCATTGTCCTTCTGCCCCCCTGGTCATGTGGCCAGCATGACTATATACTTAGGCACACAAAACACCATTATCTTCCCAACAAATGATACCTATTTATCTACTCACATTTGCATGCTTTTGAACTGCTAGGTGGGCAGGAGCTAGGGCATATAATGGGAGCTCACCCCATCATGCAGCTATTAGGTCTTGAACCCAGCCTTTCCAGCTGACAACAAACGCATAGGTGACTTCTAATATTGTTATGTTAGAAATGTTATGTTATGCCATAAAACTGGCACAAAGATATGATCAAATGATGCCAGATTTTGTAAGTGATGAATACTAAGGGCTGAGAGATAAATATATAATAAAACAATTCATAATAGAATGATTTTAAGCAAACTTTTATTTCATCTATAGAGTATTTTTTCTTATATTAGAGTGTTTGTGTGTGTGTGTGTGTAAAAATTAAATTGGGTTAATGATAAGTGTGAAGGAATATGAGTAAAATAATATGCATATATATATTCTAATTGCATGAATTGCTTTTGTCTCTATGTAAATAGTTGCTCTTGTCTATGTAAATAGTTGCATGCTGTATGTGTGCCCATGTTTGTCAAATTTATCTCCAGACAAGTACTTTAAGCTAAGCCCTTCGCTACTGGCATGCACTTCATATTGAATAGGCTTAGAATTAGTGCAGCCCTTGGACTGAAAATACTTTCCATTTCTGTGCAGTATTAAATTGTTCACTTCCAGGACTCACTTTGTATATTATTCCAATTTATAGGGCTGCCCATCTCTAATTCAAACTCTGACAGCTAATGAGTTAAAAAAAAACCATAATAACATATAACAATAAAAACAACACTAAAGCAATCAGCTGCCAAGGTAAAAACAGAAAAACCACCAAAAGTCAACATAACTATTGCACAGGTTCTGCCACACATCCAGGTTCCCAAGCTTGGCACTGAGGCCCGAGAGAAGGCCACCAGGACCAGGGCCAGTCTTAACTCTAGGGAGATTATGTCCCAAAGGGCAACACCATGACATCAAAGACTTATCCTGAATACAGGCAGTTGGCAATTCCTAATAGATGGGATCCAGAGTATGCTTCTCCTTCTGGACTGAATGGAATGGGTCGATGTAATTGAGGATCCCTCAAATAACTTGGTCCTATGCTAAGGGTTGAATTGAACCCTGAAGCATACTGACAGCTTGCAGAGCAAAGATGTAATGTGTGTCAACATTGTGACAACAGAAGAAATTGTAGCCATTTTATTTTGTATTTCATTGTAACTTTCCACTCTATAGTTGGGGATTTTCATGTAGACAGACTAAGGGGGGAGGGAGAAGAATGAGCATTCTTAGTCATAACAATTGCAGCTGCAGTTATACTCAAGGTCAATGTGAGTTAAGAATTTTGGCAGCAAGAGGGTGGGGGAGAAAAGCCCGCGTTTATTTGTAATTGGAGAATGTGATGCATGACAACTTGGTTTGGGGTGGGAATTGCAACTTGTAACTTTGTATCAGGGGAGGGAACTTTCAGTTTTGGGTTCAACTAAGTGCTGATATTTTGTTGCCTAATCAAATGTTCTTTAAGGAAGTTTTTCTTGCCTTGAAGTTTTTTTAACTGGTTTTATCTATCAGAACCATGACAATGTGTTGATCAAGGAACATATATAACTGCCTGTACCAGTTGTGGCTTCATATAGTTAATTTGGGTAGCCCCAGGTAAAGGGCATAGTTGTAGTCCATTTCAGGTGGTGACTAAGTTATGAGTGATTAGGAGCAGAGCTTTTTAGTCCAGGAACAAGCATAATTGGTGCACATGAAGTTGTGAAAAGTTCCTCCTGGCTACCGTTTTTGCCTGCAGAAGCCAAGGAGTGCTTTTTCTTACCTAAACTAATTCTGAACTGTTACTGTGACTTAAGATAAACTTCACTTCTTTCACATAGTTACCCTCATTGCCAGTATTCTTGCCTAAAATGTTCTGATGGAGAAATTTGTAAGCACTTGTAATTATGGTTACATCGTCCCTCAGAGTTAGATTGGTTAATGGTTAGGGTATCAGTCTAGAAACTGGGACACCTGGGTTAGTCCCACCTGGGTGATCCTGTGCCAATAACTTTCTCTTAGCCTTAGGAAGGAGGCAATGGCAAAGCATTTTGAAAACCTTACCAAGAGAAATGCAGGGACTTGTCCAGGCAATCACAAGTCAGCATTGATTCAAAGGGAGGCAAAGATAAAAAAAAAAAAAAAGAACAAAATCATGCTCTCTGAATATTCAGATATACATTGTCACCAATGGAGATGTATCTTGAAAAAGTGGGCATATTCTTAATGTAAGATTGGTTACATACAAACTAGACACATACAATAGTATTAGAAGAAATCTGAAAACTCGACTGGCACAGTACATACATACATACATGTCCTTCTATGGCCCAGTCATTGTATCATATCACTCCCATTTGATATTGCTTACTTGTCCATTCATATATGAGCTTGGTTTGAAGTTGTAGTACTAATCTTTAAAACTTTGAAAGGCCATCTACATCTTTTGCCGCTATTAGGAATCCAAAAACTTTAGAATAGTACTTTTAATGAACATCCCACACATTTGATATCTTCTTTCCTGGCAACATTTCTTGACCAGTTTGTGCACTATTAAGTGCCATTTAAAAATTTTATTTTGCTATCTCACGTATATGATATTGAAGTTCCTTAAATCAAGATGGACTCCTGGTGACCACATGGACACAGTTATAGACTTTTCTCAACAAAATATGAAAATATATTGCCATTTCCTCTTTTGAGGGGTTTTAATTTTTTTTTTTTAACATCCAAGTCTAGCCTACAGCCATAGCCATCTCTCCAAAACTAATCACATCCATCTCTCCTTGGGTTTTTTATTGAACTTATGATGCTTTATTGAAAATTGCCTAGTGATTGTCATAAAAAGTTAGCGGCAATAAAATAAATAAATAACCAGTGCATTGCTGGGGCTTTATACTTTGTACCTATACTATCAGATAATGTTTCATAAGAATCCAGCATCCAATGTGAAGTATCAGAGGGAGTAGTCTGATGTACTATAGTCTAGTCTATTATATTCAAGATTGGCAATTTATTTCCCTTTGAACTAATATTTGTGTCAGATAGCGGAACTCAATTTGAAGTGACTGCTGTGGTGCATAATATTAAATAGGGCTATTAAGCAGGAGCACTACATGTACCACAACACATATGCTTCATAAAAAAAGTCAGGAAAGTTTCTGTGACTCACCTTGAATTACTTTTCAGTTTTGTTTTTTTTTTTTGATGGGAGTGAAATTGGAGAACTAAACAACAAAATCCATCTATGTAGATATGGTCAGATTCACTTTCCTGTAGACTTCTGCCTCCTTCCAATCTACTTTCTATGCTTGAGATTGGCCACAGAATAAGCCAGGAGAATCCTTCTGCTGCAGTGCCAAGCATCCTTTGACTTCTGCCAAGACTCTCCCTGTGTTTCTCTGGCTGCTGCGTAAAAAGGGCAGATCTAATGAGACAACACCAAGCATCTGCTTTTGTCTGTTCCTCTGGCAGAATCAATTATGGATGCAATTTCTATTTGCACATCAAAAATTCCATAGTGGGAGGATTTTCCAGCTTACGGTGTCTTTTCTGCTAAATCCAATGACTGGGACTGCTTATTCTTATGTGCAAAAAGATTTGATAGTCACATCCATGTTTGTTCCTTCTATTACAGAGGCAAAATTTGACTATTTCTGCTTGATTCATCTGGAACTCTGAATCCCCAAGGCCCAGCACTGAGACGAGTTCAAACTGTTGGAACATGTAGTGTTCTGCCACACATCCAGAAAGCAGATATGACTGAAAAGATAGTAGGAAGCCAGCAAGCAGTATTTGTCCTTCAGAATTTCTTTTTTCACCATATGATTTAGTGTGGAGGATGTAATACCATCCTCAGATAGGACTGGATCTGTGCAATTTACAATGCACTAAGCTGAATAAAGCTCAATGTGCCATGGAGAGAGAGAAGGATGTGTTTGTTTGCTTAACTTTTTGTAGTGTTCTATTTCCTTCTGGGTACACATCCATTTCATTCTACTCGCACATCAATTTGCATGTTTTAAAATCAGTACAAAACTTCATATCCTTTTTTGTATACAGCTCTCCCAAGATATACATATTTGGAAAGTGTTTAATATAGATCCTTTCTGTGTGTATGTGTGTATGTGTGTATATGTATGTATAAACACACACACACACACACACACACACACATATATATATTCTCACATAAACATTTTTGTAGACATATTTTATCAACAACTGCATTGTAAAAGTCTGGAAAGTTCAAAAATGGGAAAATATTCCTTGGTCAAGTATTAATTCAGGAACTGCAAATTGTTTCATTTTGGGGGCAGAAGAAGGATCTTTCCCACATTATTGATGTCATCCCTTGTCTCTGGAGTCTCAAATCAATTATAAGACTTTTATAAAGACCCTGATATGCCACCATGATATGTTAGGATGAAATGTCCTACTGCTTAGAAAAAGAGTGGGAGTTTTGTCTTTGATTGCATAGTATGGAGAAGCTTTTTCTAAATATGAATGAATAATGTGAATCAATAACATTTTAGGGTTCTTAGAACAGCACAGCAGCCCATAGATATCTGAAAAGTACAGAAGTGACTGAGTAATTTAAAATTGCTTTTCAACCTATGTATGGGTTAAGAAAAATTAAAAAAAAAACTTCAAAGATTTTGTCCAGTGGTGAACAGAACATAAAGATGCACATATTAATTGATTTAGTATCACGATTGGTCTATCTCAGCAAGTTACCATTAGCAGAAAGTTAACTGGGTAATCATGCATAATTAGCTCACAGCAAGGATTTCCTCAGACTTCAGCTGCATAAACATCTTTGAATAAGGGAACTTCATATTTCCAAGCCCCTGAAAAAATGACAAGCCTTCTTCTTCTTCTGTACAGACATCCATGAAAATACTCAATCATTCATGAACACTCACTGTTTTTTTTTGCCTCATTTATCCTTCTGATGATAAGCCCTACAATGACGATATATACATAACACACAACATATGCAGTGCATGTTGTGTGAATTTGAATGATCTAAAGTTATCCAAAGCACTACTGCACTGCCCCACTGTAAAAATAATTTCCATCTATATAAAGAATACTTTTACATGTAGTAATATCTATTTGCTAAACTATTTAGACATTTCCCAAGTCTGTTTTGAAAATGATTGATTGAACTGCAATGTAATCAATATCTGAACACTTTACAACTTTCTCTGATGAAAAATATAAGATTGCTCAGAGCCCACTTTAGATGCACAAAGTGCATTTTATTTTTTAAAAAAAGTGGGGCTATATTTTAATGTTGTGCAAGTCCGACTCAATAAAGATTAGGAAAGACAATCTCATCAGAAAATAACTAATTACCCTTTTTAGAAGTAGATGCTGTCTATCATTCTGTGTTGATTCAGTAATAGTGGGACTGTGTCGTACACATACCCAATTGGGGATTGTCTTCATTTTGCATTCTGCATAACAATGTGATTTGCCTGCTATTATCCCTTCCTTTCCCCTTTTTTTTAAATGGGGAACAAGGAGTCAAAATTCTAAAGCAAAAGGGACAAAGTAATAAGAGGGCTTAATCCTTGCCTTTATTTACAGTTAAATCCCTTACAAACTCTCACCAACCCCTGCCCCTTTGTCAACCAGCTCCCCCAAAGGAATATTTCATTTAATTACTACTGCTCCTATTTATCTGATTACTTAAGATTCTTTTATTGTTAAACGTTTTTTAAAAAAAAATTCTAGGAAAAGTAAATAATTTAGCATTATAAAATAACATAAAAGCATCCTGAAAAGATCTAATATTAAACTGAATACAGCTTTAAATTACATATATAACCAAATTTATTTATTTGCTTGCTCATTTATTTCTTTGTTCAGTTAGTTAGAGTTTTATTTTGACTTTCCTGCAGGAGTTCAAGGCAACATTAATTACAATCTCTATTCTTTCTTCATAAAAACAATCCTTTCAGGTAGGTTGGGCTGGAAAACTATAATTGACTGAAGGCTAGTACAGAAATAAAATTGTTGGCTTCCCACAGTTAAAGCAATCATCACTGAGAAGGATGATCAGTTCTGAACATGTAATTCGTTCAGAATGGTATAGGGTTCCCTGCTTGGGCAGGGGGTTGGACTAGAAGACCTCCAAGGCCCCTTCCAAGTCTGTTATTCTGTATTCTGTAATACAAGAAATATAATAAGCAACCGAGAGGGAACCTGCAGGAACATACAACTGTTGCTTATTTTGTATTTTGATTTAGCATTCTGTGTTGCCACTGGACTTCCCCTGGTGGTTTCATGTAGATGTTAAATGAAAGAATGAACTTCTGAGGCAAAGCAGTGTTAGACTGCTCACACACATATGCCCCAACATTGCCTAGAACTAACCATAGAGGAAGTCAGAGAGCCACCATAACACTAATCCTCTCACTGTGATGTTTCTCAAAACTACAGCTTCAGGGTATTTGGCCACATAGTCCATATGGACCAAAACATATTGATTCCATTTACTAGTCTTCAGTAAACAGCTCAGTTCTTCCAGTCCACATCTTAAAAAGGGAGCCGATTGCATCCTGCCCTGATCTAGGTCTAGATTTCTGATAGTCAGGACAGGAGTGAAAATACCTCACTACAACATTCTGGGTTGTCTTGGGCCAATAGAATCTTGCCTTCAGAGAGACCAAGATCTTTTCCAAGGCCAGATAGCCTCTTTCAGCTTTCATGTTCATTCAGTAGTCTTGCACTGAACATCTCTGCAACAACCATCTGCTTCCTCAATATCTACATGTTTAGGTTCTTTCTAGGTTCTCAGTTGCATTTGTTTTTACACAAAGATTGGCTTATTTTTTCAGAGAGTCCATCTAGGGGTTCCTCCATCCCAATGACTTTGTAAAGATTGATCAAGTCTTTCCAGTGAATATATGTCTGCCTGTCAATCCTCAGCAATGGGATTTCAATTGTATTTTTCTGCCTCTACTCATCCAACTAATGCTGTCAATATTCTGTCCCAGTGCCTGGGGTCAGGATGGCAAGAACAAGCTTTGGTCAAACCTGGCAAAACTGAATAGCTGGGGGGAGGGACTCCTCATATTTAGCCATGGTGGCACAGTGGTGAGAATACACTATTGCAGGCTAACTCAATGCTCACTCCAGGAGTTTGATTCTGAGCGGCTCAAGGTTGACTCAGCCTTCCATCCCTCTGAGGTCAGTAAAATGAGGACCCAGATTGTTGGGGCAAGATGCTGACTTTGTAGACTGCTTAGAGAGGGCTATAAAGCATTGTGAAATGGTATATAAGTCTAAGTGCTATTGCTATTCTGGAACTGGATATTTTCCACCTTCAGCTCTGATGGGAAGGTTGCACTCCTTTGAATCCACAGCTTCTGCTTGAAGAAAGGGCAACTATGGCCAGGAAGTCCTTTGCATAACTCCATTTAGTGCACCAGTTGTACCCTTTTCTAGAGGCCCTACTCATAGTTGTTTGCACCTTAGTCACCTTTTGCTAGACTATTGAATTGAATTGAATTGAATCGCTACATGAGGTTTTCCTTGAAGTTGTAGCTGGTCAAAAATTTAGCAATGCAGGTAACACTTCTACTTGATGACCTCCACTGGCCCTCTCTAGCCCTCTCTAATTCAAGTTGCGGGTTACCATCTACAAAGCCCTTCATGATACAGGGTCAACTGTCTCCAGTTGTTTCTGTCCACTGCATGCATTCCAATAGAATGGGCATGCTCCAAGGTCCTCCCTTGAAAGAATCTGATGAGGTCTTTTTAAGTCTATGCCCTGTGGAATAATCTCTCCTCCTGCTCCCCAAGATTTGACTGGCACCAACCCTGTCAGCCTTCAGGCTTTGAAGACCTGGCTGTTGTTTTGGGCATTTGGAATAGGTTGTTAGATGAGCTCATCCTGGGAGGTGCATTATATATTGGTGTCCCTATGTGCTTTGTTATCATTCTTAATTTGTGGCTATTTTTGCAAATACGAGGAGAATTTGGAAATAAACCTCCATTTGGTTATCAATGAAAGTCACTCCCAGATACAGAACTTTTATTATACACATTAGAAAACTACATTACATTACTTTTGGACATAATCACCATTCAAATTGAGGCACTTGTCATAACATCTTACAAGGTTTGGAATTCCTTAATAGTAGTCACTCAGTGCGAAATCAGGGCTATAGGGTGTGTGTGATCAAAACATCCCAATGGAACTGCTTCAAAAGTTCTTGGGTGCATCTAGTGCACAGGTCAGCAACCCGCGGCTCTGGAGCCGCATGCGGCTCTTTGAGCCTTCTCCTGCGGCTCCAGGCTCCAGTCCTCCTCCACCATTTGCAGAGAGAGAGAAAGACAGAGAGGCACTTGCACTTCCCTTCTCTCTCTCTCCTCTCTCTCTCTCTCTCTCTCTCTCTCTCTCTCATGTGGACTTGTGGGGCTCCTGATTGGTCCTGTGCCTGGGTGCCCCGCCCCCTGGGAGAAGCGCAGCCAGGAAGTCCCTTTCCTGGGCTGGCCCCGTCCGAAGCGCACGTGGCCAGGGAGCCGCGTGGGGCAGCCCCAGGATCCCCCCTGGGAGCGGCCTGCCAGAGCCTCCGCTGAGCAGGCCAGCCCTCCCGCAAGCCATGGCCCCAGGAAAGGGATCTGCCCCATTTAGGATCAGCGTTGCTCTGTCTCCCAACCCCTGAAAGCACACGGCTCGCTTTGAACAGGATCAGCCCCCTCGAAGTCCCGTGCTTCCCCTGAAGCCCACTGGGAGATTGGAGGGGAGGCAGCAGCAGCTCTCGCCAGCCCGGTGGATCTGCTGGGCGACCCCCGCCCAGAAAAGGGAGGTAGGCAATGAGTGCCGGATCCCCGCAGGGGAAGCTTGCTCTGTCCATCCTTTCCTTTTGGGCGCTGTTTCTGAAAAG
Organism: Azemiops feae; assembly: GCA_023970755.1. Lineage (NCBI taxonomy): Eukaryota > Metazoa > Chordata > Lepidosauria > Squamata > Viperidae > Azemiops > Azemiops feae. The sequence goes on from JALGBA010000234.1 coordinate 2,058,015, forward strand.
AGGGAGGGGACCCAATTGAAGTGGGAAGACCCCTCCCCAGCCCATCTCTACACCTGCTGGGGTCCCACGGCCTCCTGGGGAGCCTGGCTCGGGGCTTGGGGGGGAGAGGAAGCCGGGCGCTATAGGAGCCCCAGAGCCGGAGGGAAGAAAGGCCGCCTGGAAGGATCAGTGCATGTTGGCCGGGGGGGGTTCCTCTCCTTGGGGCAGGGGGTCCTAGGAGCCTGGCTCCCTCCACGGCCCAGTGCTGGGTTTCCCCCCCGAGTATCCTGCAGGCTGGTTTCCAGGGGGGGCTGCAGTGGGGTCCCCAGATGGGCAGGGCAGGGAATTGGGTCTGGGCTGGGTCTTCTGTAAGACCCCGGGGTGTCTCTTCCTGATTCTGCTCAGCTCTGGGTCTTTGCTCCGAAGGGAGCCCGGCTGAGCGGCTTTGGAGATCTTCCAAGGGGGGCTGGCTGTGCCGCTCACTGGTCAGAGCTGGAGGGTCGACCCCCGCCCCGCAGAGAGAGAGAGAGAGTGCAATTGAAGGAATTTGCCAGGGTGACCGAGCGCTGATGTTCAGCCTTGCACCACGTGGCAGCAGCAGTTCTGAACGAAGGCTTCCAGGGCGTGACTGAGCATATTCGGGAACGGCTCTTTCCCCCCTCAATGCCCCAGAGTTGCTTCCTCAGGCTTGCTGGCAGCTCCCTTCCCGCTCCGCGCTGCCTCCGTGGCCGCTGCGTCATCTCAGCCACCAGCAGAATCCTCCTCATGGTCAGCCTCCTCCTCCGCCTTGCGAGTGGAGCTAGCTTCGGCTGCCGTGTGGATGGGAGGCTGGAAATATATGTGTTTTGACGGAGGGAGCTGGGTTGGTGCAGGCGTGTGTGTGTGTGTGTGTGTGTGTGTGTGTGGGTTTCCCCCCCTCCTGTTTATTAAGTTGCTTCCCAGTTCAAGTTAAGCAGAATTGATGCGGTCGCTTCTCTAATTAAATCCATCTGGATTTGGGGTTTCAATTCAGCAGTCGGTGTTTTCAATAGTGCAAAAATCTCTTTCGGTAAAGCTGGGTTTCTCAACCTCTGCAACTTTCAGAATTCTGGGAGTTGAAGTCCACCACCCCTCCTCTGAAAGTTGCAGAGGTTGAGAAACACAGCTAGAAGGACTGCCAGTTTTATTTAGCCTGGCAGGCTCTTTTGAGATTTGGAGGTAGGGGCGTGTTGTGGCTGCTCTCACAAAATGGCTAACTGATGGGTGTCTATGTTTTCTCTAAGTGAGTTTCTCTGCTATGGAGATCAGGAAGGCAGAGACCTATTCAGAAGAGAGTGATTTATTAGAATTCTCCAAGAGAAAGAAAAAAGGAAAGGGGGGGAGAGAGAGAGGGAGAGGAAAGAGAGAGGGAGAAGAAAGAGAGAGAGGGGGGAAAGAGATAAAGAGAGGGGGGAGAGGAAAGAGAGAGGGAGAGGAAAGAGAGCAAGAGAAAGAGAGAGAGAGGAAAGAAAGGGAGGAGAGGAAAGAGAAAGAGAGAGGGAGAGGAAAGAGAGAGAGAAAGAGGGAGAGGAAAGAGAGAAAGAGAGAGATGAAAGTGAGGGGGGAGAGGAAAGAGCGAGAGAGGAGGGAGAGGAAAGAGAGAGAGAGAGAAAGGGAGAGGAAAGAGAAAGAGAGAGAAGGAGAGGAAAGAGAGAGAGGGGGAAAGCCAAAGTGCCTCTCTCTCTCTCACACACACACACACACACTGAGTGGGGGAAGAGGACAGGCAGACCAAGGGGAGAGGGAGAGGGAGAGAGAGAGGGAGGGAGAGAGACACACACACACACACAGAGACCCTTTTGACATCTAAAATGAAGATAACACTGCATATATCCTTTTATATATATATATAATAAAGGTAAAAAAGGATATATGCAGTGTTATCTTCATTTTAGATATCAAAAGGGTTTTGCAGCTCCCAGTGTTTTGTTTTCGGTGGGAAACAGGTCCAAGTGGCTCTTTGAGTGTTTTGGGTTGCCTACCCCTGGTCTAGTGGTATGTGGGTGAGCATTATCGTGAACCAACACCGCACTGGAAGTCAGCATGCCCCGATGCTTGTTATGGATGGCTCATCTGAGTTTTCATAACGTTTCACAGTAGACTTCTGAATTGATAGTCGAACCATGCTCCATGAACTTCACTAGCAGTACTCCTTTGGCATCTTCACATTTGGTGGGATTTTCTATGGCACCATTTCTGGTGTGCTGTTGGTTCACGATAATGCTCGCCCACACACCACTAGACTCACCCAAGAACTTTTGAAGCGGTTCCGTTGGGATGTTTTGATCACCCCCCCCATAGCCCAGATTTGGCACTGAGCGATTACTACTAAGGAATTTCAAACCTTGTAAGACGTTATGACAAGTGCCTCAATTTGAATGGCGATTATATTGAAAAGTTATTATATCAATGAACATCAGTACAAAGGGCAAAAATAAATGTCCAGTGTCCCAAATTATCAAACTTAGAAACTAAATTTTGTGCTGTGACTTACATATGTACTGTATCTCTTTTTTCATTCTTTAATAGAGAAAGCCAATTGCTCTATGAAGTTCTGACAATCCAAAGAAACTGACACACTTCAAATAACTTCTGTATTTCTGTGAAGGAGATCATTATCTTGTTTTGCAGATTTGGGAAAGATGAAACAAGAGAGAGGAACAAGACAATCTTATATATGAACCTGAGAGAAGGAAGGGCATATTTGCCACAAGCTTTAGGGAATGGAATTAAATATTTAAATGCAATTTGTTAATAACCAGTAATGGATTATTTCTTCTAATGGTGAACACTTTTCTTTTGCATATTAGTAAATACTGAATTAGGGTTCATTATTTAGCTATTTAAAAAAAAAGAAATTATCAATAAAATGAATTTGTAATATAAAGGAGCTATACTATATGCATATTATAGTGTACATAATAACTGCAATTCATAATACTCCTGAGAAAACTTCAGTCCTGCTGATTTTTAAAGAATCATTATTTCTTTCAAATTGTTTTTTTTTTAAATTGTATTCCATTTTGTCAAAATTACCCAAGGTAATTCAGCACAGATGCATATATAAATCAACTAACAGTTGTTTTAAAAAAGCCTTCCATGTGAAATGATTGCTGATCATGGGGCTACCACCACCGAAAAAGTCTTGCACTTTATCTCTGCTACTATAACCTCCAAGAGCGAAGAGAGCTGGAATAAATTACTTCTGATGACTACAGTGTATGTTTGCTAGTGCTGATGACTACAGTGTGTGTGGACTGCCAATTGAAAAATATTTGGATATGCCAAATGGCATAATAAATAAATGAAAAGAACGTCTGTGCTCAATGATTACATTAAGGATATCAGTTAGTGTCTAGCATTTCTTACAATGTACAGTGTCCTGTATGGCCCAGTACTTGAACTGTAAAATGTATCTGAGAAAGAGAATAATAATAGATCACATGAAGATTCCTACTTGGTTAGTTGATCATTCACTAGGTGCTGAATCATATGCTGAGCTTTTTTTTAACCTTCTTATTCCAAATTATAATATAAAGAGTCTTATAAAAAACTATTTAACTGAAAATTCTCTATCACAGTCCAATCACCTTGGTATATTAGATTACAACAGAACATATTCTTCCAATGGTATCATAAAGATCTATTTGGACCATGGCTTGGTTATTTTACTGTGCTCAAATGAAACGTCCTGCAAAAATAATTGAGTGAGAAATGAACTTAGAATAACCACGAGCATTTAGACTGAACAAATTACTGAGCAAAATTGCTTTACCCTGAAATCTTATACTCGTCAAATATGTTTAGTCTAGTTAAAATGTTTGATCTAAAAGAACTCTATTCAAAGCAAATTTCATTTTCCATGGGTATTGGACAGACAGACTCTGAAAAGCTTCTGTAAACTTAGCTTTTTCAGATTTGAATCTTGATTGTGGAGCCAAAGATTTCTGGGCATTTCTCCTGAGGATTTTGGTTTTGGCAAAAATCAGCAATGTGATTCTGTGAGCACTGAATGATTCCTGCCTACATACAATGTGATGGAAGAAAATGTATACTGATAAGCTTGACAAGTGATACTGCTTAAGTTCTTCCTGGAAAACATACAATCTGATTTAGAATTATTTCCTACTAGAGTATTATTTAAGTAATTATATACAAAGTTGTTGCTATATTAGATAGCAATGAAGCAGTAAGAATCAGGGTGATATAAAAAGTAGTTAGTGCTGGGTTCAGAGCTAAGCAATTATTTGCTTTAGACATGGTTTGTTGAATCAGTCACAATACACTTTCCTGACCTATATTAAGCACAAACTAGGAACTTAATCAAGATCACAAACTAGATGGGACAAGAGAGGCTCCTGCCTGGCACAAGAAATAAGAAGATGCCTAAAACGATTGCAGTAAAATAAGCATTTTAGGGGAACATCAACAACTAAAGGAAAAGAAAATACATTTATTTTATTAGAATACTTTCAAGGTCTCTAAATAAACATTTCTACTCCTTAGTTTGCATCATTTATAAAGTTTATAGTAGCAATATTAAAGCTGCCCATCTGGGCTGTAGTTAAGAGGGAACAAGATAGCAGAGTTCCTTTTGACTGACAAATCCCACCCCTCCCAATTCAGTGTGTTCCTTCCCCATTTCCCCCCCAATACTTTTGGCTTATGGAACTTCTAGAAGCACAGATTTTTTTTTTATTCTTGTACTTTTATAACATAACCAAAAATCTTCTATTACTGACCACCCCATGCTAATGTTTTGGTAAAGTTCATACCTACTAGAGTTGCAGTGTTATTTTCTTTAGAGATGGTGCCATCAGATTTCCTGTGTACTGTGCACAATGATGGTCACCGGCGGATGGGCCAGTGCACTGAAATGGGAGGAGGAAGATAATCCAGGAGTAATCTGTAACAATTGATAGAATAGAAAATAGGCTGATAGTTCTATCCCACCTTTATTCGAAGAAATGTCTTTATCACATTAGAAACCTTATTAAGTTGAGACAGGGTGACTTGTGTAATTCTGTACCAAAGGGATGAGCAACCTGTGGTTCCAATTCTTGTGGTCCCCACAACCTCTTCTGATAACTATTGTTGAACACTGGTTATACAATTTCTCATCACTTTAAGACAGGGAACAGAGGAAAACTGTAAGTTAAGTTATACAATGGGCTTATTATAGAAAGGAAATAAAACCTTTCCTTCCCAGGCCCGACTAAGGAAAAACACAGTTCAGTTCCAATAAAATATCTTCCAAAATATATCTATTTATCTAATCGATCCCTCCTGTAAATGATTACGTTAAAATATGAACAAATTTTATATTACATCATAAAAACATAATCTATAGATAGAGCTAGTTAAATGATAGTAGATCTAGCTTTGAGAATCTATGCTGGAAAAATGGGAGGATAAAATATACAAATGTTATTTAGAGAAAGATTGGGTATATAAGGGAATTTGAAATCTCAATTTGTAAATCTGGTTTAGCCATTAAACATCTATTTCAGTCATGATGAAAACAAATTCATTATCTTTCAACATTTGCAAACATTTTGGTTCAAACTGTCTTCAGGCTTTTGTTTTGTTATGATCCTATGTATCCATGATCCTGTGTATTTATTTACTTGAGGAAAAATAGACATCGCCAGAGTACCACAAATTTTAGAATATGCTTATCCTACCTAAACTTTCTAGAGAAAAATGAAAGAGTTTATTGTTTGAAACCAGAACCAAACAATAGAACAACAATATTTTGGTCTATAAGATGTTGATCTATTTCACTCATAAGTCCTGACTATTGGCCATACTAAGTGAAACTATTGGATGCTGTCATCTCAAAAAACAACAACAACAACATGGGGGATTACAAGTTTCCCCACCCTTCCAAACTGATCTGGATGATTGTATGGGAAGATATAAGCTCTTCTCCATTTACATAGCATAATTCATCATTTAAGAGCATATCATTCTATCTCTTACCTACAGCTATGAGATTTGTATAGCAAAATGTCTTTTCGAATGTCAAAAACATATGTAGCTTGAACACAGTTGTGCTTGTTCAGGCAGGCAAATAACTATGCAGAAAATGAAGCATGAGTACAAAACACACAGGACTGAACAGAAGGAGATATGCATTCCTTGCTGAAATGATGGACTCTCCCTGATGGAGATCACAGCGGGCCTTGATTAATAGCTTTGACTTCTCAGTTCTCTCTAAAAAAAGAGAAAGAAACAACAATCCAGTATAAGCATTAGGTGATCATTGATTCCTTCCCAAGTAGATGGTAGTAATAATCAGCATCAGCACATCTGTCAACATTTATTTAAATTCCTCCTGAATGAATGAGCAGGGAAAGTGAATCACCTTGACCTCTCCTACTAGATCCCATTAAGATACAGCTGCCTGTGAGTTAGGTTTTTGGTACATGAAGGTGATGTATTCCTGAAATGATGAGATCCAAAGCTTTACATCAACTTGCATTCTACGAGAATCAATAATTACTAACTGGTATTAAAAAAAAGCTTTATATTATTACAAAGTAATGTGGGTCAATGTACTATCAGAGGGTATTCTGAAGAAAATGCCAACATTCACTCATTTCTTTATAACCTAAACAACTTATAATTTAAACAGTTCAAATATAGCAATTAGTGAAACTGGATAGAATTAATATTATTTACTATCCATCTTGTAGTTCGAGTACAAGATCATGCACCTAGAAATGATTGGAGCCAGGCAGCATCCAAACTGAATCAAGAAATAGAAAAGGTAGGATAGGGCTGTGACTTTTGCAGCCTTCCTTGTGTTTCCAAAGGGTTTTCCAGGACTCCAAGACTCCAGTGACCCCCCTGACTGTGAACAATAGTGGCTTCACAGAGGTCATCGTAGCAGCAGACTGATATTTTGGGTGGCTATGAACCCACTCCATGCAGATGACCCCTTCCCTTTTTTTCTGACTTGGAAAGGATATTGTGATGATCCCCTTGGAGCTGAATCTTTTCTAAATACAATTCTTTTTCTGGGTAAATAGTCTTGACTGTGGATTGAGTGATTTTGGTGGGGATTGCATTGACCTCCCTTCCCAAGATGAGAGCTGGTGTCAAGGTTTGGTTAGGGTGAGTGTGTGACTTGAAAGGGATGCTGGGCCAATCTGGTGAGAATGGCTGGGGGGGGGGGAAGATGCTTTAACTGTGATTTATGAGAGTGGGGGATTTGCTTGTTTGTATTCTGCCATTATTATTTTTACAAATAACTCAAGATGGCAAACATATCCAATACACCTTCCTCTCCTATTTTGCCCACAACAACAACCAGGTGAGATAGAGTGTCTGGCCCAAAATCATCCAGCTGGCTTTCATGGCTAAGGAGAGACTTGAACTCAGAGTCTCCCAGCTTCTAGCCTGGTGCCTTAACAACTAGAGCAAACTGGTCTAGATGTAGATAATCCTGATGGCACTGATAGCTGAGACTGAAGTGTCCCAGAGGACTCAATTTCCCCTCCCCAAAATGGTTGAAGAGGCGGACAGGTTGAATCACCAGTTTTGGCAATCAGAGGGATTGAATTGGGGTGAGTTGGAACATTACAGTGGTGATGGGTATAAGTAGATAGAGTGGGCTATTCTCAGAGAACATGGGTCTAGTGTCTTATGCAGGTACCAATTTCCAGCACTCAGAACTCAACCTCTGTGCTATTAAATGCCATGTCAGTCAGTAACACAGATTTAATCACAGATGAGAGGGCCAACGTTGTTCTGTTCGCAACGCAGACATGAAGACGAGGCAATTGGTACAAGAGATGATCTTTATTGTGTACATGCAATGAACAGAAGCATGTAGATAGATTGAACAGAACTAACACAGAATCAAGCACTAACAACAACAACCGGCCACACTGGCCACTCCTTCTTATATTCCCTAGCAAGGGAATGCTCAGCCAATCGATGCAGGCTATTCTCCCGCCTCGCACATGCGCACGAGGCTGGAGACAGCCAGTCTGGGTCCCAGGCAGACACGTGGTCTGTCCGGGTCTCTGCAACGGTCCCGGGCAGAATGTGGTCTGTCCGGGTCTCTGCAACTTGTTTCCAGTCTTCCTGAGCTTTGCTAAATGACTCAGCAAGGCCCAGCCTCTCTACAGACTTTCTGAGCCTTGCTGAATAACTTCAGCAAGGCCCAGTACATAACACCCCTCCCTTCTTGGATTAAACAATACATACATGTTGTTTAACACTTAATACACAACAACTTCATGGCAGGCCGGTTGGCCTTTGTTCACACAGTCTTTACCTTACAACCCCCAGTTCCTGGGTATATTTCACTTTGTTGACAATATAAGCACCTTAGAGACCTCACATCTGCTGTACTGCTTGGAGGACTCTTAACCCATTCTGCTGCGTGGAAACAGACAGGGTTTAATTAAAGTTGTAATCTTCAAGGTAGGTGTTGAGTTGTAATCTTTGAGGTAGGTGTTGCCATGGGCATAGGAGCCTGGAGTGCCTGTTAGGTGTTACACTAGGCATAGGTGCCTGGAGTGCCTGCTAGGTGTTACAATACCCCAGGGCTTTTCCCTCAGACAACTCAGGCGTTCCCCCTGCCAGCTGACTGGCTGGATCTGCTAGACCCAACACCAGAGTTCCTTGGAGGGGTTGAGTTCCCCCAGTCCCCAGGCGGGGTGGATTTCCCCGGGATTCCCTGGGACTCCTCTTGGGAGCATTGTCCCTTGAGCCCAAGACCAGCAGCAGGAGTACCCTGAGTGGCCCATGTATGGGGATTCGTCCCTAGCCAGGGACCTCTGCCCGAGTCAGAAGCCATCCATTGCAAGACCCCCCCCCCATCTGGAGCTGTCCCTAGCCAGGGACCTCTGCCAGAGTCAGGAGCCCTCCGTGGCAAGACCCCCATCTTAGCAGTAGAAGATGCACCCTCGTGGGGAGACTGTGATCCCCCCAATCCTAATTGGGGTCCTCCTCCACCCCAAGAGCGGAGCCAGGGGAGGAACCGTGCCCTGGAAGCCTCCAGTGCGACTTGTCAATGTGGTGTCGAAATGAGCCACAAGATGGAAAATGACTCGGATTCCTCCCATTGAATGAACGCCCTATGAATAGAATGTGTCACCTTACACATCCAACATAGGAGCAAGTGGAGAGTGTACAAGATTTGCAGAATTCTTACATGAGGATTCCATGCAGGGTTTAGCATCTGTAACCTTAGCAATGGTAGGTACACAATACTACATTCTAAGTGGGAATCATACATTCTGCAATATTGAAACCCTTGTTTTCCTCATGACTTCAATGATGTGACTCTTTACAGTGACTAACACATGTACAGAATGGACATCCTCTTTGTACAATAAGGAGATGGTTTGCCTTCACTGTAATATGATACATACAACCAAGTGTTAAGGTAACCCCTTTATTGATGAAACCACTTGGAGTCCCGAGGTGCCTGCGGCCGTGACACCTGTGAAAGAGCCACCCGGTCTGGGTGCAGCCTGTCCAGCTTCGTAATGCATCTGCGACCCCAGCGGAATTCAACTGGGCTCTTCCTGGAGTCGTGCATGGTGTGGTGCGGTGTGTGAGAAGAAAATCAGCTAACCTGTGATGCCAGGGTCCTTGAGTGATTCTCTTGCATGTGGTGTGCCCCATGCGTTCAGCCTGACCATTTGTGGCAGGATGAAAAGGAGCAGATGTGGCATGCCGGATCAAGCTGTCTTGGAGAAATGCCTGAAACTCAGAAGAGGTAAATTGTGGACCATTGTCTGAAACTAGAACATCAGGAAGGCCATGGGATGCGAAGATTCCTCTGAGCCCCTGGATGGTCCTGGCAGTAGTCGTGGAGGACACAGGAACGACCTCTAGCCACTTGGAATGGCTATCCACAAGGAGGAGGAAGAATTGCTCTGAAAGGGCCCAGCATAATCTATATGGACACGTGACAGGCCATCCTGACAACACACATGTCAGCACGCGTGCAAGCGTGTGATCAGTGACTGTCTCAGCAGCCACATCCCTAGCATTGAGAGGAGATTCTGGTAAGTCCTGAATGGACAGAATATGCACAGCAGGAGCAGGGTCTGCCTCTATTTGTTTAAGAGGTAACCTATTCAGGCCAGCAGCGTGGCCCATCTCAGTGCCTGGTTTGTGAACCAGGGTGTAATCATACGCTACCAAGAAACTTGACCATCTCACATTCTAGGTGAGATGATGCTTAGGGTTTGTTTGTTGGTTGCAAACAACCTCAGCAAAGAATTTTGGCCAGTATAGACTGTGGAATGGTGGCCATCGCATTCCTTATGCTGTACTCTTAGCGTGGCCTTCCCCTGCACACTGACTCGTGAAACCTGAAGTCAGGGAGGAAAGGCTTGGAGGGCCTGAGCTGAACTCGTGAGCCACTCCTGGGACAACCCATATTAAAGGTGTCAGCAGCAATAATAAGAAGAGCGGACCCTATGTCCAGCTCCATGGCCAGGGGAACTCCCTGCAACTTAACAACCATGCACAGTTGTGTCTTAAGGGGCCTGTGAGTCCCTGTTTTACACAAACCCCCACGGGATGCGCAGAAACCCACCCTGTATTGGCTGGGGACCATGGTACCTTTCAGAGGTAACTCATTAGGGGGCTTGTGTATCTGGCGACCCAAGCAGGCTGATGCGATGTGGCCTTGCCTGCCACATGCCCGGCAACAGCAGAAGGAGAATGGCAGTCGGCTCTCCTGTGGCAACCCCCACAGCCGAAACACTGAAAGGGTGCAGGCATCTGTCCTCTGCGCTCTTGCAGTCTTCTTGCCGCCACTGGTTGAAGTCTGTCCTCGGATTCATCTCCAGAGGCCTCTCGCACGACTTCTTGATGGATGGGGACTGCAGCTGGAGGGTTCTTGGTCAAGACGGCCCAGCTTGGACATTGCTGTACCCGATAACCTCGTCCACGTCTCTCGCCACAAGGAAGGAGGAAGGAATGGGAATGAGTCCCACGAAGCCAAGCCCAGCTCCAGCGTTTGCGTACTGGCAGGCGGCTGCTTCTCCAGGACGCCGCACTGCTCGAAGGAGGGGTCCCACGAAGCCAAAAGCCCACCTCCAGTGTATTCGTACTGGCAGGTTGTTGCTTCTCCTGGACACCGTACTTCTCGGAGAAGGGGTCCCACACAGCCGAGCCCGCTTCCAGCGTCTTCGTACTGGCAAGCGGTGGCTTCTCCTCGATTGCTTCCACTTCAAGGCGTGAGAAGGGGTCCCTTGAAGCCGAGCTCACCTCCAGCGTCTTCATGCTGGCAGGCAGTCGCTTCCATCCGGACGCCGAACTTCTCCGCTTGTCAGGCCTGTAGGTGAGTAGGCCTACTTCTGTTTCTTCGGGATTCCATACGGCGAATCCCACCTTCGTTGCCAATGTTCTGTTCGCAACGCAGACATGAAGACGAGGCAGATGGTGCAAAAGATGATCTTTATTGTGTACATGCAATGAACAGAAGCATGTAGATAGATTGAACAGAACTAACACAGAATCAAGCACTAACAACAACAACTGGCCACACTGGCCACTCCTTCTTATATTCCCTAGCAAGGAAATGCTCAGCCAATCGATGCAGGCTATTCTCCTGCCTCGCGCATGCGCACGAGGCTGGAGACAGCCAGTCTGGGTCCCGGGCAGACATGTGGTCTGTCCGGGTCTCTGCAACTTGTTTCCAGTCTTCCTGAGCCTTGCTGAATGACTCAGCAAGGCCCAGCCTCTCTACAGACTTTCTGAGCCTTGCTGAATAACTTCAGCAAGGCCCAGTACATAACAAACGTGGCATGTATTATTGAGACCTAGCTGGAGTATTTCAGAGATTGTACTGCCCTTCTCCCCCACAAACACATACAGAAAGAGCTCTACGTGTATTTATTCAAACCCCTGAAACAGGTTCTCAGAAAGCACCTCTGTTGCATGGGTTTGGATTCCAATCTCAGTACAGCAGGAGTCACTGGGTAACCAAATGCAATGGGCACACACGAAGTCCAGGAAATCAGTTCACAAGTCGAATGGTTCAGGATACAAGGTACAAGCACAGAAGGCATAGAACTGGGCATGTTGCTCCAGCAATACCACCTCCTCCTCACTGCTAATGACAGCAGCTACTCCCAGTCTTTGCCTGGAGCCTCCTGGCCAATCTGCTGCAGTTGTGGCTCGCCAGCCTCAGCCTGCTGCTAGTCTGATTGACCCAGCTGAGACTGGTCCATCAGGCTAGCACTCTCTGAGCCCTGATCCTGACCAATACTTGGCTCCACACTTTCCTCTGTAGACTCAAAGTCACTCTCCTCCTTTGAACTCGCATCTGGAGAGGGGTCCGGAGGCGGATCCATGACAGAAATATGCCCATTTGGGATTTTGTATGGCATAAGCCAAGATCTCCTGACAGGGTGGTGATATGGTATTTATCATCCAAGAGACTCTTGAAACTTTCCCTGGTGCTATTTAAGAGGTTGATGGATGTGAGAGTCTGCTCATTAAGTTGGGCTCTAGAATCAGTTGGAATTGTTGCTACTATACCAGCTCACAGATGCACAGCAAACTCACTGCCTGAGCTCTTCAACTCCTTTTCTGGATTGGCGGTAGAGTTCCCCAGGCTTATGGCTTTGGAGAACTTCATTCTACCTTCTGCAGGAGTGGGCTTCAAGGCAGTTTGGAAATCATGGTTACCATGACAGCCATGGGCCTATCCCAGATCATTCAGGGCATTACATGGAACAGTGGTCATACACTTGATCTGGTTTTCCAGTCACAGCATGGCAATATAGTATACTTAACTGCCCCCTGCCATGGTCAAATCATACCCTAATTACCATGGCATCTAGAATATGGCCATTGCTTGATGAGGGATGAACTTGACCAGACAAGAGTTACAGCTGCTATTAAAGCCTACCCTGTGGCAGTAATAAATGGCAAAGTGGCAATACTTCTCTGCTTTAATTCTGACAGCAGATATAGTAGCTGTCCCCATAGCCTTGTTTTTACTGATACATGCTCTCTTAGGTAGAGGGACTCAGAGGTCCTTGTACAAGACCACATTGAAGAACTTGCTTAGCACCTGATGAACAAAATCACCTAAATTCATTCTCAGTTGGATGCTGGCCTTAGTACAGGCTTAGGTTTTCTCTTTTAAACTTTGCCATCTCATAGGACAGAGAAAGCATGGCTTTTTAGTGGCTGCTCCAACTCCGCTTTTATCCCAGGCATTTCAATCCAGTTAAGAGGAGTCCCCTTTTGGTTGTTTAATTATCATGTTTGCATAGCTGTTTTAATGGCTCTGTCTGTCTCTGTCTCTCTTTCTCCCTCTCTCTTTGATTTATAGTTTGTTTTTGTTCTACGCACCAAGAGTCCCATTGTTTGAGTCAGGCAGCCCTATAAATCCATTAGATATATAAATAAATAAGATTCATTAATGAATGACTGCTGATTTTCCCAAAATTATTTTCATATTGCAAAGAAGCAAGTATAAAGGGTGGAGTAAGGAGCTTCGTTAACTCAGGAATTCATTAAAACCCTGGAATCCATCAAACCAGAACTGTTTTCTCCTATGAAATAAAAAGTATAAATAAAATACTGTAGTTGCTCTACAAAAGTAAAGAGGAAATATTCAGGAAGGACAAAAACAACTTTAAAGATACAGAAAACATTATTTGTTTAGCAAATAAATCATTTAAAGAGAATAGAAATATTTCTAAAGCAGTTCTTAAAAGAGGTAAGAAGGAATGTTTTGATGGATTTGTTAAGAACTGAAATAAAAATAATTGCTCTCATATCTCTATATTTTATTCTCTTTGTTTTAAAGTTTATATCAACAATGCCCTTTAGTATAACATTCTGGTGTCTCTTACTAGCAGTACTATGAAAGAGAATAAGATTTTGTAATAAACAATGGTTAAAAATGTCTCAGTGGTTTGATGCTATGCTGCCAGTGCAGTAAAATGACTTTGTTCACAGATATCAACTTAAATTACTAGGATTCCAGACACGGAGAATTCCTACATATATTTCCCCTTAGTAGAGGAAAATTGTGAAATCAGAAATTAAGATTCTGGAAATATATGTTCTCCTATTAAGCAGGTTGGGTACAGGCTGGACATAGAAGAAACCTACCCTTTTAACCTTTCAGTAAGCCATGAAGAACTGGCATTTCTCCCAACAGTTTGGAAAGGGTGAAACTAGAGTTGGAAGAAAATGGGAGTTGCAATAAATGAGTTTGGGTGTGATTATCAGGTTTTAGTTGTTTCTAATTCTATTTTTGCTTTTTTTTATTTGTATGCTATGGTTTTCATATTATGGCTGTGAGCCACCTAGAGCTGTGGTTTTAAGCTGGGCGGCCATAAAAGTATTTTAAATAAAGTAAATAAGTTTCTGCATTTTTCTACTGATTTGATTTTTTTATGTTAGTTTGATTTACATTCCATTTTCCTACCTGGTTCAAAACAATTATTATTATTATTATTATTATTATTATTATTATTATTATTATTATTATTATTATTATTATTATTATTATTATTATTATTATTATTATTATTATTATTATTATTATTATTATTATTATTATTATTATTATTATTATCTACAACAACAACAACAACAACAACAACTAGTCAGCTAACTAAAGTATGTAGGAAACACATCACAATAGTAATGGGGGACTTTAACTACCCTGACATCAACTGGGAGACAAACTCTGCACCAAGTGGAAGATCAAACAGATTCCTGACAAACCTAGCAAACAACTTTGTCTCCCAAAAAGTAGAGAAGGGAATTAGGGGATTAGCCATTCTGGATCTAATTCTCACTAACAGAGATGAAATGATAGAAGGTGTTGAAGCCACAGGAACCTTGGGAGGTAGTGATCATGCAATATTGGAATTCAACATTATGGAAGCACAAGCAATAGAACACAGTCAAACTAGAGTCTTGGACTTCAAGAGAGCTAATTTCAATAAACTTAGAGAGGGCTTGGGAAGGACCCCATGGATGAGAATCCTCAAGGGGAAAACAACTGAAGAAGCTTGGGAAATTTTGAAAAGCGAGATAATAAAAGCCCAGTCTAGCACAATACCAACAAAGAGGAAAAATAACAGCTCTCAAAAGAGACCAGCATGGCTGCATAAAGAACTCTCTGATAAATTGAAAGATAAAAAGGACAAGTATAGAAAGTGGAAAGAGGGGCACATAACAAAGTCAGAATATCAGCAAATAGCCCGAGCCTGCAAAGATGAAGTGAGGAAAGCTAAGGCTCATAATGAACTAAGGCTTGTGACCAAAGTCAAAAATAACAACAAAAAAAAGCTTCTTTCAACATGTAAAAAACAAGAAAAAAGTGAAGGAAATAATTGGTCCATTAGTGGGTGAAAGTGTCAAGAAGGTGACAAGCAATAGGGAGAAAGCAGAACTATTTAACTCGTTTTTTGCATCTGTCTTTACACAAAGGGAAAAAACAGACCAACCTATCAAAAATAGTGCCATAAAAAACAGAATAGAAACACAAGTTAAGATAGGCAAGAAAATGGTAAGTGAGCACCTGTCCAGCCTAGACGAGTTCAAATCACCAGGACCAGATGGATTACACCCCAAGGTTCTCAAGGAACTGGCAGATGTGATCTCAGAACCACTGGACTATATTTTTTAAAGATCCTGGAGCACTGGGGAACTACCAGAGGACTGGAAAAGAGCTGATGTAGTTCCCATCTTCAAAAAAGGAAAAAAAATGGATCCAGGAAATTACAGACCTATCAGCCTGACCTCAATACCTGGGAAGATTCTGGAAAAGATAATCAAACAATGAATCAGCGAATACCAAGAGGCAAACAAAATCACTACTAAAAGCCAACATGGGTTTGTCAAAAACAGATCATGCCAGACAAACCTTATTGCATTCTTTGACCAAGTGACAAAATTAGTGGATCAGAGGAATGCTGTGGATATAATTTACTGGACTTCAGTAAGGCATTTGATAAAGTAGATCACAACCTACTACTCGATAAGATAGAAAAATGTGGGTTAGACAGCATCACCACCAGATGGATTCGTAGCTGGCCGTACTCAGTGTGTGGTCCTCAATGGAACCACATCTACATGGAGGGAAGTGTGCAGTGGGGTGCCCCAGGGCTCTGTTCTGGGCCCAGTGCTCTTCAACATCTTCATCAATGATTTGGACGAGGGGATAGATGGGGAACTCATCAAATTTGCGGATGACACCAAGCTGGCAGGAATAGCCAACACTCCAGAAGACAGGCTTAAGATATAGGAGGACCTGGACAGACTTGAACACTGGGCGCTATCTAACAAAATGAAATTCAATGGTGAAAAAAGTAAGGTTCTACATTTAGGCAAGAAAAACCAAATGTACAGATATAGTATAGGGGGTACCTTGCTCAATAGTAGTAACTGTGAGAGGGATCTCGGAGTCCTAGTGGACAATCACTTAAATATGAGCCAGCAGTGTGCTGCAGCTGCCAAAAAAGCCAACACAGTGCTGGGTTGCATTAACAGAGGGATAGAATCAAGATCACGTGAAGTATTAATACCACTTTACAATGCCTTGGTAAGGCCACACTTGGAATACTGCATCCAGTTTTGGTCACCATGATGTAAAAAAGATGCTGAGACTCTAGAAAGAGTGCAGAGAAGGGCAACAAAGATGATTAGGGGACTAATCATATAAGGAACATATAAGGAACGGTTGCTGGAATTGGGTATGTCTAGTTTAATGAAAAGAAGGACTAGGGGTGACATGATAGCAGTATTCCAATATCTCAGGGGTTGCCACAAAGAAGAGGGAGTCAAGCTATTCTCCAAGGCGCCTGAGGGCAGGACAAGAAGCAACGGATGGAAACTAGTCAAGGAGAGAAGCAACCTGGAACTGAGGAGAAACTTCCTGACAGTTAGAACAATTAACCAGTGGAACAACCTGCCTCCAGAAGCGGTGAATGCTCCAACACTGGAAGTTTTTAAGAAGAGACTGGACAGCCATTTGTCCGAAATGGTGTAGGGTTTCCTGCCTGAGCAGGGGGTTGGACTCGATGACCTCCAAGGTCCCTTCCAACTTTATTATTATCATTATTAACAGCAACAGCAACAACAACAACAACAAATAATAATAATAATAATAATAATAATAATAATAATAATAATAATAATAATAATAATAATAATAATAATAGTAATAATAATAATAGTAATAATAATAGTAATAATCATTCAGTTCAGTGGGAGGGAATTTGCTTGACTTAGTTACGAAATGGTGAAGGGATGTGGGAGAATATCCTCTTTCATTATCCAGCCCAGAGATCTGCTGTTTTACAGATATTCTGTGCTCTCATTTAGTCTCATGGGAAGACATTGTGATGGAACTCATTCTATTGGGTATTTTCAGTAACATCGCTGTGTTTACTGCTAAGGGTGAGTCCTGACCTTGTGAAATTGTTGGAGAATTTTTCATTCCTCTGCAGAAATCTGTAGGAATGGTCCACCCATTTTGTCTGCCTACAAATTTGATGGTTAAACTTATGTCCAGCTCTAGTGGGAATCACAGATAATTGTCGATACGTTACTCTTCATGATTGACCATCTTAATTATGTCTAACTGAAAACCATCACATCTGAGCTGCCACATTTGTAGGGGTCAAAATCAGAATTACTTTAATTATCATTATCTTTTAATTTAGGTTCCAGGATCTGACACTGTACAATTATGACAACAAATGAAATAATTAATTGCTAAGTTCATAAAAAATAAGAAAAATATTGCCCATCAAAACTGCAAATTAATTCAAATTAATTACCAAATTTGAAATATTTGAAGTATGAATCTACTAAGCATGACAGATTACAAAGTTCACTGCCTACAACGGCGTCCAGCTACACCCTTATTTTGAAATTCAAATTGAAAGGTAATTAAAAAAGGAGGAAAAAAGCATACAACCAATAGCGGAATGTCGTGAATTTCTCTGACTTTGTCATACAACCCCATTCTGCTGTAGCTATTTATTTATGCCTGTTTTGCAGACAGTAGAGAGTGTTCTTGCCATGCATTACCCTCATTAAGTTCCTTCCTGGAAACCTAAGACATTCTGCATCTTTCTTCCAAGGCATTTTAATATGCAGCAGAACAAAAAGATGACACTGTCACTGATGCCATAATTGCAAATAGCTCATGTAAAATATATGCATATTACATATATATGCATAGAAAAGAAAAGAGGTGGAAAGGGAGAAAAAGTGAAAGGAATATGCAGTATGTTAAGTGCTAATACATCATCCCAATGTATCTGTGTGCTGAACAGTCCCTCCTGAATGCCTTCTCATCAGTGTTTACACCAGGAAAGGGTGGGAATTGACTCTTGGAGTCTGCAGCCCATATTTCCTCACCCAGACCTCATGACCTTCTTAGGTAAAGCATTCTACATATTGTCTGGAGCGGTCAAGACAAGCATGTCATTCAACTTCTTAGGGTGTTCAGATGCTGTTTGAAGAAGCATTCCAATGGCAAAACAAAAGGGGGGGAGAGAAATAGTCACAAACCCACCCTCTTTTGATTATATGATTCCCCAGCTCTTTAGAGTCAGCTGGTGGCAGATGGGCAAGTGTGAAAATTTCTATTTGTGATCTCACACTATATAATGAGCTGCGCAAGCCACCACTGGAATTGCAACTTTTTATTGGGTAGTGGGGGTGGGGAGAGAGAAAGAGAGAGAGAGAAAGTATACTTTTTATATATTAAACAAGCTTACGGAGCCTGGGACATAAGGAGAATGGTGAATAAAAGGGAACTCTTTACTGAGATTTTCTAGTATCCATCCAGTTGGTGCAATGGCACATCATGCAATGTTGCTCTCTCTTGTTTAGGCAAACATTGTCATCTTGATAGCTTCTCTCAAGTGGAAATCAGTCTACCTGGACCTGAAATAATGACAGGATGCATTTAAGTCATCATGAAAGTTCCAAGTATAATTCAAAGTGCTCAAAGCAGATGGAAACAATAAAAATGCACAGTTTTAACCTCAAAATTCAGGTTTTGTGAAATAAATCAACTTCGCCAGGAATTTGATTTTTAATGTTGGATTCTTAGAAGAGAGAATGACTGTTTCAACATGGTATTTAGGCTAGTGTTTTCCCCTGTTTTTATATTGTTTTATTTTTGTTTTTTAAATAAAGAATGTTCAAGTACATGAAAAATATGCAAGGAGAAATGAAGAGATAGATTCCAGTTCATTGTAAAAATTATATTTAAGCGCATCTCATCTAGCACATAGAAATGAAGCTTTCAAGCAGAACCTGAATGCAAACATACCAACAAGCCCATGATTCCCTACAACTGACGTTGACAGACATCTAGCTATTACATTCAAAGGAATATTTTACTTCTCATATCTATTATCTCTTTCAATTAATTCATCCCTTTTAAATCCTGATTTGAAAGGAACAGTGTCACATCAGGTTGACTCAGCCTTCCATCCTTCTGAGGTTGGTAAAATGATGACCCAGATTGTTGGAGGCAAATAATGCAGTTCGGCAGTTCGATTCTCACCGGCTCAAGGTTGACTCAGCCTTCCATCCTTCCGAGGTCGGTAAAATGAGGACCCAGATTGTTGAGGGCAATATGCTGACTCTGTAAACCACTTAGAGAGGACTGTAAAGCACTGTGAAGTGGTATATAAGTCTAAGTGCTGTTGCTATTGCTATATAAGCCTAAAATGCTATTGCTATTGATATGATGGGTCAAAGTTGTCCTTGCAACTTTCAGTTCTTTGACAATGTTGATTCTGTAATTCTTAAGGCAAACTTCTGTTTCTTAAGCCTGCAAAGATACATTTAAAACTGTAGAGACAAATACTTATTGAAAGTAAATTGAGATGGGTGACTATAGAAATTGTTTAAATAAATAAATAAAATGTCAAAAACTAGAAAGGTGGTGGAAAAGATGACAAATTGTAGATTAATTTAATTACAGCATATAGTTCTTTGGGTTATTTCTGTCCATTTGAAAGTAAAGTGTTTGCTAACCATTCTTCCTGGAATCTCTTCGGCCAGTTTTTTTTTAAAGTGGTAAAAGCCATTGATTCCAAAGAATTTGTTTTCTTTTTCTAAACGTGAAGTGAGTGTAAGTTTTAAGAAAAGACGAATGAATGACTGAAGACAGAAGGATTAATAATTCTTGCCCCATAAATAATGGAGCTGATGTAGCCACAGTTACAACATGATATATGATTATATAATGCAGTATTACTGTAAAATTTAACGCTTAGGGATCAGCTTGCAATAGCTTTGACTGTGATATACGAAAAATGCTAAAGTGCAAAAAGTAAATGGGATTGTGCAGAAACAAGTACAATGTTATGTTTCCCCACTTTGGGTTTGCATAATGCATGCAAGTTGCAGAATTGAAGTCACTTTTATAGAATCTGAACAGTTGAAAATGTAATTTCAAGAGTTGAGGTTCTGTAACTACAAGCATATAACACTCTGCTTAAAGTCAGAAGAATGGACATGTAGTTGTTCAGCCTACAGACCTTATAATTACAGGGGAATATATTTTTCCTGCTTTTGTAAATTCAAGGTCTTCAACATTTAAAGGAAAATGGAAGGAACAACACTTGAAGTTAATTCAATGAATCCTGAGTATTTATTTTATTTTTGTTCTATTCCACTTTTCTTGAACAAAGAACACAATTTAGATTACCAAGTTGTTGCAGAGGCTTTTCAGATACAGTTTAATTTTCTTCTAATTTAAGTGTTTTTCTCTCTTCCTTTTATAGCAGAGGTGAGCAATTGTTTAGTAGATGGGAGCCATATGGCTATACTTATTAGTGTTTTGAGAGAAGAGAGGGCCGCAGGGTTTGTTTTTTTCTTTAAAAAAAATAGTGAATTTAACAACCCAAAATAAAAAATAATGCAACAGCAATGATGCAATTATAAAGAGAGGAAAAGATATATATAATAGGGATACAAATAAAACCAAAACACAAGTAAAAGATCAACCTGATATCAATGACATTAAAATAAAAGTAACTCATTATTATACATAATTAAATCTATATTATATTTAAAAATACATTTCTACCTACTCTTTGATAACGGACCAATTTTCTATCCAGATAATCCTGCAAAATGATGTATTAATAATAATGTACTGATAATAATCCATCCAAGAATATTGGTACCCAAAATAATAGGCTAATAATATTGCAATAACTATTCCAATAAATAATATCCCAATAAATCCAAATAAAGCAATTAAATCTATGCTTTTTTTAAAAAAAATTATGATACTGACAGTGTTTCACATCATTGCATAATGTCAATGATATATATTGTGTAATAGCAAACATACATATTTAACAGACATTTGGGAATTAAGGGAGTTAACAGTACTTCTTCTCCACAAACGTTTGGTTAAAACTATATTTCATTGTGCTATATATGATTATTCAGAACTACTTCCTTGCTAAGTTCAGGTGGATTTAAATGTAAATGGTAATTTGTTTACAATTGTAGCCTCTTATCATTAAATCAAGAAATCTTCCCAAGAAGATGCAAGCTGATAAAGATGAAATGAAATCCAGGTAATATGTATGTGCTGATGGCCAACAGGAAACATATTCTCAATTGGATTTCCCTTCTCCAAAGGATATATCCATGCTTTGGACATGATCAATGATCACTGGCTATGACTAGTAGCAGTTCAGATGAGGAACATATTTCTATACTTAAGGTCAGTGTGCCTGTTATGAGCTAGCCAAATATGTCATATAGGAGCAGATCGGAAAAGCTATTTAAAAAACTGTAAAATATGGCAGCTGGAATGATTTTTGTACTAGTTGCCAATTAATTTCTTGACACAACTTAAGGCAGGAATGGATATATCTATGACCCAAAGCCACACGAAGCTTATAGCACCCCATTTATAGTACCTAGAGATTTTTATTTTTATTTTTTTTTAATGTGTGGGGAAATTGTAGTGTGAGCTTCTGGAATAGAAATCACTCCTATTTCCTTGTTTAGCCCCCAACCCACTAAAAAGCCTCCAACTCATTTAGCCAATATTCATCAGTATAATTTCAGATCATTTGTAGCACCCACAAGTGCTTTTCAAAAAGCAACTGGACTTTCTTGGGGTTTTTTTTCTTTGAAAGCATTTTGCTTCTCATCCAAGAAGCTTCAGTCAGAACCAAAGAAGCTTCTTGGATGAGAAGTGAATGTTTTTAAAAAAACAAAAACCAAGAAAGTCCAATTGCTTTTTGAAAAGCACCTTTGGGACAACCATGACCTGGATGATTGAGAATCTCCATAGACATCATTGGGAGCAGTTAAAGGTAGTAACAAGAATTAGTTGTCACTCAGAAATTTTACACTGTCATTTTCACCAACTCTTAATACAATACATTCTGAAAGAATTATCCACCCCTTCTAATGACATTACCCATGCTCTTCAGAACCCAATTCTGGTCCCTGACCTTTGTAAATTTTTCCAATCCTGATGGGAGTGTTACATCTGATATTAAGCTTTAATGCCCACAATGATATAGAAGCAGACCATCTGAATGATTCAAACCTACTCAATTGTTAAGATTTATAGCAGGCATGTCAAACTGCCGGCCCACAGGCCGGATGTGTCATGCCAAAACCATGCCCACCCCATTGCCGGCAATGGGGGGAAAGTCCCGATACGTCGCACAATGTCACGTGATGTCGCAAGTTTGACATGCCTGATTTACAGAATATCTACAGACCCCTCACATAAATTATTTCAACTTCTTCCCTCAAGACGATGCTACAGGGCATTGCACACCAGAACAACTAGACATAAGGACAGTTTTTCCCCCATGCCATCACTCTGCTTAACAACTAATTCCTACAACACTGTCAAAATATTTAGTAAAGCTCAGTGATAGGATTCAGCCAGTTCGCACCAGTTCGGCAGAACCGGTAGCTAATTTTTTGTTGCCCAGGCCCAGAATGGACTTCCAGAAGTGGCATCCACACAGAGAACTGGTTATTCACATATTTGAATCCCACCACTGGTAAAGCTATATTACTATAATACTCCTCATCTTTTCTATTACCTATTCTTATCTTCTTATGACTATAACTTTGCTGCTTGTATCTTACAATTTATATTGGGTTTTTTTGTACCCCAGTATGATTTATATTGCTTGCTTAGCTAGTACTCTATGACTATCACTAAGTGTTGTATCTTATGATTTATGATGAAGTGTTGTATTTCACTATTTATGATGAATGTATTTTCATGTTGTGTATGATCATAACTATCACTATTACTTGTGTGTACACTGAGAGCTTATGCACCAGAAACAAATTCCTTGTGTGTCCAACTTCACTTGGCCAATAAAGAATTCTATTCTATTCTAGAAGAAGGAATTTTGAAGATGCCCAACTCCCTCATAAGAGGCTTTTTTGTACTTGCACATCACAGATAGCTTTTTACTATGCTGCTCCTATGCTATGGAATGAACTTCCTTAAAGTTCTGTTTGGCTCTCATTCTCTCCACTTTTAGGAAATCTGTTCTACCAGCCCTTCAAATGATTAGTGACTGTAATATTTCTTGTTTAGATTTGTTTTTATTTTCTATTTTTCTCTGTGTTATTTTAAATTATATGCTGTCTCAAATGTATTTTTGTGAACAGATAGGTAGCATATAAATCAATAAGCCAATAAACAGATAACCTGCTTTCCTGTATTAATAGAAAAGAGAATGAATTTAACAATCCAAATAATAATAGACAGTTGGACAAAATCTCTTGAGTTGAAGAAGACAAAAAAATAATTAAATTGAATCTAATAAAATATAATTATATATAATTCCAAGAAAAGTGCTCATATATATATATATATATATATATATATATATATATGTATATATGTTTTCTGAGGTTTTCACGGGTGTTTGTATGTAGGTCTTTGGTAATTCGGGTTTTCTTCCACGTAAAATTGGAAGTGTCTTGGCGACGTTTCGACGAAGTCTCATTCGTCATCTTCAGGCTGGTGTCTCTTCGGCCTCGTGCTTCTAGGAGCAATGTGTGATCGCAGCTGTTTCTTCCTTTTAACTGCCAGTGGGGGTATGAACTGATTGGGTGGGAGCTTGGCTGTGTTCTGATTGGGTGGAGGTGTGTTCTGATTGGTTAGGCTTGGCTGTGCTCTGATTGGATGGGGGTGTGTTCTGTTTGGGTGGGGGCTTTGTTGTGCTCGGATTAGTCTGAGTTGCAGCGGGATTTGAGATGGAGAGCTGCATTGCTGTTGTTTGGCTTCGCGTTCGTGGTCGTGCCATATCATCAAGGTGGGTGTCAGTTTGCTTCATGTATGGATTGGAGGGGTTTGAAATGGCTAATGATGCAGCTGTGGTCTGGTTTCTGGTTTGTGGTCATGTCTCATCATCGGTGTGGGTTTGGGTTTGCTTTTTGCGTGGATGTGTGGTGGTGACATCCTGTGTGGTTTTCGTGAGTGTGGGTCTAGCACAT